>RYFJ01000138.1:0-600000 GCA_003991445.1 Oryza meyeriana var. granulata | reverse complement strand
ATCTGGCTAGATTATTTAGGATTTTGCTTAGCCATGCCTAGAAACTATAGTGACATTTTATGTGGGGAACGTTAATGAATCACTTATCAATGATTAATGGACAATGGCTACAATTTCACGACAGTGAGTCGTGGTTGATTAATTAATGTGACAACTAAAATTTGATTGATGGTGGGTTGTGAGTACTAGGATTGTGATTGTTGTTAGTGGTGCTCATGACAGTTAAGGACCGGTTCGCGGACTACTTGTTGCGAAGCAACACTCGTGCTAACCACAAGCCAGTATGGGTAATGGTGGGAACCAAAGTGTAGTACGTTCAACCGGGGTCCACCATGGTATGTTATGGTTGTGTCAATAAGACAACCATGACTGCATCAATAGGTCCATGTCTTGGGCGTTGGATCGTTTCCCTGTTGAGGGCCTGATCAGCTTTTGCCGGAAACTGGTGGTCCAGTGGGTGGCTCTCTTGTTGTGCGGGTTACATGGAGAGTCCTATCACAATTCCTTTTCGAGGTACCATAGTGGTATTAAGGCGCACAGTGATGTGTTGTGGAGTTGTGTCTTGTGGGTAAATTGGTACATCTCTAGCCAGAGTAAAACTATTCGAATAGCCGTGCCCACGGTTAAGGGCGGGCCTAGCAATGTTTTCTGTGATTAGTCCCACACTATTTAATAATGATGATAAATGATGGAATTTGATGGCTCCTGTTTGGAGAGTTATGGTTTTGGGCCTGAACTGCGTTGAAGCGTTGTGGCTCACTGTATATATCCTAGCAGTTCGAGCTGCTGGGGGCGACAACAAAGCCATGGCTAACTACCTCCCAGTCGCGCTAGCCGACTCGGGAAGACATGGCCGATCGGCGAGGACATGGCTGACAGGGCTCCCGAGGCGGTCGATGGTTCCTGGCGAGAACTCAGGGAGCGGTTCATCGCCAATTTTCAGGAAACCTACGAGAGGCCATCTTCTGAGCACGATTTGTATCAACTACACCAGAAGAAGAACGAGTCTCTACGAGATTTTATCAAGAGATTCTCTGAGAAGCGCAACAAGATCCCAATGATCCGAGACGAGGCCATCATCGCCGCCTTCCGCAGGGAGTAAAGGACGCCCCGTTCATCGCGAAATTCACTCGGAAGCCACCACCCTCTGTCTAGGCTTTTTCGACATGGCCACAAATACGCTGACCGGCTGAAGCGTCACAGAGGCCCTCGACGAGAATGAGTCCGACAGAAAGACCAGAAGGCGAAAGCTGACAACGAGCCGTCTCAAACAGTCTGGCAGCCGCAAGCGGAAGTCGGACAACGGGGTGGCAACATAGAGCGCACTCGGTCGCGCCTAGCGAATAACGACTACCAGAAGGTCATGAGCGGCCATGCCCCTTCCACCCAAGGGCAAGACGGCTAAAGACTGCTACATGCTTAAGAGTTTGCCTCTAAGCAGGCTTCATCATCTGGCGCCGACAAGTGACAAAGACAAGCCAGATCAGGGTCCGGCTAATGATTTTCAAGATACCAAGCCGAGCTCTCAACATCTTTGGAGGGCCGCTCGCGTACGAGTCCAAACAAAAACAGAAGCTATCTGCACGCGACGTCAATACGGTCTCTACGACGGACACCCCCCAGTACCTGCGCTGGTCAGAGATTGCCATTACATTCAATCGCGCAGATCACCCAGATCGGGTCTCGCACCTGGGACGCTATCCACTCGTCCTGGACCCGGTCGTCAGAAATATCAGGCTGAAGAAACTCTCATCGACGGAGGCAGCGCGCTCAACATCTTATTCGCCAAGAATTTGGACGAGATGAGGATTCCTCGTTTAGAATTACGGCGCATGCGCCCTTCCACGGGATAATTCCCGGCTGTCATCAACTCACTCGGACAGATCACATTGCAGTACTTCGGCACGCGGGATAACTTCCGCATGGAAAACGTTTGCTTTGAGGTCGCCGACTTCGAGACCGCGTACCACGCGATACTTGGATGACCGGCACTCGCCAAATTTATGGCGATACCGCACTATACATATATGGTGCTCAAGACGCCTGGGCCAGCAGGAGTCCTCTCCTTCCGCAGCGACGTCAAGTAAGCTTTCACCTGCGACAAGGAGAGTTGTGAACTAGCTCAATCACAAGAGGCGGCAGTCGGGCGCAACAGCATCCGACAAGCCGCCACAACTGAAGTCGAGCAAGATGAAGTTCCGGCAAAAAAGACGGTGAAGTCGGGAATTTCAGCGGACTCTGACACGAAGAAGATCCCCCTAGACCCTTCCGACCCCTCCAAGACTGCCCTAGTCGGGACCGGGCTCGACCCCAAATAGGAAGACGTGCTCGTCACCTTCCTCCAAGCCAACAAGGATATATTTGCGTGGAAACCGTCCGACATGCCGGGCGTACCAAGGGAGGTGATCGAGCATGCCCTCAATGTGAAGACAGACGCCAAGCCAGTCAAGCAACGGCTGCGGCGCTTCGCTCAAGACCGCAAGGATGCTATTCGGGAGGAGATCACCAAGCTCCTCGCAGCCGGGTTCATCAAGGAGGTCTATCACCCGGATTGGCTGGCAAACCCAGTTCTGGTCCGGAAGAAAAACGGTAAATGGCGCATGTGCGTCGACTACACTGATCTCAACAAGGCGTGCCCCAAGGACCCATTTGGTCTTCCCAGGATAGATCAGGTGGTAGATTCCACTGCCGGGTGCGACCTACTCAGCTTTCTCGACTGCTACTCGGGATACCATCAAATCAGCCTGAGGGAGGAAGACTGCTTAAAGACATCTTTCATCACGCCGTTTGGAGCGTACTGCTACATCACAATACCGTTCGGTTTGAAAAATGCTGGAGCAACCTATCAACGGGCAATTCAGCGGTGTCTGCACACTCAAATCGGGCGCAACGTGGAAGCCTACGTCGACGACGTGGTGATCAAGACCAAGTCCAAAGAAGACCTCATCGCTGACCTGGAAGAAACCTTCCAAAATCTTCGAAGATTCAAGATGAAGTTGAACCCGAAAAAGTGCGCCTTCGGTGTGCCATCCGGCAAGTTACTCGGCTTCATCGTCTCGCATCGGGGCATCGAGGCCAACCCGAAGAAAGTCAACGCAATAATGAACATGGCTCCCCCGACTAACCAAAAGGACGTTCAGAAGCTGACAGGCTGCATGGCGGCACTTAACCGATTTATTTCCCGACTGGGCGAACGGGGTATGCCCTTTTTCAAGCTATTGAAGAAAGCCGACGACTTCCAGTGGACTCCCGAAGCCTAGCAAGCCTTCGAAGACTTCAAGAAATTTCTCACATCACCCCCGGTGTTGGCGTCACCCATGCCCCAAGAACTGCTAATGCTATATCTGGCGGCAACCACTCAAGTAGTCAGCACGGTGCTGATGGTTGAGTGATCCGAACAGGGTCACATCCAGAAAATACAACAGCCAGTTTACTTTGTCAGCGAGGTGCTTGCCGACTCGAAGACGAGATATCCGCAGGTCCAGAAGCTGTTATATGGCCTACTCATCACAGTCCGGAAGCTGGTGCATTATTTCCAAGCACATCAAGTCACGGTGGTCACATCGTTTCAACTCGGGGACGTCCTCCATAATCGCGAGGCCACCGGCCGAATCGCTAAATAGGCCCTCGAGTTGATGGCATTCGATATCACCTTTCAGCCACGGACAGCAATTAAATCACAAGCTCTAGCCGACTTCGTGGCCGAGTGGACAGAAGTTCAACTGCCTACATCAACAGTGAAGCTAGAGTACTGGACAATGTATTTCGACGGTTCTCTACGGATCGGCGGCGCCAGGGCCGGAGTCATATTGACATCCCCCACCGGTGAAAAACTGAAGTACGTTCTACAAATCCACTTCCCGGCTTCCCACAACGTCACCGAGTACGAGGCACTCATCCACGGGCTCCGTATTGTTATATCACTCGGCATACGTCGACTGGTTGTGCACGGGGATTCTCAACTCGTGGTTAACCAAGTCATGAAAGACTGGACTTGTCTCAATGATACCATGGCGGCATACTGTCAGGAGGTTCGCAAGCTGGAAAACAAGTTCAACGGGCTGGAGATGACAGATGTCCTACGACAATACAATGATGCTGCAGACGAGCTGGCAAACATGGGATCCAAGTGAGAAGCGGTTCCGACTGGAATCTTTGTCGAGCAACTTATGGAGCCATCAGTCAAGAAGAAACCGACGCCGGAATAGTTGGGAGACGAACCTACCCCGGCTACAGATGAGGTGCTGCACATATGTCAAGACTGGCGGACCCCTGTTGTCAAATTTCTCCTGGATGACGAACTCCCAGAAGATCGCAGTCAAGCCGAGCAGATCAAGCGTCGAAGCAAAAGCTTTCTACTAGTCGGAGAAGACCTGTACCGAAGGAGCGCATCCGGTGTCCTCATGCATTGCGTCACCACCAAGGAGGGCAAGCAGATCCTGCAGTCGATCCACTTGGGCATATGTGGCAACCATGCCGTATCCAGGACGCTAGTCGGAAAGGCTTACCGGCAAGGATTTTTCTAGCCCACAGCAGTAACAGACGCCAAGGACATTGTTCGCACATACGAAGGCTGCCAGTTCTATGCACGACAAACTAATCTCACAACCCAAGAACTTCAAACTATCCCTATTTCTTGGCCATTCGCGGTATGGGGGCTCGACATGGTCGGGCCTTTCAAGAAAGCGCCAGGAGGGTTCACACATCTATTCGTCATAGTTGACAAGTTCACCAAGTGGATTGAGGCAAAACCCGTTGCAACTATAACAGCGGCACGAGTAAAGGACTTCATCATGAGTATACTATACAGATTTGGGGTTCCTAACCGCATCATCACCGACAACGGTACTCAGTTCACGGGCGGCGTATTCCAAGACTTCTGCGAAGATTTCGGCATCAAGATCTGCTATGCATCTGTGGCACACCCACGGAGCAACGGGCAGGTCGAACGAGCCAATGGTATGGTCTTACAAGGCATCAAGGCCAGGATATTCGACCGACTACAACCATACGCGGGCCGGTGGGTACAAGAACTCCCATCTGTTCTCTGATTCCTCAGAACCACGGTTAGTCGGGCAACAGGGCAATCCCCTTTCTTTCTGGTCTACGATGCTGAGGCTATGCTACCGATAGAGTTACAGTTCAGTTCTCCGCAAGTCCGGGCTTACTCAGAAGACGCCTCAAATAATACCCGATTGGTCGAGCTAGATCAGTTGGAAGAAGCAAGGGACATCGCAACAATCCAGTCAGCAAGGTAACTTCAAGGCCTGCGTCGCTACCACAATCGCAATGTCCGTGGCCGCGCCTTTTTGGTCGGGGATCTCGTCTTGAGGAAAATACAAACCACCAAAGATAGGCACAAATTATCCCCAATCTAGGAAGGGTCGTTCATTATAGCCGAGGTCACGCGGCCAGGCGACCTACCGACTGAAGACCGAAGACGGTGCCCTTATCAGCAACTCATGGAATATAGAACAACTACGTCCTTTCTATACCTGAGCTTTATGCTTTCTCATGTGTACAGTTTCTCTGACTCACTACGCCGCTTGTATCAACCGAGTAGTGAGTCGGGGGCTGCATGTATATATGTGTTTTGTCAATAATATACGAGCTTGTCCTACTCTAGTTATGAAGCCTTACTACGATTGTAACGTTTGCCCGAGTACAGTTTCTTACATTGAGCGATTTTATTAAGTTCTGACAGACTAACTCCGCGTAGACTACACAGTCAAGTAAAGCTAATGACAACTGAGTAATAATCCAAAACTTGACGGCATTGCACATATATTTACACATGTTTTCCACAAAAGTTTATACATACCGACTATATGATATGTTGCTCTTACAGACCCAGGTCTCGGGTGATTATCTCAGCAGTCGGCCTCGCCCGGGCTATCAGCTCCAGCGCCTCCTTGGGCGTCGTCTCCTCGGCAAACCCCTCCCCGATGGCTTCAATGTCTGCCCTCGGGTAGATTGATTTGGTCATCGCCAGGGTCTGAGCCATGCCGGCAATGACATGCTCATCCGAGTACCTCTTCAGGGCACTCAGTGCATCCTCAAGACACGCCTCCACTTGGGGGATTCGGCTGCAGCTGGTTCCCATAGGGCGGGGATCCATCAGATCAAGGAACCCTTTCACGGACCTGACGAGGGCCTCCCGTGATTCCCTGATAACCCTTATCTCCTCTGTATAAGCCCGATATTGGGCCTGGGCATTGGCTCTGAGGATTGCCCGGGTCCACCGACAAGTAAACTTGTTAGGCACGGCTGCAGATGGAATGATTAAAGGATTGGTTAAGATCATTGTCGAGATAGGGACTTACTCGTGTAATCGGCCTCCCACTCAGCCACGGTCTTCTCCAGTCTAGCTTTTTCTTCGCTGAGCTTGATGGTGGCCTCTTTTAACTCGTCCTTTTCCCGTTTGAGCTCGGCGTTGGCCTTTGTCAGGTCGGTCTTGTCCTTTTCAAGCTTGGCCTTGGCTTCCTCGGCCTCTTTCAGCTGTGCTTCCCTCTCTGTTCGGGTCTTCAACTCAGCTTCGAGGGCTGCACGACAGATTAGTCAAGAACTCAACCTTGCAGCCATGACACAACTGGGCAGTCGGGAACAACACAGCTGGAGAAATACATCAAGGGTTCAGTCGGGAAGATGCATTCGGGGGACTTACCTCTAATCTTCCCAGCTTGGGCCCAAGTTTCATCCCTGAGCTAGGTGGCGGCATCCTTCAGCCAAGCTTCCCTCCCTGCGTGGTGCTCCTCCATCTCGGCCTTCAACGCCCGGAACTGCTCTAATTCCATGAGATGGGGGGCCATTTCGATCAGGATCCCGGTCATCTCCTCATTACGATCAACAAGCTTCTGCTCAGGGAGAGAACAAGTCAAGAGCGGAGTCAGACATCAGAACAGGAAGACCACCAGGACTCCACCGCAAGAATCATACCCGAACCCCCTCGGACCCGGCAATGGCGGCGCGAAGCAACCTTTCGTGTTCCCTTTTCGCCGCGGCCTCATTGAGCTTGAACCTCCTCACGGTTCCATCAGGCGCCGTCCAGGTGAACGTCTGGGGAAACTTACGCGGAGGAACTTCAATCCGAGGAAGGTTCGAGATCTCCGACGGCGGCGATGACGACGACCATGACGGCGACAGGGTCCTGGCCCCCACGCCGGCGTCCTCTGCGGCCTCAGGGGTTGACTCGGGGGCTCCGGCAACGGCCTCGGCAGCGGGCGTCGACTCAGGGGCTGGGGCAGCAACCTCAGTAACCGCCCCTCGGTCGGGCGGCACCAGCGGCCCCGTAGTCGGGACCACCTCAGTCTTCGTGACTAAGGTGGCCACCGGTTTAGCGGGTATGCTCGCGGGCGCCGACTCGGCTAGTGCGGACTCTTCAAGGAGAGCGGTCGGAGCGGTCTCTTTGAGATCGATATCGGCACGTTTCCTGCATGGCAAAACAGACATCAAAATACTACTGCAATAGACAAGAATCTCAGAAGATCCAGAGCAGCTTACCTCTTGGAGAACTTGAGTTTCCCGCCGGGCGATCCGGGTCCCGACGGAGTGCTATGCCTGGTTGTCGGCCTGGTCGGCGAAGCAGTCGGCGGCAGCATGGCAACTGGGGGTGGCCCTGTTGGTGGCGTGGCCGACTCGGGCACCCGTGTGCTTGGCGGCGCCTGCTCGGACCATGTACTCGGCGGTGCTTTCGCCGGGCACGGCAATGTCGAGCTCGGCCGTACTGGTCCCAACCTAGGACTTGATCGCCTGGGTGCCGCGGCGGCGGTGTCCTTTATCTTCAGACCTCCTACCACGACACGCGGCGTCATGGCCCCCTCGCCCCGATATAGAACAGGCTTTTTCCCTGCTCTCTTGGAGTCGGGTTGGGCAGCAGGGGGCTCCTCGGCCTCTTCTTTGATTTAATGGCTGACAACGGGCGGGAGTCCTCATCGAACTCCTCGCACCACTACAGATGAATCAACAAAGTACATCACACAATGTTGGGCAATCACAGACACAAGCCCACAGGCATTCGTCACAGAAGAAGGACAAAGATTACCTTGGGACGGGGCCGAAGGAAGCTATAAGTCGCGGTCCGGCGTTTATCGTCTTCGGTCTCGATCACCCCCTCGGAGAAGTAACCAAATAGGGTCTCGGTCACCTTGTACTTGTTGGCCGACTCGTGGCTTACTCGGTCAGGAGCATATTTGCCCTGAAAATCCCAGCCGAACGCGCTCCTCAGCTTTAGCGGCTGGATGCGCCGAGTCAGGAAACGCCGGGCCACCCAAGGCCCAGTCAGGCCAGCCTCCTTAAGCTCTTCTAATTTCCCCAACAATTGATGCACTTGGCCCATCTCCTCAAAGGTTGGATCTGCTGACCAATTTGGTAAAACTACCGGTGGCAAGCCGATGAATAGATGCAAGGAGGGAGCCAGATCTGCGAATAGAACCACTCCTTGTGCTAGCCTTTCAAGGAAGATTTCAAGGGAAGATCAAGATATGTTTTCTTCCCATCACTTCTCAACTGGAGACCAGCCCCCCCCAATTACATTGATATTATTCTTGAAGGGCTGGGGTTTGATGTGGAATAGATGTCTAAAGAAATTAAAATGGGGCTCCACACCCAAAAAGCACTTGCAGAGAGTAACAAATATGGAGATTTGAAGAATCAAGTTGGGATTGAAATTCACCAACTCCAACCCATAGAAGTCAAGGATGCGGCGGAAGAACTTAGAAGAGGGAAGGCACAAACCCCGATCGAAAAAAGAGGCAAAAACTACTGTTTCACCAGATTGGGGATTTGGGGCCGACTCACCCTTAGCTGGCCGCCAACGGATCACCTCCTGGCTTGGCAACTTCAATTGACTCTCCAGCAGCTTCAGTTTCATCGAGCCGCAATTCGAAGTCGGCCAAGTATTCTCCGGCGCACCCGCAGGATCCGAAGCTTTCGACATGGTTGGGGATGGAGAGATTTGGGGGAAAAGCGATTGGGGGCCTGGAACAGACGAAGAGGACTGGAATCGCCCTAGTTCGAGCGGGGAATAGCAGCAGCAGCTAACCCTAGCCGAGCAGGAGGTGAAAAGTTGGGCGCGAAGGCAGAAGACGAAGCGATTGGTCGCTTTGGGGAAGATGAAGAAATCTTTTTCTCTCTCCCCGTCATTTATAGAGCCTGTGCCGACTAAATGGGCTTGGGCCTCCATAGTTAGCACTGGGCCACCAAGATATGAGTTCCTACCGTAGCATGCTCCATGTGGGCCGCCCGCAGGCTAAGTTGAAATTATAGCGCTGGTGCTACCAACAGGAGCCGATGAGGTAAATAGATATGCTTTATGAGAGCCTTATTGCTAAACATATATGTTTGGGTATCTGTTTTATCCACCAGGTCTCGAGGATATATCCTTACATAGATCACAAGCTGGTCTTCATTAAAATTGGGGATGCAGGTATCTTTCTCGAGAACACCTGACCACGTCGTGGATTTATTTTCATAAAGTGGTACTCGGCCTACATGCGTGGCCATCAGTTGCCATGAGCAACATTATTCCAGCGGATATAACACTAAAGAGTCTAACTTTCGAGTAGTGCACTACTCCGGAGAGACTATAAATTTCTCATTCCCGCTGACATGATACGGATGAGTCTAACTTCTGGGTGGGACACCACTCGGGAAAGACTATAAACCCCTTTTCCAGCTGACATGAAGCTAAAGAGTCCCATATATGAGTAGCATCCTACTCGGTAAGACTATAAACACACATTCTGACTAACACAAAGTCGAAGAGTCCTACATACGAGTAGTTCCCTACTCGGCAAGACTATAAAGTTTATTCTGGTTGACATGATACTAAAGAGTCCCATATACTAGTAGTATACTACTCGGGAAAGACTATCAGGTTAAAGATCTTTGCCTTTATGTTTAATTGTCTTCACAATTAAGCACAAAGTCGGGGGCTACATCTAATAGGTGCGCCTATTCGGCGTACACTATTCATACATCTACATGAAGCCCTTCATAGCCTCGTTGCCAGCTGACATGAAGCAGGACTCGGGAAGAAGACTCACTCGGACAAAGAGTACTCAGGAGCATCGCACTCGGGCAATCTTCACCGTGGAGGATGAGCACTTGGCATCAGCTGACTCAGCTATGAAGGTCTCAGGGGCTACTTTGGAGGCAATGGGCCCCGGGTACCTCACCACCAGCATATGGGCCACTCGGATAGAGGATGGACTGAATCATGTAGTTAGAGATAAGATAGTACCCGGCAGACTTTACCTTGTACGGTAAGGAAAACATAGTCTTAGTCGGATAAGTTTCTATCTCTAAGAGAGAAATCCCTTGGCCGTATCCGGCTGGGATTTTTATCATGTACCCCTGTCTCCCAGTATATAAGGGGAGGCAGGGTGCCCCTCAAGGGGCACGAGATCATCGATCGACAAACACCTCAGAGGAATAACACCACAACTAGAAGTAGGTTATTACCTCACATTGAGGGCTTGAACCAGTATAAAATTCTCCTTGCGTTCCTCTACAATCCACCGAGTTTCCCCTTACCGAGTAGCCCTATAGTTATATTGCCGGTGTAAAACATCGACATTGACATTTTTAGATTTAATGAAATTTGAATGGAATTAATCGGAGCTTATATGAATTAATTATGAATTTTCAAAGTTTTATTGTGTTTTTACTATGCAGAAATAAACCCTAAATGAATTATTGCGCATTAATTAAGATTTATGGCGTCAACGGACCCGAGAACTGCGCCGACAGGCGGAGCCCACGGGTCAGTGACCCATGGGTCGACGGCGCATGCTGGACGCGGTCCACCGCGGCCCAGCATGACCACAACACGTGACTACCGACGTGGTAGCCACGACGGACGGATAGACCAACGCGGCGCCGAAGTGGCACTGACGTGGCAACGAGGCTGGTGCCCGCGACGGCGCCACGCGGACGGCCCTGATCTACCGAGGCAGATCGGACGGCCCAGTACAAACGGGGCTCGGCCCCGCCGGCGCGGCCGAGCCATGGCGGGGCGAGCGGCCTGATGGTCACGGCCGGTGACCATTTGGCCCCCGGAGAGTGGCGCAGGAGGAGGGGAATCGGATGAGCGCCTCACTGAGGGTCAGCGACGACGGGAAGGCAGTGAACCGAGGCGGGAAGCGGCGCAGCGGTTCAAGAAGACGACGGCGATTGACGATGGCAGAAGGGCGGACAGGGTTCAAGACGTCCTAGCAGAGATGTAGAAGGGGTTAGGAGAGGAAATGCCCGAGCGAAACAGCGAAATTCGGCGGCTGACGACTGGCGGAGGTACTTACAGAAGAGGTTGATGGCAAGAGAGGGGCTCCGACGGCGTTAGGGCTAGCGGGGGTGGTGGCCTAGGTTCCCTAGCGCACGGCGACGCTAGCAAAGGCGAGAGCGCGGCCTGGTGGCGGCTACAGCGGCGACGAGAGCGGCTGGAGTTGGCGGAGCGCGGTGGCGGCTAGGGATCACGTCGCGTGACGGGAAGCTCGGGCGTTTGAGGGAAAAGAGAGAGGAGGCGACGGGGAGCATTTATATAGGCCCGAGCTAGAGAGATCGTGGCCTAGGCGGGGGAATTTCTCAAAATCGTGGATGGTGGCCGTGGTGGTGGTGGGGTGAAATCCGCCCATGGACGTGGGCAAGAGGGGCGGAGAAGGTGGGGGTAACGGGCGGGGACTCGGTTCGCGTGGTTTGAACCGAGGGCGAGGGCACGCGGGCTCAGGGCGAGGCGCAAATCGGACGGCGGCAGGATTTTTCCCCTACGGCTGATTCGGCCGAAGGTTAGGGATGAGCCTGACATGTGGGGCCCCACATGTCATCAAGAGGGAGAGAGAGGCGCAAGCGAGCGGCACTGATAGGCAGGGCCCGATGGCAGCGAGAGGGAGAGGGATGAGGCGAGGGCGAGCGTGGGCCGTGGGGAAGGCCGGAACAGGAGCGGGCCGTGGCCTAGGGAGAGAAAAGAAAAAGAGAAAAAAGGAAAAAGAGAAAAGGAAAAAGGGAAAATGAATTCCCAAGAGATTTTTAATTCTGATAATGCGTTATGAATTATTAAAAATATTTCCAATGCTCTAAAAATTCCAGTAAAATTCCTGTTAGTGTATTTTGGCAAGAGGAATACAAGAAAAATATTTCCAGCCATGATGGATTGTTATTTTACATTTTCACCATTAATTAAATTCCATAGACTTATTTAAATAATTTCTTTGTATAATATCTTGAGTATATTTTGTGTGGCTCTATTAAGGGGGAAAAATCTCAGGGTGTGACAACGATGTTGGGAGGAGCTCGAGTGGCCGTCGTTAGGATCTGAAGGAGGGCGGCCAGGTCGAGATCTCAACGGAGGAGGCAACGAGGTCCTCCATGTGCGGCTTGCTCGTGGATTCCTACAGCCTCCACGCCAAACTGCTGGCGTTATCCTTTATGCCCCCAGGTCTCCACCATCGTTGTCGGATATGATCCCGTCAGCTAAGGTTGTCACTGTGAGTCCCTTCTCCATCGGCACTACCTTGGCACCCACCTCAAGCTCTATGGGCCATCATTGTCTTCACCGTCGCTGATCGGTGGCCTCGTTTCCACTGCCGCCGACCCCTCCACGCTAGCCGTTGTGTGGGTGGGAGAGAGGAGTGTTGGAGTTTGTTATTCTTTCCATATGTATTCAGCCGGGTTTTCTCCTATTCTCCTGATTCTGTTTCCATTCACCCCCCCTCTGGTCGCTTTTTCGGTCTTACAAGTCGGTTAGAGATAAGGACGGTCCCGGCCTATATGTACTCACGCTCTATCTGTGAATAGATTCATTGCGTTGAGACTATCTCTGCTTTCACCTTTCTACATGGTATCAGACGTTCGCTTCTGCATCTAATCTCTGCACCAGCCGGATGTCATCTCCCTCGTCTTCCCCCTGGGCACCGCGGTCCCTGGCGCTGCGCGACGCCGCGTCTGCCATCACCAACGCCGTCCAAGCCCTGTTCAACCCTGCCAAGCCGCAGCTCTCCTCCATCGACGCCATGGCGATCTCCTCCATCGCTGACTCCGTCACGTCCTCTGCTTCTGCCGCGGCGCACGAGGTCCTCGCCCCCTGTTGACGCCAAAAACCACCGGGAACGAGCCGATGATATGGTTCGGCGTCGGAGGACATGCGAAGGCTTGGGAGATCTGCTTAGCTCCAGTGCAGGTCCTAAATTGTTGAGGTTCGTAGGCGTGCCAGTCAATTTGACCCAGCAATTGACAAGGAGATAGGGAAATTAGATCACCAATCCAATCAGCCAGCAAGCCGATACGGATTCCTTCCAGCCGATCGCCGCTAGCTCTTGTACCGAAGGTAATGCCCGTGCCCAGGCCCTCGCCTGTACTCGCGCCCGGGCCCTCGCTTGTGCCCGATAGCTCCCGGGTACTTGTCCGTGCTCGCGCCTTGACCCTTCTGTGCCCGTGCCCGGATCCTTCCGTGCCCGCGCCCGGTTACTCGTCCGATGCCCGAGTCTCGATCGTGCCCGTGCCCGGGTTCTGGTTCGTGCCCACGCTTGAGTCCTCGCCTATTGCCCGCGCCCGGGTTCTCCTCCGTGTTCGTGCCCGAGTCCTCGCCTATTAATAGCACTTGCGCAATCGGCTAAGAAGCCGATGGTAGAATCAATGATGAATACCGTGCTGTCGGAACGTGTACATCGGCTAGAAAACCGATGATAATACAGTGTGCCAAAAACAAAACAGTATTATATTGGCTGGAAAGCCGATAGTAGTATAATGTAGATAAAAATAAGACGATATATTGATACATCGGCTAGAATCCGATGGTGCTATAAGCAAACCATAAAATAGCATAAATATACCATAAGCTAGCCGACTGCCAAGAGAATGCATGTACATCGGCTGGAAGCCGATGATAAAATAGATAGCAGAATAACAATCAATAGACCATGCAGTCGGCTTTGAAAGATAACCTATCGGCTAAGCACTCCGATAGAACATCGCATAAAACCTATCGACTCAGCAAGAGTAAATCTATCACTATCAATCTAGTAGTTCAAACTTAACTGATGCAGCACAGATTAACAATAATAAAAGAACCTCGGTGAGCCGATAGATCTAATGCAATCGTGATGTATATGATAACTTACCGGCTATGCATTCCGATAAGACGCTTGCACAGAAACCATCGGCCTAGCAGGAACAACTTATCGCTCAGTTTAGTAGGTCGGACCCAACCGATGCAGCACAAACTGACGATAAGCTTTCCCCAGTAAACCGATAAAAACTATGCACGCGTGATGTGATATACCTGATAGGCCTAAGAGATCGAACCGAACCGATGCAGCAGTAGACAAAGCAGATATATCGTGGTAAGCCGGCTACCATATACCGACTAGAATATCGGACCTAACCGAGGAAGTCCTAGCCGATTGGTAGCCGGGGTAACGAGACTTACCCTCTCGCTGGAGTTCGGACCTAACCGATGCAGCCCGGCTCGAGAAGCAAGAACCCGTTGGTAAAGGGTGGCGATGCGCCGAATTGTATTGATCGTTGAGATGATTTACAAGGTACCCGGGCATACGTATATATACCCCGAGTTATTACAGTCCTAATAGGACACGGCACACGAATTTCCTATCTATAAAAGGAAAACTAACAAGTCCTGATCGAACACGAGATCAGGTTTCTCTAAAAAGTATTAAAACTACCTAATTTACAGATAAGGTAATTTACTGCCATACTGTGGTCTTCACGGTCTCTTCCCAAACTCGGTCTCCTCTGGATCAATCTTCACCGGTCATCTGTGATTTTCTCTTAACCGAATCTGCTAAAGACCCGTGCCAAATTTTGGCGTTAACACCCCCATCCTCACCCAGTTCTCCCCCGACGATGCCTTTCCATCGGTGCCCTCAGGCACCTCAGTCACAACGCCCTTCTCCGGTTCTCCCACTCCTCGGTCATTCCATCACCCAAAGGAGGACACACCACCTGCCACGCCTGTCAGCTCGGCTGCCACACCCGTTTGCCGTTCACCACCTCTTTCACTAGGGTTACTACTCCTTTTGAGTTAATTCACTGTGATTTATGGACATCCCCTATTCCTAGTGTGTTTGGCTATAAGTATTACTTAGTTATTCTGGATGACTGCTCTCACTATGTGTGGTTTTTTCCTTTACGCTTCAAATCAAAAACCTTCTCCACTTTGTCACATTTTTTTGCTTATGCCAAGACTTAGTTTTTTGCTATCATCCGCCATATACAGTGTGACAATGGCCGCAAGTTCGACAACTCTGCCGCTCGAACCTTCTTCCTCACCAACGGTGTCACCATGCGGATGTCCTGCCCCTATACCTCCCCCAGAATGGTAAAGCCGAGCGCATGCTTCGTTCCCTAAACAACATTGTCAGTCTTCACGTTCCAGTCTTCACGTCTCACCGACGTTATGATTGTGGGGGAGAGGGGGGGTGTTGGAGTTTGTTAATCTTTCCATATGTATTCGGCCGGGTTTCCTCCTATTCTCTTGATTCTATTTCCATAAGTCGATTAGAGATAAGGACGGTCCCAGCTATATGTACTCGCACTCTATCTGTGAATAGATTCATTGCGTTGAGACTATCTCTGCTTTCACCTTTCTAAAAGAAGCATGAGAGGAAGTGAAGATGAAGTTGTTGGAGTATCGCCGGCCGGGAAGGCTTCGCTATGATCTTTTTGGCTCGGAGAGCTGGATGGAGAGGTTATTAGAGATACTTATAGTTAAACCTTAGGTAAATTAGGCACAAAGTTATGGTAAGCTGGGCCAATTAAGTTAACAAAATAGCCTAAAATATATCCATACTAAAGATGTGCTCTGTCTGCGTGCCACCACCACACCAGCCTATTTCCAATACGGCCATTTTCGGCTAAACCGTACTCTGTGTATAATTGTTGTTTGCCAACCTAACCTTAAAGGAACACAACCGAATTCTACAGCACTTAGGCTTAGTTTGAAGGTGAAAGAAAAGAAAGCAGAAAAAGATCACGTAAAATGATATAATCCATTAGCGTATGATTAATTGAGTATTAGCTATTACAGACTTAAAAAATGGATTAATATAATATTTTGAAGCAACTTTTAGATATAAAATTTCTAAAAAAAACACATCCTTTAGCCGTTTGGAAAGCATGCTCACAAAAAATGAGTAAATTTTCACTCCTAACCCATAGTTTCAAACGGAGCCTTAGGTGCTGTTCGTTTCAGCTACTTGACCGGCTTATTTAAGTGGTACGCAAAACGAGAAACGTCATTAGCGTGTAATTAATTAAGTATTTATTATTAAAAACTTAAAAAATAGATCTATTTGTTTTTTAAGCTACCTTCATATAGAAAATTTTTAAAAAATACACCGTTGATCGTTTTGGAAAGTGTGCGCGTGGGAAACGAAAAAAAGAAGTTGGGGAAAGTAGTGGAAAAGAACAGGCCTTACCTTTATACACAAAACGCAATTGCACACCAACACGGCGTCGCCTCCCTATTCCATAATCTTACGATCGAAGTCAGCAAAGGTTCCAAACTTCACGGCAAAGAAATCACCTCGGACCCGAACACTATCAGTCGACCACTTTTGATTACACTTGACTTGTGGGCCCGACCTTCCCTAGGAAGGAAGTACTAACTGAGAGTGTGAGACCGACTCCTAATCGGCACCGGCCCCCCTCCGTCTGCCGACCGGGACCAACGGAATCCGAACTCTCTATGTCGAGTGGGTCACGGACTTGTGGGACCCACATGTCATAGTATTCCAGAGACTCCCGGTCCGAGCCCAACCCGTAGAGAAATCCCAAACCCCTTCGGCAAGAAAGAGGCTTTTTATACGTAAACTAATCCCCACGTCTTCCCCACAAAACAAAACAAAACTACTCCGCCCGGAATATCTCCGCTGCTCTCAACAACCCGCGAGAGCCCCAAAACCTAGCGCCGACTTGAGAGTAGAGACCCCTCTCGAATCGGCCGACTCCCATGGCGAGCCAGGGCGAGCCCTCCTCCTCCGATCTGTAAGTTCCCTTCCCTTCCCCGATCCAGGTGGCTTTCGATCTGGTCGACGACGGATTTTTGTTTTATTTTTGCGGATTTTTGGTGATTTTTTTGGGGTGTTGTGAGGCAGGAAGGGGAAGAAGGATTACTCGACGGCGATCCTGGAGAGGAAGAAGTCGCCGAACCGGCTGGTGGTCGACGAGGCCACCAATGATGATAACTCCGTCATCGGGATGCACCCCGACACCATGGAGAAGCTCCAGCTTTTCCGCGGCGATACTGTGCTACTCAAGGTTTGGATCTCTTTGCCTCAGTAATTCTTCTCTTAAGCTTTAATTGCGAGGGTTTGAAGCCTGAGTCTAGACTGGGGATGTTGATCTGAGGTGGTTGTCCTGGAAAGTAGGTGCTGATAGTCTGAATTGTCAACATCTAGGGGAAAAAAAACTTAGCTTTCTCGTTTCTAAGCTCATGTTTGGGTCTGTTTACTCTTTCGCAAGAGATAAATATAGGTTATTACTGAGGTCGATTGTTTGCTACCTTTTAGTTTTTGCTCCTGAGGTTGGTCTTGGATTAGACTAGATATTCAGATTACATATGGCTAGAGTATTTGTATTCATGACTCTTCAGCTTCCTTACTAGGTTATTACTGTAATTATGCCGTGATCAGTGATCCTATAATTTAATTGGTTAGAGCTTACAACCAGTAATTATGTCATGTCATGGTTGTTGCAGTTAACCTCAAAACTGTGATGACTATTACACTAAGTTACTTCACAATGGTATATTTATTTCGTTTTATAATGCCATGAGGTTGGGATTCTGGTTTTCGTTGTAAGATAATTCTTCTGTTATCAAGGCATATTTGATTATTTGCTGCTGACATTTTGGCTCACTGCATCACAGGGTAAGAAGAGAAAAGACACTATCTGCATTGTGCTTGCGGATGACACCTGTGAGGAGCCGAAGATCAGAATGAACAAGGTTGTCAGGAAGAACCTGAGAGTGCGACTTGGTGATGTGGTTTCTGTTCATCAATGCCCAGATGTCAAATACGGAAAGCGTGTACACATACTCCCCATTGATGACACAGTTGAGGGCATCACTGGAAACTTGTTCGATGCCTTCCTGAAACGTAAGAATTCTTTATTACTGAACTATTATTCTGATTTTTATCTTATAGATAGAGAAATTTAGAGCTTTTCTGCCATGTTCTAAAACAGAGGCCACGTCTATACTTTTCCAGCTGAGTGATTCTTGTAAACCTGTTATTCAATGTTGTGAAATCTATCTCGGAAAAAGATTCTGTTGGCACTGATATTCAATGCTGAGCTGTTCATTTGTTAATACTAAAAATTTCCATGAATTATTACCTTTGTTATGTCATACATCAACTGGATTTGTTGCTAATGTTATGGCATATGACAGCTTGATATGGTTAAGTGTGTTTTGCAACCTGCTAGTGTCAGCTTTATATGCTCTTTTGCTGATACTGTCTTTATTTGGAATTTCTCAGCATACTTCCTTGAAGCATATCGTCCTTTGAGGAAAGGAGACCTCTTCCTTGTTAGGGGTGGAATGAGAAGCGTTGAATTCAAGGTTATAGAGACTGACCCTGCAGAGTACTGCATTGTTGCACCTGATACAGAGATATTCTGTGATGGTGAGCCTATTAAGAGGGAGGACGAGGAAAGACTTGATGAAGTTGGTTACGACGATGTTGGTGGAGTTAGAAAGCAGATGGCCCAAATCAGAGAACTGGTTGAACTCCCATTGCGCCATCCCCAACTTTTCAAGTCTATTGGTGTGAAGCCTCCAAAGGGCATATTGCTGTTTGGACCCCCTGGCTCTGGCAAGACCCTCATTGCTAGAGCTGTAGCTAATGAAACAGGTGCATTCTTCTTTCTGATTAATGGCCCAGAGATTATGTCAAAGCTAGCAGGAGAAAGTGAGAGCAATCTCAGGAAGGCATTTGAAGAAGCTGAGAAGAATGCACCATCAATCATTTTCATTGATGAGATTGACTCCATAGCCCCGAAGAGAGAGAAGACCCATGGAGAAGTTGAGAGGCGCATTGTTTCACAGCTTTTGACTCTTATGGATGGGCTCAAAGCTCGTTCGCATGTCATCGTCATGGGTGCTACAAACCGACCAAACAGTATTGATCCTGCTCTCAGAAGATTTGGTAGGTTCGACCGGGAGATTGACATTGGTGTTCCTGATGAGGTTGGGCGGCTTGAAGTTCTTCGGATTCACACTAAAAACATGAAGCTGGCTGAAGATGTGAGTTATCGCTACTAATAGTCTTGTCTTCCCATTGAATCCTTTGTCGGTTTCATATTTTTAATAATTATTGTTGTTGTTGTTGTTGCAGGTTGACTTGGAACACATTGCCAAAGACACTCATGGGTATGTGGGTGCTGATCTTGCTGCTCTTTGCACTGAGGCTGCTCTCCAATGCATCCGTGAGAAGATGGATATTATAGATCTTGAGGATGAGACTATAGATGCTGAGATACTGAACTCGATGGCTGTTACAAATGACCACTTTAAGACTGCACTTGGGACAAGTAACCCGTCTGCTCTCCGTGAAACTGTGAGTATATGTAGTATGATCTATTTGCACATTACCAGGATGTATTCCCATTTGTTTCCAAGGCTTACATTCCACCTTCCTTTTGAATTCAGGTTGTCGAAGTTCCAAATGTCTCATGGGATGATATTGGTGGACTGGAGAATGTTAAACGGGAGCTGCAGGAGGTATTTTGTCGCTCTTTCATTTGAACTTCACTTCTGAATTCTTGTTTCTGGTTATAGCTTGTTTAACATACTTTGAAAACCTTGCAGACTGTTCAATATCCAGTGGAGCATCCAGAGAAATTTGAGAAGTTTGGCATGTCTCCATCCAAAGGTGTTCTGTTCTATGGCCCTCCTGGCAGTGGCAAGACTTTGTTGGCCAAGGCAATTGCTAACGAGTGCCAGGCTAACTTCATTAGCGTCAAGGGACCTGAGCTCCTTACCATGTGGTTTGGTGAGAGTGAGGCCAATGTGCGTGAGATTTTTGACAAGGCTAGGCAGTCAGCTCCCTGTGTCCTTTTCTTTGATGAACTTGACTCAATTGCTACCCAGGTTAGTATCTCTTGTGAACGTGCAATCAATGAGTATAATAGTTTTTGAAGATAATTTTTATGGCTGAACTTTCAAGATAATTTTTATGGCTGAACTTTCACAATTATATTTCAGAGAGGAACCAGTGTTGGTGATGCCGGAGGTGCTGCTGATAGAGTGCTGAACCAGCTGCTGACCGAGATGGATGGCATGAACGCAAAGAAAACTGTGTTCATTATTGGTGCTACTAACAGGCCAGATATCATTGACCCTGCCTTGCTCAGGCCAGGGCGTCTTGATCAGCTTATCTACATTCCTCTGCCTGATGAACACTCTAGGGTGCAGATCTTCAAAGCTTGCCTCAGGAAGTCACCTGTGGCCAAGGATGTAGACCTGAATGCTCTTGCCAAATACACCCAGGGGTTCAGTGGTGCAGATATTACAGAAATCTGCCAGCGTGCGTGCAAGTATGCCATCAGAGAGAACATTGAAAAGGTAAAACATAATTTCAACATTATTATTCCATAGTTTTATGCTTGCGTGCTAACGGATACTTGATTTCAGGACATCGAGAGGGAGAGGCGGAGGAAGGACAACCCTGAAGCCATGGAGGAGGACGAGGTGGATGAAATTGCTGAGATCAAGGCTGCTCACTTCGAGGAGTCGATGAAGTATGCTCGCAGGAGTGTGAGCGATGCTGACATCCGCAAGTACCAGGCCTTCGCCCAGACTCTCCAGCAGTCTCGTGGGTTTGGCACTGAGTTTAGGTTCGCTGACCAGCCAGCGTCTGGCGCAGGCGCTGCGGCCGACCCCTTTGCATCCGCTGCTGCTGCAGCTGACGATGATGATCTATATAGTTAGATCCTTATGCTGTGCTATTAACTTCCCTGCTTTCGTTCGCTATGTCTATTTGCTGAACATATTTATATGTAAGTTACGGGCAAACATTGTACTTACTTTTAAGTTAATATTTTGAGAGTTACTGGAAATCGAATCGGCTGCCTGCTCTTGCTATCTGGAGGTCGTGGATGAGCATGGATGGCTTTGCGACTTTGCGTTGTATTTCAAACTGTTTAGATTCCTTACATGTCGTGGGCTGGCATCTTTGGCGAGTCAGAAGTTGCATCCACCGTGAAAATGACCAACGGCAATTGCATCCACCGTAGACAGTTCATCTCCACAGAAAAAAATAACATGTATGACACAAGGTGCTAATTCATACGACCGAAAAAGATTTGGTGCAAACGCACATTTTGATTTTGCACTCAATATGTCAAAATTCCGTCGTGCTCATGTAGACAGAAAATGAGCACGTGCATATATAGTTTGTATGCTACAACGAAAGGCCTACTTTGCCTTGCTCAAGGCTCAGCTCTCACCAGATGTTTTCTGTTTCTTCCTTTTCCTTTTTTCAGTCCCATCTGACCTATCTGAGCGGTTTGATTTTTCCTGCCTGATCCCCATCAGCTTCGCTCTTGCATCTCGGAAAGGGGCATCTGATCTCATGGCTAACAATTCCTAAATGAAGAGGGATACCAAAAATGTCAACTAACATCAAAGTTAAGACCTAGTAGCGCGACTCTGATGGAAAAGGTGGAATCTTACTTTTATATGATCCATTGCAGCAAGGTTGAAACCTATAGCATCCTTGCATTCCTAAAATATGAAAATCACATTAATACATTACCAGGTTGCTGCAAAGATAGTGTCTATATATACAAAAAGTACCAAAGTTACCTTTACTCTATTGTAAAGAATATCTTTCAGTTCTGTCAGCATCGATCTTGCAGATGGTGTGGTAGTTAGTTGGTTGTGGTGTGTTTGAAGCAGCACTTGGCAAACCCTACAAACAAGCTCAACCTGCAGCGTACAACAGATTAGGATTTGTGGAAACGAGGGTATAGATCAGATCGGACGATATAAAGTATATTGTGACAAGTGTGTGGAATTGGAATTGATCAATGAAGTCCATGAAGCTACCAGTGAGCTACATAACTCTGTAATTGTTGAATGAAAACAGTAGGTAAAACGATCTTCATGAAGCAGTGTAAACCTAGTCATTATGCACTACACAAATTATTTCATGTCCAGGATTCACTACACAACTTGAACTTAACGAAAGACAGCTAGAGTACGAAATGTCGTGTGATATGGAATGGTGTGATTCTAGCCTTAACAAAGAAAGTACTAGTTTCTGACTGACAACGCTGGAAAACTTGCAGCCAAAAGAACTGGAACAGAATCTTCAATGCAGAAATGATAGGATTGGAAATTGAGAAAGTTTAGATGACTGCATTTTATGACATAAAGTACAGAGAGCAAAGCAGTACTAGTGTTTTACCTTCAAAGGAACCAGAGACCACTCCTTTAAGTAAGACATGAGCTTCAGTGCATCTGAGAATGGCAAGGACTGTTCCAGGGATAAACACAAAAATATGTAATCAGATGATGAATGAATGATCATACTTAGATCAATCTGTTCAGTGTTTAAAAAATTGATGATTAACACAACGAATAAGACAATATGGTTGTGTATTGAAATGACAAGGCCAACTTGAACTACGATCCGTGATTGATTGCCTGTATTGTAAATGTAATGTGGGGAGGTGGCAACTTAGTAGCAGTAGGCGGCAAAGTTGCTATGTTACCTATTCCATTAGGTACGGCAGAATTTTTTAGTCCCATCACATTCACGCATTTCTTTTAGACGGAAGGCCAATGGCCCAGCTTTTATAGAAAGCTGAAAGTGTTTACATCGCTTTGCTTTGGTGTGTGTGTGTGGGGTGGGGTAGGGGGCAGCTAGGGCCAAAGGCTAACAGAACAAGGTAAAACCCCATTAGTCTGCCCTCACAGGGGCCTGGATACAATATATGTGACTGTATTAATAATTTTGAAAGGTGTTTTATTTGCTCGCAGTTCCTGGGCAAGGGGGAACATGTCAAGTATCCACCTGAGATCATGTTTTCTTAGGTCTATTCTGGATATACAATTTCATTTCGGTAGTCATTTTCCTTTCAACTGAGATGATTTTTAACTTCAACAAGACCACATAAGAAAGGGCTAAAGATGCTTTCTGGAGCTATAAAGGTCATGCTAAGAACTGGAATAACTGATGGGGGCTTTTTCTTGAAATAAATACAAGGCAAACTAAAGGTATTTAGATGCCTGTACATAAACCTTGTATTATTTCAAAGAGCAAATATCACAAAACCTCAGGTTTTGGGGCAGGGATTTCACAAAACACCATGTTTTGCAGTATTTTTCATAGTATACCAGGTTCTGAGCATCTTTCTTCACAAAACACTGATTCCATCTAACTATCGTTTCCTCCTGCCTTTCTCCTGTTAGCTGACAGGTAGGCCCCTCCTTGTCAGCCCCCACACCTCTCTTCCTATTCCTCACCATTTCTCCATTTTTATTCCTCCCCATTCCTAGCTTAACGAGAAAATCAAGAGAAGATCCAGGAGTAGCTTGGACACGGTGCTAAGGTGCGGCTCATGCTGCCGATGACCAAGAGCACACTGAAGGCGCTAAATGTTTGCAACACGCCCACAACGGTGTCAACCAGGTGCGGCGATGGAAGCAGCTAACGGAAATGGTGTTTTGTGAAATGGATTGCCTCAACAGATGGGGTATTTTGAAACAAACCCCAAAACATGGGGTTTCATCATAAATAATCCCCAAAACCTGGGGTTCTGTGATATTTACTTTATTTCAAAACTAATATACCGTAGGGGCTTCCCTACTGTTTCAAGGTAAAAAAAAGGTATTTGTCCATTAGAGAAGACGACCAAAAAACTTACAAGGAGAGCCTGTTCCAAGTCATTTGGACGGACATTTGAAACTACATTCAGAACATAATCCGATGGTAACTGCCCTTGCATTATGACATTGGGTTGAAAATTAGCTCCATTTCCATTCTTTTGTTCTTCCTGAAAATTATAAACAAACAGCTTATGTAAATATTCCACTTGGTGAGTCATCATTAAGACTACAATATTAAGTAGCAACAGGGGTATGTTGGCATTATGTTTTTAGTTTCATTACCTTGTGCTGATGAAGGCGTTTTACTTCTTCCTCAGCAGTGTCAAGTGCATCGATAATTGCATCAGCAGCAGTTACTGTCTCTTTTGTTTTCCTACCAGGAACACCTACAGAACCCTGGTCAGGAGCATCGTCTTTCTGCCCATATCTATGATCCATAGCACTATCCAAATCAGCTTCAAAAGTTTCCTCCAATCTTTTCTCTTGCTCTTCCTGCATTTAATTTCATGGGTTTCAGAACTAAAAAAAGACAATCTCTTCAAAGATAGAATGCAACATGGAGAAAGCATTCAACAACAGAATTTCATTAAAACAATACAATCACTGCACACCTCAATGAAGAGCTGTTCTTCGGTACGATCCCAACGCCGAATAGAGCGATCATGGGAACCTGTTACAACAAAATCACCACGACTGCTGATGGCAAGGCACCAAACTTCAGCATGGTGTCCTTCTAGTGTTAACAACAACTCGAATTTATCAGCATCCCAGTACTTCACAGTGCGGTCTTTCCCAACGCTGAACATATAATGTGTTCTATGAACAAACTTAACATCCATCACACTGCAAAATTGAACACACAAGAAAAAAGTGTAAGGGTTATGATGACAGTCAAACCACAAAAGAAAACAAAAGGGCAAGATAAATAACCTGTCTGAATGGGCAAATATAGACTTATGGCAGTCACCAAAATCCATACCCCAAATTTTCAAATTTTTGTCTGCAGAACCAGTAACTATTAGAGCTCCATCGGATGATATATCCATGCAGAGAACTGGAAGCTTGTGGCCATAAAGGGAAAGAAAAAACTTCAGTGAGTCCATAAAGAAGACCTGCAAACACATGGTACGAGATATTAGAGGAAATCGATAAAACCGGAAACTTAATTCTAGATTGCTTCTCTATTGACTAGTTTGCAGGATGCCAACTGGCATCTCTCATGGATATCAAGAAATTTCAGTGCCAAGTGATTACCAATAATATTATTAATAATAGCTTTGCTCAGATCAATATTAATGAAGAACCAGCACAAGCATTTCCTGGGCAACAACTGCACTATGAGTAGGAACTACCTTCAAGAAACAGAAAAGTAGCATTCTAAATCCAAAAAAAATTGGCTGATCTGGTGCAACAATTAGCATGGTCAACTTGCTTTCCTATATCCTTTCTCTTATAGCTATTGCAGAGTCACTCTCTAAACAGTACAGAAATATGGACAAGCAAGTAAAGATTTTATGGACAACCAAGTAAATAATCATGTGTACATTGATTTATACCATCCTCTCCATCTAGATACACAAAATACATAAATCATAACAATAAGCTCCAGATTTCTGTTCACGTATTGGTCCCCACTAAAAAGAAAGTTCTTTTTTAGAGATGTTCAAAACCTAGATCATAACAAGTATGCAATACAAACCTTGACTGTGCAATCCAAGAGAGCAACAGCAATATGCTTCCCAGTTGGACAAATGGTTACTGCAAGGACGTCATCATTCATTTTCAAGGTTCTCACATTTGTTACGCTCAGTTGTTTCGAGCCCTGGAACAAAAGGAAGAACATAACAGTTATTTCAAAAACCTACGCAAATAAAACAAGAACAGAATATTCAACAACAGTGCAACACAATAAATTCTTTGACCTTGAATTATCATTTATGTTTCTCTGTTACTTGAAGAAGAGAGATGCCCCTTCAATTATTTGACTTCATAGAAACAGAGGAAAAGGACAATACTGCCATATATTATTTTAGCAACTTTAGTTAGAAATTTAGCAAAGACATGCCGTCATGTGGAGAACTGGTTTAATGAACTTGACTATTAAACTAAAAGGACGTCATAAAGAGATGCACCACATCAATTGTTGTTCTTCTTGGAAGGTAAATAATGGAGAAGTGATTAGGAATGGAAAATATACTTTTTTTAATCATACGAGAACAGACAATGCTAAGGGATTAGACAGAAGACTCACAGTATTAGATTTCTGAATCAATTGGTATTCCCAAAACTTGACATCATGATCAGCACTCCCAGTGACAAAACCCTGTGCACTAACAGTTCCATCCTTCTCTGGAATGAGTACAATTGATCGTATGGAACCAGCATGAGCTTCTATAACCTCAATAGAGCTTCCACTATTGATATCTATAATCTCCAAAGTACCACTCTTTGTGCCAACAAGGGCATACCGCTTACCAGGAACAAATGCACCGCACAATCCATAATCAGAGTCAATTGTCCGAAGACAATCCCCAGTACTAGGATTCCAGATCTTAACAGCATTGTGACTTGTTGACATCAAGAGGTTGTCCTCTGAGTTAAGAGCAAGACTCCTAATATCAGAACGGTGTCCATGCATCTCAATGGAGTACATCTTTGACACATTCTCATTATCCACTGAGTATGTCTCAAGCATGTTATTGTTCAGAGATAGAGACAAGGTGGCAAGGCAGCTTTTTGGTGGATTGTTTGGAGAAAATGCAACAGAGCAAATTTTGTTGTTAGCCCGCAAAACATGGAGAAGCTTAAATACATCGGTGACAACAGGAGTGGGATTCTGCAAGTCTTGAGCTGACAAAGGATCTATAACAGTTCCATTCCCTTCAGCAACCGTAGATTTGGCCAAAGCCTTCTCCTTCTTTCTATGCATCCTCCTCTTGGCCTTCCGTATTGCCTCTGTTTCATCAAGAACCCTATAAATATCCACCGTCTTCCCAGCCACCTGGCATGCCACAAGATTACCGTTCTTATTAAACTTAACGGTTGCCACCCTTTCCTTGCTTTGCCTCAGAATCTCACCAAATAGCTTCAGCATATCCCACTTGCTCCAATCCTCACCCTCCTCAGCTGATTTCCGGACCGTAAACACCCGCAGCTCTTGATCTGCTGACCCGGACACCAAAAACCTCTCGCTGTGATCCACATCCATCGACCATATTTCACTGCAGTGGCCACCAACAATCTGAAGGCAGTGCTGTGTGTCAAGGTCCCAGACACGGATGAACTTGTCCTTGGAGCAGCTCACTAGCTTCTTCCCTGAATCCAGAAACACCAAACCCGTAACCTGCAATGAGAAATCGCCAGATTAGCATTATTGAATTTTGCTACCAATGGAGACAGAGAAGTGAACTGTAGTATACCTGATCACGGTGGCCACGGAGTCGGAAAAGGCCGGCCTGTGCAACTACATCCCAAAGGATGATGTCGCAGTCCTTGCTGCCAGAGGCGAGGATGGCGCCAGAGGGGCCGAAGAGGAGGGCGGAAGCCGCAGAACGGTGTCCATGGAGGGTCGCCTCGCAGGATCCGGTCTCCGCGTCCCACAGCCTGATGCTCCCATCAGCGTGTCCACTCGCAATCTGAAGCAAACCAACACAGCACACAAATGAAACCAGCTCAAAATGCGGGAAGCAGCAAAAGAGGAGAGATTAAAGGACAAAGGGGAAGGGAAGGGTCAGTGTGATACCCAGGAGGCGGAGGCGGATGCGGCAGAGGGGAAGGTGGCGAGGCAGGAGACGGCGAGGGAAGGGGAGGGGGAGGTGGTGGCGAAGGAGAGGGAAGGGAGGCCGCGCTTGAGGTCCCAGGCGGCGAAGCGGTCAAGCGCGGCGGCGAGGAGGAGGCGGCCGGAGGGGTCATAGACGACGTTCGATTCCGGGGAGACGACCACGCCGAAGGAGAGCGCCGGCTCGTACCGGAGGTAGGCCTTCACCATGGCGCCCGGCCGCCGGCGGCGTGGAGATGGAGTGTGCCGCCCGGCACGGGTTAGGGTTTATGGCGGCGCATAGCACTTTGCACTTGGGATGGTGCGGTTTTAAAAGACAACCACAGATTTTGGAGCATGTGTCACACAAAACCCCAACCTTGCAATTTGTTCCAAGAAAACCCAAGTTAATTGGTCAAAATATTTTTAAAAACCTCATATTTATACAGAAGACTTATATTTCACTGTTATACACAATATTTTCAAAGCATATACACACATTAGAGGCTAAAAATTTCCTACCATTTACTCTATTTCCTTCCTAACTTCTAATTCATGATAGAAAAGATTAAGATTCAAACCCTGGTAACAACATCATATGAATGAATTACATAAAACAAAACTTAATATAATTGGCAACTAATATTTATCGAGGAAGTAGCCAATAATGTATCTACTTAGAAAATACAACATATTATTTTTAAAACATGTATCATGTATAAGCATAATAGCCAAACGAATAATTTAGTTATGGATGTGGGGTTTTAAGAAGCATTTTGTCCTAAAATGTTGAAAAAGATTGCAAAACCTAGGTTTTATGTTACGGATGCCCCAAAATCTATGGTTTTGTAAAATTTGCTCCCAAAAATACTAGATAAATAAATAATTAAATAATAGAGTAAATTGTGCTTTGCCTTGTTTCACTCTATGCTAGGTTGAGTAATACTTTCGCTTTGCACTAAGGCATGTTGAAATATATTTCACCTAACATTAGAATACATCACTAAACCTATAGATTTTTTTTGAAATTTTATAAAATCTAAATGAAACTTCATGAAACATTTCATGATCTAAAACTTAGGAATCTTCATAATCTTTAATCATTTTTTTAAAGATTTTCCTTTGATTTTATGAAACAGCCCAGTGCAAAACGAGTATTGAACTCGATAGTAGAATAAGGTACTCCCTCCGTCCCCTCCGTTCCAAAAGGATTTCATTTCTACCTTCTTATCTACATTCGACCCGTAAATACTTACCCCTTATCTACCACTTTACAATATTACTTTCTAATTAATAAGAGGTATGTTAGCCTTTTACGCTCACCACTAATGTATTAACAAGTCTAACAATGGAGTCTTTATGGTGTAGAGTGAGAGTTCAATTCATCCGATATAAAGTGCAATTTACTCTAAACAATAGTAAGTCACAAAAGGAAAAATCTCTCCATTTGCAAGTCACAGTTTTTTACTTTATGCTACACTCCCGAATGGCGTATTCTTAAATATAACTCTCTCGAAAGACTTGATTTTTTGCCACCAATACCTCACAGGTTCTTGATTCAATGCTATTTTAAACATAATATGATGCCACATGGTTACCACATGGTTGCCACATCACTAGACGACTTGGTATTGGATGTGAAATCCCAAGTTTGCCCCTTTTCCTCCCTTCTTTCTCTCCCTCACTCTCTTCCATCCCTCTCCTGGCCGGTGAGCCGCCCTGGGCTCATGTGCCGGAGAGAGGCGAGGAGAGGGACACGGCAAGGACTTGAGTAAGATGAGAGGCCAAGGCGATGCAATAGCACACAACAGCGCTCCTCGACGGAGGTCGACTAGGAGATCTAGACCTCGTAGGCAAAGAACGATGCAGAGGACGACAACTGCGACGCATGGTGGTCGGCAGTGTTGTTGTCAGAGCTGATCGCCTCTCTCTCCGGGGCCAACCGCGCCCAACTCGGGGCGTCATATCTAGAGCTCAGGGGCGCCAGATCTACCCCGATCTCCTCTTCAGCTATCACATCGACGGCCACCTAGATGGCTGTCATGTCGCACCGCAGCAAGAACAACACAGCGAGCAGAAGCAAAGGGAGCTCCTCTCATCTCTCCCCTCCCTTCTTCGGTTCTTCCTCTTCTAGCTCGCCAATGTGGCATTGAAGGAAGACGCATAACAGCCACAGGTCGAAGAGGGGTCGTCGGGGCAGGGATGACGCGGCCGAGGGAGGCTGTGGATCCAGCGACCTTGACACCTCTCCCAACCCCCTCTCTCCTCCTCCGCCGAGCAGTGTGACAGTCTGGTACACCAAAGAGCGGTGCTGCCGAGACCTCCCCTCCCTCTCCCTCATCCTCTGTCGCCACTCATCCTCACCGGAGCTCAGAGAGGAGGAATAGAGGGAAGCAAAGAGAGGAGCGGAGGAGCTTGGGGAGAGCTCCATGGCCGTCATGGATGGAGCTCTCCTGGGTCTCGTACTTTTGGAAGTTTGGGTGAAACGGTCACATGGCAACTCGTGAGATATAAAAAAAACATACTAGCAAGAAATATTATTCCTCCGGTGAGAAAAAATTCTATAGAGTGGTCCTTGAGAATAGTCATTCGAGAGTGGCATAAACTAAAAAAAAACCGCAAGTCGCCACATCCGCCCGCATCCCCCCTATCGTCTCCGCCGCACCGAGATGGCGGCGCCTGCCAACGCCACCACCTTCTCCGGCGAGGTGTGGGCGGAGCTACGCCTGGCCGACGCCGGCGACGTGCCCCACATCCACGCCCTCATCCACCAGATGGCGGAGTTCGAGCTCCTCACCGACCTCTTCGCCGCCACCCACGAGCTCCTCACGTCCACGCTCTTCCCCTCGCCGCCGCGCCCTCCCTTCACCTCCTTCACCGCCCTCATCCTCGACCTCTCCCCGTCACCGCTCCCCGTCTCCGCCGATTCCACCATCGCCTCCCGCCGCCTCGACCTCTCCGCATCCCCGCTAGCCGACCCGGAGGCTGCCGCCTTCGCCTCCCCCTCCGGCGGTGGGCGCGTCAGCGCGGGGTTCGTGATCTGCTTCCCCAACTACTCCACCTTCCTCTCAAAGCCGGGGCTGTACGTGGAGGACATCTTCGTGCGGGCGCCGTGGCGCCGCCGCGGGCTTGGCCGGATGATGCTGTCCGCCGTGGCCGGCAAGGCGGCCGAGCTCGGGATGGGGCGCGTGGAGTGGTGCGTGCTGGACTGGAACAAGAACGCCATCGACTTCTACGAGGGGATGGGCGCGGAGGTGCTCCCGCAGTGGCGCATCTGCAGGCTCACCGGCGCTGCCCTCGACAAGTACAAGGGTAACCAGGAGGAGGGCAGCAAGGCGACGGAATAGATTCTTGGTTGTCCAGTCTCGAGTGATTAGTAATAATCAAGGTAGTGGATTTTGACTCCACCTTATCTGCTATTTGTGATGATGTTGAGTGATTTAGTGCATTGGATCAGTTCTTAATTGCGATGCATCGAGTGATGTCTTTATGTGTTGAATGAAACTGAAAATTCCCTCTGTTCTCTATCAGATTCTGCACAGAATCATTCTGATCATACACATGGATCTCAACCATGGATCAATTCATGGGAATTTGTAGAATAGACAACAAACTCCAAAGGATTCATCAGAATTCAGTAATACATGGAAGCTTCATTGCCATTTGCCCCCATGTCTTACTCATTGTCTAAGCTACTTTCATTTGTTTGCTCAATCCGTGATGCTTCCACCCTGGCAAGCAAACCTCGGAAAACTGAAAAAATGGAGTAAAAGCTCCAATTGGTCATGAATGCAAGCCGGGTAGGCTATTGTCGATGTTTTGTGTCAGAAATATTGTATATGGGGCAATACGTCAGACCTAAAGCTTGATGAGACAGAGATTTATACCTGTTTAGACTCTCGATATGAGGTAATACCGTAATCCTATTTTGGTGAATTGCTTTTCGCTCGTGGATTGTGTGCATGCCCCTCGGGGGGCTTCCTGCCTATCTTATATAGGAAGAGGGGGCGAGGATTACAGGCTAGGAAATCTACTGAATACGGCTTCGGTTTTCTTTATCTTGATAAGGTATTGTTCGGCCAAGACTCTATCCCTTTCCTTGCGGTACAGGGTAACATATTAGCGGAGTTCTAGTCTATCTCTATTTGCTTGATCCGGCTCACCTCTTATCTGTATAGCCGAATATGCGCTCTGTATGGGTACCCGGGACATATGTCCTCCACATGCATTTTCATTTAAGGATGAAGAAAAATGAATTTTCATGTAATGTGACCATAAAACATATGTTGTGATTGAAATATGAGAAGATGTACAACATGAGTAGGAAAATATTGAAACAGCACTCGTAAGATTTGCTGAACTGCTTCTAGGAGCACTGCCATTTCTTTCCCAGTTTGAGTTTCTGAAGTGATAAGCAAGCTATTTCTGCAATCTATCTGTATCTATACCATGCAACATCATGTTGGCTCGATCGGCTTATTGATCTATTCTCTTGTATTTAACTTCTTATTCCATCAATCTGTTGACCTGTTTGGCCAAATTGTATTTTTTTTCTTTGAATGATTGTATCAGATGCATATTGCATAAGAAGGCCTTGATTCAAAGCTATTTATTCTTGTTCCAATCCAACATCTAAGGCGTAAGTGTGGTTGTCAACACATTAGAGCTTCGATGTCCAAACGGCGATGGGCATGAGGCGTATGTGAAGTGATCAGCAAAAATATTCATGCCAAAGCATTCTATAATCTACACTAGTCCAAAAAAATCAATAAGGAATGGCCAGCATGTAATGCAAGTTTCTATCTTAAAATTGTATATCAACCTGAAAACTTTGATAAACGCTTCAACCCGGACGTCCGAACGCCTCGCTCGGGGCCACCTCTCGCCTCGTCTCAATCCCTTCCCCATTTTCTCTCCGTCTTATCTTCCTGACACGTTGGGCACCAAGGCCACAAGGCGCAGCTCGTCACCACGCACGGCCACCGATCGGATCTAGGCCGAGGGCCACGGCGGCGGCCCCAGGGTGGTGTTAGGCTCAGGATGGAGGAGCCAAGGATGGTGTTAGGCTCAGGATGGAGGAGCCAACACGGTGCTCGTCGCCAAGTATGGCCGCCGGCCGGATCTGGGCCGAGAGCGGCGACATCGGGCCAAGGGTGGAGGAGCTTGGTGGGGTTTCTCTCTTCCCGCGACCGCAAGGGGAGCACAGGAGCCAGATCTGGCCACCGGAGTGGAGGAAGAAACGGATTTGAACACTAGAGTGAGAAAGAAAACGGATGCTAGTCTTGTTTTAATTTGTTGTAATTTATTGTATTCAGGTGTTTTTTTTTTTTTATCGAAGTGTTGCATACAATGCGTATTGTGTTTTTCTTCGATATTGTATATAAGTATGATTTAATGTTGTAATTAGTTTATAGTATGTCCTAGATGTTATGATAGTTTTTTTAATGTTATATTTGGTTGAAATATTTTTTATTAAGTGATGAAACATTTTTAATGAGTAATAAATATTTAAAACAAAAAATTTTTTGTTAAAATATTTTTCATTAAATGATGAAATATCTGAAATATTTTTTTATTTGTGGTGAAACACCATCGGTGATTTTGTAAATATCCATAGTTTGGATCATAGTCACATCCGAAAACTTTGCGAATTATGAGTAGGCAAATCATGAGAAGATTGCCTGTTGATCGTCGCATGGCCTTTTCTTTCATGAAAAGTACTTCCTTTTACCCAAAGATGAAGATGATGATTCGGTAATTGTAAATTTGTGATCGGACGGTGGCTGCGTTTCCTGCGAAAACGGGAGGGGACACCACACCTCGAGCTTTCTTTCTTCTTCCCTACTCCAAGGCTTACTACAGTCTCTTCTTCCTCTCCACGCTTGTTGCTCAGCTTTCTTCTCAAGAAAAACGCCGCTATATAAATGCAAACGTCGCCAGCTCTCCCCACTCATCGTAGCAACAGCGACAGCACAAGAAACATCCCCTGTTCTTCTGCAGAGAGATCAAAGTTCTTCGGCGAGAGTTTGATGGAGGCGAAGGGCGCGGAGGTCATGATGCAGAAGGCGCCGGAGAAGGAGAAGGAGGCGGCGGCGGCAGAGGCAATGGCGTGCTACCGGAGGACGGTGGAAGAGGAGGCGACGTTCAAGGAGAGATCGAAGGACCTGTTCCGGCAGTTCAAGGACGCGCCGGCTGGGGATCACTGGGTCTGCCTGAAGAACAAGGTCCGCGCCGCCGGCGAGTACGCCACCCTCCGGACTCGCCAGGCCATCTCCATGTTCGGCGAGCCCAACATCAGCAACCTCTGGCCGGGCGCCAAGGATGACGACTCCAACAAGACGCCGTCCGAAGGAGGCCAGTAGCATTCTTGATTCCAAGTGTGTTCTCTAGGTTAAGTGATTGATTAGTCCGTGTTTTGCTCCGTTCGTGTTGATTAGTCCAGGCTTCGAAGCGTAGTTTTGTCATCGGTAGTATAATGTCGAAACAATAGCCAAGTACAATTTCCTGGGAAAATCGATCAAGTGTGTTTACATTGTTGTTCATTACACTCGCCGAATTTCGCACCGTTCATATACCATCGCCCCCAACAATGATAGACGATGTTATACCACCAGATTATGGGAGAAGAAATTGCTAATAGATACATTAAACAGCAATCTGCTCACTGAGACTATGTGACATCAACATATTCAAATGGTACTTGGAAGTTATCCAAGTTGATCTTGAAATCATACGATTTTTCTGTATTCATAAACATTATGGACTGAAGAAAGAATGAATGATCCCATGTCAATGGGAGAGATTAGCTTATGCAAATCTACGTTGATGCACATCAGGGGGTAAGCCTTAACCCCCAACTATTTCTACTTTCTACACTAAACACATTGTTAACAAAGGAATAAACACTAGGCCTATCAGATGTCAGGTGGTTAAATACGTGATCTGGTACAACAAGCATGACCCCGCACAGCTAGAGCTTTTGCCCTCAGCTGTGATCATTAACATGAAAAGTGGAACCTATCAATAATGATTAAACTTCTTTCTATGGCGACTGTAGTCTGAGACATATCTAAAACTCTGGCCGCAGTCAGAAGCCGAGCACTTGTACGGTCGCTCACCTGTATGAACTCTGATATGCTCAGTTTGAGCCCACAACCACTTGAAAGTCATAGGACAGCCATCCCAGGGACATTTGAATGGCCTCTCATCTCTGTGTACACACTGATGACGCTTCAAATATTTGTGTGAGCTGAAGCGCTTGCCACAAGACTCATCAGTGCATATATTGCGCTGGTGAGCACGAAGTTCGGCTCTAGTCTCAAAGGTCATGTCACAAAATTCAATGTCGCACTGAAATGCTTCCATCTTTGTCCTCTTCCTCTTCTTTGCAGCTGAATCTTCTACAGTTTTTGTTTCGTATGCCATGTCTTCAACAATCGCAGGTCTAGTCCTTGGTCTCAAGCTTTCACACGGGGAGCGGACAAAGCTCCAAAAGCTTTGCGAACTATTGGTATTTGACTCCGATCCACTCTTTCTTTTGTGTTTCCGTCTGGCATAACATATGATATTTGTTCTATTGGAACTTCCAATGCTTCTAGACACTATGTCTGATGCGCCGAAGCCATGTGACCGATCAGTGATATCTGCAGCTTCACCCTGTGTTACATCATCTGCAGAGTGGTCATTGCTAGCCAGTGTCATCAATGTCAAGGAAGCTTTGCCAACCTCATCTTTTCCAGAATCAACCTTAGATTCATCGGCTAAAACTCCAAGCAAAATATCAAATGAATTTGAGACTGTTTGCATGGATGTTCCATTTTGTCCGGAGATTGCAGATGCTGAAGCAGATTGCGTGCCTTCTGAAATGATGAAATCACTCTTTGGAGATTCATGAGGTAATTGTGTGGTATGAATGCAATTGAGCTTAGCAGCCTTAACATCAGCCAAACTGACCTTAGCCTGTGCTGGATTTAATGAATGTATTGGTGCCTTTGAATTATGGACTGCCTGCAACTCACTGCTCATCAAATCATGAGCCATAGACAGCTTTTCACTTGAAAAGGCAGCATCAGTGGAGACAGGGCAGTCCATGGTCAGACCGCAACTTCTGCCACCATTAGAGATCATCTGATCACAGCTCGACTTTGGTGTCACAAGAACAGCACTACGATCACATGTTTCAGGTTGATCATCTGTATTAGATTTTTTCACTACAGTGTCAGAACAGTAAGATGTATTACCACAACTATCCTCATTTTCAAGGGTTGACGATGCTGTCCCCCCATGTAATTCTCCTGCAAAATCCACACCTTTTATCAGGCATGGCCAGACCAATTCTGTGTTGGGATTATTGCAAAGTACCATGGCCTCCTGATCTTGTTGAACTTGCAGCTGTTCATCTTTGCACACTGAAGTTGCATTGTCAGGCTCTAAGTACTCATGATTGCCTACAAAGTTCATGCTGCCTCCCTCATAGATAAGTCCATTGTCAAGGAACTGTTGAACAAGAGTGGTGGAACTACTCAACTCAGTTGATTCAACATCACGTTGTTCTCTGGTAGGTTCGGCAGCTGACACTGCAGCAGTTGTGGGTGAATCCTGGGAATCAAATGAACAGATAGGGTCATCACATGCATTCACACTAACTGGACCCTCACAAACTTGATGCATCATAGGATATTCAGCAACAGCAATAGGGATATTAATAAGACAATGTCCATCTTGATCATTCTCCTTGGGATGCCTGCACATATCAGCTACATCATTGGATTCTTGCAGGACACAACCTTGTTGCAAAGTTTGTTCGCCTTTGACATTCTCATGAGCATTTCCAGAAGTGTCTATCTGAGTTTTTGTAACTGCAGGCTTAACTTTGTCTGGAGTTGCCGCAACATCAGGGCTGGAAGCATAACCAACAACCTTATATGGAGTTCGTGCTTTCCTGCAGAGCCATTTCAAGTTTGGAACAGCCAAAATAGGTGATGGCTTGGAAAATAGTCCCCAAAATGATAGAGGAGGTTGTTCTTGACCCCCTGATGTTTCTTTCCTAATCTTGGAACAATGTTTGAGGTTTAGACCCATCCGTGATGTCCAATCTGTTCCCTCCTCCTCATACCCCTCACCATCAATTGAAATGTTAATTAGATGTAAATCAGACTTGGACGCATTTGCTAGTGCAACATCTTTATAGTCGAACTGAAACTCAATTTCCTCAGCTATTGATATTGCAAGTGCTTTTAGTTTGACATAATCTGCAGAAAATGGTGGGCAAAAGGTTATATACCAGTGAATTTCAGGGGACACATTATCAAATAATCACAGTTAAAACGGCTGCATCGATTTCCAATCATGATTTAAAAAGTTCAAGGAAGATATTTGGAAGGAATCAAAAAGGTCCCACAGTATATAATAATCCCCTCAGCTAATCTCTCTTATTTTTGACAAAAACATATCAAATAAACAATAAACAAAATATCCACATCTAGTGCGCTGGATTAAGACAATGCACGGGCAGTTGCATTGAATGTGACAACAGGAGTCAGCATCAATCGTACCTGCATGGCATATGATGAGGGCATGAACTCCACCTTTGCTCACAAGCAATTCCTCAATCTCAAGGGCATGTTGTAAGCAAAAGATCCGAGGCCGTGCAAATGTACAGCCTGTATTCCAGCTGATATTCTCGTCACTACCTTCTACAGCTTGTACATTAACATCACCTCTGTCTGTTTGTTTACTCAACTCTGAGCCAGGACTATCACTTGACATTTTCTTCTCAGGGGTTTCTGTGTCACTGTACGGATGAATGGTATTTTCACTGCAACAAGAACATGAAGTACCACTATGTTTCCCTAGGGTTCCATCAAATTCCTTTCCCATCAAATAAAGGTCACTTCTATTTGGCTTCACACTATGATGGCTGAAGTTCGCAGGGCTGGAAGACCTATTGGCGATGAGCGGGCATCCTGATACGTGGGGCAGAAACATTTGTCAAGTTTTCATACATGAAAAGAAAATAGAACAGATCATTAGGGTTGATACATAGAAGATGTTCAAGTACAAAAGAATAGTATGCTATAGATTATGAATGGAAACCCATGCATTTTTAGTAATACAAATACCAAGAGCTTATCTAGACAAAATTTTCACCATCTCAAACTTCTTAACAAAAAAGATTAAGACAATACATGTCACGTATATTAATCTTGTGTATTAATCAGGCAACAACATACACTTTACAGCAAAATATCATGGTAAGAAACCTAGTTCCAGACATAACATAAACATTTGAGAGTATTACAGCTGAGTCCAAATGATCATAATACCCTTGTGTGCTTTATTATATGTTGCTAAGAGGACCCGACACTCATGATCCTCCAATAAAATATATGTTCAAGTGTATGACAACAGTTCCCTCTTGCCGAGGTTCTTCGTAAGAATACGATCTGCTTTGTTGTAGCTCACTGAAGGCCATTAGAACAACAGCGATTTGAAGTACTCACACAGGGAATGCAATTGATTTACTTGCCATAGAAAACAAGACACTTCAAGAATATCTAGGTCCTATAGATAAAAAAGATCTACAAGCATCATACAAATTCACTTTATTTCCTACATAATATAAGGAACTAAAACACAAAAACTTCAAATATAATAATAAAGGCATACCAGAGCTATCATTAGGTGAGTATGGGAGCACATTTGAACAAATCTCTTTTTCACAGCTCAGTTTATATCTTTCCTTATCAACAAGGGAAATCTCTTCCAGTGCTTTTCTGGAAGGTTGCAAAATCGCCATAAATGGATAGCCAAGAATCCCACAAGCAACACATGTCAATGAACCAGAATCAATGCTCAAATCAAACGGCAGGTCATCATCGTCATCGGTATCAAGTTTTTCTCCCTCAGGAGCTTGCTTGCTATCCATAGACAAGCCTTTAGATTGTTCAGTACCATCTTTTGAGTTGGATTGTGTAGATTCAATTCTGGAACCATCTTCACCCTTCTTCTCAGGAGCTTTTGAGCAGGACGAGCAGGGGTGTAGAGCGGTAAGTGATGGCAACAAGTCAGGCTCCCATAGAACAACATTATTGACCGATTTCTTTTCCAGAAATGAACATAAAAGTTCATTTTCACTAATCATATCCTGCAAGAATTCCTGTTTGACCAGCAGTTCTCTTTCTTCTTTTTTACGATCTCTTAGACGAGAAGTTCGCATTCCAGAAAATAGTTCTCTGGGGTTCCTGAAATTAAAATAAATCCAGCAGACTCACAGCTGTGTGCTATGATAATGATTTGGTACCCTTGTTAATTTAAAACAGGCCAAGAAAGCATTAGAGGTAATGATTAAAGTATAACAATCAAATGTGTGCTTCAGTATTAAAAATTTTGAGTAATCGATGAACTTCCAAAAAACAAGGCAATCATAAGAGCAACAAACGAACAATGGTTGCTTTAAAAAAACACAGGATATCATCATCGGCACTTCCTGCCATTTCTTTTGTTTCCAGATCAAGTATATATTTTGGACCTTTTGGCTTCTTCTGTTGTTTCAATTATTTATCACACTTCAAATTTCCATGTCTATGGTCAGTTTTAATATATATATCGGTGCCTTCACTCAGCATAATTTGCTCATAGTTTTCTAAGTCACCTTCCCTCCTAGGCAGCCACTTAGACCCTCCTAGGTCCACCTTATGGTCACCTAGGCGCTAGGCACTGGTCTGTTTCCCAGCTAATGCCTGGGGATTCACAAACACCGGTTCACATACATCTAAAACCTCTCCATGAGTTCTCATTACATCGGATAACTATCTCAGAGAGTAACTTTCAACATTGTTGTCCCATCTACTATAACCCAGAGAGCACTACACTACAAAATACAAATAACGTAAACCATTGCCAGATTCAAAATAGAAAGTGGCAAGCTGGCAAATACCAATTAAATGTATATAAATGCACACATAGATATGAAGGTGAAAAACATATACAATTTATCATCAGAACTGTTATGCATGAAAAAATAACATAGGGAAGCTATGAATGCAAATTTCTAATTCCTAGGGCCTCTAGCAGCCTTAGCTTGCCATATGAAGTTGGGAAATCTAGAATCCAAGGGAAGCTTGAGGGAGCAGGGGTGGAGCCAGAATTTTGAGGCACCGGTGTCGAAGCTACCCTAAGCTAATGTCGTGTTTGGCAGGACTCTAGAATTTTTTAACATGCGTATCTTTAGATCCAAAAGTTTTTGGAGCTAAATTAATTGTGGGTTGAGAATGTTTCAGTGATATATCTTTATTTCAAACTAAACATGGAGGTGCATTTCTCTTTAATTTATACTATAAAATATTCAGCAAGAATTTATGGGCTAGAGCCATATAAAAATTGGGCTAACAATGTTTAATTCTTTTGGCCACAAAAGCAAGTTCTCAAGGTTGTTTGTTAACTAAAAAGGCCTAAGATGTAGTACTACTTGATTAGCAGAATTACTAGCCTAATTGCATGTATAAACACACTACATAGCTAAAATAGCTAGTTTGTTAACTGATCAAATATGCTAATGGGCTGTGGAACGATGGTGGGCTGACAACACCATAACAAAGCTATTGGAAGCTGCGTTGGGTAGTTCCGGCACCAATCTGTGTTGCTAGTGTTTAGTCTGTGAGCTGCTTCAGTTCAGCGGGCTGGGGTCAACAAGCATCAGCTGGTGAGGTCACCACTAACAATATGCAAAGGAATACACTCGCTGGTTAGATGTTGTCGGGGTCCTCTGACCCTGGTGATACAATGGTAGACCCGCCCCTGGAGGGGAGGAGAGGAGGGGAGTGCAGCTTAGGGAAGGGGATGAGGGAGAGGGTGAAGAAATGGACTCGTGGGCTGGGTAGCAGGCAGGGGTAGTGGTTTCACTGGTTTGAGTAGGTTTTATATGCAATATTTTCCATTTGCCGTTTCTATTTCCATTGGATATACTTGGAATCAAGGTTGTCAAAATCTCAATTTTGTCATACGAATTTACAACTTTACGATCCTAATTAAGGGGGCCTGATTCTACGATTCTAGTTGGTAGAATCTACGATTTTACGATTTTTATGTATACGATTCTATGATTGTGATCCTACTTAAGAGACCTGCGATTCCGATTTAGGATCGTGATTTTAACAACCTTGCTTGGATTACATGTGATTTAGTTAAAGTCAAGCTGGCACCAAGGCATTGTGGTGACCCTCGAGTGCCGCATCTTCCCAGAGCACCATGACAACTTCACTTTTACAGTTATGCATAATCCTTCTGTTGGGCAGACCTAACAAGCATCTAACCCCCTACCACTAGCTGGAACATTTGGCTTGTTGGAAGACAAAGCAAATATTTGTTGCATCAACCTATTGGTGAGGTGTAAAAACTAAAAAAGACACTATGGTCAGCACAAAACCAAACTCCAACAAGAAAATTTACCTGGATATAAATGAAACTGCTAGCAAGTACAATAGCTGTTGATGGGAGAGCATTGGAAGATAATTCATCACAGCCCTTCGAACTGCAGCCTCTTTAGCAAACTTCAACCATTGGGGAGTCGCAAAATTGGCAGCTTCTCCACAATTGAATCCTGTATTATATTGGACGAACATTAGAGTTGCCAATTGCATGCATAGCAGCAAAATAAAATAAGGCACCTACTGAACATGACATGTTGCTGACTGCGTTAGATATTTTCTACAACATATCACAGAACTATAAATTGTTTCTTTTGGTTCCACGAAGTAAACAAATCTCATAGATAGGTTGACTCTCAGATATAAGTGAGATCCTCAAGGGGACCTCAAGTGTTACATAAATCCATGAATGCAAATAGGTTATAATATGAAGCAGCTTGAATTCTTCGAAAACTTAGTATAAAGTTAAAAAAAATCTAACTCACCAAACTATTTAGTTAAGACAATGATAAAAGGATCAGCATTATCTTGCTTCAGGAAACAAGTATCAAAGAGTATTAATTTCACCATTAGTATCATCTGTTGTCTGGAATAACCTAATTTATTTTGAATTATGATTCATGATAAGAGAAAACAGTAGCATGCATTGGCTCTGTTATAGCTGATCATGTATTGCTACCACGGCTCCATCTTATTGACAACCACACCTCGTGTCTAGATCTATGCAGCCACAGGCACTGTGTATCGTAAAAGATTTATGTTCATTGACAATACCATAAAGAAATTAAATTAAAGCATATACGGATCAGTTAATTTAACAACTAGCACATAATGATGAACCAAATAACAAGTATTGCGAGTTCAAAATCTGTATGATTTAACCTACCATGGCTAAACCCGACATGGTAAGCCCTTGGGAACGTCACCACAAACTCACCAGGATATTGCACCAATCTGAAATACAATGTATGTCAACACAGAAATTAATTAAACTGGTGTATTGACTGCTGACCGTTTCAGAACTTGTACCTACAGCAGGGCACACCATTGTCTATAAGGACCTCTGGGGACATTAATGTTGTTTTCTCACCAAGCACTGCCAATGATGCTGCAGAAACCAACAATCAGAACTCATCTCATCCGCATCGGCACAACATCTGGATAAAGAAACACAATATAAGACAAGTACCGATCCGATCAGGGTTGCCTCCATAGCCATGGACACGGATAACTTCCTCTAACTCAACAGCCTGATCACCAGGAACTGCATACCACGTCTTAGGTGCTCCGGTGTGGAGAAAGTTGAGACTATGCAGATCATGATCCTCCACATGCCACGCAAACCAGCTGAATAGCATACCAATGTAAACCATTGGAGAAGTCACCCCAGGAACATCATCAGGCATGAACCGTGTGAGCGAACCAGGAGCCCGCGCAATTGCTTGCAGGTTCCATGGGCTATTTGACAGCCTCCAGCCTGCACTCTTCTCCCATTCTTCCATTGGGGCACTCACTCTTTTCCGCTTCTTCTGGCGTTGCAACTGCACGGGGGCAGCAAAGCCAGACCCGGGGACATCATTGGCATACTCAATATAGATAGGGCGGTCTGCCGATGCCTTCCAGAAGAGGGATTCCACAGCGAGTGGGGTCGGTTCGTGGAGGCCGGAGAGGTGGGTCTTTGAGAAGGCGCGGGACTTGGCCTCAAACTGCTCGAGCGTGTACCGCTCGCCGCTCTGCCACACCTGCTTCAGCACCTGCGGCGTCGGGCGGCCACGCCGCGGGGTCCCGAGCTCCTGGTGCCGGGTCGTGAACACCGCGGCGGAGGCCGGCGGCGAGGAGGAAGGAATGGACGAGTCGGAGGTGGTGGGAGCGGGGGCGTCGCAGGAGGAGACGAGGGAGCGGTTGAGGTGCGCGAACACGAAGCGGCGGGAGGGGCGTGGGTGGGGCGGAATGACCTTGCAGATGCCGTAGGCGGCGGCCTCTCGCTCCACGCGGGAGAGGAAGGCGATGGGGTCGGCGAACTCGGACTCCGTCGGGCGGTACTCCGGCGCGCGGGGGAGCCCCCTAAGCCAAGCCGGGACGGCGGGATCCGGGGCACTGGCCGACGCCGACGCCGACGCCGACGCCGACGCCACGGCGGCTGGGGCGGCATCGGGGACGCGCGGCGCGGCGAGGGGGCTAGGGTTTTGGGAGGCGGGGACGGGGAGCGGAGGGAGCATTTGGGTTGGGGGTTTGAGGGAGGGAGGATTAGCCAGCCGACCAAGGAGATTGCGAAAGACGGTGTGCGGGGGATTCGCGGTCGCGGGTACGGAAGGATGCGGGCGGTGTGGACTGAAGATTGCCCATCAGGGAGGCGCGGTCGTCGGCCCGTGGGCTCGCGTCTCAAGGCTGAGGCGCCTTCCCGTGGATAGAGACGGTTAGTTTTGCACGCATTCAGCAACTGATTAACCGTCCCTCCGATGTGGAGATACCCAGCCTCCTCTTATGCTGGCCACAAGTCTTCGGCACCGATTACTTGCTACTTGGTGAGCTCTTGTTTCTGTGCACTCTATAGCATGTAATGATCACACAATAGATAATAGATGGCATCAAATTTCGAATATAACATTCCTAATCCCATATTCGTTTCACTATGCCCTGATGCTATGCAATAGTTGGTAGTGACCTTGATTTCTTAAATGCCAAGTTTTTTTTTTGTTGCTGATGAAAAATAATATAAATTATTTCAATAAAGCATCTTTGACGAGCAGTAGAAGTTTTTGTTGTTTCACAACAGCCTCAAGACAGTGGGGTATGATGGCAGCCACAACCAATGCTGGCTTCCATAAATAGCCTTCGCGGTGACGAGGGTTGACGGCCGCCTCAGCCAACCTCACCCAGCTAGGATTAATTTCAAGGTATCTTGGACCAAGTCATCTATAGGTAAAGATGATTTTTCCTAATGTAGAAGTAATTTGATATGTTAAGAGTTTCTTAGATAGCCAAAGCTTTGTGGCATTTTAGTGTGATTCAATCGGAAAATGCAAAAAAAAAAAAAAACTTCTGATATGAATTTTTCTTATCAATAGTGGCCTATGGTTCTTGCAAATTTTCCAACAGATCCATGCAACACTACACCTAGGGGATTGAACTGCATTTGTCTTGTATAAGTTGGAGAAAATGCGTTTTGAGAATTCTTTTGTCCACTTAATGTTGTCTATTGTGTTGTGATAATGTTTTCGACGAGCAAGTAAAGGTACTTGTAGCTTGGTAGACTTCTTGATAACTTTGTGGCTACATGTATAGTACCTGCGGTGACAAAGCCTGCATAAGGAAGTCCTCCAAGCATTTTCACTCTTAATGGACAGAAAGACATTGCTAAAAGTCTAAAAGTTCGTTCAATGAAATTGATTGCCACTCAGTTCAGCAAGGAAAAGGCTAACAACTTATCTAGCTGTGCATACACGCACATCCTCACAATGTGTCGTGCACAAAATTCTACAAGCAAATAAACACACAAACGATAAGATTATTTCCAACATTAGTTTGGGGCATGGGATGGGGGTTAAGGAGACTACGAGTTCTTTGTTTGCTCAGTAAGTTAAATATGGGACTGAGTTTGACATGGAGTTCCCAATATTAAATGATGCTTATTCTCTAATGCAGTACCGGAGCCATGAATTTTTACCTGTAGGGTCGATTAGTGAGGTTAACTTTCTGTAAATTTAATGTATTTGCATGTAAAAATTGAAGCTTGCAAGGGTGTTTGTGAAAAAAGCTTTGATGAAGGATTTGTGATTTTACATTTGAATTATTTGATTTTGACCTTTGGTGGTGCAGGGCAGAACCCATGCATGAATACGATCTAAATGGACAAAAATGCAGCTCTGTCCAGCCTTCACTTTCAATGAATTTGGTGATCTTTTTTTTTTGCTTCGATAAGTTGACAATGGAGTGGAATAACTTCATGCATGCTGATGCACTGATATGTGGGCTTGTTTATGATTTTTTTTATATAAATAAGTATGAGGTACGCCAGTATATATCTATATAAAAATGAATTTTTGTCAATACGGCAGGCACTTGATCTTTTTATGGAAATTTGACATTATTTTAATTAGTCGATAGAAGTAGATAAACCATTGATCCATTCTATTTAAGTAGTAAAGATTCAATGCTTGATGCTGAAGTAGCAGATCCTAACACCTGAAATTGGTGCCTGCCTCTCAAAAGGTGATTCATTTGTTTGTTGTACTGTGCTTTCTTAAGAATCATGGTTTTTATCTTTTGGCTGAATAAAACATGCAAAACTATATGTCATAAAAGTGTGCTTACAAGGTGTTTGTCGAAAGTCTTTCCTAATATGTTAGTCTTTTTTGTTTATCCACCACCAAATACTCTATAGAGTCCCTTTTGAGTTGGATTTTCATTTTTTTCTTACATGCCGGAGGTAATTTTTGCCTGTTATCAATCTTTGTCGTAGTACATGTTTTGACACATATGCTAACATGGTGAATGAAATCAGTGAGCCAGCACTTCGTAAAATTCAATGCGTACTTCCATGGAGGAAAGGAACTATCTAAAAAGGAATGTATGTCATTCTTGATTAATTTCATTTGTGAGAACTGAAACTGTTCCTTCTAAAATGGGCTTTAGTTGTGGTTTCCTTTTCATTTGGAATTGTAGTATTTCTATCGATATGTTCTCCTTACAAAGTTCTAGGTGTAGTGATGTCGATATTTTATACTGGTAATAAGAATATGGGCTACTCGTGAGACCTAAACTTGATGGATTGCAAAAGAACACAAAACGATTTATCCTGGTTCAGGCCCTCAAGATGAGGTAATACCCTACTTTCCGCTGTTATGTATTGCCTTTGAGGTTTCTTTGGTGAGATTCTGATATGTCCTCAAGGGGGCGTCCTGCATCCCCTTATATAACGGGGGGCAAGGTTATAGGGTAGGAATCCCAGTAGAACTTCGACTAAGGAATTTCCTTCTAGGAATACAACGTGCCTGACTAGGACTATATCATTTTCTTGTCGTACAAGGTAATATATGCCGAGTCCTATTGTATCCCTAATTACAAAGTTAGACCCATCATCTGTTCGAGTGTCCCTAATGCTTCTCATGAGGTACCCGGAACCCATGGCCTACACAGCAGCCCCTGAGACTTTCATAGTTGAGTCACAGCTGATACCGAGTGCTCATCCTCCTTAGAGAAAGCTTCCCGAGTGCCTTGCTCCCGAGTACTTATTATCCGAGTGCTTCTTCTTCAAGTCCTGTTCATATCGGCTGGCAACGAGACTTTGAAGGGCTTCATGAAAATATATGAATAGTGTGTGCCGAATAGACGCACCTATTAGGTGTAACCCCCGACTTTGTACTTAATTGTGAAACAATTAAACATAAAGTCAAAGATTTTTAACACTTTTAGTTTTTCCCGAGTAGTATACTACATAGAAATTAGACGCTTCAGCATCATGTCAGCTGGAAGAATTTTTGCTCAGGGCAATACTTGGCTAAGCATGTAAGCTGAGTACCACTTCTTGGATTTTAACCCAATATGTAGTCAGGTGTACTTGAGAGATATTTGTATCCCAATTTTAATGAAGACCAGTTGTCGATCCTTATAATGATATATCCTCAATACTTGGTAAATAATTCAGATATCTGAACATATATGTCCAGTAATTAGGCTTTCATGAAGCATATCTGGTTATTTAATCGTGTTTCTATAAATAGCATGTGCACTGTGATTTTAACACAGCCAGCAGTCGGCTCAATAGAGCATGCCATTTAGAAACTCATGTCTTGTGGCCCAGTACTAAATTAGTCGGCCCAAGCCCACTTATCAGCACAGGCTTTATAAAGCGGGGAAAGAGAAAAGATTCCCCCTTCTTCTCTAATCCATCAATCATTTCGTCTTCCAGCTTCCGCGCCCAAATTTCATGCTCCGCCTCGCTAGGGTTCGCTATAGCCTGTGTCCCCCACTCGAGACTCGTTCGATTCTGCTCCGTCGCATCCATTCCAAGCCTCAACAAGTCTTTTCCCCAAATCTTTTCACCTCCAGCAATGCCAAAAGTCCCATTTGAGATTCCTGAGATGACCATCGGAGTTTGGCCGATATCGGACTGCAACCCGGTGAAGCTGAAGCTGCTGGAGAAATAGTTGATGTTGCAGCGACAAGATGTCTTCCATTGACGCACCGCAGAAGGGAAATCCATGCCAACGCTCAAATCTGGTGAGACCGTCGTCTTCACCTTATTTTTTGATCGCGGTCTTGCCCTCCCTTCTTCGGATTTCCTTCGCCAACTTCTGTCTTTCTATCAAATAGAGTTGGTGAATTTGAATCCCAACTCTATCCTGCACATCTCCATCTTCGCTACCTTGTGTGAAGCCTTTCTAGGGGTTAAACCCCATTTCAATCTTTTTCGTTACCTGTTCCACATTAAGCCCCAGCCATCCAAGAACGAGATCCAAACCATTGGGGGAGCCGATCTTCAACTTAGGAATAAGATGAAGAAGACGTATCTCAATGTTCCTCTGAAGACATCACTCAAGGGCCGACACAGAGAGTGGTTTTACTGCTCAAACCTTGAGCCCTCTCTGCCCTCTTTTTCTGGCTCTCCACCAACTATCTTACCATCCTGGTTGTCCGTGCCAACCTATGAGGAAATGGGGCAAGTATACTAGCTGATGGAGAAGATAGACCTCCTGAAGAGTACAGAGCTGATTGGTCCCTGGGTGGCAAGGTGTTTCCTCAACCGCTGCACCAGACCTCTGAAGGCCAAGAGCCATTTTGGCTGGGACTACCAAGGCAAGGATGATCCCAGCCGCGAATACCCCAACGTAGCCAACAAGAACAAGGTTACTGATACCTTGCTCGGCTTCTTCGTCAATGGGGTAGTGGAGACAGAGGACGAAGAACGCGCCCCCACGCCCTACAGCCAGAGCAGGCCTCGGCCACAGGTAATCTTGAAAGATTGATATTGAATTGTCATCCTTTTGTGATGAATATCTGTGGATTGTTCTGCAATGCATGATGTATGTTGTCGAAATACTTGCAGAACTGTGTGGAGTTTGATAATGGCTCCCAAAATCAGCCGGCCACCAAAACGAAGAAACGGCCAGCCAACCCTTGTGCCGCCCAACCCAGCTCCAAGAGGGTTGGGAAGAAGCCAATTGAAGACCCGGGTAAGAAGAAAACAAACACGCTGAGTGCAGCGCTAGGGAGACTGAAGATTAAGAATCCTGTCGATTTAGCTCCTAGGCCGCCAAGCCCAAGATCAGCGTCACCTAGCCCGAGGCCAGCACCACCAAGCACCTCGACCCCCCAGTCGGCTGCATTGGGAACAGAACTGACTGGGGCCAAATCTCCACCGCTGACTGCCGCACCGACTGGCCCGACAACCGGCAGCTCTTCGCCGCCGAGCAGGCTGTCGAGCCCCTCGCCGACATCTCCTGGAGCTCCTCAGTGAAAATTCAAGACCTCCAAGAAGTAATAAAGAATACCTTCAATCTTTTGAGAATCTTGAATAATATGGTAAATGTTTGATATTTGGCGTATTGTATAGGAAGCGAGTTGACATAGATTCCAAGGGGACTACACCAGCAGCTTCTGCCACCGAGCCCATCCCAGCCGAGCCAGCACCAACAATTTCATCTACTGAGCCAAAGGTTGCCCCAGCTGCTAAAGCTGAAGAAGCCCTGATAGTAGATTTACCAGCGCTGGTCGACCAGGGAGCGAGTGCTAAAGCTGCTGCTCCAGCCCCCGAGCAGATCGCCGAAGATCCTGCAGCTGCCGAACTCGGGGCCAGGACCCCATCGCCGGTGATATCGTCGTCTTATGAAGAAGGAGATCTCCCCAGGCTCGAAGCCCCACCGCACAACTTCCCAAGGACTTTTTATTGGGTCACCCCTGAGAGAGTTGCAGAGAGCTACGAGCACGACGAGCAAGCAGCATTGAGAGAGCATAGAAATCTTATGCATGCTGCAATCGTTGTGTCCAAGGGAGTCCAGGTATATAGCGAATCTCGCCATGTTAGGTTCTTGACAGTTTCTGTTGATCTGGTATTCTGCCGTTTGACTCTGATTTCCCCTTGTCGGCGAAACGGGACTGGGGGTCCCCAGAGTCGCCGGGGACGCGTGGGTCTTCGGCCACGTCGGCTACCCCAGTCCCGGGAAGCCCCGTTCCCGGGGCGCGACCCCGGCCCCGGGAACCCTCTCCCCGGACCACGGCGCCCGGTCCCGGAACTCCGTTTCCCCGGACCCGGCGCCCGGTCCCGGGGCCCGGGACTCGTCGGCACCCCCCGATGATCGGCTCCTCCGAGCTGATCGGCCTCTTCGCTGATCGGCACCTCCCGCCCGGATCGGCCACTCAGCGGACGGCACCGGCTGACCAACTACAGCATTAATGACGAGGCGACGGAGCACGTTGCCCCTATCGTCCGCTCTGCCACGCGTAAGTGTCTCAGGACGGCCCCCCGTGGACACCCGACTGCTGTCAGAGGCCTGTTGACTTCTGTGGCGAGGGCGTGCGCCGAAGTCCAAGCAGTCAGAGACTCTTAACTTCGGCAGCGTGCTCCATCACATCCCATCACATCCTCACGACTCTACCGCCCGCTGCATACCTACTCCGGCATGGACTCAGCAGGCGGGGACGAGAGCGACCAGACGCTCCACCGACTCCGGCGCAGGCTTTGCAGGCGGACGTGAGCGACTGGACGTCTTCCAACTCCGGCGTGGGCGTCACAGGCGGAGGGGAGGACCGGAGAACTCTCCAGAAACTCTCTCTCTCTCTCTCTCTTGGTGTGCTGGTACTGTGGACTCCCCTGCTCTATAAAGGAGGATCCGAGCCGACGAGGAGAAGGGGGGAACATTAGCAACCACTCTCTGGCTAGGACCCGTCCTCGATCGCCAACTCTCGCCACTGTTCTTCCTCGGCTCCGAGCTCCTGAGCTCGCCAGGAACACCCTGTAACACTCAAACCATATTCACCTCCAGATAGCATACACACAGGAGTAGGGTATTACGCTCCGGCGGCCCGAACCTGTATAAATCCTCCTGTCTCCCTTGTGCGTCGATCCCCTCTTCCGACCATTCGTTGTTCATCGTCTTCCCCGCGCGATCTCCTCCGTTCGGACGGTCCGGACCCGGTTCGGACCCTTCTGCCTTCGTTCACGGTTCGGACGGTCTGGACCCGCTTCGGACGGTCCGGACTCCTCTGTTTCTTCTACGTCTTCTTCGCGTATCTTTCTTATACACCCTGACGCCGGCTTCGCCTGAGAACTACTCCCCTGGCCGAATCTCAAAAGGGGGGTCTCCTGACTTCCCGCCGTCGAGGTTTCATCCTCCGACACCCCTGGTTTGTTCTGAGCAGAAGATCGTCAGTCGCTCCGAGAAGATGAATAAGGTCCTGACCGAGCTCGCCCCCCAGCTCCAACAATTGCGCCAGCTCCAGGTAGCCAAGGACGACCTAGAGCAGACTAGGCAAGAGAGGGAGACATGGCTGAGGGGATCGATAGACAAGCTCAGGGATGAAAACTGGGCCCATACTGAAAAGATCAGAAGTAAGTCTTCTGTGCTGTCCTCCTGAGCGAATCCCGAGTAGATTTCTCCGGCGTTGTTGATTCCTGACTGCTTTGTTGAGTTTTGACTGTAATTTTGAGTTCTTGACTATTTTGATTTGCAGCCCTCGAAGCCGACCTGAAAGCCTAGGCAAAGGAGAGGGAAAAACAAGATAAAAAGCTGGAGGAAGTGGAAAAGGCCAGAGCCAAGGTGGAGGCCGACTATGCCAGTAAGTCTCCTGCTTAACAATGATCTTGGCTCAACTGCTTGTTGCCCCGACTGCGTGTCTCGGCTAACAAATATTCTTATTGATGCATCTGAACAGTTTCAAAAGCCAATGCCTAGATTCAGTTTCGCGCCTTCACAGAGAAAATCAAGATGATCAAGGAGTCACGGGAAGTCCTCGTTGGATCCGTGAAAGGGCTCCTGAACATCATGCAACCTCACTATCCCGGGACCAGCTCCAGTACCGTCACCCAAGTGCAAGAAAGCTAAACGAAGCCCCGAGTATCTTGAAGAAGTACCGGACGAGCGTGTAGCTGTTGGCGTCGCCAAGCTCTGGCTATGACCAAATGATCTCCCCTAGGGTAGACATCAAGGCTGTTGGTGAGGGTTTTGCCGACGGGACGAGTCCCGAAGAGGCTTTGGAGCTAATCAGCCAGGTGAGGCCGACCGCGAAGGCAATAGCCAGGGACCTGGGCATGTAAAAACAGAACGATTATGCAGTCGGTGACTATTGATAAGCATATATAACTTTTGTAAAGGCATTTGTAAATATCTATAAAATGTTGCCAAGTACTTGCGTATTCTAAGCCGTCATTAGTTTTACCCGACTACGTAGTCTGCACCAAGTAGATCAAGAGGAACTTAAGAAAAAACGTTCACCTCTGAAAGCTATGCTCAGGCAAACTTAGCATAATCATTGTAGAACTTCATGACTTAGATTAAAACAAGCTCGGATTTGATTAACAAGGCACATAATACATGCAGCCCCCGACTCATTACTCGGTTGGGATAAGCGATGTAGTGAGTCAGAGAAAAAAAATTATTCATATGTATAGAGGAAATACAAGACTCAGGTATAGAAAGGACGTAGCTGTTCTATATTTCATGAGTTGCTGATTAGGGCACCGTCTTCAGTCTTTAGTCGGTAGACGCTCAGACGTGTTACCTGAGTGATAATGAACGGCCCTTCCCATAAAGGGGATAGTTTATGCCTGTCTTTGGTGGTTTGTTTTTTTTCTTAAGACGAGATCTCCCATTAAAAAGGCGCGGCTATGAACATTTCGACTGTGATAACGACATAGGTCTTGAAGATACCTTGCCGACTGGATAGTTGCGATGTCCCTTGCTTCCTCCAACCGATCGAGTTCGACCAGTCAGCCTTTGTTTGATTTGTTGTCTGAGTAGGCCCGAACTCGCGGAGAGCCGAACTCTAACTCGGTTGGTAACATAGCCTCAGCATCATAGACTAGGAAGAAATAGAATTGCCCTGTTGCCCGACTAACCGTGGTTCTTAGAGACCAGAGAACAGATGTGAGTTCTTGTACCCACCTCCCTGCATATGGCTGTAGTCGGTCGAATACCGTAGCCTTGATACCTTGTAAGACCATGCCATTGGCACACTCGACCTGCCCATTACTTCGTGGGTGTGCCACAGAAGCATAACAGATCTTGATGCCGAAGTCATCAAAGAAATCTTGAAACACGCCGCGCAATGAACTGAGTACCGTTGTCCGTTATGATGCAGTTAGGAACTCCAAATCGATATAAAATACTCATGATGTAGTCCTTTGTCCATGCCGCTGTTATGGTAGCAATGGGTTTTGCCTCGTTCCACTTTGTGAATTTGTCCACTGCGATGAACAAGTGTGTGAACCCTCCTAGAGCTTTTTTGAACGGCCCGACCATGTCAAGCTCCCAAACTACAAAGAGCCAAGAGATTGGAATTGTTTGAAGTTCTTGAGCTGGAAGATGTATTTGCCTTGTATAGAATTGGCATCCCTCGTATGTGCGAACTATGTCTTTAACATCTGTTACCGCAGTCGGCCAGAAGAAACCCTGTCTGTAAGCCTTTACTACTAACGTTCTGGATGCAGCGTGGTTGTCACAAATGCCCGAGTGGATCGACTGCAGAATCTGCTTGCCCTCCTCGGGGTGACACAGCGTATGAGGACTCCGGATGCGCTTCGACGGCAAAGGTCTTCTCCGACTACAAGAAAACATTTGCTTCGACGTTTAATCCTTTCGGATTCGCTGCGATCTTCTAGGAGTTCATCATCCAAGAGGTATTTGAAAAGGTATTTGAAAATTGCAGTTTGCTAGTCTTGAGAGATGATTAGCACTTCATTTATTGCCGGGGTAGGTTCAGTCCCCGACTATTCAAGTAGTGGTTTCTTCTTGACGGATGGCTCCAATAGTTGCTCGATAAAAATCCCGGTCGGTACCACTTCTCGTTTGGATCCCATATTGGCCAATTCGTCTGCAGCTTCGTTGTATTGTCGCAATACATGAGTTATCTCCAGCCCATCGAACTTGTTTTCTAGCTTTCGTACCTCCTAACAATACGCCACCATATTATCGTCTAGACATGTTCAGTCTTTCATGACTTGGTTGACTACAAGTTGAGAATCCCCGCGTACGACCAGTCGGCAGATGCCGAGTGATATGGCAATACGGAGCCCGTGGATAAGTGTCTCGTACTCGGCAACATTGTGGGATGCCGGAAAGTGAATCTGGAGAACATACTTTAGTTTTTCGCCAGTGGGTGACGTCAGCATGATGCCAGCCCCTACACCTCCAATCCGTAGAAAACCATCGAAGTATATCGTCCAATACTCTAGCTTGTCTGTGTTTGTAGTTGTCTGGACTTCTGTCCACTCGTCCACGAAGTTGGCTAGAGCTTGAGACTTGATTGCTATCCGTGGCTAAAAGATGATGTCAAACGCCATCAACTCGAGCGCCCATTTAGCGATTCTGTCAGTGGCCTCGCGGTTGTGTAGGACATCCCTGAGTGGATACAATGTGACAATAGTTACTTGATATGACTGAAAATAGTGCACCAACTTCAGGACAGTCATGAGTAGACCATATAACAGCTTCTGGATTTAAGGATATCTCATCTTGGAGTCGGCTAGGACCTCGCTGACGAAGTAGACTGGCCTTTGTATTTTCTGTATATGACTTGTCTCTGCTCGCTCGACTACCAGCACCGTGGTGACTACTTGGCTGGTTACCGCCAGGTATAACATTAGGGGTTCCTGGAGCATGGGTGATGCTAACACTTGTGGTGATGTGAGAAATTTTTTGAAGTCTTTGAAGGCTTGCTGAGCTTAGGGTGTCCATTGAAAATTGTCTGCTTTCTTCAATAGTTTGAAAAAGAGCATGCCCCGTTCACGAAGTTGGAAGATGAATCGGCTGAGTACCGCCATACAGCCTGTCAACTTTTGGACGTCCTTCTGGCTAGTTGGGGGTGCCATATTCATGATAACGTTGATTTTCTCTGGATTGGCCTCGATGTCTCGATGTGATACGATAAAGCTGAGTAGCTTTCCGAACGGTACACCGAAAGCGCACTTATCTGCATTCAACTTCATCTTGAATCTTCGAAGGCTTCAGAAAGTTTCTTCTAAGTCGGCAATGAGGTCTTCCTTGGATTTTGTCTTGATCACCACGTCATCGACATACGCCTCCATGTTGCACCCGAGTTGAGTGTGTAAACACCGCTGAATTGCTCGTTGATACGTTGCTTCAACGTTTTTCAACCCGAACGGTATAATGACATAGCAGTATGCTCCAAACGGCATAAAGATAGAAGCCTTCAGGCAGTCCTCCTCCTTCAGGCTGATTTGGTAATATTCCGAGTAACAGTCGAGAAAGCTGAGAAGTTCGCACCCCGCAGTTGAATCCACCACCTGATCTATTCTGGGTAGACTAAATGGGTCTTTGGGGCATGCCTTGTTTAAGTTGGTGTTGTCGACGCACATGCGTCATTTACCATTCTTCTTCCAGACCAAGACTGGATTTGCCAGCCAATCCGGGTGGTAGACCTCTTTTATGAACCTAGCTCCAAGGAGCTTAGTTATCTCTTTCCGAATAGCATCTTTGCGGTCCTGTGTGAAGCACCGTAGCTGTCATCCTTGATCTTCGGGATTGAATTCCTCTTCTCAGAAAACCTCTTGATGAAATTACGAAGAGACTCGTTCTTCCTTTGATGGCACTGATACAGATCGTACTCGGAAGATGGCCTCTCGTACGTTCCTTGGAAATTGGCGATGAAGCGTTCCCGGAGTTCTCCCCAGGAGCCGATTGACCTCTTAGGAAGTCCAGTTAGCCATGTCGTTGCCGAGTAGGCTAGAGCATCTGGGAGATAGTTAGCCATGGCCTTGTGATCTCCTCCAGCTGCTCGGATTGCTAGAGTATAAACTGTGAGCTAGGACTCGGGGTTGGTCTTCCCGTCGTATTTTTCAATTCCAGTCGGCTCGAAGCCTGACGGCCAGTCGACTTGTTGCGGCTCATGGGTGAAGGCTGGTACTCCTTTATCTGTATGAGGACTCCGACTCCGATTTTGGTGGTAAAACCGTTCATGGTGGAGGCCGAGGCGCTCATTCTCGTCTTCCAATCGGCGACGCTTGTCTTCCTCGCGTTCGCGGCATCGTGCATTGATGTCTTGCCAGAGATCTCGTCATAGTCGGCCTCGGACATCCTGGTTATCCCAACGGTCGTCTTGATGTCGATGCCGTCGGTTATTGTTGCGGTTGCCAAGTGACGTGTGGCGTGACTCCAAGTGCGGCTGACTGGAGTTGGCCGCTCGGCGTCGCGTTGAGGCAGATGAGACCGCCATTGGAGAAGCCGACCTATTGGTCGGTATGAGAGTCTCGCCCGACTGTTAGCGCTGCTAGCATGCAGCAGCGGTGATCATGGCTTTAATCCTTGCTATCGTCGGGGTGGCCTAGTGATCAGGCCCAAACTGCAATGTATCCAGTAGAGTTGTAGTAGCCACAACGTTCTGTTGAGGAGTTACGAAAATGTCGTGGTCGCCGACTCGGCTTTTGAGGATCTCCCGTTGAGCGGTGCGTCCAGTCTTGCGCAGATTGTCATTATGAGCATCGCGCTCGGCCTGCAGGCGTCTCGCGTCTTCCTCCTGTTGTTCCCGCAGTTGGCGGGCATCCTCCTCTTGCTGATCGCGTAGTCGGCGTGCCTCTTGAGTGGAAGTCGAGCCCTTGGACGCCATGAAGACTTCGCGTGGTGGAGAGAAGCTTGCCGAACTGTTGCCCGACTTAGAGTCGGAATCAGAGTAGTTGATAGGGGTGATTACAACTCCGACCTCCCTAGATCCGATCTCGAGCAGCTCTGGGCCGTATTCGAGTCGAACTCCAGGGGACCGGGTTTGCCGCATCGGATGTTGATTGAAGATATCCACGGCGTCGCCGAGTCTGAACGGGAGAATGATGATCTCTTCCTTTCTTAGCCCGATCTCGGCCAGCTCAAGGCCGAGTCCGAGTTGAACACTGAAAGAAAGAGTTGTCCCGAGACCTGGGCATGTTGAAGATTGCCGTAGCATGTCGACGAGGATCGCTGCAGCGTCATGTGGGCCGACCGACGCGGAGTCGGCTTGGTTCCTGGCCGATCGGATCGGATCCAAGTCGGACAGGGTGAGGTTGCCAAATTTATCGGCGACGAAGTTGAGACTCCCGAAGGTGATTGTTTGCCCGGGGAAGAAGTTGATGCCATCGACTCCGGTGGTTGAATCCATCAGGCTTGTCGAAGATGATCTCACCGATGCCCCTACCTGGTGCGCCAACTATCGATGTTTTACACCGGCAATAAGAATATGGGGCTACTCGTAAGACCTAAACTTGATGAATTGCAAAGGAATACGGAACAATTTATACTGGTTCAGGCCCTTGAGATCAGGTAATACTCTACGTCCAGTTGTGGTGTATTGCCTTTGAGGTTTCTCTGATGAGATTGTATGAGTTGCCCTCAGGGGGCGCCCTGCCTCCCCTTATATACCGGGGGACAGGGTTACAGAGTAGGAATCCCTGTCGGACTCCGACCAAGGGATTTCCTTCTAGGAATACAACGTGCCCGACTAGGATTATATCCTTTCCTTGTCGTAAAAAGTAATGTATGCCGAGTCCTATTGTATCCCTAATTATAAGGTTAGGCCCATCCTCTGTCCGAGTGACCCATATGCTTCTCATGAGGTATCCGGAGCCCATGGCCTCTACACTCGCCAGCAGGGGCATATGGTTGTTCCCTAGTGATCCAGCTTCGCACGCCTGCTACGCTCGGTAGCGGAGGCATGTGGCCTCGACGCGCTGTTCCGCGGAGGATTTGCGTTGTGTACCTACTACGCTTGTTAACGGAGATGCGCGGCCTAGACACGGATTTCTGCAGAGGCCTCTTTTTTTTAGCTTCTCATGCCTGCTAGATCGGCAGTGGAGACATGTGGCCTGAACGCGGCTTTTCGCAAAGTACTTGTGTCGCGTACCTGCTACACTTGCTAGCGGAGGGTTCCGGCCTCAACGTGGATTTCTGCGGAGTTCTTCTTTTTTTTTTTTAGCTTCTCATGCCTGCTACGCTCGGCAGCAGAGACATGTGGCCTTGACATGACTTTTTATGGAGGACTTATGTCGCATACCTGCTACGCTTGCTAGCGGAGGGTTGCGGCCTCGACGCGGATTTCTGCGGAGGACTTCTTTTTTTTAGCTTCTCATGCCTGCTACACTTGGCAGCGGAGACATGTGGCCTCGACGTGGCTTTTCACGGAGGACTTGTGTCGCGTACCTGCTACGCTTGTTAGCGGAGGTGCGCGGCCTCAACGCGAATTTCTGCGGAGGACTTCTTTTAACTTAGCATACTCGTGATACGTGGGCGGAAGGCAGAGCGGTGCTCTGTTTTCATTTGTGGTACAAATGGTACAGCTACCGAGCCTAATACATTGTAATAGCAAAGGGTGAGCCCATGGCAACGGCCTATGGTCACAGAAGGGGCTTACATATAGTACTTCTTGAGGGCCTCCGTGTTTCACAGGTGCGGGAGCAGAGTGCCGTCTAGGTCGGCCAGGCGGTAAGCACCGCGCGTACTGGCCTGGGTCACCACGAAGGGGCCTTCCCATTTGTTCTGCAACTTCCCGGGGTTGAGCGCACATCGCAGCACCATGTCTCCGGGCACGAAGCTACGCGGGGCTAGCTTGGTGTCAAACCATGCCTTCGTGGCTGCGATGTAGAGATCCAGGTTCTGAGCTGCTTGCCCCCTGGCTTCATCGATTAGGTCGACAGAGACGTTCCGCTCATCCGTCCCCTCCGGGAGGACTGTCCTCAGGGATCTTCCCTTGATCTCCATGGGCGTCATGGCTTCGTCGCCGAAGAGCAGTATGAACGGCATGAAGCCAGTGGCCCTCATGACGGACGTCATCTACCCACACAGGACGGTGGGGAGCTCGCCGGCCCATGTGCCCTTGGGGACATCAACGAGCCTCTTGTTGAGCGCTGCGAGGATGTTGCCATTCGCTCACTTGACTGCTCCGTTGCTTTGGGGGCGCCAGACCGAGGCAAAGCACAGCCCCGTGCCTATCTCATCACAGAAGTTCTTGAAGGCTGCCGAGTCAAACTGGTGGCTGTTGTCCATCATCAGTTGCCTGGGTACCCCGAACCGACACACGATGTTGCGCCATACGAAGCGCTGGACACTCCATGCGGTGATGGTGGCCAGCGCCTCCGCGTCGACCCACTTGGAGAAGTATTCGATGGTGACCACGGCGAAGCGGAGGTTCTCGGGGGCCCTTGGGAAGGGACCGACTATGTTGATGCCCCACCTTGCGAACGGCCGCACTGGTGGTATCAGGGTGAGCTGGTTTGGGGGGCGGTGAGAGTATCGGCCCATCCATTGGCAGCCCTGGCATGAGCGAACGAGCCGCTCCACGTTTGCCATGATAGTGGGCCAGTATAGCTCCTAGCGGAGCATCTTGCCTACAAGCGCCCTCGGGGCAAGGTGCGTGCCGTAGTGCCCCTCGTGCATTTCTTTCAGCAGCTGTGTCCCCTGCTCTCGGGAGATGCATCGGAGTAGCGGAGTGCAGACGCCTGTCTTGTACAACACCCCTTATACCAGGATGTAGCCCCTTGCCTTCTGATGGAGTCGGTGGGCCTCCGTGCCGAAGGATCCCTTAGAGCGGCCGGCAAGGATATCTATGATCGGCCCATGCCAGTTCAGGGCCGTGGTGATGGTCGTCACGGGGGCCGGTGCGGCGTTAGGGTCCATGTCGTCTTGTGTCGCCAACCCACACAGTACCTTGTACAGGACATGCGCGGGTAGGGGGTTGTTGTTGGCGGCCACCTTCGCAAGGGTGTTCGCGTCCATTATCTCGAAGCGAGGGATGCTCAGCACCGAGATGCCTTTGAAGTGGGCTTCGGCTTTTTGGAACGCCGCAAGGTACTTGGTGAGCTTGAAATGATTTGTCGATTTGTCCTGCCACCACCTGGGAGTTCGTCCGGATGATTATGCGGGGGGCGTCCATGTCCCTCGCCTCCTGGAGGGCCAAGAGGATCGCCTTGTATTCTGCTATGTTGTTGGTGGTCCGGAACTCCAGCCGCACGGCGAAAGCAGCCGTCCTTCCCGTGGGAGAGGTGATGATGGCTGCCACGCTGGCTCCAGCGGCGCACTAGGCACCGTCTGTGTGCACCGTCCATACTTCGCCGACAGGCAAGACGTCCTGGGAGTGGACTGGCTTCGTCCACTCTGCGACGAAGTCTGTGAGGACTTGCAATTTGATGGCTTTCCGTGTGACGAAACGAGAGCAAACAGGGCCACCTCGATAGCCCATTTCCCGATGCGGCCGGTAGCCTCCTTCTTGCGGAACATGTGCTGTGTGTACCGTTATGTCGCACGCCAGGAAGTAATGACGCAGTTTGCAGGAGGCCATCAGCAAAGCGTATGCTAGCTTCTCCAGCTCAATGTAGCGGAGCTTGGGCCCTCCCAGCGCCTCAGATACGTAATATACCGGGCGCTGGGTGGGACGCGGGCCATCCTTGTTCTCGAGGACCAACACCGCTGAGACCGTGGCGGGGGATGCTGACAGGTACAAGAGTAGCCCCTAGCCCTGCTTTGGGGTTGCCAATGTAGCCAAGCTGGCCAGGTGTGTCTTGAGGCCTTCGAATGCCTACTCGCACTTGGGCGTCCACCTAAACAGGGTCGCTCCCTAGAGTACGGTGAAGAAGGGGAGGCAATTTTCGGCTGACTTGGCCAAAAAACGACTAAGTGCACCTTATTTCCCTAATTGGCTTCGCGGGGCCTGCATGCTTGTGATCGCCCTGATTTTGTTGGGGCTGTCTTCAATACCCCGTTTGGACACCAGGAAGCCTAGCAACTTTTTGGACTTCGCCCTGAAGGCGCATTTTTTCTGGTTGAGCTTGATGCTTGCCGCTAGAGGCTGTCGAAAGTCTCCTGCAAGTCGGCAACGTGGTGGCTCGCCATCCGGCTTTTGACAATGATGTCGTCTATGTAGGCCTTGATGTTTCACCCAAGCTGGTAGCGGAGCGCCTGGTGGATGAGGCGTGAGAAGGTGGTTCCAGCATTGCGGAGGCCAAAAGGCATCCGGACGTAGCAGTATACCCCGTCCGGGGTGACGAAGCTTGTCTTTTCTTCGTCCTCCAGAGCCATCCACACCTGGTGGTAACTGGAGTACACGTCGAGGAAGCTTAGCGGTTCACACCCAGCCGTAGAGTCGACCGGTTGATCGATGCGTGGGAGGGGGAATGGGTCGCGTGGGCACGCCTTGTTGAGCACGGTGAAGTCAATGCACATGCGCCACTTCCCATTGGCTTTGCAGACTAACACCGGGTTGCATAGCCATTCGGAGTGCTGCACCTCTCTAATAACTCCCGTTGCCAGCAACTTCTGTACCTCCTCCTGAGCAGCCTACGCTCGCTCGGCGGACATCTTGTGGAGCCCCTGGTGGACGGGTCAAGCGTCTGGTCGGACGTGCAGCCAGTGCTCGATTATTGCCCGGTCCACACCGGGCAGGTCCGCTGGGGACCATGCGAAGATATCGGCATTTTTTCGGAGCACCTCAACGATCGCCTCTTCGGCCTCCAACAAGAGCCCGTCCCCGATCTGGAAGTGGCACTCGGGGTGGGACGGGTCCACCGCCACGGTGTGCGTCCCCCCGTCGACCTCCGCCCGTGCGAGGCGCTCGCCTCCGGCGGCCACTTGACTGCCTGGCTCTGCCTAGGCCACGGTGTTCACCATTTTTCCCCCAAGACGAGGAAAATGGCCATAGTTGATCTTGCGGGCTGCCTCTTGGTCCCCTCAAATCATTATGATGCTGGTGGGGCTTGGCAATTTCATGCAGATAAAATTTTGGTGGACAACAGCCCCGAACTTATTCAGGGTCCCTCGCCCCATTATGATATTGTACGCATACGGGATGTCGATGACGTCAAAAATGATTCCCTCTGTGCGCGCTCCGGACCCCTCCCGAAGCGCACGGGCAGCTTGATCTGCCCCAAGGCCTCAACCAAGTCTCCGCTGAATCCCTTCAGCGGCCTTCGGGCCTTCGTTAGCCTACTGCGTGGAATGCGCAGCTGGTCGAAGGCCAAGGCAAAAAGGATATCGGTGGAGCTGCCTTTGTCCACCAAGATACAGTGCACGTGGGCCTCCGCCACGCACGCGGTGATCATGAGGGCATCGTTATGGGGGAACAGGCGTCCTCGGCCGTCTTCGGCGGTGAAGGTGATGGGTGTGTCTGCCCAATCTGGGCGCCTGGGGGGCTCCGTTGTGCCCACATGGTGGATGCCTCGGGCGTAGTCTCACCACTGCCGCTTGGAATCATGGCCGGAGGTGCTTCCGCCTGTTATCAGCAGGACTACTTGGTGTGGCTCCTCGTCTTTGACATGCTGAACGGGGGCCGCCACTGCCGGAGCATACGCCAATGGGGATGGGGGCGGTAGGGTAGCGTGTGGTACGCGTGGTAAGGGGGTGGGGCATGGTACACCTGGGCGTGGTAGCCTTGCGGGATGTGCTCGACCATCCTCAATGGCCCGAGGGGGTACCATTGGTCTGCTGCGTGGTAGTGGTAAGAGGCGTGTTCCACCCCACGCGCACCTGGACCGCCGTTGGCGGGGCGGGCCAAGTATTCTTCTCTCCTGGCCGCGATGCTTCGGCAGTCGTCAGAGATGTGGGTGTTGTGATGAGGACATCACTAGCTCGGATATAACCATAGCTACCTTATGTATTCATTAACCAAAGGTGCATGCTTTCTACGTAAGATTTACGTGTTATATATTTGAACAGCCGTTACTGCACCATGAGTTTTGTGTGTTCTCGTTTACAGAGATACTTGCTTGAGTGAAGGGAAAGAGACCGAGCGCAAGGAACGCATGGATGATCAAAGAAGTTGACTAGGGACCAAACCAAGACCTTACCCAAGTTTACTTCTACATCACCACGTCACTTTTGGTCTATAGAAGGCAAGAGATAAAGTTCTGCACGTTTTGGATTCGGATTCGGGCCTCCTGACAGCATCAACTTCAAACGGATCTAGTCGCTGATCCAGAAGGACTTTCGGGGCCCATGAGTACTTGTTGGAAAGCTTATGGAGTATACTTTCACATGGTTTTGGTCTCACATCAAAATTCTTCCTGAGCTGTCCAAAATTGTTAAAACAAGACACGTACCTCTTTCAGTCTGAGTCTGTTTTGGGCCTTGGGTCTTGTAATTGTGTCGTGGGCTAAGCCCAAGGGGTGTGCGCTCTAGGATTAACCCTAGGATGTCCCAACTCATATATATTGAGTAGTCGTCGTCGTTCAGAGTCGGGTTTTGCTTAGATTAGTCTGCCGCCAAATGCCGCAGTTTCGCCGTTGACAAAGTCTGGTTTGTGGAACCCCAACTTCGAGTGTTAAATAATTCATCTGCAATTCAGATTATGTTCTTCCTTGTTCTTGTAAGTTTCTTCGATTGCTTGCAGGGATAAAACCTTTGTGGTGAGGTCGACTATGTGAGAGCGTGGTTGATAACAACTAGACATGTGGGTGTAGCGGTTGCGAGGTGACGATCGCTGATCGGAAGCCTCAAAACGTGAACGTCTTCACGTTGCCAAATCGAACCTATCGGAAGATCGGGTACCCAACCGCATCATGTTGTTCTGGCCGTGTAAGGCGCACCAGTGGAGCCCTTCGCCAGCGCCTCGCATCTTACCGCGGCCTCAGCTGTCAGTGTTCTAGGCGTCCCCATGCCCTCGTCTGCGGCCTCGGTCACAGCATGGGGCCGGTTCGATGGCGTTGACCTCCCGTTTACCGAGTCCCCTTCGCCCCTGAGCCTCCGGCCACGCGGTGTTCCCCCTCAGCGTGGTCTAGGGCCGGTTGTGCCTAGGGCTTAGGCTCTGTGGCCGTCGGTGGGGGTGGTGGTTGGGCAGCATCGGGGATTGTGGTAACTTGGGCTAGGGGGCCGCTTCCATCGCCACTGGGGCTACCGGGAGGGGGGAGCCCTCGGGCCACCCTTCGGCGTATGGTTTCTTCTTCCGATCGGGCGTATTCTTCGAACTTGTTCATCATCGTTTCAACTGTGGCCACTGGCTTGCAGTGCAGCTTGTTGAAGAGATCGCCCCCTTCCGGTAGGCCTTGCTTGGCCACGTCGATGACGGTGGTGTCCGATAGGCCCCGGATTTGAAACTTTGCTGCCGTGAAACGCTTGAAGTAGTCATGGAGCGTCTCCCTGGGGCGCTGTTTCACAGCGAACAAGCTCCCTGAGGTCAAGGGCTCGACGAAGGTGCCCTGGAAGTTGTTACAGAAGGCGTCCCGGAGCTACGCCCAACTGTGCACGGAACCAAGCTGGAGCGCCCAAAACCGCCACTGGCCTCGATGGCGAGGGCGTAGTTTTTGGCAAACTCCTCCGGGTCCGTCTCCCCCCAATACTTGGTCAGTTTTGGGGGGTAGAATCCCATGGGGTACGGCTCTAACTATAGCTCTGGGGCCAGCGGGGAGTCCCTGTCAAGTATGGGCGTCGGGTGTGTGTATCTGGCCGCCATTTAGGCGGTCATATGGCCGCCCGTGACGCTTGCTAGCCCTGCTGGGTCTATGCTTGCTCCGAGTGCGGTTGCACCGGTGGCCGGGGCTCTGGCGGCGCCTTGCACCGAAACCAACATAGCCCTAAGCTCGTCGAGTTGGGCCTATACCACGGTGCCCCTAGAGGAGGGGCCATCGGCGATGGCAGTCAACATATCGCGGGTTTCGTCCAGCTGTGCCTGCAAGTGCCTGCCCATCAAGTTCGAGGACGCGATTGGTTTCCCCTGTGGCACCTTCGGCCCCACTGCCGGGCGCGTGGCCGCTCGTGGCACTGTCGTCCCGGTCTGGCCACCCATCGACTTCCTCCTCGGTTACCTCGCTCTGACCCCCGACGTGATGATGGGCCCTGCCACGTTCGAGGAGGAAGTCCAACAGGCTTTGACCGGAATAGGGGTCGGAGCCGCCGGAAGGGAGGCGAGGGCACGGCCCTTGTCCCAAGACCCAAACCCTCAAGGGGCTACTGTTAGGGGGACGCCCACAGGTGCCTCCGAAGGACTCCGCGGAGGGTCTCTCACTCCGAGCGGCTCCTCGTCTAGAGCGGAGCCCATGGAGGTACCCTACTGACGGAGCCGGCGAAAGAAGGCCCCCCTTCCCCAACGGGGATGGCCCCTAAGAGCTGGACGGAAAGAGGGTTGCAGAGCCCCACAATTACTGCTAGCCAGGTCGTCAGCAATAAAGGCCTCACCTACCAGCCGCCCTGTTCAGGATCTCCACGTGGCAGGAATAGTAGTCGAGGGGAGGCCGGGAATCCCGGATGGACAGGGATCTCAAGATCTCCGGGAGGGCTGCCGGTACGGCCAAAGGCCAGCCCCCCTAGTAAATCACAAGGAGGCCCCTATCCTGGGCCCACCTGCCATAGTGCCTTCTGCCCAAGCTCCTCTAGGGGGTAGATATGTAATTTTCGGTGCCCATGGATCACTATATAACATGTAGCCTGTTCAGTGTAAGAAGAGGACACAGGCAAGAAAAACATTTCACCATCCAGTTCCACTGTGTGAGCTCTCTTTTGCGTACAGACACATAGACCCTAGGGGATATTAGGCTACTCCGGTAAGGATTAGTTCCAACAATAAAAGTCTCAGGGGCTACTGTGGAGGCCATAGGCCCTAGTTACCTCAAGGAAGGTAATTACGGCCACTTGAACAGAGGGTGGGCCGGCCCATACAATTAAGAATAGGATAGAACTTGGCTTCATATAAGCTTGCACGACAAGAAAATAGATATAGTTCTAGCCAGTTACTCTATATTCTAATAAAGAAATCTCTTGTTCGAGTCTAACTAGAATTCTTACCCTATAACATTGTCTCTCCTGTATATAAGAAGAGACAGGGAGCCCCTGGGGCATAACCAATCTCATAAGAGAATACATCGAAAGCAATACACAAATAGCTGGAAGTATGGTATTAACTCACCTTAAGAGCCTAAATCAGGATAAATTTTTTGTGTCTTTTTGAGTCCATCGAGTTTACATCTAACGAGTAGCTCTATATTTAATACAGCCGATATAAAAAATCAACATATGCATGTACAAAATTTGACTTCGACTATTTGAGCATAGGTTTTTACCTTTCAGTTTGGAGCGGGGGTAAAGCTCGAGCTTGACTCTGTCTGCATCATAGAGTTGCCTGAGCATATTTGGATGGGAACGATCTTCTAGATCAGATCATAAATCTATTCGACGTAGATACACGTACGAGATTTGACTTCGACTATTTGGACATAGATTTCTGCCTCTCAGTTCGTGGGGGGGAGCTGCGAGTATGATTCAGTCACATGCAGCAGATCTGAATGCCAGCACGCCATGGAAACTTCCCTTGCATGCCATCCCAAATCTGAATGCATGCTACACATTGTTTTTTGCAGGGACACTGGACACCTGCCAACAACCACCTCATTTCATAAGTAAATAGCAGTTGTTTTCAACCTTGCGTAGATAGATTGTTCCAAGATGAATCACATTTTTCTTTAATTTGGACTGTTTGGTTCGGTCAAGGTGTTAATAGGACAGAAGACGAATTGAATAGCCTGAACATGGATAAAGTAGATAATGAAAAAGGATAATGCGATAAGAAAAGCTGAAATCAACCGTGCCTACCCTTGTATAGTTGAGATTTGACATATAGTAGCAGCTTATAAAATCATTGAAATTCTAAAATATCTTGACATACCAACATTTTTTTGTGTTGGCAAATTTTGGCTTCAAACATTGGTTGAACTATTTAGACTTCAAACAAACATGCACTTTCCTCGGGAAAAAATAAATAGGCGGTACTACCAAACTACCGCACCGTACATAGTCAGAAGCTATAATTTTTTTCTGTACCTGTTTGTCATGCCAGGCAAAATCATAAAACTAAAAAAGAAGGATAAAATAACAATTACATTTCAAAGTAGAGGCAATAATACAATTACCCCTTATAAATTCTGCCAACTAAACTGCGGTTTGGTTTTGGTTTAGGACTGCATTTGGTGCTAAGAAAAGGCACCTGCCGAAGCTCTGTGGAATAAGTTCATTTAACATCGCATGAACTATTTACTTTAACTGTTTACTTTGTCTAAAGCCCACTTCTAAACTTTAAAATAGGGTATTTGACAGCCCGCGCCCCCCAAAAAAAAAACTTTCAATACCACCTAGCAATTTACATGTGATTTTCATCTACGTGACACTAACACGGCAGTCAAGCCAGCATAGGAAATATAAAAAATCATGGGTCCGTATGCTAGAGTGGGTGTCTTCATCCTATGCCGGAGTGGTTTCCTCCTCTCTATTTTTCTTGAGCCAGCTACTAGCCACCGCTACCGGCCTCGTTCCCGACCAAAGCTCAATGATCCTTTCTCTTTTTCGTTGTCCTTTTATCATTTTTTTTGAAAAATTCTTTGCCAACTCAATCTAGGTGCCAAATAAATGTGCATCAAATTTGCTGACCTAGTTTTTAATTACTCTCTAATGCATCCGGGGAGCTTCTGATACGCGAAGGTTCGTGTGTGCTGCATGCGCGCGGACGCGTACCAAGGCCATGTATGCCTCTTTAGTGTATGGGCTTGGATTTTGGCCCAGAAAAAAAAAGCAACGGTTTTCTATTTCGGACTGGAGCCTAGCGACCAACGGTTCACGTTATTCGGCCATCGTTGCATTTCTTCTTTTTCCTTTTTTCTAGCACACGTGTTTTTGGCCAAACGAGCTTTCTGCATATAAACTTTGTACATAAATAATAAATAAACGTAATATTTATACATAAATCGTAAACGTTCTTTGCAGAAAGTTTAAAAATTTATACAAAGAAACTTTTCACAAGAATAGTGAAATCTGTACACATAAAGTTTCCTCACGGTAAAAAAAGACTTTGTATCTAAATTATAATTTTTTCAAAAACAGATAAAATTAGAGTTGAAGATGTATTGTAGAATAGATGACAAAACCAAGAAGGGATAATAAAAAGCATATATGTCCATGGGCCACTAGCGTACATGTGGCCTGGCCCATGTGCGCAACAGCAATGCCGTGGATTTCCAAAAATAATCACATGCGTAATCTAAGTTTAACCGAAAGTAGACACATTTGTGGGTGTGGCAGTGCGGGAGGCGCGGAGGCGTTCGCGTATTAGGAGTTTTGCCTGCATCCTGCAACTGCTAGGCTGCTATGGAATTTTTTTAATTTTTTTAATTTAAAACCTAAACCCTCTCGAAACACATTTTCAAATCTTAACTTTTTAGAGCGTGACCAAATAACGCTATCACACCATGAGCAGTGAGCGTAGCAGTGTTCTTCCATGACTAAAAGATTCAGATTTGGAAATAAGTTTTAAGAGGATTTAATTTTAAAAATAAATAATAAAAAGGTTTAAATAATAAAAAAATTCGCTGCTATGTTGGCAAGAGCACACCCATGAAGCCCTCATAAAGGCCCAATACAGAGCGATAGAGATCCGAGGGCACGGCCCATCAGTGTCCCTAACCACAAGCGCTGCTGGGCCAAAACTTTCCTTGAGACGGCCCACACACTTTTCATCCTCGGCCCCTTCCCCTCGTAAAGCGATTTTAATTTTTTAAAAAAATATATTTCTGTTTTCACAATTTACCTAAATATACTTCTCCCTCCTTAGGAGGGTTTTTTTTAAAAAAACCGTCCTTATAGAGGGAAGGAAATATGGTAGAAGCCTAGTGTGCAAAAAAATTTGCATTTAGGCCCTTCTGGTCTAAATGCAAATATATATATATATATTGGTGTATAATACTTTTATAGTTAACAAATAAGTCATATGAAATTCAATGAAGTCAAAATTTATATGAAAATTGTAGAGCTTGACGATATCTACAACTTTATAGTTGACAAGTTTTTAATTTGCAATCGTTTAGAACTCCAAATTTCATTACAAAATATCATATTTATTTTTATAAAATCTTAGATCTACGTTTCAAACGGCTTTTGATGGAGACAAACTATATATCAAAATTATAGTTCTCAACAAAATCTATAACTTTATAGTTTATTCCTTTTCATTTAAAATCATTTAGGGTAGCAAGTAAGCATTACCAGTTTTTATAGTGGTGACAACCGACGGGAGGGGTCTAAATGCAAAATACAAATATTTTTTTGAAAGGGCGGTTTTAAATACTACGAGAGATAGTAATGCTTATTTGATACACTAAATGATTTTAAATGGAAAAGTGGTAAACTACAAAGTTGTAGATTTCGTTGAGAACTACAACTTTGATTTATAGTTTGTCTCCGTCGGATTTCGTATGCAACATAGATCTAAGACTTTGTAAAAATAGATATGAGATTTTGTAACAAATATTTGAATCTCTAAACGATTGCAAATAAAAAATTTATCAACTATAAAGTTGTAGATCTCATCGAGTTCTATAATTTGGATATAAAGTTTGTCTTAATCTTATTTATAAGTTATTAAAATAATACACACATAATTATACAAAAATATTTATATTTAGGTCAGAAAGGTGGGATAGACTAAATGTAAATTTTTTATGTACCTTCAAAAAAAATAGGGCTGCCATGTCATATTTTTCACCCTGTAAGAGGGCGGTTCTTTTTTAAAAAAAAACTCTCCTAAAGAGCCAGAGGGGTATATTTGTGTGAATTTTAAAAACAAAAAAATATTTTTTTGTAAATTTTAAAAAATTAAATATATAAATAAAAAAAATTCCTCGTAAAGCACCGGTACACCCCAACCGACCATTTGGCCCGCACGGCGCGCAACCCGGCATTTTTTTGGCTCTCGTCGCGCCACAAATCCCGTAAACCAAACGCACAGCCTCGCACCATCCTTCCGTTCCCTGGTTCCACCGCTCGGTCTCTCCCATCCCAACGAGGCAACCATGGTTGATGCAAGGGTTTATTCGAGGAGCTCGCCGATCAAGACTCCACGTCCAAGCACGACCTCGACGAAGACGCCGTTCAAGCTGACACGCGTGCAGTAAGGCTTTGCATTCGTTGAGCTGTTGAGCACACATTGGTACTACCTCCATGCAATGGTGTGTCACACTACTATGAAATGGGTATTTACAGACGGCCAAAACAGGTTTTTGCAGGCGATCGGTCACGCTGCCTGTGACTAATGGCCAGAGAAAATGGGTGGTCTTCACAGGTGGTGAAGGCTCGCCTACCAAAATCGATTTTCCCAAGTGAAACGCTTAAGCCCGCCTACGAAAATTGATCTTCGCAAGTGAAACGCTTAAGCCACCCACCTGAAAAAATATTTTTGACGCAAAAAAAATCGCCCACAACAAAAAATTCCCCCCACCAGATCCCCTTGCCACCCGATGTCCACAAATCAACAAATCTGCCGCCGGAGGTCCCGCCCGCCGTCGCCCTCCTAGCCACCGCCTGCCGTCGCCGCCCGTCACCCCCTGTCACCCCCCGTGGCCGCTCGTGACCAGCAGAAGGGGAGGGAGGGAGGATGGGAGCGGAGCTGGATCTGGAGCTCACCCGCTCCCCCTGATGCCCCACCATGGCTGCCGCTCACCGTTGCCAGATCTAGAGGTCCGGCCGCCGCCGTCGCCCGTCACCCCCTCGTGGTTGTCCCCCGTTGCCACTGCCGACCGCCGAATCTGAGAGAGGGGAGGAGAGGTGAGGAGAGGGATCAAGCAGAAGAAGGAGGTGAGTTGAGTACTTGGCATGCTTTCGCTGTGCGTGGCCACTTTTAATAGCTCTTACGATTTTAACAAGCCTTCTGTAAAAATCGATTTTTATTGACGAGGTCTAAGACCATCTAAAAAATAAAGATATGTTTACAGTCGGTTTTCTTTATATTTCGCCTGAAAAAAACGATTTTTACACGTGGGACTGGAGCTACAGTACCTCTCATTATTTTTATAAGCAGGTATTTTTTTTTATATTGACATGCATTGTTTTGGCATATCCTATATATACTTTGGAATTGGCAATTATATTCCATTATTAATCCTTTCTTTTGATACCTACTAAGAGTCATTTATTACTATAAAGCTCAAATTCTATGAGACCACGTCATCCACTAACATTATCCGTGGGATCAATTCGAGTGAGTTGCTCTCAACCATCCGATCATCTCCTTGATGGGTCGATCTCCTGTTCTGTCCCGATGCGTCGTCCTGAACAGCGAGAAGTTGACAAGCCAAGAACCTCAACAGCTGTGAGACTGATTGCCTTCTCCATGCATGCGCTACTCCATCAAGAAATGAAAGATTGCCATATGAAATCTGAAGAGTTTGCCAAGAATTTAAGAACCAGCCCCATGACTGGCTTCAACCTATACAAGGTAGGCGTATGATACGTCACGCCAGCTGCTGCTACTTCCCTCGACTTGAGATAGAAAGGTAAGGTTAAGTTTAGCAGCTCCACCAACAAAGCGTGCCTACTCCTTTTCTAGCTGCCTGGGCTATGTTTTTCTCAGCTAGAGCTAGGAATATGATCTCAGCTAGAGCTCTTCCATGTGATCTTCTATTCCCCCAAGCAATATTTGATTTTTTTTTTTTTTGGCGTAAAGCAATCTTCAAGTTGTGGTAATCATGGTAACATTTTTTTTCTCAAAGTTTAGATCTATTTGCTTTCTTATTTATCTGCAGGCATAATATTTTTATACCCTCCAATACTCTATCATGTTGAAGGCAAGAAGCATTCGTGATACCTGGTACTTTGCATATCTCAGAAAATAAAACTTATTTTGACTTGCTGACGATTTCGGATGAGTTATTTAATTTTTTAGTTTATTCTATATGCAGTTCCACAAGAACTGATTTTGGTAGTATGAAGAAATTAATGGTTATTGCAAGGATCTATCATGGCATATTTCACTAGCCTCAAGCTTTCTTTTTCCTTAATTATATATGTTCAACTGTATCAGAAATACCAAATATAACAATAATGAACAGTTTTCTATTTCCTAGCTAGCACTACTCTGTTTTGGTCTTCCATTGAGCATCAAATAGCTGAAAAGTACTTTGTATGACAGAGAGATCCCCTCTTCAGTTTTTTAATATATCCTAAATTGCTAAATAATACAAATGCAATTCTGTCTTTTTCTTTACAGCAATCAATTTCCTTCACTGTCAGTTCCAATATTTTTGCACTAATATTTTAGCACAGTTACTTAACATGTAACAACGACCATTCTGAACTAGATATCCCGCTGCAACACGCGGGGTTTCATCTAGTTTATTATATAATGCACAGCATGGAGGTTCTGATACATTCACGTGCTCTTCACAACAATACTCCACGTAAACCTTCACGGTGTGTCCAATGGACAAGTTTTGAATATAGCAGAATCAAGGAAAAAAACATAAGCATGATTGATTCTCAAATACAAGCAGATTTGCTACAACTTGGAAGATCTCACTTGGGCGATAAGCTGCCTTCTCAAAATCTTTCCTGAAGCTGATTTGGGCACACTGCCCACAAAAGTAACCCTCTTCAATCTTTTGAAATACGCCACCTGATAAAGTAGTTCATGAATGAAGCATATTAGAACTTATGCAGTATGCAGTAGATCGAAAGCACAAAATACTGTTCGATAATGGATTGCAAATGTTACATGCTTAAACCCATGTTTGGCTAGCAAATTATTTTTGATATTTAGATTTTGGAGTTTATCAGGTACATGTACAGTCGAAGTGGGTAGAGCTTTCTGTCAGAAAAATGTAAGTAGAACTCGATGTACTAATTGATGCTCCATCTTTGATTAACATTGGTATCAGGATGCTTTTCATAAAGTAGATGTAACTTCTCATGCTGGTTAAAGAGTTACACTAGTATATTGTTCCACTTAAATAAGGTTCCAAATCAGCCTCACCTGTTTTTCCATAAATTTCTGGACATCAACTTCAGTCAATGAGCTGTCAGGTGACCGCACAACATAGGCAATGGGAACCTCCCCAGCTTCAGCATCAGGAAACCTTGGAAACAAGTAGAGCTCCGTTAAGAGACAAGACACAACAGAGAAAGAAAATTCCAAAACAAAAATGTTGCAACAAGCGAACAGTTTATATTATAAGGAGCTAGAATCACTTAAATTTTAGGTGGTCCGACTTACGGGATAACAACAGCATCTAGAATCTCTGGATGAGATAGAAGTAACCCTTCAAGCTCAGCAGGTGCAATCTATTCAAGTAAAAGTAAAGGAGATTAGCCATTTCCCTAGAGAAGACAAAGTATGACACATGCTCAAGCAAGGCAAAACACAAGCATAAGGATGGATTCCTGCTATTACTCTTAGATTGGATACTAAAACAAGAAGGATATCATTCAGACAACTCCCATCATAAATATATGCTTTGGCAAAATGGTAATAGGGAAAAGTCCTTTTTAGTGTATTGTAATCTCAGTAGGCGCAATCTGCCAGTAGAGTCACAAAAGATAGGAAATTCCATAAAAAGATAAGGTGAAGTTATGGTAATTCAAGACAAAAGTTTAGGTACATGATGAACAGAGCCAAGAAATAATCCTAAATCCTTCTCTCTTTGGTGTTCTGAGGTGTAACCAGCTCTATTCTATGATTCTATCTTTAATGGATGAAAAGAGCCCGTGCCAAGCATTCTTTATAAAGAAAAAATACAGGCACGAAATAATTCTAGTAAGCCACGATAATTTCAGAAGGTTAGGCATGCTGTATCAATCAATGTACAAAAATATCCTTGCAGCAAACTTTGAATTGATCCTATATGTATATGGTCTTTCAAGACTGCTTACAAGAAACACCCAATCAGCATGAGATTTTGTGACATATCGAACAAAGTAGTAGCAAGGGCCCTGATGTGACTAACATAAGTAGAGGGGCTGACCAGAATCTGTTATGGAACTGATCTCTAATATTATAGGAACCAATCCAATCTATATTTCTAGTTTACTAATAAACCTCATCTCTTTCCTAACTAGATAATCTCCTATCTTTATTTGAGTTATCCCTAATTTATCATGCCTAAACTGCTGCATGGGCCTGGCCCATGCCCATAACAGAATCATATTTGGGCAAAAAAAACTGGAAATATTTATGGAAAAAGACAATTTCTTTACCTGGAAACCTTTGTACTTAATCAGCTCTTTGAGTCTATCAACAACAAAAAGCTGGCCTGCTCTGTCGAAGTATCCAAGATCACCAGTGTGCAACCACCCTTGCTTGATTGTAAATTTAGTAGCTTGCACATTGTTGAAATACCCTATAAATAAGACACACAGATAGGTAAGAAATTGTTTTGTTCTATTGTTCCTGCAGGACAAAATGCATCGGAGATAATGGGACCTATTTTCAGTGAAAAATAGTGAGATCTGGTATGTGGAACATCTTCAAATAATTTGTGTATGCTTGATAATCACTAGGCTTTGTAAACTGTGCATTGTCAATATACAATTGAAAGCAGAGAAATATAAAGAAATAGCCACAATTTCATTGTGATATGATTATAGTATTAGAGTGATATTGGAATTAGAAAAGTTATTTTGAGAATCGGTGTTGAATCATTGACCAAATAACTGATGCCTCATTTCTGTCGAATGCATTCTTCTTTGACCTGGAAAGGTAGGGAGGAAGAATAAAAACACAATGTACAATTCAAATTTTACCTTGCATTACATTTGGCCCTCGAATACAAATTTCTCCTAGTTGATTTGGTGGTAGATGTTTTAATGTCTCTATGTCGACAATCTTTGCCTCAACTCCTGTGACAAGTGTGCCAGTTGACCCAAATTCACGAGCTTGTCCCTTTTCTGGGTACTCGAGTGATATGATCCCACAAGTCTCGGTCATACCATAACCCTGAAAGAAGAGCATAACATGCCATACAACTTGAGATATGAAATTCTTAAGATTACTTGTTGATTTTACAGGTACACTGTAGCATCATGGAAGAAAAGAATGTGACCTACTAATCATGTTCCCACAAGGAGTGCTGTGCAGCAAACCACTGAACCACTTTAAGATAGTTTTTCTGAGATCTCATTGCAATGCTTGCTTAGGTAATAGCCCATGAGGGTGCATGTTTATTGAAGTTATGTCAATAGAAAGGCCTTAGCTGTTATATGGTGATATGGTCGTTGCATTTTGAAGACAGACTAGAAATTCCTACAGACCTCTAGAGCAGTTGCCTACAGACCAGAAATCACATCTTTTAGAGCAAGTTTTATATCCCGGCAAGTTGTCCTGCACTCCTGCTGTTGACCTGTCGATACGACCACATGCCTACCACATCAGACTGAAAGTAGCACATACAATATACCAAATCGGTCCAAACAGATCTGATACAACTAGTTTACAAATGAACCAGTACATGCCCACCACATTAGGCAAAATATCCATGGTAGTCAGATATATTGTGGAGGATATTGCAAGTTGAGATTCTTAATCTCCTACTTAAAAAAACATATGTAGTGCCTCCCACCAACACACACACACTCTTTAAAGATTCAAGAATAATGGGAAAAAACCCCAAAAAAAACCGAACGCCCTTTTTGACTCAGTAAAGTCATATTGATATTAAAAAATAGTTGAATCTTCCACACCTAAATGTCATTTTCCAGTTTCTACCAAACCATGTTGAAGGGCCATTATGATATGGACACTATTATGCCATGAAAGGACCACATCAACTAAATCACCTTATAAGCAAAAAGACAACAAAATCAAGATCAGACCCCACAAAGGCACAACCAAAGAAAGACTGAATTTTGTAGTTGTTCCAAATCAAACCAGATCTGTCCTTATAAAACGTACAGTCAGAACTAATGTCGTTATGAAATCACCGCCATCCTAACTCTGAACCATTACTTCGTCTTAGGTCTCAAAGGCACATGTTTAGTACAATAGTAAGGAGTCAACTCGTCATTCCAAAATCATGGGATTCCATGATTGATCAACCTATCCAAGACGGATTGATACCGCAAAGCAAACAGCCATAAGCTAATTTCAACAATTCATCGGCATATTATGAAAGTATAAACATAGTATAATAACAAATATTGAGTTCAATTACCTGAACAATCTCACTGTCCGGGAATTTCTTGGCCACGACCTCCATCACGTCCTTGCCGAGCGGCGCGGCACCGGAGCCGACGAACTTGAGAGAGCTGAGGTCATACTTCCCGGCCCTCCCGTGCTTGGCGAGCGCAATCATCACCGGCGGCACACAGAACAGGTGCGTGACGTGGTGCCTTTGAATGGCTTCCATCACGGAGTTAATGTCGAACCGCGACATCACGATGATGGCATTCCCGCGCTGCATCTGCGCGTACGTGATGACGGACAGGCCGAAGATGTGGAACATGGGCAGGAAGCAGAGGAAGACATTCGGGCCCTCCCGGCGCTCGTCTTGGTCGGAGGTCACCATCCTCGCCGCGGCGAGGAAGTTGCGGTGCGTCAGGATGACGCCCTTGCTCTCCCCCGTCGTGCCCGATGAGTACAGGAGAGCGGCCGTGTCGCTCTGCTTGACTGGTGGGCGGCGGTATTCCGTCTCTTTCACGCCGGCGATGAGGTTGGTGTAGAACGTGACGGTGGCGTCTGGAGGCAAGGAGGAAGCGGCGGCCTTCGCGTCGTCGTCGAGAAGGATGACGGGGAGGCGGAGACCAGCAATCTTGGGCACCAGGGCAGAGACGGTGATGACGAGCTTGGCGCGTGCGTCGGAGACCTGCTTGGTGATCTCCCGTGGGGTGTAGTCCGGGTTGGCGGTGGTGCCGACGGCGCCGAGGGCGGTGACGGCGAAGAAACAGACGGGGTAGAGCACAGAGTTGGGCGCGAGGATGAGAACGGCGTCGCCGGGGCGTACGCCGGCGCGGGAGGAGAGAGCGACGGCGGTGGTGAGGACGGCGGAGCGGAGCTCCGCGAAGGTGAGGGTGCGGCCGCCGGGGGCCGCGTCGGCCAGCGCGAGCGCGGAGGGGCAGGCGTCGGCGCGGCGGAGGAGGGGGTCGGTGAGGGAGAGCCCCGGGTAGGACGCGACCGGCGCGGGCGGGCGCAGCGAGCGGTACACGCCGTCCGCGCCGTATCCGGCGTCCGGCACCGCCGCGCTCGCCATGGCTTCCCCTTGTCTGTGGTGACTGCGGCCTCCTCTCTGGCTTGGAAGATTTGGAACTTGGAAGGGCTTTGTGGTGGTGACTCTTCAATCGTGTGAATTAGGAGTACGATTTTGGTCAAGTTAGTAAGCCATGCACGGAATAAATAACCTTTTTATGCGCAACTCAATAAGCCAAAAATGGCGTCGTATCAATCAGATTTGTGCCACATAGGTCGATACAACCTAGCGTTGCTATCCGCGGTTCGCAATTCTCAACTATTATATACCCCCTCGACGGTTTAAAATTGGACTAAACTTTTAAAACTCTTATCAACAATTTTATTGTGGACTAAATTTATAATATATGATAGTAAGTCAAATTTATTTATACTATTTTCTTCCAAAAATTTAAGCAAATCCTATCTGAAAATGTTAAATATTTTTTATCGGAACAGACATTTTTTATCTTTGAATCCGGCAACTCGTTAGACAAGACAATGGGAGTTGTCAAAACTGAAAAGTAAGTCGAGCATGAATCTTAAAGCATCCACGTAGTTGATGCTGAGCATAAATCTTAAAAACATCCACGCAGTTTTAGCTAGCGGGATGCATATTATGGAAATCGTACTTTATAGACAGATGATTAAATATGTGGATGTGAAATGATTGAGACATCTAAAACCAATAAATTAAACAAAGACAAAGGTAGAAACAGATTATAATTATTTTCATGATTATCTACTTGATTAACATGATAAGTTAATATTTTAAGAAATAAACTTAAGAAATATTGTAGCTTATAAAAAATGGTATAAGCAGCACACTAGATTTTTTTGATAAATTATATTTTTAAAAACTTAAAACAAATAATTTATAACAATAATTTGATAAATAAGCTAACAGAAGAGAAGGGTATCCATACAAGTCTACATCACGGAGATACCTAGAGCACAGTCTATTCGACATGTATGCACACGATTTGACTTTCGAGCCTAGGTATTTACCTTTCAGTTTGGCAAGGGGCGAGCATGACGATGTATGCAAATGCAGCACACGATGGAGACTTCCGTGGCCACAAATCGAAATGCATGCTGCACACGTAGACAGATTGTTTTTTTAGCATGTACACTGGACACCTACCAACAGCCAACTCATTTTATTTTTGAAAGATTAGCCAACCAATTTGTCAACAGGATAGAAGACAAATTGAATGGCATGGATGAAGTGAATAATAAAAAACGAAGTAAAAATGGATAATCCGATCAAAAAGGTTGAGACCAACTGTGCCTACCCATGGATAGTTAGGGTCTGGCATGCAGCAGTAGCTTATAAATCAATGAAATTACCATATATATTTTGGCGTGCCGATACTTTCTGTTTTGCCAAATTTTGGTTTCAAACAAAAAGACTACTTCTAGCCATCCGATTCACAATGAATATATGAGATTTAGTGCAATGGTATATTGGTACCCGATAACACTGCTTCCTCCGTTTCAAATTACTGTTATTTTAGGATTTAAATTTTTTGTCAAAATACTTATCATTCTTATATTTTAAAGCACTTTTAGATATGAACTTCTCTCACTACCCTTTATTAATGCAATCACACATTAATACACTCATAGCTTTTGGCTCATCTCAACTTAGAGTTAATGGTTGCTTTAGAAATACAACTGTGATGTATTTAATGAGGGTAACAATATAATTTACTATAGTTCCTTTATTAGTGTGGTATTTACTAAAACAATAAGTAATTTGAAACGGAGGAGTTTACTATTTTTTGCTGTTGTTACAATACTGTACCATGCTCGCTACAAATCAGGGTAGGAAAAGGCTCAATTTACTGTTTTCCTTTAGGATCTTTCTCTAAAAGGCACTTTGCATGGTAATTTACTGACTTCGGTATCATGCCCTATTACAAAAGATGATAATGATAAGGAATTTACACAAGTATGTCAGAGTCCAGAGATAACGGTCATAGAGATATTTGTCAACTATAGATAGAGATTTAGTAATAAAATTTTATTCTTGATTGTAACGTCTCTGTCTGTACAATGGTGTTTTCTTTTATGATCTTGTTGGTTGTTTAGTATAAGTTAAAGTTTTCTAAACTAAAATACATTATAATAGGTGCATGTAGCCTATTTAAAGTAAGGATCAGATTATTATCGGTCATTAAAAAAAGTCAGAGCATCCAAATCTAGACTAGTACATCGTAAAGCTATGGATTTGAGACTTTCTCTGGTGCTTCGAATTAATTAGGACCATTAATCGTCTCTAATCTAACACAGTAGAATAAGAGGTACCGATGAAAAGGTACCTAAGGTAGAAGGTTAAAATGGTAATTAGCTTATAGGATTAATTTATGTGTTTAAGGGCAAATACGTACAATCCTTCGCGTTTCTCTCGCACGCGTGGTGCTGGTGGATGAGGGGGCGTATGACGCGTGCAACACGTCGGCGTCATTCGCCGGCGGCAGGTTCGACGACGGCAGCACGGTGTTCACGTTCGACCGGTCGGGCCCCTTCTTCTTCATCAGCGGCAATGAGGCCAACTGCCGCGCCGGCGAGAAGCTCATTGTCGTCGTCATGGCTGACCGCAGCGGCCGCCACACGCCGCCGCCGGCTGTACCTCCTCCTGTCGCGCCGATGCCGACCCCGGAGTCCTCGCCGCCGTCGCCTGCGCCGACGGCCACGCCGACGCCGAGCTTGGCACCGTCGCCTGCTCCCTTGGTTTCACCTATGGCGCCGGCGCCTGCACCGTTGCCGGGAGCTTTGGCACCTACCCCTGCTCCAACGACGACAACTCCGAGCTCGCCACTGGCGCCGGCGGCCATGGCACCGTCGCCGTCAACTACCCCTGGAGGCGTGACTCAGCCGCCGCCTGCTTCGGTCAGCCCGCCGCCGGGCACCGAGGGGGCGAACTCGACCACGCCGGCGCCGCCCGCAGCCAACGATCGGAGCGGCGCTGCTCCGGTGGTGGCAGGCGTCATCTTCTTCCTCTCCGTCTCCACCTACGTTGACTACAAGGCCATCGAGCGCCGTGCCGAGATCGGCGTCCGCGTCTTCGCCGCGCCGCTCGCTGCCGTCACCGTCTTCGTGCTCTTTCTCGTCCTCCAGCACCGCCGCCGCTACTGGACGCTGCGCCAACATTATGCGCCGGCCGTGCACCAGCCGACTGTCGGCGGCGATGGCGGGGGCGGGGGCGGGGGCTCGTCGACGTGGGTGGTGGCGCTGCTGGTGGATGTGTTGCTGCTCATTGTTAGAGCCCGGGACCGTGCCCGCGCTCGCCCGCGCCTGTGCCCTCTCCCGCGCCGCGCCCCGCGCCCCGTGCCCGGGCCCTTACCCGGGACCTCGCCCGAGCACGCGTCCGTACCCGGGCCCTCGCTCGGGACCTCGTCTGGGCACGCGTCCGTGCCAGGATCAATCAAGGTCACGGATGGCAAGGTGCTGACCATCGTCTCCAACTACAGCAGTGACCACCAGCACACCGGCGTCATGGGCCTATTCTACATCCTTGTTGCAGAGCAAGAACAGCCAGCTCCCAAGCCAGCTCTATGCTTCAGTTTCCCAGTTCCATGTGAGTTGAACAAAATTTCGCCATGGTTTATACACCACTTCTTGCAATCTAGTTGCTGAAAACTCGAAATGTGCATGTCATCTTATCAATCCTTGGTTCTTTCTTTTGCATTTGCAGGGTGCTTGCCTTCATGGCTGACCAGCAATCTCTAAATGTTGAAGTGAGACTTGAAGAAGTAGATGAATGAGTAGTAAATAAGTTGCCTGGGTTTTTTGTTTATCTATGGTAGGTCAAGGATGAGTTGTAGTAGGTTGTTGTGCCATTATGATGAACCATCGGTAGCCTGTGTCTGATGATCTGTGGTACTAGTAGTACAACATGCTGGGTTATATACAAGTGCATTGGCAACCATCTTTCTCCACATAACGGTACTCCTCTGAAGAAGCTAGTGAGAACTGGGAACCAGATGTACAGTCTCTTGTACTGTTATATGCTGGTGTATATATGTATATAGTTTTCAGATAATAATGGAATAAATAGTTATATGATGGTTTGTATATGTATGTACCTGAATACCTGATCTAGTACTGAAGCTCTTGCAAACTAATTTTAGGCATTCAACATCGAAATCCACACATAGACACTGAAAATGTGCAAGAAACCGGCAAGAAGAATCCACAACTAATTCTATACAACTACGAAATGTAGCTCATGGGTTAGTGCCATTTGCACACAAATTTTCTTGACGCCTCAGTTCAATGCAAGCGAATAGTGCTCATTCAACATTTAACGATGTAGAAAACAGAGAATCAACCAGGCCTTATTTCAATAAAAAAAATGGTCTCTACCGAGCTTCTGCACCTCATATTCTATGATTCTCCACAAATTGAGAGGTTCCCCACAAAAACAAAATGATACTACTTCACCAGTTTTGTCAGGGTCATGAAAAGGCCTAGTAAGATTTATTACTGCATCATGTTCTCACAATTGAGCAGTCAAGTTTCTCTTTGTTCCCCGATTCTCAGGGAGGGTTAAATGGTCGCTTCTTGTGTAAAAAGATTAAGAAAAAAAATGTTCACATCCTTCTTTTTTCCACGCTGGCAAAAATAATGTGTTATAATCTTCAACTTCCAGGTTTCCTCACAAATAGCTTCTGGACCTGTCCAAGTAACAGAAAAAGAAATGCATTAAGCATGCTTACATTCCTGCAGTTCCTCTATTACTATATATTCAGATATCAGCTTACCTGCTCCAGTGTCAAGAACAACTTGAATTCGATAACTCTAATATTGTTGGTAAGGGCTCAATTGATACTGACTAGGAGCGTGTAACCTTCGATTCGCAGAACGCACTCTTTGTGCAATTGTTTTACTTTCCGGGCTTACTTCCTGGGTGCCAGACTTAGTAATATTTTTCTCTTTAGTTTGTTTCCGTGCACGCTTCTTTGAACCTTGACTAACTTGATGCCTGTCTTTTGTAGTACCATGTGTTGGTTTCGAAACCTTCCTTGCCCTCTTTCTATTTGCACTCCCTATTATCATCACATCGTCATCACAAAACCTTTTACAAGTTAACAAAGAGAAGGGTTAGAAAATTACTTAGGTCTATTTTGGGAGGTATTTTTTTGTCAAATACAAATTATCCAAAGTAAAGATTACAATTTTCTGAGTTAAACAAAAGTGGTTTCACATTTTTAGCAATTAGGATGAATTTTCTAGAAATTTTATAAACTTATAGGTTATAAAAAGGTATATAAAAGGTGTTTCCATTTTTAGAGAAAAATCCTATACAAAAGGTCTCACTTTTTATTTTACAAAATTAAAGAGCACAATTTTATGAATCCACACAAATTTGGTTCACCTCAAAAGGAGTTATAATGAATTTTATAGAAATATTTCAAGTTTCTAGGCACAAAATAAATTACTATTGCTTGTTAATATTTTATGGACATTTTCTGTACAGAAGTTGTCAAATTTTATTTTACAGTAATAAAGTTCACAAATTTACAGAGCTAACAAAATTGGTTTCACTCAAAAATGAGTTGAAATGAATTACTTATGAATTTTTGAAGTTTACAATGAAGCGGACCGTCCGGTCTAGGAGAGGATGGTCCGGCGAGGCAAAGAGCAGAGCCGCGACAACGGATCGGACCGTCCGAATGCGGAGAGGATGGTCCGGTGGGGTGAAACAGAGGAGGACTGAGCCGGCAAGCTTCTCGGCGGCGGCGACGGCGATGGCGGCGTCGGCTGTAGTCGGGCCCAAAATAGAAAAGGTAGAGAAGTTCACAGCGGAGCTAAGGGTGGTCTTCTTGACACCTCGGGTGACCGTAATCTCGACGGCGGCGAGCTCCAGTGGCGGAGTGTTTCGGGTCGTCGATGTGTATCCTGTTTCAGGCTCAATCTAGCTGTGCACATGCATGCGGGCCCACGGTGAGGGGAGGCGCGGGCGCGACGCGAGCGCGACGGGGGCTTGCCGGCCCACGGTGAGCGGAGGCGCGGGCGCGACACGAGCACGACAGCGGCCTCTGCTTCCGGCTTCGCTCGGGGGCTCGCCGGCCCACGGTGAGGGGAGCTTCGCTCGGGGGATTTTAGGGCAAAGGGACGACGATTGAAGACGGCTCGGAGAAGAAAGGATGGGGCGATTGAAGACCGCTCGGGATGAGGCTCGGCAGAAGACACGATGGAATTAATAAATTACCCAATTATCCCTGTTAATGTTATTTTCTATTCCTAATTTATCCTTTAAACATCAATGGCTGATACTACTTAATTTAGAAGGTAGCTAAGGTACCTTCCAAGCATCGTAAAAGAGCCCTATGGATTTTCCTGTACGTATTTATCATGCGTACGTCAGTACTTGTCACTGACGTGCCAAATGCGACCACGAGGAGACAGTGTGTCAACCTCAACCTCAAAACAGTGCAGGGAAAAAAGGTCCGTAAGCTATCGAATGACGCCTTGAATAAGATGGTGGAACCGTTCGTCATTATAAATTAGAACACGCAACTACTGTTTGGTTTGGTAATTTGGATCGCAGAACTACTTATCTTACGGTCCAGACAACTTGCAAGTGGCATTGTGGCAACCACATCTGGAATCGGATATAAGTCAGCCTTGCAGGCCTCACCCAAGGTCGCTAGAAATCGTACTGGTTCCTGGCCTGATATCCTCGAGTCTCCTCGCAAGTCACAACTCGCAACGGACAGCAAAGAGTCCTTTCGATTCGTCTAAATGCATAACGCCACCGACGCGACAGCTAGATTAGTGGAGGAAACAGCACACCTGGAGAATCATCAACTCATCACCATGATCAAGGACAAGCAACGATATAGTAGCATGGACTAATCTTGTCCCAATCCCGGGGTCAACACATTGCTTTAGTTTTGCCCCAACTCCCGGAGTCAACAAATAAGTGTACACGTTGTTTAGTTACTCCAAATCTCCAATCGTGGTGACAACAGTTCACGGGCAAATATTAAAACGGGGATAGAAGTAAAGATGAGCTGTTAGCTCAGAGTTTTTTATATGCAGGGGTGCGACCAAGTCTGTACATGTATAGAGATTACAGGTTTTCTGTTTATGCACAATTCACAATTGCTGACACAATGCGAGCAGCAAATTAGTAGACTGAATGTGTATTTACACCGTGGAATGGATTGCTTGTTAATGTCTGGACGGCTCTGGGCTTTTAAAACAGGTCCCATTGCCAATAGATCTTCTCCACAATACCTCCACCGCTCCGCACCGCGACATGGAGGGTCTCTGATGCTGGAGGAACACCCCACAACAATGGCACAGCGACAGACATGGTCAACTTCTCCTGGAGGCCATCTTTGCTTGCCTTCTCTGCCGTGACAACCTGCAGATTGGTGCCCTTTACTCGATTCACTGTTAAATTTAACAACAGCTGACTAGATAAATGTTTCCTCCACGAAAAAAAATATTGGCAATTTAACATTTCTACTCAACCTTTTATTGGGCATGATTTAAATCAATATTGGGCTCTAGTTGTTTCTAACCATAACTTAGCTACATCTGGCATTGCATGACATGTTTCCTTGGGCGCTGTTCTGTTTACTTCGCAATCTACTTTAGTTGTTCTGTTTGCTTTGCAATCTACTTAAGTATAAAACGCCACATCATTGTCCATGTGTGCCATTTCTAGTCCCATTTTTTCTCAAGAAAGAAGGAAATCTGTTGGTACCCTTTTAATGGCTTTATTTCAAATGTAGAAACATGATCCATGCAATTAAAGCAGTCGTTAGAATGAAGACATAAAACTGTAAAGCATTTGTCGAACACTTAATTGAACAAGTACCGAAAGAGAAATGTTTCCATGTAAGGTTGCTGCACGTACCTCACCGCCATGCTCCAGTACTGTATCTTCCACTACATCACTTAGCATTTCAATAGAGCGACAAAAGCCAAAGATGCATAGTCTTCTACCCATATCTAGACCCTGAGATAAGAAATGACATCAGGAAAAGAAGGCAACAACATGATAAGCAAATAGGCAGGACGAAATAATTACATTTGTTGCTGCTATGTTAAATAGTGCTCCAAGGCAAAGACTTTGATTTGGGTCCATGTATGAGCTCTCCTGAAACCGGCGGATATTTTGTATACCTTTTATTTTCCGTTGCCTCTTCTGGCCAAAATAACACATAAGAAATGAGTGCAGATAATATGGGAAATAATGGTGAATGGTACATTATAAACCTTGGAGCTCTATCTAAAATGAACAATTTAAGTTATTCTCATTTCATATGTCATTCACTCATTCAGAACATTACTATGATGCAATTTAAACTAGCACAACGGGTGCAGATCATACTTATAACTTGCAGCTTGAGATGCATTGAGTTCTTGATAGGATTAACACTGTGCTAGATTTCACACTTGATGATTTCTTGTTATCAACTCGGCTGCAGATGCATTTGTTGTACAACTGAATTTATTCCAGGTGGATGTAATCTGAGGTCAACTGAACTGAATGTGCGCACCAAGATTAAAAAAACTTAGCTATCCATAACCACTACACGCTTTTTATGCAATAAGGTACATTACATGACAGTCAAACAGTACTCTATGGTGTATTGGTGTTAGCTTGGTGCCACCACAGGAAATACAAAATTGGTGCTATAATGTATGTAGTACTTTTTTGATGGAAACTATGGTGGGCTTTTGCCAACCTGAAAATTGTATTAATTTTAAAACAAGTGATTTACACAGTGATTGTACAAGAAATACAGGGGGCGGACAGAGAGACAGCTAAGAATTACACGACTCTAAAAACCTACATCCCTGCGTGACGAGCGCTTGTCGGGCCACTGCATTGTTGCTCCAATTGGCCCAAAGAAACACACCCAACATCTCGAGCAATAGTCTTGGTTTGTTCATCGACACCTGCGAGAAGTTTTGTTGTTGTGGCATTTCCAATATTCCACATAGTATGTGTGTTGGATCGAGCGAGAACTAGTGGGAAGGCTTGGGAAAACAACCAAACATAGGTGCTCTAGGGAGGGGAGGTCGGCAAGAGAATCGGCGTTGAAGCCCAAGAAGGACCACAAGGCCTGAGCCTTAGCACACCGAAGAAACAAGTGCTCAATGTCTTCTATGCTGGTGCAAAAAGGACACTGAGGGGAGGCCGAGACACCCTGCCTATGCCGCCATTCATTGGTGCAGATCTGACGTTTATAGACCATCCAAAGAAAAATGCTGCATTTTGTAGGGGCAAAGTTCATCCAGACAGTAGGGGCAAAGTTGCACGTAGGCGTCTCTGCGAAGGCCAGCGAGTAAATGTCTTTGTATGTAGTACTGCTTTTCAAGGATTTATTCCCCTTCAATTTCTTTCTGGTACGTCTATGATAAGTACTGCTGCATAAATTCAAATGTTGCACGGACAGAGATGTGAAACAACTAAACCTGGAAAGAGCTTATATTTCATAGCAGAACATTTTATACTGGTCGGGATGCTAAAAAGGTTTTCCTTGTTTGATATACTCTTCTAGCTTCCTGGTATTTCAAGAAAGTCTGGTTATCTATTCAAGATTTCAAGTCTATGATTGAATTATATGAAGTCAGGTTGTGAAACTATGTCACCTTGGAACAGAATATCCCTGATCATTGAACAATAGTTTCTGGAATATCCATGGCATCTCATTCCTTAACTGAAGATGCATCCAAGTTTGACTGGCAAGGATAAAATATTACTACTGTCTATGATGCAAGAGACTTTATTTTATTACTTGAATGTCAAGATATCTATATACAACTTGGTTTATTGCTGAAGCGGCTCAAAATGAACTATTAATGAAACGAGCCCAACTTGAAAGATTCAGCACCTCTGATGGAGTAATTCGACGAGGAACCAGGGATCCCCCTATTTGAACAAGCCCATCAGAAGTGAACAGTGTGACTCTATCTTCTGGCACCCACTGAATATCTGTTAAGACACAGAGATTGAACTTAAGTACAAAGCCTCTAAAAAATGAAATAAGCAAAATCAACCATTAGCCACCGTAAGTCTAGCGCAAGTAAATCAACTAATTGCTCGCCATCGAAACATTCGAATACCAACCGCAACGATCATAGAGAGCGGGGGATGAACTTACCGAGCCCAGTGGTGAGATCCAAGGACTGATCCCAGGGGTAGGGCCCATACAGATCCCCGGGATCATCCTTCCCCGCTCGGGCCCGCAACCGATGGAGCGACCGGGACCCGGAGCGGCAGTGGCGGGGCGATCGGGCCTGCCGCGCGGAGAGGGGAGGAGGGGAGGGGCCTCCTGGACGCCAGCGAGCGGGGGAGGGAGGAGGATGCGGCGGCGGAATCGGCCATGGTGAACGCGGTGGGCGAGGCTAGGCGAGCCTGCGATGAGATGCGCACGGAATCGCGGAAAAATGGATGGATTATTATGGGAGGCGATGCGTGCGTGCTCTTTTTTCTTCCCTTTTTTCTGTGGTGTGGGTGCGGCTCGCGGCGGTGGGCTCCGTTTTGGGCATTTTGGCCGGCGCTCGCTTGGCCGTGGTAGTCTCTTCGACGGTTTTTGTTCTTGGCCACAGGTGGAGGATGTTGGATCTGGACCGTTGGTTGGTTGCTTTAAAAAGGAACGAAGGGGTCAGATTAGCCCGAACATGATGGAGGTGTACTATCCTATGTGAAAGGTGCTCACCGGCTACAACAAGGATGAATCAGCTGTCACGCATGTCTAGTATAAATCTGGTTTATCCTATCTGCAAGGTGTTCTCCGGTGACAACAAGGACAATTTATTTTGTTAGATATGTTCCATAAAAATTGTAAAATAGAAAGAAATTACTTACAGATGTTTGTATTATTACTTTGTACATGATTTACTCCCTAAGGGGAAAAACTATCATGCAATCCAAAAATTACAAAGATAAGTAGCTAACTCGTGAGGAACAATCATGATTTACTTTGTACATAATACTCTTTTTCTGGAGGAGGGTGTACAAAATTACAATTGTTTTAGACTATGTCCTGGATTAAAAAGAAAGATAATTCGCTAACTCGTGAGGAACTTTATTACACCATTTACCAATTTGACAATATTTGAACATCAGGTCAGCTACAGTAGCACACCATGACGACTAGTTCTCCTTTATTGTCTTCATCTGTCTCAAAATATAAATATTTTTAGCTACGAACCTAAATAAATACATGTTTAGATGTAAAACTAGAGCTAACTATGTTTTGTAACAGAAATAATAACAAAAAAATAAAGCATTATCGAAAAATATGATTCAATAACATATGTTACACCGAGAAAGCTGCTCGAAGGGCGCGCGTTGACAGCACGCACGCCCGAGCTGGCCCCACGTGCATAGTAAAAGAAATAAAAAATAAAATATTGAAAACAATAAAATATTAAAAAAATAACTAAACTTATACCACTAATTTAAAACTTTTATCTCTAATTTTAAAACTTTTAATACAATTTTCAAAACTTTCAACTCAAATTTAAAAACTATTAACTAAGAATTTTAAAAAATCTACTCAAATTTTAAAATTTTCAACCCAAAATTTAAAACTTTTAATTAGATTTTCGAAACTTTTAATTTAAAATCTTAAACTTTTAACTCTGCTTATTTATGTATTATTCTATAATTAAAAATTAGTAAGTGCTAGTGATGATAATTAGAGAGTGATTAGCTTTTAATGACCTACGGTTGTACGACATGGCGTACGAACAGCGCGCGCCAGGGTTAGCCAACCCGCGTGCGCTCCTGCTAGCTTCGCCCATGTTACGCTAACCCATTACGATACTAATGTCAAACCCTGTTCAAACAAATACCGAGTACACCCTATGGATGGTAATCTTTACTATTATAAAAATATGCAAGGATTCCGTTCCTTCACCTCACATTCCATTCCGATTTTTTCTCTATGGCGCACGTACGTCCGATTCCAATTTTTTCTCTATGGTTTTTTTGTTTCTCTTCCGATTTTCTCTCTCTATCGATTTTTTCTCTCTCCATCGCTACGGTTCTCTTCCAATCAGACTCATATGGTTCTCTTCCGATCAGACTCATATACATATACATTCCGACTCATATACATATACATCCATATATATATTTACATACATGCATACGATTTTTTCTCTCCGATTTTTTCTGTCTCCATCGCACGTCCAACGTTCTGTTACAAACTAGCAGAATTGCATCTCGATCGTCAGGTCGCCCAACAGGAAGTCCACATCCCTGCATGCATGCAGCATTTTTTTAATTTTAAAAAGCTTTGATTTCTAGGTACTGATCTGATTCTGATTTGAGTTGCATTTTTGAGTGTTGATGCCTGAACTTCGAATTAATTGTATTTGATTACCTGTTTCCTGTGAGGAGCTTGAAGAGGCACTACCAGAGCATGTGATTTCTGTAGACCAAGCAAGAAGCAGAATTGCATCTCCAGCTGTGTTCAGGAAGGCCTTATCAACCTTGTTGACGCCTTCACACTCATGTCGATTCCAGGTAACCATCATTCCTAGCAAACCAAAAATCAATTATCAATTATCCCACCACCATATAATCTAAAATTGAATTTTAAACAGTAATAAATCATGGATTATCTACTATATGATATAGGTTGTTGATATATATTCATGAGCCATGCTATCTGATCTCTGGACTCAAGTCAAAAAGCAGAGACAAAATAATATATTACCTTTGCATCAAATCCAGAGTCTAGCAAATAGCACTTTATTGAATCTAGCAGCTCTCTTGCTAGAGATTAGCTATCTTAAGCAATAGGATGTTCTCGTAGACTGGAAATCGATCATCCATCAACAGAAGATATCCCAGAAAGAAAAGAAAAAAAGGCCATGTCAATACATTTTTGCCAAAACGGAAGTATATAATCTTGGCATGACAATATTACCTGTCCTACATTTTCGCAGAGTACCAGGTCTCGAAAAAACTTTCCAGTGCACAAGATGACAAGAAGTAGGCTCTTGATTTATCAATTGCACTATGGCGTCTTTTACTTGTATCGTCTCTCAATCTAGGACTACCTGAAATTATAACAGCTCCACTTATCTGTCTTAATGGGACTGCCTTAGAATCACCAAAATAAAGAAATAAACATAAAATGTACAATGCCGAGAAATTTACCTTGTGATTTTGGTTTAGGTTTAGTGCCATGTGGAGTGCAATCCTTGCACCCATTGAGTAGCCAACAATAACCACCTCTCCATCAGTTATATTGCTTATCAACTTCAGTAACAAATCTGCAACTGATTGAACTGTAATAGAGATTTGATTGGGGTTTTCAACATCATTCTGTAGAATTTTGGACTCGCCATGGCCAGGAAGATCGACAGCAATAACCCGTGCACGCACAAAATGAAAAGAGAAAGTGTCAAAGCACTCTCAGAATGTATGAAAATTTTCAATTCAGTGAATATGTAAATAGAAAACATGTTACATCATAATTAGCAAGAAAGACAAACTCGACTTATGAGTGTACTTTCTTCAAGAAAGAACAAGGACCTATCAAATATTATTGATCATTCATATAATCATATGGTAATAGTAGTATAGTTTTCTCAAATTCTAACAGTTAGTACTATGACAGTATTAAATTAATATGAACAATGTTCTGCAGGCCTTTGTGATAGTACGCGGTCTACAGCACACCTCCTTACCAAAAACCTTGACCTCCAAATCCCCAGTAAAGTAGGATATATGTCGATTAAAATATTTCCATCTTTTGAAACTATGATATCCTTAGCAATATATTCCAGTTAATATGCTACTATCAATAGCTCATGCTGTCTTGCAATTTAGTGCTCTAATTTGCTCTCATGTTACAAAAAATAAATAACAATATCTAGTTATGGATCTCATGTCAGACACTAAGCACTATTCTAAACCTCTTTTATAATATAAGATGGCAACAAACTGTTGGTTTTTAAAAGAAAATTGAGGAAGTCTTACATATGTGCAATCACCAGCCTCTTGAAGCTTGACTTGATAAGAAAAATTATCCCCATCAACTTGGATAAAATATGACCTTAGTCAGGGAATATTCCAAAGATACTGAAGCAAATCCAACCATCTTTATCTCCACTGCACAGAATATTAAAACGTTGACAGGAAGCGCTCAAAAATTCCTGAATGGATTCTTCATTCTCATCTGCAAGACCAGTATCTCCAGAACTCAGTCCACCTATCCTAGGAATCACAGGAGCAGGTGGAAAGAAGCGTGTAGTGCGGTCTTCATAGGATAACAAGCCATCCTTGTCAGTCTGCAGTAATTAGCAAAAACTCTGGTGGTGAACTTTTTACACTGAATTCCTAGAGTGTTGTAAAATTGAATGATTTCATCATTTGTCTGTTTTAAGCATTGCTGAATAATGCGTTAAATTGAATGATGTATTATATAGCTATAATCCGAGGAGATACATTTTTATTTATACATCATTACATAATATATAGAAGAATAATTGGTGTTTTTCAAAGATGGAAAAGGCAATGGTATACCCTTGATAGTTATTCATCCCTTTACCCTTAAAACAAATCATCAGAACCCTTGGAAAAGAAAAAAAATTTCACTACTAGAGATAGATAGGACCTGAGGCTAGATTGAAGAAGGTAAGAGGGCCTACCATTTTCATTGCTTAGTTTAACAAAAAAAAAAAGAATACTTTCCCTTTTAATGGGATAAATAAACTCCTAAGAAATAATCTCAAACTTACAACAAACAATTAAGAGAGAAAAGTGTTCAGACTAACAAAACCAATCTTATCACTAAAAAAAGAAACTGACGCTCACGTGATCAGTACCCATTGTGCTACAGTAACACCCCTTATCACTAAAAAATGAAACTGACGCTCACATGATCAGTACAAACTACTCCAAAATTCAAGATTAATATCATGGATCAACAAGTAAGCTGTTACTGGCATGATCTCCCTCTTATGCTAATTATGCATACATGTCATATGGCATATATGGAAAGAAGTCTGTTCTTGCTAATATAAAGGGTTATCAGATTTCAGAGGATAAAACAGATCAATGCATAATATATATGCTACATAACTTAAATATGAAATATGCTATTTATTTTTAAGCAGTTAGAAATCATAAGAGAGCAATATATGAGCTTTCAAGGTACTTAGATGCTATCTGCCATTATGCTCAACTTTCAACTGTGCCTAAAACCAAATTCCAGAATCGATTCTAACTCGTCTGATCAAAGGCACATGCAGATCGGATTCAAGAGTTACTCCATGGATGTTACTTGTTAGCACCACAGAAAAATTCACGAGTACATCCAACCATCGAAAATTTACTCCTACTCATACAACACAGAAACAAAATAACCGCCGCCGCCTACTTACTTGATTAAATTTCTTATCCACCAGCTACAAAATCAGCTAAGATTTTGTAGGAAAAACTTTTCACAAAGTCTGTTGAAACAGATGCAGTGGCATAACATCTATTGCCTATATGTTTTCACTTGCTTACTATTCCAACACCTTATATACATTCACTGACCTCGACATGTCGAATGCAATCAAGAAGGGACGAAAAGACAAGTAAGTTGAGGGGGGAGAGAGAGGGATCATGGTTGACATATGACAAGTGAGACGATGGCGTAGAAATAGATGAGGGTACTCATTCGATGACAGAGGGAGGTGGACGCATGCAAAACCCTAGACAGATAGAGCGAGAAGAGAGGAGAGTGTTGCTATGGTAGGTGGTGAGCGGATTGCACCATCAATCCAGCAGAAAATTTATAAGTTCTATGCAGTAAATCTAAGAAGCAAATATGTGAGGAGTTCCTGAGCAATTAACACGGTATACCTGTCACCATTTGATGCAATTAGCTTCAGTAACAATGGAAAAAACTGCACATAGACAGCATTACACAAGCAAGATCAAACAGTAACCAGCAGAAACCTAGAGCTATATTTTTGTGAATTATTTGTCGTTGTCTTGGTGATGATCTGGAGCTTAGTTTCCTTTTACAATAACCTATCAATAAACTTATGTTAGTTTGACGCACTCTAAATCTCAATTACTCAGCAAAGCGAGTTGTCATACATCAAGAATAGCATGGAAAAGGTTAACTACTGATCGACAAAAGTTTTATTCTTTCTAAATGTATCATGTATGTGACAAGATAGCGAGAGTATACAGCAAAATTTTAGTAGATTATTCAACCAGTTGACAAAAGCTATGAAACAATCACTCAGTTTCAAGCTATCGAACAATATGAACAGAAAATAAAAGTATTTCCTACAGGTTGGCAATGCTAATTCTCATCAAAAGCTTCCAAATCAGCTAACCAAGGTGACTTAGCCGGTGGACCACAGACATAAAACTATTCAACTGGAATTCATAGTAAACTGAATTTGTAAGAATGGTTCCATACCCTGCCGACTTTGCCGACCTCACGAACATCGCGCAAATCCGCTGCTTCCCGTCCATCGACCTGGGCACGACCGGTAGCAATCTGCCACCTCCGCCGCCTCGTCCTGGGCTGGATCTGGAGACTGAGAACAAATAAGAAGAGGGGAAAAGAAGGACTAGGCTTTTTCTTCGCTTCTCCATCCAAAACTAAACCAGCCGAGCCGAATCCGATGTGCAAGGCAAATGAAACAAATAAAAACAAGAAGGGGAAGCTTTTCACCTCGAAGAACTCCTCATTCCTCTCCACCTGCTCCTTGTCTGCCATGGCCTTCTTCACTCCCTCCTCCCTGCCCGGCGCGGCAGGCGACTTGATCCGCGGGGCGGCTCGTCATGCGATGCGTGTTGCTGCTCCTCCTGCTCCGCTCCCTCCTCTTCGGCAGTGATTTGATCCGCTAGGGTGTTTCTTCTTCTTCTTCGTGAAGGTCGCGTTGGCGTGTGGGACGGAGGTGGTGGGGAGATGAAAAATACTAAGACGAGGTGTTGGATGTTGTCACACCGACACCCAGATCTGACGCCGCCGTATAACAGCATCAGTTAGGAAGTGCCGCAGAAAAACAGCGTGAACTGTCTTCTCGTGGAACCGCGATATAGATACTAGTCCCAGGATTCAACGTGGTATCCACGGAAATACATTATTACAGAACCTTAAATAAATAAATAGACCTATACTTTAACTTACGTTACAGTTTCGAAGCAAGCCGGAGATAGTAACGAACAACACGGAGGTAGCGGCAGCAGCAAAACAGCGGACTAAGTCCCAACACACAGGCAACGGTTGGGAACCAAGACGAAATCCTAATCTTCTCTTCTCTGCAACTCCAGCATCCAGCTCCCGATGAAGAACTATATAGAGAGAGAGAGCAAGGGTGAGCACTTACGTACTCAGCAAGCCAGAGAAACTTAGGTGGTTGTTGCAAGCTTCAAAGAGAGGCTGGTTATTTTGCAATCTGTTTTGTTTAAATCTTTTTAAATCCACTAGTGTGTGCTTCTCAACAATCAAGATGAGGTGAGTCTCGCCTGATCGGAGTGAGTTGTATCAATCTTTGAATTAGCACAACTCTCAAGAGTTGGCCTCCGGGATCCAGCGCCATCAGCTGATCCAACTTCATTAGGCCCACAGCCCTATCGTCCATGTTACTTCTCAACATTTTTCGAAATCGGATTCTCAATCCGCAAACATCATTTTACAAGCAGTTGTCAAACAAAACTACGCTAAGGAATCACCTCACATCCGCCCATGACCGTGGGTACGGCTGTTCAGATAGTTTAGACCTCTGCAGAGGGAGTACACTTTACCCACACGACGCGACTCACTCTAGTCACCAGCTCACACAGAGCATGCACGAGTGTGGCCTAGAGGTTTTCGCGACAAGACATTTCCCTAGCCCTCTCAGGTTACCCCATGCCAACTGGAGGGGGCCTCGAGACCAATCACAGGGTAGGTCCACACCATGCTGTACCAGGAACCCAGGAGGCAACCCCGACGCCCTCCCGCACGATCCACAGTCCAATGCCACGCAAGACGTCCCTGAGAGTCTAGTTACTCAGCCAGGAGTTATCTCATATCACCCATGTGGTTGTACTGTCATATGTTCCGATGAAATTCCAGAGCAAACGGTCCTTAGCCGCAGTGCGCGAGACTCGTCTGGATGGCATGATCCCTGCACCACGGTTTTCACAAACCATTTTATTTTCAAGGCACTGACCCAGGTGTCGTGTTTTCCAAAGTTTCGTAAACCCAAATTTTACCCATCGTAGACATTTTTAAATTTGATAGGTGATCACCGATAACATGCTCGTCGACACGGATACCGGGATCTATCAAGGACGGTGACAAGGGAGTGCAAGGGAATCAAAATCAATCAAGGAAGGCATACAGCAAATGGGTTGACGGCCCGTTGGTCGTCTTACGACCGCGACCGAGAAATTATAACAGTGTAACCTAGTTTTTGCGATTTGTCAAATAAAATACTTGTCCCAAAATTATGGGTTCGAGATGATCAAAGGTGAATTGCCTTGCTCTAAGTCTTCACTGGTCTTTGAGAAATCGTCATGAAATCTGCTCCGAAATAAATTTTCGGCGATCGTTACTATGCGTAAACACACAAAAATCTACACAAAGACTAGTAAAAAGATCCTATTTAGTGATAATAATAGTGCCATTAAATATATCTCAATTTTAGAAAATTTTTGGAACTGGAACAGAGTCGATCGGATGGACGGAACAAAAGATATTGATTTTAGAAGATTAAATGAATTTTGGGAATAGATGGAAATTGGCTATTTGGAATTATGGAGGGGAATATTCTCAGAAATATCCTTGGTGGTCACTGACATCCGGGGCCCACCTGGCAGGCACGGCCCACGAGCAGAGGGACACAGAGGGAGGAGACGGTTGGCAGTGGGCCTTAGTGGCCCACTTGACAGGAAGTCAAGGGTTGCATGCGCTCGGTTCGAGGTGAAATAAAGCGCCTGGGCCCACATGACAGTAGTTTGGTCCACGTGGACCGGGCGCACGCATGAGTCTTACGGGGAATCGCATCCGGCTCACACGCGCGACAAAATGAGATGGGGAACAGTGCGGCATCTGACGGCTCTCGGCAGCGGGACCTCGCCGGCGAATGGTGGCGTCTCGCGGCAAGCAGTGGGCACCGGCGGGGAGAGGAGACCGGAGCAAAAAGTTGAGCAGCTTGGATTGCGTCGCCAAGGATGGAGGATGGTCGGCGGCGAGGATGCCGAGACGACGGAGAGAGGAGAAAAGAGGGGATCGGCCGTGGTGGCACGCCAGGGCGAGAGGCAGGCACTGGTCGAAGGCGGAGGTCAAAATCAACTCGCTCCTGGGTTTGGACTTGGTTGTTCGCAAAAGAGGATGGCCGGCGGTGAGAGCCTGAGGCGGTAAACACTAGGTTCCAGGGCAAAAAGGCGAGGAACTACGGGATTGCTCACCGACGATGGCAATTGTGGCGGAAGGGAAGAAGAGAAGGCCGGCGGGAGGGGGAAAGATCGGCCGCGGCGGTTCGGAGGCGGCCGATATCGAGCGGCGGCGGTAGCTGACGATGGAAGGCTGACGGTCCCGAGTTCCACCGGTGGCATGCGGCTGTGCACGGCGGCGGCGAAGGGGGAACAGAGGAGAGAGGGGAGAGGACGAGGAGCCGATGTCTAGTGAGGCGTGGGAACTCACCTAGAGGGAGATCGACTGCTAGAGTTTGCATGGGGGCTCACCGTGCGACAGGGGTTCACGGGGCGACAGAGTTCAGGAGCAGGAATTATGGCGCTCGTGAATTTTGGGGGCATCGTGCTCCCGGGTTGAGTGGGCGTTCACGGCACAGAGCTTGGCTCGACGTGCAGTGCTCAGAGGTGATCGAACGGCGGCGGCGGAGTCCGGCCACGTCTCGGGAAAACACGTGACCAGCGGCGCGACGGGGTGGTCGATGGCGCTCGAGGACGGAGGAGATCCAGAGAAGGGGATAGAAGCTCCCGGGAGGGGTCTTTATAGGCAGTAAGGCTCAGGGTCTCTGTCGGGGAGGAGCTTCAATTATTGAGGCTCAATAATTGGGGCAAGAGGCGGGAAATGCCGAGGCCAAATTTCTCCTCGCGGGCGGCCGAATTTGAAATCCACGCGCGGGAGGAACGATGCTGAGCTCGGTCAAGGTGGGGCGCACCGGGGTGACGCCGAGGGATGACGATGAAAAGGGGAGGTCCTCTCGGCTTTTGACCGAGCGGGTTGTGGGCGTGGACAGGGGAACGAGGGGGAACGGGATGGGGAAAATAAACAGTGGGGGGCGGATCGACGGTCGTGCGGGAGCGGGGACACGCGGCACAATCGTGGCGGTTCAGCGGTCCGTGCGGCGAGCGGGGATTTGGACGGGGATCGAACGACGGCCAAGCGGGGCAAGGACGCGTGGCAGCGATCTGAGCGATGACGGGCGTGCACTGCGCGGGGCGAGCGAGAGAGATCCGGCGGCGTGGCGACGCGGTGCCTGGCCATGTGGCGGCGATCCGTCGGCGCATGGCGGGGGCGCGCGGCTGGCCCATGGGCTGCACGGAGGCAAGGAAGGAAGGGAAGGATTTAGGCCTGATGGGGACAGTGCCTCCTTTGATTTTCTTGGAATTTATTTGAAGGGATTTTGGGAGGATTTTCAAAGGGATTGCAAATTCAAAATCTTTATTTAAATTTAGCAAAATTCAGGGAAAAATCCAGGAGGGTTCCAAAGTGGCGATTGTGGATATTTTTGGGATTAACCTTTCTTTTCCAAGGATTTTTGCGGGGATCCAAAGGGAGATTTAAATTCGAATTACAATATTTAATCCGAATTTTTAGGGAATGCTCAAGGAAATTTTCGAGGAATTTTCCTAAGACTTTGGAGTGGAGGCGAGACTTATTTGGGGTGGTAACATGTATATATATATGCATATATATATGGGTATGTTTGGGGGTGTATGTATACTTATATATATATATTTGGAGAGGTGTATATATATGTATTGGTACACATTGGTTGGTGGAGCGGAGAGGAGGGTTGGTACATGTATACATGTTTATATACATGTTTTTGTAGGTAGGTGTATACTCAAGGAGATATGCATATATACATGGTATATATATACATATATACGTATATATATGTTATTTGATGGAGAGGGTTCGGATGGTGGTTCGATATCCAAGTAGTATATTTAACTCGGGAGTTTCAGGGATTCAAGGGAGGAGAGAGACAAGGGGTTTACAGAAAGATTCAAGGGAGATATGTTTAGAGTTCTGACATCAGACCTTCGGAACGAAAATCGAAGTGGATATTTACAGAAGGGAAGATCGGGAACTCGCTGTTAGGGTTTTGGAGAGGAGTTCGATAGCGACGATTCGAGATCGAAGATTATTTTGGAGCGGAGGATTTTTGAGAGGATGGATTGTCGAGATCAAGGACAGGAGACAGATTGAGATCCATGGCACAACATACAACACAACACTCAAGATCGAAATTTTCACAGGTAGATTTTAGCGAAATATTGTTTAACGTCTCGTTGAAAGCGGGGCGTTACAGATCTGGAAGAGTAGAGGTAGATGCGTGAGGCGGACGGGGCTAGAGGGAAGGAAGAGATACGGGAACGACCTAGAGGAGCAGTGGATGAGGGTGCTACAGGACGTAGGATACGGCGGCGGGGTGGTGGCGGCGCAGAGATAGGTGTAGCGACGGAGCAGCTTCAGCATGGTGCAGCAGGAGCGGGTGGCACGGGAGGCGTGGCTGGACCGGGCGTACGAGTGGAGCTGGCACGAGCACAACGGCGACGCCGACACCCCCGTGGTGGTGGTCGTCAGGAAGGGCCCCATAGAAGAAGAAATGAGAAGAGGGGGAAAGGAGTTGGATCTGGAAATGGAGACAGACAGAGAGAGAAGTAACCAGAGACATTCGATTCCCGGCCAGATAACCCTAATATTCAGATTTCCATTTTTTTCTCTATTCTCCTTCTTTGTTTTTTCTCTTTCTAATATAATTTACAAAATCTTAAATTTTAAATCATCCTATTTACACTTGCATTTTCTCTATATATATGTACACATATATATAGACATCATCGGTCAATTCATCCAATCGCTAACCATTTGTCTTTTTTTTCGTCTGTCGTGCTTGCGGTCCGCATCAGACCAAGTCCACACCCCGTGATTCATCTTCCCACGTCAGACCATGCGTCGCCCAACTACCTCCGCCCCCGGTCTCATCTCCAACGAATCATCCTAAATTGTAGTCCTAGGCTGAGGATACCACTGGATAAGCTGCTGGATTGACAAAGGAGACCGCCAAGAATTCGATGCCTAGTGCAGTCAACTAGCTCATGTCGCTTATTGATTCTATTTTTAGAATATAAAAAACTTTATTTAAGATCGTCCTCTAATATTTAATATTAGCTCGCATAGCCACGCAGCAGCAGAGAGCATGGCATACATGGGTACTTTACAAACATATTAAAAATATTGATTCTATTTTTAGAAATTAAAAACCTAATTTAAGATCGTCCTTTAATCACCTTTCCCGTCGCTGCATTACTCAGCAATTTGCAAACCACAGTCCCTCTATGCTCAGTTTTCCTGTATTTTCTTTCCGTAGCAACGCACGGACATTTTGCTATACAATATAAAACTTTGAGACAATACTCATGCGTTTCAATAGATGATTTAATTTCTACAGTTAAAATTTTCTTCGCCCGTTGCAATGCATGGGGTTCGGTGCCCTATCACTTTCTATCGGACGCTCATTATCGTGTACAAATTATGATGAAAATTAACTAACAATGCCACTGAACATAACCCCAGATCCCACCCCTGCCTCCTCGATTTGCTCGCCCCTACTATTGCAGTCTTCTCCTCCACTCTCGTTCTCTCTAGCGAGGGTTTAGCGTGGCACTGCTTTCCTATGCCGTCGAACCCTAATCATCATGTTTATCATAATTTTATTTTTTTCTATTGCAACGCATGTGCATTGTGCTAGTATCTTTTATTTCTAAATAAGATCGGAAGGGTCGGAGTTTTATCTCAGGTCCCTAAGGAACATGAATATGTTTTTGATACTCCTCGGACGGAAATGAATTGTAATCACTATAAGAAATGTCCACTTATTTATTGCATGTCATATAAATATTTATAAAAAATAAATAAATTAATATATGATATATCACTCTACTAAGTTTAAACTCAACATCTACAAGTTGTATTCATAGTCATATTTGTTTTCTTTGTTTTTTTATAGCTTGTAAAGGTCGAATTTGAACTTATATATTTATAGGATGATATATTATTGTCGGAGGAGGGAACTTCAACCGCGGGGAGTCTAGGGACCCCCCTTTGAGGTTCGGCTAAGGGAGTTGTTCACAGGACAACAGCGGCATCTGGGAGATGATAGATGCTCGGGCCCGGGAGCCCGGGCTGAGAGATGGCACGCAAGGGAGACAGGAGAAGTATACAGGTTCGGGCCGCGCGAAGGCGTAATACCCTACTCCTGTGTGTGTTTGCTATGTGGGAGATGAATGTGGGTTGCTCTTACAAGGAGTTCTCGAGGGGTGCTCAAGAGCTCGCCCCCACTTGGGAACTAGAAGCTCTACCAGAAACCGGACTCGAAGAAGCCCTTCGCTGGAAAAGAGAGCCTAGAACTTGAGAGAGAGAAGTCGATCCCGAAGACCTCTCTTCCCTGTAGGCATGGATCCTCCTTTTATCAATCAAGGGGAGTCCACAGTGCCCAGTACACAGAGAAAGTTAGGTATGATATGTCTTGTCGTGCACGTCCGCGACTGCCTGTTGAGCCACGCCGGAGTTGGTTCGGCACGTCTGCTGCAGGCGGGGAGCTCGTGAGGATGTGACGGCGCACGCCTCGCTGCCAGAGCGTGGAAAATCGAAGCCCTCTTAGTCAAAAGTCCTCTGACTGCACAGGGAGCGGCCCACGGGGGGCCGTCACGAGCCGTCACGCGTGGCAGAGCGGGCGACAGGGGCGACGCGCCCCGTCGCCTCGCCATTAATGCGGGTAGTTGGGACAGTTCGTCCGCTCGAGTCAAGCTCGGGTTCGGGACAGAGAGCTCGTCGAGCCCTCCGCGCGCACAAGGCGCCGAGCTCCTCGGGGACGGAAGAGTTCCCGGGGACATGCCCCGGGACTGAGAAGGTGGCTCCCGGGACCGGGGGGCGACGCCCGGTACTGGGGAGGTCCCCGGGATGCGGGGAGGTGGCTCCCGGGTCCGGGGGCGAGGCCCAGGCACGGGAAGGTCCCTGGGACGCGGGGCACGAGGAGGTGGCTCCCGGGCCGTCGTAGCGACTCGCCTAGGGAGTGCGCACCCGGGCCCTAGGCAATTCTCGTGCCCAGGTACTTAGGACCCGTTTGGCAGGGATTCTCGGGGGTGATTCTCAATCAGATCAATTGGAGCTGAGCCAAACGGACAAAAAATCCTCCCGATTCTCAGCCGAATCGATCCGCTGTGATTCTCAATTTTACACATAAATGGAGAATCAGATAAAAGATGGCTTCTCGTGAGAATCGAACGAACGAAATTTAAAAATCCCCATAAGAATTCACAAAATCCCCATAAAAATTAGAATCGCAAGATCAGAATCATTGAATCTGGAGCTCTACCAAACAGGCCCTTAGCGGGAAAACGGCCGTAGCCGGCCGCCACTTGTGCTGAATGTGGCCCTCGGAGGGGCTGACGTGGTCGAAAATCCACGCGTCCCTGGGGTATGTGGGGCCCCAGTCTCGTTTCGCCGACAATTATATATTAACCTATCTTATTTTTTAAAAAATTCTTTTAACTATTTAGACATATAATAGACAATTAGACACATACAGAGTGGTTAAAAGAGTTTTGCCTCGTTAAACCCATCTTTTTACCCAAACAAGTTCAATTAGACTTTAAGATGCCTTTTGTTTATCCTACTTAAAGAAATGTTTGAAGGTAAGTAAAAAAAATCATACAAAATAAAATAAATTATTAGAATATGATTAATTGAGTCACGGAGGTTCGGAGTTTCTATCTCCTACTCCGTCGGACCCTTTTTCTTTTCTTCCTTTTATTTTTCCAAACGGGAGCAACACACGATTCAGGCTGGTCTCGCGTCGGCGCGGGCATATCCGATAACCCCCTGGTCCCTGTTCACACTCTCCACTCTCGAGTCATGGCCCTCGCCACCGCCGCCGCCGCCGCGGCGGCCGTCGCCTTCCAGCCCATCCTCTCCCGTCCCGCCTGCGTGCTCCTCCGCTGCGGCCGCCGCCTCCCTCCCCTCCTCCTCCGCGCCTCCTCCACCTCCACCTCCAGCGCCGCAGACTTCAACATCACCTTCGCGGAGCCCGCGCCATCGAAATCCTCATCCCCTAACCCGTCCGCGGAGCCGGTGGTCCCGTGGATCGTCCGGGGGGAGGATGGAAAGCCCTCCATGCGCACCTCACCCCCGCCGGACGTCCTCCAGGCCATTGCGCTGGCTGAGGCGGAGGCCAAGAAGGCCAAGAAGGACCCGCGCAAGAGCCAGAAGGGTGCCCTTGCCACCCCCGTCGCCAATGTGAAGGTGAAGGAGAAGAAGGCCGCCCCCGCGGCGCCGCCCAAGTTCTCCAAGGCAGCGAGGAGATTCTACAATGAGAATATCAGGGAGCGCGAACCGCAGCGGCTCGCCAAGGTCCTTGCCGCCGCAGGAGGTAGTCTTCCTGTCACGCAGAATTTTATTCTAGCGCTTAAATTGAACTGAATGGAGATTAATCGAAGTAGTATAGCCATAGCTTAATAAGTCTAATAGATAATAGTGTGCAAAATTAAAGCAACAGATTATTTGTCTGAACGCTGGCCTAATGGCTCTTTTCAGTGGCCTCACGAAGGACCAGCGAGGAGCTTATCTTCCAAGGGAAGGTCACTGTCAATGGTTCTGTCTGCACTTCTCCCCAGGTATAAATTTCAGAGCTCTAAGAATGACGAGATGCTACTTCTATGTATTTTGCATGTTTAAGTAATATTTAGCTCTTGTCCAAATTTATCTGGTGTCGGTCTCACAACTATCGCGTTATAATGGTAAAGCATAAATTGTTTTAGTTTAGCTAGATCCTGTCAATATGAATTCTGATCCGCATGCTTCCAATGTATTCATAAAAAAGTTTATTTTTTTACATTCAATTTTATACAATTTTTATGTAGACCAAAGTTGACATCTCGAAGGATTCTATCTACGTTAATGGAAACCGCATTTCCAAGAAGCTTCCTCCAAAACTGTATTTTGCTGTTAACAAGCCAAAAGGGTCAGTTCTTACGTTCCATTTCCACTGTCTTGTTTCAACAAATCGTTTTTTAATCTAGAGGAAGGAGGCGTCAATGCATATGAGTGACATCTCTAAATGTTATTTCCAATCAACTGCAGGTATATTTGCTCATGTGGCGAACCAAAGTCTGTTATCTCCTTATTTGATGACTATTTGAAAGGCTGGGTGTGTTCTTCATTTTATGAGAAATAAGCTGCTGTGTATTTTCTGGAATAGTTTGCATAACATAGGCATGCCAATGATAGTGATGGAACTTCAGAATATCTTTTATGCTGCACCACTTCTGCTTATTAGTAAGGACTTACAATTTTCCATTTTTCAATTAACATTTGCAGAACAAGATTCAGCCAGGAGTACCAAAACCACGCTTCTTCACTGTGGGTCGTCTTGATGTTGCTACAACTGGTTTGATGATAGTTACAAATGATGGTAATTTCAGCGTATTTCATAGTAAATACTTGGGAATCAACATTTTAACCATCCAGTATCTAAAGCTAATTTGTTTCTCTTTTAGGTGAGTTTGCCCAGAAACTCGCACACCCTTCATCAAATATAATGAAGGAGTAAGTTCGACTTGTTTTGTGTCCTTTGAAGTATACAAAATCGACTTGTACTTGAACTACTGTAGGCGCTATTCACATTTTTGTAGCAGAAAATTTAACAGTCTTTTGGTACTACTCTCATTTATTCATTATCAATATGCACTGGTAATTGCGAAAGGAAACCTCTGAAATAGCATTAGTATCAAACTTTAAATGAAATCAACATTGACTTGGAGTTGTTCATTGTTGCAGATATGTGGTAACAATAAATGGAGCAGTGCACAGGAATCACCTCATAGCCATCAGTGAAGGCACAAAAATTGATGGAGTCAAGTGTATACCTGATATAGTGGAACCATTGGATGTACAACCAGATACAAAAAGGACCCGACTTAGAATAGTGGTATTTGTATTTTCTAGTATACCTCATTTTATTAGATTCCTGGTTTATTTTGCTGTATGTTTCATGAATTTCAAATGCTATATAGGATAATGTAGAAGACAGGCAACTTTAAATGTCTGTCAAGCAGTTGGTTGCATCGATGATTTGCCTTGCCTGGTTACTTTTTCAAATGATTGAAACTGAGCAAGCATAAGAAGCTAATTATTCTACAAAGCTTAAAGCAATAATATGTTTCAGATTGTTCAAAACTAGCGAAGAATTTCAGCATTTTATCAGCTAAGTTGGAACCATGTCTTGCCTACTGACTCAATTTTTGTTTGGAACGATAATATTTCAATCCCATGAGTTGCTACCAGGGTAGAAGGAAAAGGACTTCCTTTGGGCAATATTACAGTATTTGTGTTTTACTATTCAGTGACATTGCTAATTTTCTATGCTATTGATTTATTGCTCAATTCGTGTTTTTGTGCTTGACTAAAGCAATCCTATATATATGCAAACACATAGCATTTGGTCATCTACTCGTTGATGTGTTATTTTTTTATGGCTGGCAGGTTCATGAAGGAAGAAATCATGAAGTTCGTGAACTTGTGCACAATGCAGGCCTAGAGGTTGTTTTGTATGCTCAATATTTCTTTCGCTAGTTTTCCCTTTATATTTCATTGGTCATATCTAACATCTCCTATTGTGCAATACTAAATTTGGCAACTCAAGTTTGGTTCTAGAGTTAAGAAAAATGTTGTTTCCGTTCCCATATCTGATTGGATTGTTGGAAATGAGGACACTTAATGGGTCATTAGCACTAGTGACAAATTAACAGTCTAGATCAAACATGGCAGAGTTTTTTTCTCAACAGAAATATTCTTATAATGGTTGAATATATCTACTACAGCGATTAGCACAGTGAGCTGAAGACATGCAGTGTACTCACAAAAAAAAAGGCAAATACACCTAACATTAGAATTTTTCTTCTCAAACCTGCTTATGATGAAGGCTACATTCTACTATGGTTCTTAGCACAGTTGCTTTAGAGATGTCTAGTATACTTATTAGTTGATATTATCCCAAAGCACTTTGCAAATCTCAATTGCTGTGCTTCTACAAGCATTGTCATGCACAAGATAGATTATCGTCATGTCACCAGACTTGTAATAACTGTACAACCGAACATCACTAGTTTGAAAGATTTTGGTCACTTCAACTTGGTATCCCATGCTAGTCTTAGGTTTTCCTAAAAAAAATGTAAATTCTAAGAAGTATGCTTATCATATATTCTTATGGGCGAGGTAGGTGTATATCTATTTCTGTCTATCGACAACTATGGTTTGCTGGAATTGTATGCCTTGCCATGTTTTTCCCCCTCTGGAAAGCAACTGATATTTTATCCTTGTTCTTGATAGGTTTATGCCTTGAAACGTGTTCGGATAGGCAGGTTCAGGCTTCCGTCAGATCTCAGGTAATGCAGTTTATCACATCAGTATATGTGTGAAATAGAGCACTACACACTCTTTTTGGCATCTTTCCACCTTTTAGATCTAACTCAGTATGATATTTTTTTTGGTGCAAAATATATGAAAACTAATATACTATCTATACTACTTTAAAAGAGGCTAGTGGTGGTGGTGAGTGGTGAATCTGTGACCACCACCACCACCACCAATTCCCTACTTTTTGCGGGAAGGAAAAAATGACAGTATGGGGTTAGAGGGCCCACATGTCAACCACCCCACCACTAACTTCTTATTTTTTGTGGGAAGGAAAAAGGATAGTGTGGAGCCAGAGGGCCCCCTTGTCCATAACAGATGTATGCAAAAATTAAGAGATAATATATGCACAAAGTTATGGTAATAACGGGTTAATTATAATTTTCTTTAATTAAAATCCCGTTGCAACTCGTGGGCAATATGCTAGTATGATAAAAAGGATCACATCTGGCAAATATGGCAAAAGAACATGGTGCTCTATATCTGTAACAGTTGCCAGCAAGCATACTAAGAGCAGTCCAGTAGAGTGGGTTGGTTCACAGATAACTGGTATACCATCATTTTAGAGACATGAGTTTGAATTCCTTGTCCAAAATGAAAAAAATAATTTCAAAGTCCTGAATATTAACCCACTGTTGTTTACTGGTATACCATCATTTAGTATAGGGACCTTTTCTTTTCTATTTATTTTTACAGCCAGGGAGGCAAAATAACACTGAATATTAACCCTTTGTTGGACGTTACATGTTCAGAATTGGGAAGTTTGTTGAACTTAAACAAACTGACCTCAAGTCACTAGAAGGCAACAAATAGAGTGAAAACCTGTGTTCATGGGTGCTTATTTCGACGGTAATGTGGATCAGTACAACTCCATCGAAGGATAACAATGTTCCTTCTCACATCAAGGCGACAGCTACTCCGTGCCAATGCCTATATGTTAAATAGGCGCCGATGGTAAAGATAGACAAACATACTTTTGAGTGTTGACTTGAAGAACACAACAAGCTGCTTCGAAGAAGGATTTCCATTGTCCGACAAGGCAGCAATGCTTGGTGGCGATGGGATATTGTCACTCGCGGAGTTAGTGAAAGATGCTACACTTTTCTCTAATCAGATTTGTCGGTACAGATGTAAATGCTCACATGTAGAGGTACAGGAACGCAAGAAGTCAGGAACCATTTGCTGCACCGTTCTACATTGATCAACAAATAATATTTGACCAAACTCTCACCGTAATCTGTAATTTGAGCAGGAATTATCCATTTAATGGTGCTGCTACAGCTACGTCCCAATAATTCTTACTAGAAAACTCTGTATGTTAGTCCCACCTGGAATATGGGAGTACACTATTATTGTGATTTGACTAAAGTATCCTCTGCACAAGTCCTGCTGTTCTTGTACATTTTCCCAATGGTACGTGGATTATTTTTTGGTTCAGGGGGATGGATTGTTTTCTAGGAAGTTTTGAAAATTTCGAAATTCTTGTGTCTCAAGTGGCGCCTGATAACGCTAAACAAAATGGCGATACTACACAATTGCACAAAGAAATGGGAGCTGTTTTTATGGAAAAAAAGAACAGGAAAAAAAGAAAAAGAAACGAGAGGTAAGTTCGGTAAATGGCCTTTCTGGGCCGCAGCTGGGCCATCGTCTCCGGCTCAGAGCCTCAGACTCGTGATCCGTCTCCCGGAGCGCCACCTCGTCCTCTGTCCTGCAGGCCGCCGGTCCCTCTCGCATGCAGGATGCAGCCCCTCTTCCCCTCCCCTCACGCGATCGCTCCCGGGATCCCCGCCCCGTCGCCGCCGCGTGCGCTCTCTCCGCGCCGGCGGTTCTCCGAGGCCAGCCGTGCTTGTTTGATCCCGTAGGAAGCCTCGCTGTAAGTGTGATCTAAGCCTTCCTCTTCGATCAGTGGAGTCGTCAGTGGTTGCTAGATTGCTCGGTTCCGCATCGGCGGAAATGTGGCGCCCTGTGCAGCGCAGCTGCTAGATCAGGCGCCAGCATGGCCAATTGCTGCCTCGAATGCTTCCCTGGGTCGCGGGTGGTTCCCTGATCTGACAGTCCCTTTGTTTTTGTCTCCCCTGAGCTGCCGGATCAATGAATCTTTGTGTTTCCCTCGTTGATTCTGTTTCTCTCTGTGAGAAATTTCATTATATGCCACTCAATTCGCAAGCCTTTCGGAATTTACCACCCAATTCGCGCGTCTTTTAGAATTTGTCACCGGGGACGAACTGGAGTCTGGAGCTCCGGGTGTAATAATTTGTTTAATCGTATGTGTATATCTCCTTTTCACCCTCTTGCTTGCTTGGCAGGATCTCGACGGCTAGAGATGAATTTCCTCTACCGAACTTCGCAGCCTGTTGTCCCCGAGCTGCCACGAATTCCAGAGCAAGATCACCACAGGGATGGCCTACAAAGGCCAGCTACAACTCTGGAGGGCCTTATCGCCGATGATCCATATCAGCCCTCTGCGTCCATTGAAGATGGAGCTACTAATAATGGAGTTGTAGATATCGGTGGGGACTCTGCGGATGTAGATTCAAAAAATCCAGTTCCTACAGGAAAGCATACCGATGTTTTGGATGATGAAGGATGGATCACAATTCCAAACAGTAGGTGCCCTTTGACTTGCCCGTCTTTATTTTCATTTAAAGTAATCACTGGTGTAGCGCTCTTGGAAATTTTTTGTCACACCATCAGTAAAATTATTTCCATGCTGCCTCATTTTGTCAGTTATCTGCAGATGGTTTGCAAACAACCCTTTCTTTACTGCAAAAATTTGGTCAATAAGCAGCCATTTGTTAAGAATGTCTCTACAAAATATTTTAAGGAAATCCAATTTGTATATTTCCTTTTGAAGTGCCGTGGAACATAGATCATGCTTTTAAAAGTGCCGTAAACTTGTAACAATCGATCCTCTTATAACATTTTCAAATTACTTCCACAGAGGAGCTTCCTGACGACTGGAATGGCCTTTCAGACACGTTGCAGTTACAGCCTTTGGACCGCCCCTTCCTTTTTCCTGGTAATGCATTTTTCCTATGACATCAGTCAAGGGGGTCTAGCACTAGTGCATCATGCTTCTGCCTGTTTTCCTAGAATCTGAACTAGTTCAGTTATCAGGTGAGCAGGTTCATATATTGGCATGCCTGTCAGCATCTAAGCAAGACGCACAGGTCATATCTCCATTTAGAATTGCTGCCGTGATGTCTAAGAATGGAAATTCCTTGCAACACTCCACAAATAAATCTAGTCATGTAACTGAAAATGGTGATAATAATGGAAAAAATGGAGAGAATGGTTCTCAGGTTGTTGAGGATGACATGCAGAGTGTTGAACTCAATGGCGAAATGTCTCCTTCAAAACAAGATATTTTGGAGACCGAAACTCTTCTTCGATTGGAAGATCACAAGCAACAAATTGAAAGCATGCTGCAAAGATTCAAAAACTCCAATTTTTTTGTCCGAATTGCAGAGTCAGATGAATCTCTGTGGTCCAAGAAAAGACTAGCTGTATCAAAGGTGCTAGAAGAACAGTCATATTCAGACAGCCAGGAAAATACTAAGGCTTCAAGGAGTAATGCTTACAATACCATTTCTGATAAAGGAGTTTTTGATGGTAGCACATCTGGAGGAGTTGCTCGTGGTACAGCAAGGTGCTATGCTCTGCAAAATGGAGACATCGTGGTATGAATGATCCTTCTGTTTAGTTAGAATTTCGTGTAATGGATGCCTATTGGAAGTTTATTTATGAGCGCTGCATAAATAATTGAGTTGGATACATAACTTCGCCAGGCATAAACATGTTACCCAGAGACTGTTCTCATTGGCTACGTAATTGCGTCAGTCTTAGCAGACTGTCATCCCTGGCTAATACAGCATGCCATGCCTTTCAGTACTTTTCTTCATTTTCTGCAACTTTATATCAATCACAGTAATGAGCAATGTCCTGAGAATTTTAGAGGTCATATCTCATTACCTTCGTGAAATCAGTGGATAACATTTTAAACATATATATATGAATTTGTCACAACTAATTAATCCAATAGTTATGTTCTTTGGTTTCTTAAACAAATTTTTAGAAAGAAAGGAAGCACACGTGTATTTGTTGAGTAATTTTAGATATTATACATCTGCTGATTAATCACTCATGTTCTTTGTTGGAAGGATGCAGGTTGTTTTGCAAGTGAATGTTGGTGTTAACAAAATGGATGATCCAGTGCTTGAAGTTCTTCAATTTGAGAAACCTTCATCTAGCAATTACATAACCGCGAATCTGGTCAGTGGAGTTTCTAGCGGTGATGAGGATCCATGTAAGGGGCTGCTAAGCTGGCTGCTACCTTTGGATCGGACACTACCTCCTCGTTCCTTATCACCACCTACTCTCAATCCTAGTGCATCACACAAGCAATCTTATTCTTCTTCTGGTTCTCAAATTTTTTCATTAAGTCACTTCAGAAGCTATTCCATGCCTTCAGCCTCCTCCACTCAACCACCCAACATAAGGCCACCACCAATTTCTGAAAGTCAAGAATTTGTGCCTGAAAAGCCTGCGAAAACACCTGATATTATAAATGATGGACAGCTTTCCTTCAGAGGAGTTCCATTGGAGCCTGAACGATATTCTGTACGTTGTGGTCTAGAAGGTGTATATCTACCAGGGAAAAGATGGCGGAGAAAAGTCAAGATCATTCAACCAATTGAGGTTCATTCTTTTGCTGCAAAGTATACTGCAGAAAATCTTCTGAGTGTTCTAATCAAGGTTCTGTGAATATTCCTAGCCATTTATATCTCCTACTTAGAGAAGCTTTCAGACCTAATGCTTATATCTTTCAAATTTCAGAATATTGCTCCACAGCATGTGAAAGATATAGTTGTATTCGTAGATGCGATTACAATTGTCTTTGAGGAGGCATCCAAAGGAGGTGCCCCTTTGTCACTACCAATTGCCAGTATCGAGGTTGGGCACGGCCACAGCTTACCAAATATTGCACTCAGGTTCATGCAGTTTCTCATTTATTCTTCTCTCTACCCACCATTTCAGCTTAATGCATAGAAATTGATTGGCTCGGTACCCCCCTCTGGATCTACCAAATCCAGGAGCTTGAGTTTGTCACCTTTCTAGGCAAAAGAAAGAAAATTATCACACCGTGTTTTTGGCATCAGTTACCCATCTTCCTCAAATTTCCAGTTTTGGCTCAAATAAGTTGGTCTTGTATGGCCTAGAGCACTGGTTTAGTCAAAGCAGGACGGGAGTAAATTCCACATTTCCCTTTTACTTTCACCAGATTCAAATACTGGTCTATGAGTAGTAATAAACATGGGTGGATGTTGAGCATTTCTTACTCTAAACATTGAAGCTTCTGTCAGATTCTGGAAGCTTCCATCTTTATTAAATGTTGCTTCTTTCTTTCCAGGAGAGGCGAGGAGCACTCCTTTATTCTCAAGCCAGCAAGTATGTCCAGGGGCCGAAGGACCAACAGTGATGCACCTCTGACTTTGCCACTCCCTAAGATGAATGGAACTGCCACAAATGGTTCTCTGCCTAAGGTTGGTGAAACCAGCGGCTCTTTTACAGATCAGTATGCTGTACTTGTATCATATCGCTGCAATTACACAGGTAACTATTGAACACGTGAAGTGCATCGGAACAAGTGGTTAGTTGTTATTTCTGATTTCCAGCCTTTCTATCCTCTGTAGAATCAAAACTTTTCTTCAAGCAGGCCACAAGCTGGCGACCCTGTGTAGCTAGCGACCTTATGATCTCGGTATCATCAGAACTGTCTTTATGGAATCCTATTCCGAGTGCTCGAGTTCCTCAACTCCCAGTGCAGGTAATCTCAGTCCCTTTTTACGTATACTATGCAGATTCTTCATGTTTCACTTTGATAATAGTCCATTGTTGCCTTCCAGGTCTTAACCCTTGAGGCTACTAATATGACATCAGAAAACCTTACGGTAACGGTTCTTGCTCCAGAAGCGTCTGGTTCTTCTTCAGTTGTATCCCTGAACTCAGCTCCAACCACGCCAAATAGTTCCTATGATAATCTGAACGAGTCCATGAGAAGATCTGGCTTGGGTAAACATCGAGCTGGTTTTCAAAGATTGAATTCAGTCCTTGCTGGCTCTCCAAACGAAAGTGACAATGGACGAAATAGGATAAGCACTTCTAGAGGTTGTACTCATCTGTGGTTGCAGAGTGCAGTTCCTTTAGGGTATCGATCCTCACCTGCTTTTCTTTCTTTGAGAGACACATCTCATGTACCTGTATTTCTATACACTGAAGAATGACATTTGTTGTTACCATTGTGGTAGGTGTATTCCTGCACGTTCAAGCACTACTGTCAAGCTTGAGCTACTTCCATTAACAGATGGGATCATTACACTGGATACACTGCAAATAACGATAAGGGAGAAAGGTATTTTTTTTCCTTGTGAGCATAGCAAAAAACACAGTAAAAGCAAATTAGTGGCGTTGAAAGAATGAAATATTCTTTTTACAATCTGTCACAATGTGAATATCCTAGATTCTTAGGATGTTAACATATTTCCCTTCAGAATTGGTTGCAAAAAGAAGTGTGTAGACTATGGTGGAATTTATTCCCGTGTTTCCTGCTAATTTCTTTCTACTACAGGTCTTACATACATACCAGAGCACTCCTTGGAGATCTATGCGTCGTCTGCCAGTTCAACAGGAAGTTCATAGTCACCTGAGGGTATCAAACAGTTCAACTACTCTGTCTTGCCGAATTGGGGGTCTGGGGCTCAACCTCTGTGCGGCGTGTGAGGCCACTGGGCCAAGTGTGTTATTGCTCATTTGTACCAGATGTTGGACATAGAAGCTCCTACGGCAGGATCTCGAAGCCAAATAACGCTATTTGTACTTGAAAGGATGGTGGCTGCCGTAAGTGGAGAAATGGGCACAATGCTTTGTCTATAGACTATAACTGGGTTTTCAAATCCATTCATACTCGGAGTTGCTGAGATGCTAGGGTTGTCTATACAGGCTCATCGAAAATCTGTAATGTTTGTATTGCATAGTTCAGATTCCCTTTTTGTGGTGTTCATTTCTGTTTGCTGCCCATCTTTCTTTTCTTTGACAGGCAGATGTATCATGTGATATGTAGTATCAGGAAAGGACAAATTTGCGGATCTGTAGAGTCTGGCTCGATCTTGGTTCGTGGTTTTATGCTGAATTGCTGTGTTAGCTCGTTTCAGAATTTGTGCATATTGTTTGCATTACTTGAACACGTGAGAACCTCCGTATATGTTTAAATACCACTTATATATTCCATCCGTACTTAAAATATAGCTATTTTTATGTTTAAATTTTGATCTAAATTTAACTAACTAGAATATGTAAAATATAACTTTTATCACATTGCTTTCCATACTATCCCTGGTGGGCCCATCAATCCACTAATCCTTAAGATTCGTGGCCCACTATCTATTAATAAGGACATTTTAGATATTTTACCATAATCCTTAATTTTTCAAAACACTTTTAGGTAACTATATTTTAGAACGAAAGGAGTATCTTCTTTGAATGGAAATATGACAAGATATTGGTTGTAAGGTTCAAAAGCATTAGAGGACTCAAGTACTTTCTCTATCCCAAAATATAGCTACCTACAATTTTTTGAGAAAATTAAGAATTTAGGTAAAATGTCTAAATGTTCTCATTAATAGATGGTAGGATAATGAAAATTAAAAATAATATGTGTGGGGTGTGGGTCTCGAGAATTGATGGGATAATGAGGCCACTAGGAGTCGCATGAGAAGTAAAGTGATAAAAGTCACCTTTTGCATATCCGAAGTAGTTATATTTGAAATAAAATTTAAACTTAAAGGCAGCTATATTTTGAGACAGAAGTAGAGTAAAAACTATCCTCTCCATTTGGACCGCAGTTAATTTTGGGACATAACGTTTGACTATTTATTTTATTTAAAAATTTAGTGCAAATATGAAAAATATAAGTCATACTTAAAGTACTTTTAATGATAAAATAAGTCATAACTAAATAAAGGATATTTACATAGTGTTTTTAATAAGACGAGTGATCGAACGCTATGTGCAAAAGTCAACAACACTATATATTTAAAAACGGAGATAATAGAGTTTAGAGCTCCTTGTGAGCATACTATTTAATTCGTCCAAAAATATAGAACTTCTATCATTTAAAATTTGTCCCTCCGTCCAACAATTCAGTAACTTTTAGCATTCAAAATTTATTCTAAAATATAATAACTTCTCTACTACCTCTCATTTCAACAAATTACAACCATCTCTTATTTAATTTCTTTACCTATTTACTTATCGCAATCAATCACAAATGTTTCTCATTTAATTTCTCTACCTACTTTTTTATCACAACCAATTACAATCATCCGCTATTTAATTTTGCCTCAACCATCCCTCATTTAATTTCTCTACTTACTTACTTATCTCAACCAATCAGAATCATCTTCTATTTAATTTTACCTCCACATTTAATTCTTGCGAAAAACTATAAAAATGCTTATATTTTACTAGAAGGACTGAGTGAGTTGTTATTACTCTCTCGCGCGCAACAGGCACAGCAGTCTGAAAAAGAAGCAATGCAACAAGATAAATCACCGCTACCAGCCCCACTCCCTGGGCTGGTCACGGGGTGTGTCAACTAAAGAAAAACCATCATCCATCCTCCACCGTTGGATCGATCACACCAGCGAAGATCCACCCTCCAACCTCAAGCCCCAAGCGCACGCACTCATGACTCATCTCACCCTGCAATAAATAATTCAAACCGAGAGGGGAGAAAAGCCGCAAGCGTTAGGAAGCGAGCGCCTTCTCCTGCAAGCCACTCCGTTTCCGTCCCCTTCCTTCCCTCCGCCCCGCCGCCCGTCGTGCGCGCCTCAACTCAAACGCGCACTCAAAAACCCCCCTACCCCAACGCCTCTCCTCTGTCTCTCTCTCTCTCTCTCTCTCCATCTCGCCGCGGCTTCCTCTCGCCTTCCCCGCCTCCTCCTCCCGATCCCCCCGCGCCGCCCAGGCGCCCAGCCGGCGACCGAGGGATCCGCGCGCGTTTGGGTGAGGCCGCGATGGCGGCGACTGGGCGGGCGTCGGTGCGGCCCGTGGAGAGGTATGGCGCGCCGCCCCGAGCCGCCGCGCGCTCCAGGTCGGTCGCCCCGCAGCGCAGGCCCTCCCCCTCCCTCGCGCGCCCCGCCGCTGACCACGACGGGGACTCAGGTACGTCGTCCTGTGCTGCTGAACGCCCGGCCGGTGGCCGCACCCCCGTGAATGATCAGAGAGAGCACTTCCTTTGTTCGGCGAGCGCGTGCATTGGGTGTTTTCGCTATTCCTAGTTTTCGCTGGAGGCAGGCCGGCGACCGCACCTCCCTGAATGATTAGATAGCACATTTCCTCGGTTCGGCTAGCCGTGGAAGCGCGTGTTGGGGTTTTCGCGATTCGTTGTTTCCGTACATTTCTCGGGAAACTCGAGATCGAACGGGGGTACTTGCAACGGTGACGAGGATAACATTGCCATCGGAGGGATGACTATTTCTGCACTGGGAGTTTGCTATTACTCATAAATTTAGTCTCATTTCTGTCTGTTACTGTGCGGTTGTTCATGTTTTTAGATAATGGGTGCACTTGTTCATGTCATTCGCTCTGAATTTACGCCATGCATGTCCCTGGTGCTGCTAGCCTAAACTTTCTGCTAGATAACTGTAACCGATGCTGTTTTCTCACATTTTGATGCAGTGAAGGTAGCTTAATATGCTTTACAGTTGTTTATGGAGTTGGTGTCAACATAGTGTGTTTTCATAATTGATAATTCAGAATTGATAAAGGGTGTTTTTCACAGATTCGTGCAGAGTGAGAGTTGCTGTAAGGCTTCGGCCGAAGAACTCTGATGACTTAGCTCATGGTGCAGACTTCGATAGTTGTGTTGAGTTGCAGCCTGAGGTAAGATCCTATTTTACTCTCTGCCGTCTGCACCTCATTATAAGTAATTAACTCCAAGACCTTTTTAGCTACTCAATTACTTATTTCGTTGCTTGTTTCAATGTCTGCAGTGTAAGAAGCTGAAGCTAAAGAGAAACAACTGGAGTTGTGAATCATATAAATTTGACGAGGTTTTCAGTGAAAATGCTTCACAAAAACGTGTATATGAGGTCGTTGCAAAGCCTGTAGTCGAGGCAAGTTGTATATATGTCATCGCCCTTTTATTTACACATGCAACGTACTGCTAATCATGAGCAACAAATTTTCATTGAAAATGCTTATGTTTGTCCACTTTCTATGTAGTTACATTAACTCCACTTGGTAGAACTTTCTTGCTGCGAGGAAGGTTTTCTCTTTGGTGCCAAATAGTGTACCACAGGCCTGCAACTATGCCTTAGAAGTTAGGAACACCCTTTTTTCTTATTGCTCGTAGGAACAAACTTTTTTTTTCGTGTGCATGGAAATTGGAACTTCCTTTTATCCTGTTTCTAGCTTATGACCCGTTTGCTTATGGCATTTGACCATATTGGCCTGAGAGAATGTAGAAACTATTCTGATAAATCTCGCAGAGTGTGTTAGAAGGATATAATGGGACCGTGATGGCTTACGGTCAAACAGGTACTGGCAAGACATACACAGTTGGTCGGCTTGGAAAAGATGACCCTTCTGAACGTGGAATAATGGTCAGAGCATTGGAACACATCCTTTCTGTCATGTCTCTGGAGACAGATAGAGTGGCAATATCTTTTCTCCAGGTTCTATTCTCGACAGCTGAAGTTATTTGTTTCTGAACATATATCATTATTTTTTATTTATGGATATCTTTTTTTTAAGCATGGAATGGTGGAATTGTTTTAACTCTCTTATTAGCTAGGAATCTTCAAATAGGCTTGATTAATGCAAGAATAGTCATATTTATATGCTAAGGCTTATATGATTGTCATTCCACATCGTCACATCAATGATATTACTGATGATTAGTACATATTTATATAATCAGCTTGAACAGATTATGGAACACATAGCTATTAGCACCAGTTTTTATATATTGACGCATTACATTAAGTAGGTTATGTATACCAAGATGAGTTTGAATATTTTCACTCATTTGACACCTACTCCATTCTTGGATTTTAATATTTTCACTCACTTTAATCCTAATCCATCCATAATTCCAGTTACTTTTACCATGTGATGATTATTCATGTAGAATGTGTATTTAAGAAATGTGAGGGATGATGATAGAAGGCAATTCATCATGATAGACAAGTCGCATAAGAAACTACACGAATGGGATGAAGTGTTATAGTTCATTCTATACTGCAAATTACACCAAAATGCATCATGGTTCATTTAACCAAGTCTATCAGTAATTTGTGCATATGCTTCTATTCCGAATAATAGAAAATGATTTGAGTATTAATTAGAGGCCCCCTTATCGTTTTAGTATGCGTTTCCATACTAATGTAGTAATGTGTATGCCTGCTTGATTTATAGCTATACTTAGAATCTGTGCAAGATTTACTCGCTCCAGAGAAGACTAATATTCCAATTGTTGAGGATCCAAAAACTGGTGAAGTTTCTTTGCCTGGTGCTGCAATAGTTGAAATCAGAGATATTGAACACGTTTTTCGACTTCTTCAAATTGGTGAGATGAATCGTCATGCTGCTAACACTAAGATGAACACAGAATCATCTCGTAGTCATGCTATTCTCATTGTATGTTCCTTCTTCTTTGCTGTGGATATTCTGTTTTAAGTTCCAAAGTAAATTACTAATTACATGTCCATGCGAATTTGATATTATTTTCAGATTCATATACAAAGAAGTTCAAGAATTAAAGATGAAAGCGCTACCTCTCTTCCTAATGGTACAGGCGACCTTTGTCCTGATAATTTACCACTTGTTCTCAAGAGCAAGCTCTTGATTGTTGACCTTGCTGGATCAGAACGTATCAATAAATCTGGTGGGCCTTATCATATACTGACACAAACTTGTTCATATTTCAATGTTGTTATTAATGGTAACCTTTTGTCTCCCAGGAAGTGAAGGCCACATGATTGAAGAAGCCAAGTTCATTAATCTTTCATTAACATCTCTAGGCAAGTGCATTAACGCGTTAGCAGAAAATAGTCCTCATATACCAACAAGAGATTCAAAACTTACAAGGATGCTGCGTGATTCATTTGGAGGTATGATTTCCTTTTCGTTTGCTATTTGAATCGCTCACGTTTGTCCAAACATCATGCCATCAGGGTCACTTTTATTTCTCCACGCCATCATATGTGTAACTTATTTGTTCCAATCTTCAACTGCAGGGACTGCTAGGACTTCACTCATTGTGACAATAGGTCCATCTGCAAGGCATTTCTCAGAAACTTCAAGCACAATCATGTTTGGGCAGCGAGTAAGTGTAGATTGGTCAATATTGCATTGCCTTCTATTCCATGGAACACATTCTTGCAACTAATAGTTAAGACGGCATTCAGAACTTCTCCCAATTGATGTATGATTGTCAACTAATATATATATATATATATATATATATATATATATATATATATATATATATATATATATATATATATATATATATGTTCTACTCTGTCCCAGACCAACAATTTTTCCTATGTTCCTGCCTTACTAATGTAATGCACTTAGTTTCTTGGAGTTGAAAATTTCTTTTCAACTGCTTTTAACTATAGAGGTTACTACAGTGAACTGAGCAGCATTAATTTGCACGCATTGCAAACTTTGCATGTGGCATTATACCAATCCACTTGTTAATTCATGCAATGAACTAATCCACTTATTATCGCTCCCTCTTCAATTGAATTCAGTGGCTCTGGTTGTTTAAAATTGCAACTATGCATTTACTCAGAAAGAAATTGATGTTGTCAAGTTGTTTCATACGTTTCCTTGTGCTTTTTTTATAACACCACATTAAGTAGTTCATTTTGTGATTTCAGGCAATGAAAATAGTGAACACAATAAGGATAAAGGAGGAAGTTGATTATGAAAGCCTATATAAGAAGGTAGAACGTGAGGTTGATCATCTCACATCAGAGATGGAGAGGCAGCAAAAGCTCAAAAACAGTGAGAAAATGCAGTTGGAGAGAAAACTGAAAGAATCAGAGGCATCCTTGAATGATTTAAAAGTGACCTCTAACGTGCAAATTGAGGTATAGTTCTTCATATAGTAATTTTCTACAAAGTAATCTTTCAGTACATAAAACAACTTGCTTCAGGGCATTATAGATGTCACAAGTGATTTATTTACCAGAATATGGAGATGGAAAAGCGTCAACTGGAATCTACAATCAGAAGGTTGATGCTGGAACTTGAGAAAGAGAAAGGCAAAAACAATCTTTTATCTGAACAAATCATTCACTTAGAAACATCGTTGGATGAGAATAAGGTAGATTTTCCTTTGAAATATTATATATTTCTCTCATATGCAATGTTTGTTTTTATTTGTACTTTGATTTAGTTCTGCTGACACTGAGATCAATATTTCTGTTTCATGGATAATTGTGTAGTTCTAACATGAGATTTGTTGTTAGTAGCAAAAACAGCTTGAGAACATATCAAACACAAATATTCTTGTTGATGCAACTAAATCTCATGAGAAGAAAATAAGAGAATTGTTGAGGCAACTTGAAGATGAAAGATCTCATTCTGCTAGCATGAACAACCATTTAAATGTACTACAACAGCAACTGAGTGATGCTCAGAGTTATGTTCAGGTGAACTTTCAGAATTTACAGCTGTAGCTATGTTGCAGTCAGATAGTCCATAATATCTGATATATATACCATATCTTGAATTTTTGTTTGTAGTTGCGTCTTGGTAGGATATAATATCCTTATTCCTCAACCAGGACTACTTAGGTGTCTCCATAATTGAAATGGAAAAATAAAAATTTTGAATGACCTGGAAGGGTGAAGTGGTGAACCCCTTTCCTCCTAACTAGATTTAAGAATTTGAACAGTGGACCCCTTCCTTTCAACTAGCTCAGGCATGCCTTGGGTTCTCTGTAGTTTTTCCCTTTTTCTGTAATGGCCTTTTGGCAGCATATCCTTGCAATAATTTAAGGTTTGGTGGAGGAACTGGTTGCAGCCTGCAGGAATTTTCAAAAGGCTAACATGAGGATATCCCGGTTGCAGGAAAATATGGCCTGTGAATTGGAAAAGCAACTATCCAGAACCACTGAAGAATTTGCCAGTCAAATACGCTCACTCAAAGAAAAAGTCACTGAACTCATATCAGAGAAGGTATGGCAAACACAGGAGTACATCTAAACGTATGGGTATAAATGTTTAGGTTTTCTCAAATTTGCAACAATTTTCATATACCTTTTTATTTAATTATTCTTTTAGGAGTTAGTGTATGAAGAACTGAAATTTACTCAGGAGAAGATGCAACAGGAAATGAGACATAGACAAGGCCTTGAAGATGAAATTCTAAGGTTGAAACAATCTTCGGTTGATAATTGCTCTGAAGAGGTACCATTCTTGCATTATAACCTTGACATTCTGTTGCTCATTTTCCAATCATACTCTTATGTCAATCTCTCTCATTGGCAGACTAAAGCATTATGTGGTATGGTTAGATCAGGATCTGGATTAGGTAGTGTGCCTTTTATGTCTAAATCAGAAAAATCCAGAGAGTTGCTATCTAGCCAGAGAGGCAACATATCAAAGATATTTGAAGAAGGTACTTTTACCTGTGGGTATAATATCAATGCAGCTTTTTTTGTGGGTAACCATCTTGACATTGTTTTTGGTCCAACTGGCATTCAGTCGGTCTTCCAAATGTCCTTGCTCTACTGAAGTCTGAGGAACTAGAGGTGCAGATCCATGCTGTCAAAGTGGTAGCTAATCTTGCTGCTGAAGGTATGGGACTTTATGTAAAACACTGCCTTTCTTTTAGTACATTTGCATGGAAAACATTTCTGAAAAGATGAAAAATATTTTTAAAAGTGTGGACTTATTTTGGTTATAACATGTGAAAAAGTGAAATTGGCATATTCAAAATATGCGGACTAATATATTGTTACTGCTCCATATGATGGTCATAATCTTAAAGCCAGTGCTTTGTTTCAGTTATCTGCTATCCATATTATGTTTTCTCCTTCAGAAGGTAACTGTTAGAACCATAGTCAATTGTTATCACCTCTTCATTCGGGGTTGCAGACTTTAATCAGGAAAAGATCATTGAAGAAGGAGGGCTGGATGCTCTTCTGTCACTTCTAGAAACATCAGAAAATACCACAATTCATCGAGTCACTGCTGGTGCTATTGCTAATTTGGCAATGAATGGTAATGCCTATTCTCATCAAATTCCTTTTCCACATTTTGTCAAAAGGGGCTATTGTTTCATTGCATAGTTGTCACTGCTGGTAATATTGCAAGCATGGAAATGGTTGTTAACCGGTGTGCCGATGTCTTTCACTATGCCTAATGGCCCAGTTATTGCACTGAGAAGGAAAGATTCTTAGTAGGTTTCCAGCATGAGATCTTTTGTTACATATTTTTGAACTATATCTACATTATTAGTCAAATTTATATTGCGATATTTTAGAAAATGAACAAGAAATAACTTAAGTCCTTGTAAGTGCAGGATCAAACCAGGGACTAATAATGAACAAAGGAGGAGCTCGATTATTAGCAAATGTTGCATCTAAAACTGATGATCCTCAAACTCTGCGGATGGTTGCTGGTGCACTTGCCAACTTATGTGGAAATGGTACAATTTGTCTTTATTGTTATCCATTATGGCCGAAAAAGTAGTTGCTTTGTCTAAAATATTCCTTTAATGTGGAATTTCATTTTTCTTGAACAACCCATAGTCTGTAGAGTTATGAACCTTCTACTTAGATCAGTGAGTATCACTTTATTGTTGTGAGCTCACTATTTTCGTTTAACTATGTCACTGCGGCGTTCCAAATACCAGTATTCCCTAAATTACCGGCCCCTGGTTCCACCGGCTACCAGATTTTACTAGATAAAAATTCAAATCCGAAGTTTTGAATTTTGGACCATAACTGGATGGTAATTGTGCAGTTACCAGTTTGAAAAAAAATTATAAATTATAAATTTGACTGTTTAGTTTGAATTCATATCCTTCCAGCCGGTTACCGCTCCTAACCGGTCCATGGTTTTGGACAGCTTACTGGGAAGCTTTTTGAACCCTGGTTGCTAGTAATTCTGAACCCAGGAAAAAAAATGATGGTGATGCAGAATGTGAACAAGATAATATCATGATGTTTTACTGATCAAACTTGTTAATTGATGCACTGGCTATTTGTCTAGCCTACATTTCCTTCATTTATGTTCTTTTAAGAAACATGTAATTTAGTTGGGGCAATGTTCCTCTTGTGAGGGCGTACAGTGCATGATACTGATATGCTGCTGCTCTCTGCCCCTCACCGATCGGAGGTTGTACGTGTGGACGATCGGTGGGCGCTGTTTGAAGGTTGATCGGCGGCGAGGAGCCAGCGATCGTGTGAGGAGGAAGAAAGAGGTGGCGGCTAGGGTTAGACTCCCGGCTCCCTTCAGGAAGCCGGAAACAATATGTTTCTGCTTAAACTGATCCAATTGTCTTTACAACTATATATCGCTTCTCCTTTCTAAAAATAAAAATAAGTTTCTAATAATAATAATAGTTCTCTAATAATAGGAAACAACGTCCTGGGCCATGAGGCCTTCTCCTGCATGCGCCTGCTAGCCAAGAGCGGTCCTCCTCTGATATTGAACTCCCGTCATAACATCTCTCCCCGCCCCGGCAAACAGCTCATCCTCGAGCTGCACATCCGGGTAGAGAGTCTTGAAGTCGTCCAGGGGCTCCCAGGTGGCGTCGTCCTCCGGAAGACCTTGCCACTTGACGAGGATGCGCCACGCGCCGCGACGAAGCTGGGCGCGCAGGACCTGCGCAGGGGCTGGCAGCAGTCGCCCGTCCTGAACCGGTGGCAGCACGGCCGGTGTTGATGGTGGCGAGCCGGCGTAGTTGTAAGGCTTTAACAGCCCTACATGGAAGACGTCATGCAGGCGCGCGTCCGCGGGGAGTCGGAGACGATAAGCCACCTGCCCGATGCGCTCAACGATCTGGAACGGCCCGGCGTAGCGTGGGCGCAGCTTGCCCTTGGACGGCGAAGCGAGCGCATGGGTGGGTCGGTGGAGAAGTCGGAGCAGCACCCATGCGCCCACGTCGAACTCCACCTCGCGATGGTGCTCATCGTAGTGGCGCTGGGCGTACTGCTGGGCCTGAAGAAGACGCTCGCGAACCTCCTCCAGGAACGCGTCGCGGTCCCGCAGCATGGCGTCCACCGCCTCTGTCTGAGCCGCCCCGGCGTGGTGTGGCAGGAGGGGTGGCGGGGGTCGGCCGTACACAACCTCGAACGGCGACGCTCGGAGCGCCGTGTGGTACGAGGTGTTGTAGCAGTACTCCGCCCAGGAGAGCCAGTCGACCCACGAGCGAGGCCGATCACCTGTCGCACAGCGCAAGTACATCGCGATGATCTTGTTGACGACCTCGGACTGGCCGTCCGTCTGGGGGTGAAAGGCCGTACTGAGCCGCTGCTTGACACCGGCACATTTAAAGAGATCGCGCCAGAGATTGCTGGTGAAGACTGGGTCGCGATCGCTGACGATAGAGCTGGGGAAGCCGTGCAGGCGCACGATCCCGTCGAAGAAGGCGCGGGCGACGGAGGCGGCGGTGTAGGGGTGGCTGAGCGCGATGAAGTGGGCGTACTTCGAGAAGCGGTCTACCACCGTCAGGACCACGGACTTGCCGTGCACCTTCGGCAGCCCCTCGATGAAGTCCATAGAGATATCCGCCCACACCTGCGACGGAACGTCCAAGGGCTGAAGTAGGCCGGCCGGCTGTGTGGTCGGCGTCTTGTTCCGCTGGCACACGTCGCAGGAGCGGACGAAGTCGTGCACCAGCCGGCGGTCGCCAGGGATGTAGAAGTCCGCGCGGAGGCGCACAAGGGTTTTCTGGACCCCCTCGTGGCCAGCCGAGTGAGCCAGGGTCACCACCTGGTGGCGCAAGTTGTCGGTGGCAGGCACGTAGATGCGCTTGCCGTGGAGGAGGAAGCCGTCGTCGGCTGCCCATGGCTCGCCCAGAGACGCAGCCTCCAGCTGCTGCAGCAGGTCGCGCGCGACCGGGTCGTCCGCGGTGGCGCGGCGGATGTCGGCGTAGAGGTCGAAGGAGGGCCAGAGAGGGCACAGAGCGCCGCAGTCTCCTCGTCGCGGCGGGACAGCGCGTCGGCCGCCGAGTTGAGCCGCCCGGGCGGTACTCAACCGTGAAGTCGAACCCGAACAGCTTGCTGAGCCACTGGTGCTGAGGCACGGTGGACAGCCGCTGGTCCAGGAGGAACTTCAGGCTGTAGTGGTCGGTGCGGACGAGGAACCGGCGCCCCCACAAGTACGGGCGCCAGTGCCGGACGGCTTGCACCAGCCCGATGAGCTCGCGCTCGTAGGCCGCCAGCTTGACATGGCGGGCGGCGAAGGGTCGACTGAAGAAAGCCAGGGGTCCCCCCCTTGGTGTAGAACGGCGCCAAAGCGGTGCCGGACGCGTCGCAGTCGACACGAACTGGCGCTCGAAGTCGGGCATCTGTAGAACGGCGCCGACGAGAGCGCCCGCTTCAGGGCAGCGAAGGCCTCGTCCGCCTCCGCCGTCCAGACGAACGCCTCCTTCCGCAGGAGACGTGTGAGTGGTGCCGCGATGGAGCCGAAGTCGCGGATGAACTTCCTGTAGTAGCCGGCGAGGCCAGGAAGCCACGCACCCCGCGTGGGAGCGCGGTAGCGGCCATGAGGCGACCGCGGCCACCTTGTCGCTGTCCATGGCAACGCCGTCGGCGGAGATGACGTGGCCGAGGTAGGCGACGGAGAGGGCCCCGAAGGAGCACTTCGACCTCTTCAGAAAGAGGCCGTGGGCCCGTAAGGCGGTGAAGACGAGGCCGACATGCTGCAGGTGCTCAGACCACGACGTGCTGTAGATCAAAATGTCGTCGAAGAAAACCAGCACGAACCTGCGGAGGAAGGGGCGGAGCACGTCGTTCATCAACGCCTGAAATGTCGCAGGGGCGTTGGAGAGCCCAAACGGCATCACCAGGAACTCGAAGTGGCCGTGGTGGGTGCGGAACGCCGTCTTCTCGATGTCCGCCGGGTGCATGCGCACCTGGTGGTACCCCGAGCGGAGGTCGAGCTTGGTGAAGTACTTGGCCCCGTGGAGCTCGTCGAGGAGCTCATCAACCACCGGGATCGGGAACTTGTCTTTGGACGTACGGTCGTTGAGCGCGCGGTAGTCGATGCAGAAGCGCCACGACCCATCCGCCTTCTTGACGAGGAGCACGGGTGCCGAGAACGGAGAAGTACTGGGGCGGATGATGCCCTGCTCCAGCATGGCGGCGCACTGCCGCTCGAGCTCGTCCTTTTGCAACTGAGGGTACCGGTACGGCCGCACTGCCACTGGCGCGGTTCCGGGCAGCAGGTGGATGCGGTGGTCGTAGGGGCGGGCTGGTGGAAGGCCGCGCGGTGTGTCGAAGACGGCGTCGTGCTGAAGTAGGAGCTCGTCCAGCAGCGGGTGGTGCGGGTCCGAAGCGACCGCTGCCAGCGACCGCTGCTGGGAGGGCGCGCCCGGGGCGCCCACACACTGCCACGTGACGCGGCGGTCCACATGCAGGAAGGACACGGTGAGCCCCTCGAAGTCCCAGGTGAGGGGGCCTAGCGTGCCAAGGAAGTCGACGCCGAGGATGAAGTCGAAACAGCCGAGCGCGAGGCCGACGCAGGTGATGGAGAAGGACGTCCCGCAGATGTCGACGGGCACGTCGCGGGCGATGCCGTCACACGGCACGCGCTCGCCGTTGGCCACCGTAACGCGAAGCTGGTCGCCCCCCTGAGGAGCGAGACCAAGGCGCCGCATGGCCGCGCCCTGGAGGAAGGTGTGGGTGGAGCCGGTGTCCAGGAGGGCGAGGAGGCGCTCGCCCTTGATCGTCACGGGCAGGAGCATAGTGTGGTACGTCCTGATGCCTGCAAGAGCGTGTACAGAAACCACGAGAGCGTGAAGGTGAGCGTGAGCGTCCGCTGCGGCGGCGTCTGCGGGCAAGGCCGCGGCGCGTCGTCGGCGGCCGCCTCCTCGTCGTCGTCGAGGAAGTCGTCCGCCTCCAGGAAGAACAGGCGGGGGCACACGTGCCCACGCACGTACTGCTCGTCGCAGTTGTAACAGAGGCCCTGACGACGGCGTTCCTGCATCTCGGCCGGCGAGAGGCGACGGTACGGCCGCACGGGTGCCGCCGGGGCTGCTGCGCCCGGTGCTGCAGCGCCAGCTGCGGGCGGCGCAGGCAGCGCTGGTGCTCCAGCCGGGGCCGCGGCCGCCCCCTGTTGGCGTGGGGGAAGGGCTGGCCGCGGGGGAGGGCGGGCGCCGCGCTGCTGAGGGGGTGCTGCCGCGGCCAGAGCCCGTGTCTCGAAGGCACGGGCGAGGAACATGGCCGTCTGGAGGTCGGGCGGGGCGCGCAGCGCGACGTCGACCCGAATGTGTTCCGGGAGGCCGCCGACGAAGAGCTCCGCCTTTTGGCGCGTGGAGATGTCCCTGGAGTGCGCCAGCACCGTCTGGAAGCGGTCCGCAAACTCCTGGACCGTGGAGTGGAAGGGAAGGCGCCCCAACTCGGCCAGCCGCGAGCCGTAGATAGGCGGTCCGAAACGAAGACGGCAAAGCTCCTTGAAGTGCTCCAGGACGGCATGCCCTCGTCCAACAGGAGGCGTAGTACCATGTCTGAGCGGCGCCGGTGAGGTGGTAGGAGGCCATCCACGTCCGCTGCTCCACCGGAGTGCGCTGGCCCAGAAGAATTGTTCACAGTGTGTGAGCCAATTCAGCGGGTCGACCGAGCCGTCATACGTCGCGAAGTCGATCTTGTAGGTCCGAGGCTGGAAAGGCGCCGCCGAACGTCGCGGGAGCGGCAGCCGAGGGCGCCCCGCCGAGCGCTGGAGCTGCAGCCGGCGCGGACCCGAAAGTGGAGCCGTGGAAGATTGGGCCGTCAACGCCGCCATAGAGCGTTCCCGACGCCGGAACGCCCCCATGGCCGAAGCCCGCTGTGATGGAAGGGGTCGAATGGACCGACGGGCGCGCCGGCGCGGAGGAGTAGACCGGCGGCGCGACGTCGGGGAGCCACGGAGGAAGCGGGGACGGCGAGTGGGGGAACTGGATCTCCTGGATGGGGACGCCGCGGGGGAACCGCGGTGCTGGCGCGGTGGTGTGCGCCGTGCTGTCCTGCGGCATCCCGTAGGGTAGACGGCGCCCGAGGCGGGCGAAGGCAGCCGCTGCTGCGGGTTGGGCGCGGCGGCTGCTGCGGGTGTGGGTGAGTCGGCGCCACGCCTGGCTGCGGTCCAAGAGGAATGCGTGGACGCCGGCCATCATCCTGCGAGGTCGAGAAGGCCGCGGTGAGCTGCTCGTTGGTCATCACCCCCACAGCGGAGGAGGAAGCCCCGGCGGCCAGCGGCAGCGATCCCGCGGGCAGAGAGGTTGGCGGAATCGGTGCGGACGGAATCGGCACGGACACGTTGGGCACGGATACGTTGGGGTCCGGCGGCGGCGCGGTTGAAGCGGGCAGCGGCAGCGACATCGGATCGGAAGTGGCTGATACCAGGTTGATATGCTGCTGCTCTCTGCCCCTCACCGATCGGAGGTTGTACGTGTGGACGATCGGTGGGCGCTGTTTGAAGGTTGATCGGCGGCGAGGAGCCAGCGATCGTGCGAGGAGGAAGAAAGAGGTGGCGGCTAGGGTTAGACTCCCGGCTCCCTTCAGGAAGCCGGAAACAATATGTTTCTGCTTAAACTGATCCAATTGTCTTTACAACTATATATCGCTTCTCCTTTCTAAAAATAAAAATAAGTTTCTAATAATAATAATAGTTCTCTAATAATAGGAAACAACGTCCTGGGCCATGAGGCCTTCTCCTGCATGCGCCTGCTAGCCACGAGCGGTCCTCCTCTGATATTGAACTCCCGTCATAACAGATACAATTATCAAGCTAGCGTTCCTTAAAAAAACTATGGAAACATTGATAATGTGTCACCTATACCGTGTAATTTTTTTGCAGAAAAGTTGCATGTTATGTTGAAACAAGATGGTGGAATAAAAGCACTTCTAGGAATGTTCCGAACTGGACATAACGAAGTGATAGCTCAGATAGCACGAGGAATGGCTAACTTTGCAAAATGTGAATCCCGAGTAATAAGTCAAGGTAAGTAAATTCTGTTACTTGTTTATGATAGATTATTCATTCATATAACCCTCTGATTGTTTCTTGTTTCCTGCGAGCACCTTATGTTCTAAATATCAATAAAACTCCTCATGGTTGCATGAATATCAACTGCAGAACACATTTTAATTTAATCTGTTTGGATAGTTCTGACCGATCTGGGTGTGGTTGATTGGACAGAGGTAAATGTAGCAGAGCCTGAAATGATACAATAGGGCGAGAGCCTGCTGAAATTACGTACATACTTGAAATATACAGAAGATCTATGCATATAACACGTGTTCACAAGAACACAAAGCAAAGACGTTACATGACTAATCAATTAATCATATACTGATATACTAACACGATCCTTAACAGGGATTACATTGTGACATGTTGCATCTTTTGTACCTTGAACACTATGGAACACTACTATTATGCAAACCTGGTGTATTGAGTTCATGTACTTTGAGGGGGAAAATTCCAACATTTTTGCTATTCTACCCAAAATAGGTCACAGGAAAGGGAGATCCATCCTCATCGAAGAAGGTGTTCTTAATTGGATGGTGGCCAATTCATCAGCGTTTTCTGCTTCAACGCGAAGACATATTGAGCTTGCCTTTTGCCATTTAGCTCAAAATGGTACGTAGCTGACTAGCTGTCGAGCTTGCCTTTCACCTTTGATCCCTCCGTGTGTATATCATCGCTGATGTTCCTATCACCTTCCTTCCCATCTTTGCAGAAGATAACGCCCGTGACATTATTCTAACCGGAGGGATCAAGGAACTCCTTCGCATATCAAGAGAATCCTCAAGGGACGATACCCGTAATTTAGCGAAGAAGGCATTAAATTCAAATCCAGCTTTTTTGAAGGAGATTCAGTGATTTATTTTTTTAAAATTATTTTACATCTGGCGGTGATTGTATCCCGATCATCCTTGAGGTAGCCCCATTTCCTCTCCCGATGTTTAATCGTTGTTGAAGAAATGCTGAGGGAACTCTACTTTCTAAAAATTCCTGCGATTCAAGCCGATGCTACGCTTGAGCGACCTAGCAACGTATACAAATGTGTTGGAGCGGTAGAAGAGAGTAAATCCAGCTACGAATTCTATTTTTTTATGCGTATAAAATTTCGATTTTCCCAAAATTTAAAACTGAAATTTGACAACATTCCCATGAGCTTTAGACTCTACTGCATGTGGGAAGCGGATGGAGGGCCATTTGTAGTATGAGATGACGGCAAGAGGCTGGAAATTTCTGCGATGCAAAGTGACAAATTGGAGAAATCAAAAACACTATACCAAATCCAGCTCGCCGTACACTTTTAATACTGCTTAAAGGTAATGCCTTCACAAAACTAGTGATGAAAGCGAACATTTAATGTACGCCTGTTGAATGACCCATGCTACAAAGTACAAAAGGTTGCATGGCATAATGTTACAGGAGACAGCTGAAACGCAATTTCACCGCTATTAGCTAACACAACTATGCTCACATGCTGAGATTTGGAAGAGTTAAAAGTACACAACAACGGAGCAACAATCTCCAGCTATCAACCGAGAGTGCCCACTAGCTCGGGAACTTCATTGCGTACTGCTGAGGATACTACCAGAGAAAAAAAAACAAAGTCAGCAAAGTCAAAATAAGAAAATGAGAAAAGACGACGACCTCAGGTTTATGGCGAAGCTGCATTCCATACCATAAATGTTGCAGTAATCATCTTTCCTGCAAACCACCTCCCATGAAGTGCTTTCTGTGCACTCATGGCAGCTGTTATACTGTCAAATCGCAAGTACACAAAGCCAGCAGTATTTCTGCAAAATAATCCCAATAGTACCAAGTGTTAGGCTATCCTTGTATAAGTGCCAGGCTTTTCATGGTAGATTAGGTTTGAACATGGCGAATTATGTGTTATGTTACACATTACTGTAATTGAAAGATAAAAACGCAGTAAACAGCGCCTTTGGATATGCCAACATAGTATAGAGAATTATACCCTAATACCCCACAATTACAAGCTGATAATTAGTGAACACTATATTTTACTTAATTATTTGGATTTATGTAAAATAATCTATAGGGAAGCTATAGATGGTTATAATAAATGCAATGTGCAGGCTGTTACACTTTTGTTAACTAAATTAGTGTTGAACCAACTTACTTGTCCACAAAAATGTGTTTTACTTGGCCAAACTTGGAACATTCTTCTTGGACATCATCTTTAATATCCAAATCAAAATCAGGGTCTGTCTGCAATAAAATAAGTTTTTATCAGTTTTTGATCAACCAAACAGGATCGCAAGCTCATATAGACCAACAAAGAAAAAAAGGGTATTGACAGCTGGCAAAAAAAAGCAGAATGCGGTAGTAAGAATAGAACCTCCACGGCTGGGTCAAACATATTTTTAAGTAACAGGCATTCACTGGGTGGGGCCGTCTCAATGGATTGGGCAGCAATTGGAAGAGATGCCGCAGGAACTGAACCAAGACCAGGCACTGTAGGCTGCAGCACAGGAGCAGCAATTGGAGGAGCACCAAGAACTGATACAGGTGTTAATCCAACAGAAGTGTTCAAACCAGTACCGCCTATCCCACCAGTCAAACTGCAGAGAGACAGAAAGGAGGTAGAAAATTTAGAGAAAGGGATTAAGTTGTGATACAAGCAAAGGAAGGGTGATAGATTTGCCGTATAAATAAGCCATGCCCATTTTTTGAATTAGAAAAGCAGTGAAAAATCAAAAGGTTATGGCTCAGATTTCTTGTCAAGATAACTTATTGATGGTACCATAAGTAAGGTATTGCAAAATCTTCTCCTCATTTTTCAAGTAATCATGGTTCACCCTCTTGAAATTTGCAGTCAATGTGATTACCATTTGATGTTAGAAATGGAGTAAACATAAATTTTTCAACAAAACCGCTGTACACCAAAGAATAAGAGGAGGTCCATGGAGAATGACCTTGACAAGCTATATTTATATGGAAAGTGTGTTGCTGTAGTGGTGGATGAATCCTGACGATAATATGGTAAAGGTCAATAATGAAAGATTTTGATACAAATGATGGCAACTCTTACAAGCAAGATAATTGACATTGTGGATACTTTGACATTCCAGTATTCTAAATATAAACTGAAGGCTGTGCTGGTTGACTAAATTGCATACATTATATAGACGAGTTGATATGTAAGACAGGACAATATGACTGTGATGTAGTTAGATTGACATGGCCACACCAGGAATATAACAGGGTATCGAAAAGGTATTTTAAGTTTTTAACCAATTAAGGCCACATATATATACCTGGTGGTAGTGCCGCTACGGTCCAATTTCTGCATCAAAAGAGCTCTTGAGCTAGCATTCAGTGCCTGCATACATCAGCAGAGACATCACAAATATAATAGAGATACTGTAATTACGGGTATGCATACATGTGTAGCATTTGAAAATATCCTCAAACAGTAACTGACTTCTATCAACAAATGACCACATGATAAGGGGATGGGGATGGGTGTATCGCAATTTTCTATCGTAGATATGATAGGCATGCAGAGCGCTCAGTGATACTAAACCATCGTATAGTAAAGTTCTTGAATACCAAAAAAATGTTTAAAAAAATTTGATGTGAAGTGCAAGCAGGCATATGTCCAGAGTAATTGTACTTAAAGCAAGTGAGGACGTGCAAATATGTATAGTATGAAAAGTGAAAATTTTCAGTTCTCAATGTCTCCAGAAATGACACCTACCAAACCTCCACCTTCATCATCATCCAAATCTCCAGTAGTTACTCCACTGACTTGCACTCCCGCTTGGTCCGTCACGGCTGAAACCTGGTTACAGCAGTTTAGCATAATGTCAGCAGAAATAACCCTCATATTTGAGATGTTAACCTCAGATCAACAAGAATTCTAGTAACTCTGAAGAAACTGCTTGCCTTAATTACTCGTCCAGCTATGTCAAGTTGCCCGTTTAGGCTCTGAGCAGCCTTTGCATCTTCAAGGCGTGCAAACTAAATGATGAAACATAAACAGTCAGCCACAGAGAATTATGCACAGCAAACACAAGAATTGCTTAATAAGCAAATACTTACCTGAACAAAACCAAAACCTTTACATAACCCAGTAAGTGGATCTAGCGGCAATTGGACAAGCTCCACCTGACCAAACGGTTCAAAGACCTGGTAAAGAGAACTCATTAAATCTCTATACATGCACACCAATTAACAAGGATGTATAAGCAATAGTAATTCTTCTGCCCCATAAAAGTACCATCCTTCAATTATGAACTCCATGGAAAATTTTCTTTGAAAAGCACAGCCAACTCATGTACCTAAAGAATAATTTGTTGGTATTACCTGTCTCAATTGATCTTCAGTAATATTCGAGTGAAGATTTCCAACATACAACTTCCTTGCCCCACCTGAAGTTGCTCCACTTGAAGAAGCATTTGACTGAACTAAATTCTTTTCAGCCTCTGATGGCTTAACCATCACCTGTTGACCAAGAAGCAGCTGGCCCGAAAGAGCTATCGCCATTGGTACAGACATAACGTCATAAAATTCGATGTACCTGGCAACGCAAAAGAATCATGAATATCATAATATCCAACCGCCGACAGAATTGGGCCAGATAGGTTCAATCTTTTAAAAAGAAATTCACATAAACATCTTGCATATCAAACATTTTCAAGCAGGTTTAGAATTATTTTCCCACACTAACTAATGGCACACTCCATTGATCAAAATCATACGAAAATGCGCAGAAATGGCATCCAAACAGTGTGGAATTGCCATGTTTGATGTTCCACGCTGCTGACTTCCCCCAAAATGATCTTGTATTCCATCTTAGTCATAAGTAGCTGATTATCCCAGTAGGTACACCAAATTATAAATATTCCTGCCGAGTATGAAAAATCGGTGAATATATTCCCCCATAATAAATCCTAGATGTAGCTACAGTTAAAAATGCTTGTGTAATCATAACAGCATCCAGAGAAAACATGGACAAATATGCTCAGCACTCAGTAACATTTCAAATACCATAAATATGCCAGCCATGTTTCTACTTTATAGGATATGAAGTGGAAATCAAAACATACAATGCAAATTTAATTTATGAACCAGAACTATACAAAGCTGACACCATAATCCTACTGACTGTGCATATCATTCATTCGGTAAACCTTCACTGTTTCTCTGGGAAAGGTTTTCAAAACTCACTAATTCCAAGGGTAAACAAAAAGCACATAGATAGACCATCTAGACTAATCCCTCCCTTACACCAGTAAAATTTTTCTACCAGAATATCAACCTGTGACCAAACTACCTTATCAAAAGATGTCATACACATTGATCTCTTTGCAGCCTCTTGTGAGTCCTCTCTGGTGCATATCCCTTCCGATTCAGTTCATCTCCTTCCCTTGCTACAACACTTGGCCATACAACATGCATATACTCATGTGCAGACATGCCCAACATTGAATCCACCAATCTAAATCGCAACATCGCCACAAAACTGGAGCAGCTTTACAGAAAACTAGGACACAATTGCTGTTTGCTGCCAACCAACAACTCTTCCCCCCCCCCCCCCCTTCTCTTCTCATCTCCCCTCCTCAGACTTAGGTTACGGATCCATGGGATGCACCAAACCAGAGGGAATAATCAGCGGAACAACAGAGTCTAGCCAGGTCTTTTGGAAAATCTAAAACCATAACACAAGCAACAGCCCGTCTCCCTCGCTTCCTCTCTCTGTATATATATTTGGATATTACAACTCAAGATAAACAATGCTAGATTTTCCAAGCCATCTAACTTCTAAGAAAATGAAACCCCCATTTCGCAATTCAAGAAAAATACAGCTAAAACAAGGATTTGAAACGTTGCACAGAACTCACTACAAAAACTCACCCAACCCCTTTAGAACGGCGTGAGTTTCTGTCCATGATGAGGCGAACATCCCGGACCTAGAAAAAGTAATCAATGTCAGCACAATTACTAATTGGATGCAATGCGACAAGAGACTAAGTAAAAAAGAAATGCAATCAGAAGATCTTTTTTTAACTAGGAAGTGCAAAGCACATTGATAGTTCGTAAATGTTCATCTGCTAATCATAAAATATTATTCTCCTTGACAAAAAATAGTACTAAAGAGGATAGAAGTAAATTCAGATGAACCTCACCTTCCCGGCCCTCGAAAAGAACTCATACACGTCTCTTTCATCCGCCTTCAGAGATAACTGTGATTATGCTCATAAACATTAGTTTCAAATAGAAAAGGCTTCAGCATTTTCTTGGCCATAAAGTGATATAATATGTTACACCAAAATGTACCTGGTAGGCAAATACGGTCCTTTGATCTCTTTCTGGATCTGCTTCAGGTTCTGCAGCCTCTTCCTTCCTACGTCTGCATAGCCATCAAGCAAAACTGTCACAATCATTGATATGGAAATATAGAAAAATAAAAATAGAAAATATGAGCCTAAATCACATCATCAGCTACAACAGTAATGGCGTTTCTCACATAAGAATACTACGTCTGCTTCTCAATATCAGTTATTCTGTACATGTTAGTCCATCCTTACAAATTGAAATTATCTCACCATTCAATCCTCTCCCCCAACTCAACTAAATAACTAGATTTGTTAATATTACAACCCTTAAGTACCAAGAAAATTATCCAATAATAGTAACTGAAGAAGTGAATGGGTCAGAGCTAGGATTCCATCAAGAACTTAAAATTTAAACATTCACAGAGAATGGTTAGGCTGTCCTTATATATCATCACTCATTAGGAAATGTGGCCCAGAAAGTGAACTATGCTAGGCACCGCAGGGGGTGGGGGTGAGCAGGAAAAGAAAAGCTATAGGTAGATGAGAAAAAAGGCAGATGATTTTTAGCATGACTAACTGATACGGCGGTATCAGGAAAGGAAAGAAAACAACAGACACCACACATCAAAATTCTATCAAGTCTCAAGCCATGTCCTCAAGATAAGAAGAAAAATGTAGGGCAAAAGGCCCTTTATTGTAAGGAATAGACATGCATCACTATGATTAGGGGTGAACAAAAACGGTTTTACCAAACCGTTTGACCCAGATTTGCACTCATGCATGCAGCTGCTCCCCACCTGCATGCAATTTAGAACAGTGAGTGGGGTTCTGAAACATCAGCTAACCAGGTTTTTCACACCCCTAACTATGACAACACAAAGTTAACATCTCCTGAAAAGGATAAAAAGCAATGAGAATGGTTTGTTTGCGCGGCGGGCCGAACACTGAATCCCCTTTAACAAAAAGACAGAATGCTTCAGTGAAGAAGCCCAAAAACACCGTTCACCAGCATTTCTGCAACACAAGAAGTACAGTTCAGCTCCATGTTCTGGATGCAAAAAAATTTTAAGCGCGGATGGCACCATCATTGCTCTCGGATTACCACTCAAAAGCACAAATGGTTTCATCCATCTTGAATTTCCAGATCCTAGTTACTCTAGCATAGAACACTAACTCCTATCTCATAATAATAGTATTAAAAATAAGTCACCTGATATCCTAGGTCAGGCTCAACATCAAGACCACAGGAGATGGCTCTAGCAAATTGAATCTGCAGGTACCCATACTAATGTTCAATTTGTAGGGATTTACAATAAGTCTAGGTCTATAATACAAAAAAATGTTAATAGCAGTAGATTGTAGAAAGAAATAGGGATACTCTGATAGAAGCAATTATGAAGTCATATGCTGATTATGCTACAAGATGAAAGCAAAGCAATAACAAGCATTTTTGTCAAATAGATGGTGCAATTGTATAAATAGGAAGGAAAAGCAAAATGACCCTCATAATACCATCCTTTTGACACAGTATGTTGGCATTCCCATCTCAAGCAATTCTTCACGAATATTACAAAATTACCATGTCCCAGCGCAGAAAATTAAATACGACGCTGGAACATAACTTTTGTTAGAGACAACTTTGACTAGATGCTTGAGCCAAAATTGAGGAAAAAACATCTAACGTGAAAATGAGATTAAGGATGGCAAATTTTTGGAATCAAGTAACCGGCATATGTGAACTGTTAAGACCACTCAGTTCATAATACAGCGGCTCCAATACAGGTGGGGAAGGTCATGAATCGGCACCTGACATCGCGGTCACGGTAGTCTCGCTCGCGGTAGCGTTCGCGCTCACGGTCTTCGTCGTCGCGGCGGCGCTCAGACCGGCTCCGGCTCCTCCGCTCCCTATCCTTCTCCCTCTCCTTCTCCTTCTCCTTCTCCCTTTCCCTCTCCCTCTCCCTCTCCTTCTTCTCCTTCTCCTTCTCCTTCTCGCGGTCGCGGCTTCTCCTCTCCCTGTCCTTATCCCTCTCCTTCTCCTTCTCCCTATCCTTCTCGTCCCGGTCACGGTCGCGACGCTCCCGGCTGCTGCGGTGCCGCTCCCGGTCCTTGTCGCGGTCGCGGTGCCGCTCCCGGTCCTTGTCGCGGTCCCGGTTCTCCTCCGAGCGAGAGCGCTTGGATCTGCGCTCGCCGTCATCGCGGTCTTCGTCGCCACCGCCGCTCCGGCGGCGAGAGCTACGCTCCTTCTCCTCGGATCTGGGAGCGACGGCGCCGTTCGACGCCGCCCCGGAGCCCTCCACCGTCTTCTCCAAATAGTCATACTCGTCGAAATCCATGGCGACTCGCGGCTGCGGCGACGTGGCGGAGACACGGAAACCCTAGATGAGGAGGAGAAGAAAACGGGGGAGAGAGCGGGCACCTAAACCCCAATGCTCCACTTTTCTATCGAGAACGCACTAGAATGAACACCGACACTGACTTGTGGGACCTACCCGTTACTCCAATTGGGCCGAGAAACTTGCGGGCCGGGCTGGCTAGGAATGGGCCTGGACTGGCTTATTTCCAATTAAAAATAGGAAATATGGCCGACATGCCAGCGATTAAGACTAGCATCCACTGTTGTGGAAAACGGCCGTTAAGTTGGCTGAATATTCGGATACGGTGGACAGGTTATTCTGTTATTATGATGTGGTCTATTATTGTTCGTGAACATCAAAACTCCGTTTTTAGTCACTAATTGGCCGTTTTCCATTTAATTGTCCAAATAATCGTCAGTATATTGAGCTTGATGATGATTAAAAGTAACAAATATATCTTTTAGGATCTTGTTTGGCGTCTATTATGTTTTGTTACATATTTTTAATGTTTTGTTTTCTTTGTATGATCCAAATTGTCACTATTTGGTATATAACCGTGAGTGTCAAGCTATATTTTTATATAATATCAAGCATGATTGTTTATTTAAAAAAAACAGTATGAATGTATTCGATTTATATAGTTATATGCATTTAAATCTCCAAAGAAGGGCATAATATTATAAAATAAGTATATTTACTTGTGAACGTCAAATTTCCGCCAAATTCCAATTAATCGTCCGTATTCCGATTAATCGTTTGACGGTACCTCTCCGTCTGATATCCGTATTCTGTCTTTCACAACACTGCTAGCAACAGTGGCTAGAGCCTAGAGTTTAATTTCCATGAATACAATACTCTAATCAAATCTTGATTAAAATATTTTTATCTTATACCTAAAAATTGTGTTTTGACTACTGAAACATAAAAAAATAGCAAAACATCCAAAGAACATCATATGCAATATTTGTAAATACACTAGTAAAACATTAAAAAATACTTAACGAAACATCAGAAAAACATCATGTGTAATATTTTAGATCTAACTTGCTTGAATATTTTAGATTTAATTTCCATGAATACAATAGTCTAATCGGATCGTATATCATATTAAAATTTTAGGAGACAAAATTATTTAAAGTTTACTTTAAAAAGTTGTTACAATGTATTGGGGTAAAAAGAGAAAGAATGCTACTGCTCACCGGGTTGCATGTAGATGCACATGCGGCTGTGGACCTGGTCACGCAACAGCAACGATGAGAATTTTTACTTACTAATTTAATTTTTTTTTTAATTTACAAAACTAATTTTCGGTTTGAATCATTTGCAAAACTAGTCTCTTGCCGCCCTGGGCCACGGCGGGATTTAAAAACCGAAAATTAGTTTTGTAAATTAAAAAAAAAATTAAATTAGTAACAGTAAAATTTCGCAACGATGATGATGAGGAGGGCGCCTGATATTTGCGCTGGGATATAGGTGGCCAACTGAGCCTTACTGCCAGCCCAACACGAACCACAGTCTAACACGGCCCGTTAAGGCTCGGTTTCTATAGCGGGCCGTGTCGTGTCGGTTCATGTGCCAAGAGCTCGGCTCAGGTATGGCACGTGGGGGCTATGGGCCTGACAAGGGCACGTGGGCCAGTGCCGGTCCGTTGGCACGATCGGCCCATAAAATTTAAAAATATGAGACAGGAAAAGAAAAAAAAGCGAAAAATATAAAACTGAAAGAAAAAATATTAGAAAAAATTAGGAAAAATAGGGAAAATAAAAAAATAGTGAAAAATTAGAAAAAAATAAGAAAAAATAGGGAGAAAATAGAAAAATTATAAAAATAATAATAAACCGACCGAACCGTGCTCGTGTTGGGCTGTGCTGTGCTAGCCCGGCCCAAGCACAACATGGCCCACTAGCTACCATGTCCAAGCCAACCGGACCCAGCCTGGCCCAAGCACAACATGGTCCACTAGCTATCATGCCCAAACCAGCCGAACACAGTTATTATAACAGCAAACTCGGACCGGCCCGTTAAGGCACACTCTGTCTGGCCATCGCTACGCCGGGATCAGGTGCCCGCCTCAGAGCATTTTCCTACAAAAAATTCCTTTTCTGTCACGACTTTTTCTGCTCTAGCTAATCCAATATCTGTCTGTTCGTACAGCAGCCAGACACTGCTTCAGCATCAGCAATGACGTCAGTCATCAAGCTAAGGCTAGAGTCCAAGTCCAACCATCCAGCACTCTCCCAATTACCAAACACTAGCGAGACAAGCTATATATGCCGCCACGAGAAGCACTAGATTTCTGTGAGCAAGAAGCTAATTAGATGATCAATACTACTCAATTAGTGTTTGTTCTTAATTAAATACTGGCCTCCCAATTTATTAAGAGTACTTAGGATGAGTATTGAGAAGCTAGCATCAAACATGCAGCAAAAGGAAGCCGGCGAGGACGTCGTCGTCGTGGTGGGCGCCGGGATCGCCGGCCTCGCGGCGGCTCTCGGGCTGCACAGGTGGGAGCTAGCGACCGGCGATGCGTATTGCTTTATGCGTGTTGGCAGGTTAAATGATCTGATCTGCTTCGCGCGCAGGAAAGGGGTGATGTGCTCGGTGCTGGAGTCGTCGCCGGAGCTCCGGGCGTCGGGGTTCGCCATCGCGACGTGGAGGAATGCGTTGCAAGCGCTCGACGCCCTTGGGGTGGGCGACAAGATCAGGAAGCTCCATCTACAGCTTCAGGAGTAAGTACTTCGCACCTAAACTGTATCTGTTAATCGTGAGTTATAGAGCAGTAAAAGACACTTCAAGGAGATATCTTTACCTCTAACACTTCTCAAGAATCTGAAAAAGTTCATAACATAAGCGTCTCTGTGTAGCTCACAGTTCCAATTTCTTCCTTCACACCCACTCGCGTAGTTGCATTTGGTTTGCTACTGTTTTACTGGCTGTTGTTAGCTGTTACAGGCAGTACAGTAGTCGCAGCAATTTCCACAGATCACCTTGACCTGAATTGTTCACAGGTTGCGTGTCTTCTCTTCGTCTACCGGAGAAATAGTTCAAGAAACGGATCTCAAGATGCAGGGGAAACGGTGAGAAGTCATGTTCTAACTGATCTGATCTCTGCTGATTATTCGCTGTACATTCTAGGCCATGCTTACATGTCGTTTTGCTTCCACGGCGACGTTCTTAACTTCAATCGTAAGGACATTTTTGCTCCTTGGCTTGGATGCAGGGGACCCAACGAAATGCGCTGCGTCAGACGGGACTGGCTGCTGCGGGCGCTAGAGGAAGAGCTACCAAAAGGCACCATCCGCTACTCCTCCAAGATCGTTGCAATCGAAGAGGACGGCAACGCCAAGATCCTGCACCTAGCCGACGGCGCAATTCTCAGAGCAAAGGTAAATAAAAACAGAGAGAATTTCAAAGATCGTGTGATTAAATTGTGGATGAAAGATGCTTGAATTGTTAATGGCGGGGGTGCAGGTGCTGATCGGCTGTGACGGGGTCAATTCCGTGGTGGCAAAATGGCTGGGTCTCGCGAAGCCATCCTCGTCGGGGCGCTTGGCGACGAGAGGCCTCGCGCATTACCCTGACGGCCATGTCTTCGAGCCCAGGTTCCAGATGTTCGTCGGCCATGGCTTCCGTGCCGGAGTGATCCCCTGCAACGAGACTGACGTCTACTGGTTCTTCACATGGTCTCCTTCTGAACACGGTCAGTCTCGTCACTGTCATCAAGCATGGTGAATCGATTGGTGATCAGTAATTGATCGGTGTTTGGTTGCTGCTCCAGATAGTAATGGCGTCGACCAGAACGCGGCCAAGATGAAGCAGTTCGTGCTGGCCAAGCTGAGGAGCTCCAAGATCCCACCCGAGATGCTGGAGGTCGTCGAGAGGAGCGAGATGAATGACGTGCTCGCCGCCCCGCTGCGGTTCCGGCCGCCGCTGTCGCTCCTGCTCGCGAGCATCAGCAAGGGGAACGTGTGTGTCGCCGGCGACGCGCTGCACCCGATGACGCCGGACCTGGGGCAGGGCGGATGCGCTGCGCTGGAGGACGGCGTGGTGCTGGCGAGATGCCTCGGCGATGCCCTTCTCGGCGAGTCCCCCGCCGGCGGCGCCGCCGATAGCGAGAGGATTGAGGCCGGTCTGCGTGAGTACGCCAGGATCCGGCGGTGGAGGAGCGTCGAGCTCGTCGGAACGGCCTACGTGGTCGGCTTCGTGCAGCAGAGCAACAACGCGGTCATCAGCTTCCTGCGGGACAACTGGTTGGCCGGAGTATTGACGAGAAGGCTTCTGAAAATGGCGGACTATGACTGTGGCGCGCTCTAAAACATCAGAACTCAACGGTTTGTACTCAGTTTTATAAGATTAAGGCACCGTTTGAAAGTGCTACTTATACTGTTGGCTTGTGTTTCTAACTTAAGCTTTTTTAAGTGTGGGCACCCGATTATTCTGCACTATAAGAGGTAATTGGTACGACAACGCGAAATATCTAGTTGGATGGGATCTCGAATAAAAACCAAACAAATACAATAACCATCCAACCTCATCGCAGACTTGTCATACAAATCACCAATTATAATGCAAAACAACCGAACGCCAGACCAAGAACACAAGAGATTTGGAAGAATAGTTACACCAGTCCACACGACGAGATATGTCCGTCAAACCACACGAAGGCGGCGACCAAACACGATACATATCTCTGAGGACATGGTCTACGGTTGAACTATTCTCCATGCATCTCAACTGTTCTAAGTCTATACTCATGCAGACTAGCCCCAGGAAAATTGCTAGTCCACACTTTTATCTCTAGCAATGGTACACAAACATAGGGTATACAATTATAAGTGAAATAAACTTATATACAACTAAGATTACATAGGCCAAAAGGCCAAATAATATGATTCAGCGGAATCTTGTCTACCCATACCACAGGCAATCCGACTAGGGGTACACCCCTTAAAGAATCAATCCTGAAGAAGCAACGGAATCCCGTAGCACTCAACCTACAACAAGGTAATAAACGGAAATACAAGCAAGAGTCAGTACATTACCGAAATAATGTACTGGCAATGTCAATCCTATAATACATGCAAGTTCTAAATCAAGAAAAGGCTATTTGTGCGTTCAGTTTTGCATAAAGCTAATTTTAGTTCACAATCATTTTGCAACGGTAATTTAGAAAGCATTTAAACAAATATAATAAGTAGTGAAGTGATCAACATAATATCAACATAATGATTTTCCTGCTTGTGCCCTCCTCGGCAACAAGACACCATAAGCTTTGTAATAAGCATAATAGTTCTCATAAATCACCAATCCTCATCCCAATTTCATAAAGCATTTTAGAAACATAAATCTATACTCAATGAGCACAACCATGCCGCTCATGACCGTGAGCACGGCTAACCGATTAGTTTTGACTCTGCAGAGTTTGTACATCGTTAACCATATGATGTGATAGAAGCCCAACGGCTACACTCTAGTTTGTCCGGTACCCGTCGATACCACCACACTCTTCACGTTGAATGCGGTCTAGAGGTCACAACACAGCTTTTACATTACCTAACATTTAGCCTTGCACCAGCACGAGGTGTGTTACTCCACACCGAGGCGCGACCCCGATGTCGTGGGTGGCGGGCCCACGCCTTAAACCCAGCGCCGTGGGAATCTGCCTACACGGCTCCCCACGAGGCACACAACGTTGTACTGGACCAACTTAGACGCCTATGCCATGAGGTGATCACAGTCCCTCATGGTTCACATAGGTAGCTCCGCTGAACAGCCCTACAGTACATTCGTAGACCGCTGCCCATACTACTCTGCCTACCAAAATGCAAGGCTAAACATCAAGTAACTTAATCCACTATGACCATCCCATAACTGGCACATGTGGTTGTACTGTTTAACATGAGAATATGGCACTGAGTTCAGTCCTTAACTGACCCGGGCGAACACTCCCCCTATCGGTGTGCAACTACTCCATATGCACACCACTTGTCGCCCAAGTCTAAATCAGGTTTTTCATCATTTTAGTTCACAAATAACCAGAGGTTTCTCCTCTGTCCAGAAGTTATAAAATTCCCAAAATCTCATTTATAAAGTGATCACAATCTATTCTAGCATATCTCTAAGCATGGCTAAGCAATTTATATATGTATAAGCATATATAGCCCCAAATAAGCACAATTAAAATGCTCTAATGATTTCTAAGGTTACAATCAGCAAGGGATACAAGTTCTCAAGGTCGGTTATGCAACAAATTGGTTATAACTACCCATTTCCACAATTTAAATACCGATAGTTACAAATACGCATGCAATTTTGCAAACAACACATTTCATTCCCCAAAACATAGGATTCAATTTGTTCAAGGAGGAGGGGAGAAAACTTGCCTTACTCTTGAGTACCCGGATACCAACTATTTCACTTCTTCACCGATATCGAATTCGTTCTCTAAAGGGAAAATAGTACGATCGTATAAATAGCAAATAATGCGAAAATATGTAATGCTCTAATATGCATGATATTTATGCCTTAGGTTGCTACTGGTCTAAAGTGAATTTAGGTGAAGGAATTTCTATTTTGTCACGTTCTGTTTGAGAGTTATGAATTTTACGAGTTCTATACGAAAATACGTCCGTATACGATTTAAGGTCAAAGTTAAAGTTATTCTGATATGTGTGAGATTTATACAACGACTAGGTACTGGTTTTATATACTCTCTGGTGAACTTATTTTTATCTTTGCACTTGCCATTTGTGAGATATGATTTTTACGATTTTTATGTGTCCTTTTAGTAGTATAAAATGTACTGATTATGTGTGGCCTAATTCTGTGCAAACTGAGTTCATAAATGGAAAGTATACATTTTTATAAGAATTACAAAATTGGTTTGACATTTTTCTGAGTTATAATGGATTTCTTATGAATTTTCTAGTTAAAAGTCCCATTTTCACCCTTTATTTACTATTGTAATCTTTTGGCAGATTTTCTGTACAGAAGGTGCCACTTTTTATTTTACCAGATTTTAGAGAATAAAATTACAGAACCAGAAAAACTGGTTTTACTTAATTTGGAGTTGTAATGAATTTTATATGATTTTCCAAAGTTAAATCCATTATCAATGTAATAGAAAAGCATTTATTCATCTCTTTTAGTTTCTGGATTTTATAAAGGATGGGCCCACGTGTCAAAGAGACAGGGCAGGGCGGCGTGCGCTGAAACAATAGAACGGACCGTCCGATTGTAGTTCGGACCGTCCAGCCAGGCGAAACAGAGGAGGCGCAGACAATGCGCTTTTCCGTGGCAGCGGCGGCGAATGGTGGCTCGGCTCGGGTAGTGACCAAAAGAGAAAAGGTGGGGAAGACTGTGACGAAGCTGTGGGTGGTCTTCTTGCCATCTCGGGTGATCGGAATCTCGCCGGCGGCGGGCTCCAGCGGCGGCTATTTTCGGGCTGATGATGCCGGCTTTGGTTTGGGCTCGATTTGGCCGTGCACATGCATGCATGAGCTATTACTAGGTGTAAGGGTTCTCACCGTGGCGTCTGGCAAGGCCGGCGAAGTCAGCGTAGCAGCAGCAACGTCGAAGGCAGGCCGGCGGCGGTGGAACGCAGTGGATCTTCGTCGATAGCATCCTCCGGTCAACGAGCTGCCAAGCAAAAGGGTGCACGACGTCCTGTGAGTCCTAAGGTAGCTACTCGTGCGATGAATCGATCTAACTCTCACCGGGGAGTGAGGAATCGACGGCGGCGGTGACTTGGCTGGAGAGGAAGAAGATGGCCTCGATCTCAAGCTTCACTGCATCATCTCCCGATTCCTTCTGCCGGTTGTCTTCTGGGAGTAAGGCGATGACACTGGCGAGCTGGCTCGGTCAGAAACCTCCTGTGCCGGCCGAAACGGCGAAGCGACGCCGGCGGGGGACAGAGACAGAGCACGGCGGCGCCAGGGCAATTTCAACCGACGAACCTAGGGCTGTAAAGTGCGAAAATGGAACCATTAGAAGGTGTAGATCATGTTCCCGAGACTTAGAAAGGATGGAGCTCACCGGCGTTGGCTCGGGACCGATCGAACACTGCCAGCTGAGAGAAAAGTGAGGCTGCTGGCGGTGATCCTTGGGGAATCCGTGGGTTTATCCAGTAGGAACGTGGAGAGGAGAGGTGAGAGACTCTGTTGATGCGTTCTGAGGTGAAAATGTCGATGCTCTCAAGGAATGGAGCTGGGCTGGCTGAATCAGTAGGCAGAGAGAGTGAGAGGGAAGAAGGAGAGAAGGACACGTCTGCCATGCAACAGCTGAGTTGTATCCATCTCTACAGTACCCTTGGTGGGTCCCACATGTAAGATAGCACTTTTCTACACATATTTGGCTAGATTTCCTCTATGACTTGTGGGTCCAAGTAGTGATGTTCTAGGAAGATGAGAGAGGTGTGGGTGAATTCCTTGGTGAAGCACACTGTCTCATGAAAGACTGAGGCTTACAGGTGGGCCAGGGTCCTGTAGGTCCCACTAGTCAGTGACTTGACAGAGGAGAACACTCTAGAGACTGTTTTGTGAGCTGTCCAAAACATGCAGTCTTTACTCAGGTGTTTTACTAAGTTACCAAGGGGTATAAATCTGGGAAAAATTACTGTGGGCAGTAGATGGTATTGGCTAGCTCTGTGCCAAAATTCAGAGTTGTGGACTTGTGATTTCTCTGGAGAAAGTGGCAAAGTTCGGCCAAAAAGCATTTTCTGCTGTGCACTAGTCTGAGTCAGTGAGCTTTGTCCTATTATTTCATGTTCAAGTTTTGTGAAGATTGTACTGGAATTTTTACTGTAATTGGTTCACAATATAATCCAGGTTCCGGTAAGATTTGGTGAGAATGTGATCGATGGATTAATTCTGGCAAAAGTGTCAAGTAGGCTGTCTGCAGGTGCAAGTTTTTCTGTATTGCTGAATTAAGAGTATTTATTTGAGACGCTTATTGAATTCATAAAATTTGGTAAAAATTACTGGAGATAGAGAAGAATGTGATTAACTTGCTGACCAAATTTTGTTGCTAGAAGTGATCTGGTTTATTTTTGGTGGATTCGCAAAATTTGTGGATCCAGTTTTTCTGAAGTTTCATTTATTTCTCCAGTGCCTTGATCTTATCATTTGATGTGTTTTCTTTGGGAGATAAATTAAACCAAAATTACTGGTGGTAGGGTTCTTGTTGGCACACACTTTGGAAAGAGAGCTCTATCCAATTATTCTTCATTTTCATTTGGTGAATTTTAGAAGTATACCTATTCATCTTTAGCTAGCTTCCTAGTCTAGCTGATTTGAGAGATTTTATTGAAGTACCAATTGAAGTGATAAGGTTATAGAAAATTTACAGTGGATTAATTATGTGGGATAGTGTTTACATGAATTTTTCTATGATTTTACGTTAGACCTATTCTCCTTAGAAATTATTTAGGCTATACAAATATATATGCATCCTATTATGAAAGTACAATATAAGATCCAAAAACAATCCAGAAAAAGGTATGCACAAGAAATGGTAATTGCTTTATTTATCTCCATATTTTTATATCAAACTTTTATCTATACATAGTTAGTCATATTACGTTTTCTGTTTCTTGTGAGTTAACTCCTAAAATCTTTATGCACTCCTAAGGTATTTTATCTTAGTCCAAACCTCTTATCGTTGTTCCCTAGTTTGGAAACTATAGGATTTTACTCTCGAGGTCTTTTTGTTAATTGGTTTTGGTTAGAATTTCGAAAGTTGAAATTCTGGTATGTTACATTAAGAAAGATCATTAGTGTATGATTAATTAAATATTAGTTATTATAAATTTAAAAAATAGATTTATTTGCTTTTTAAAGAATTTTTTATAGAAATTTCTTGCAAAAAAAGTCTCGTTTAAAGTTCTTAGAAGCGTGCTCATGCAAAATAAGATAATAAGATTAAGCCATAAGCTCTTTCAAACACCACTTTAGGTTTCTTTCTCATTTTTATGAGCACGGTGCACAAACTATTAAATGGTATGTTTTTTTAAAAAAATATATATAGAAGTTTCTTTAAAAATCAAACAAATCCATTTTTTAAGTTTGTAATAGTAAATACTTAATTAATTATATACCAATAACTTATTTCGTTTCATGTGTGGGCCACAAGCTCAGCCGAGCAGCACAAACAAACTGTACCTAAAATGGATTTTGTACCCAGATGCGTGTACAAATGATGGAACTGGATTTTGTGATATTGACTCAGCAATAGGTCTTATTTGGATAGGTGGAAATTAGAAAAGAACATGGGAAATTTATGTATTTCAATTTCAATCCTCTAGGAAACAAAATCCTACTAAGGCCTTTCGAATCTTCACGACTCTTATGCAATATAGGATTTTAAAAACGTATGAACAGGAAAAAGTGAAAATAAGATGTCATATCAAGTAGAATACTATAAGATTTCAAAATACAGTAATATTAGAGACAGTGCCTTTAGATACTTCACAAGAAACAAAACCTATGAATTTGGTAGGAATTAGGGAGAGTACAGAGAGAAAGAGTGAAAGTACATTGAAATTATTGAAGGAAATGAAAACATGAGCTAGCAGCTCATATTTGTTCAAATGGAATGAGGGCATATGAAATCAATCCATAGAACTTTGGTCAATCATATTCCTTTGTTCCAAATGAGCTAATAGGGGATTTTTTTTCCAAGGTTTGAAATCCTTCAAATTTTCTTTGAAATTCCTTTAATCGAAAGGAGCCCTTAAAATCACTTGGACCCTCACGAATTATTTTGAAATTTCTATGGAATAAACTATTCCATATGGATTTCATGTTTCCATTCTCGACTTTTGCAATTTGTATTTTTCTTATGTTGCATCCAAACATTTTTTTTAATTTTATTGAAGGTTTTTTTACCTAGGATTTAAGAAGTCGTGACACTCCATCCTCTATGAGAAGTCATGACACTTGATTTATGTTTTTATTTCTATCTAGTGTTTTGAGTTCTGTATCTTCCAAGCGATAATTTAGTGAATTAAGCACTAAACCAGGACATGATGAACGGTGGATCTAGGGATTTCCTAGAGTCCGAGTAAAATCCATTGTAGCTACTATCGGCATCATCCAGCACCAGCCACCACTGCTAGCCTGGTCGTTGCCTCACGGGCTCGCGGTGCAGCCCCAGCCTGCCACCAGATGCCCTATTACCTACCTCTGACTTGTTGTCTCTAGTCGCCATCTAATCTGCCAGTCGTTGCTTTGCTCGCCACTCCATGTTTTTTTCACTCTAGCTCACGAGCAAAATGAGCTGGCTCGAGCTGGCAAGCGAGTCGAGCAAAGATAGACTTCTAGCTTGTTATGATGACAAGCTGAGTCGAGCCAGCTTGATATCATAACAAGTTAACTAAGTTGAACTGGCTTGATATCAAGTCCGGTAGTAGGAGTGAAAACTCTAGACATGCAATTAAAAAATTATTGTAGCACTAATCCTTGTGTAGCTCTAGAACATTCTACAATACTTAAATATTTGAATCAGTAGCAAGTTACACTAAAAAATCAAGAGAATCACATGGGCATTTTCATCACCTCGCACAAATAAAGTGATTGCTCGGTATTCATGATGTCGAGAGTAATACCTCGACTACGGTATTCAGGTATGTAAGGTATGATCGATATGAGGATACTACGAAATTTGCAAGCAAGGAGGCAAAAGACACAAATTTATACAAGTTTGGACCCCCGATATGGGTAATAGTCCTACTCATGTTTATTTATAGTGCCTTTGTCATCACACCAAGTACAATATGCGAATGGAAACCTAATATAGCTTGCTGGCGATGTGGCTGGTGGTGGATTGCGAAGCTCCTCATCTGGATGTTGGCTCGATGTGGCTAGTGCTTGGCTTGTGGATTGATTTGAAGCTTGATTGGATGCCCTCCCCTCCTAGGGCCCTATATTTATATCCTCGGGTGCCCCCTCTAAGTAGAACTAGGGAATTATATCAGGATTCGATCAAGCTGCTCTAGTCGTCACCGAAACAGACTGGATAGTCCTTTCCTGATACACGCTAGGTTCCTTATCTACTTGGATGCATATCCTGTATCGAGAATAATCTTTCCTTGTACGATTGGGTATGGGGTATTCCTAGTGAGGTAAGAATACGTTTATCGGATATCCCATATTTATTGCACTGACATATGAGATAGTCAAAATCGACAAGTAAACATGAATAGAGAGGAGTATGCTTTTAAAAAAACTTTTTATTAGCATTTCTTAGATTTTTAAAATCAACTTATCAACTTTCTAATACTTAATTTTGTAAAAAATATTTTCTAATACTTAATTATTCATTCATGGCTTTATGTCCTCGAGTAATTTTTGCAGTTTTATCCATTATCCATCATCCATCAGCATTTTAGAACACACCCTTTGTCTGCTCTAACTAATCAAATTTATGCGTTTTCGTGTAGATCGAATCCAATATTAATTCTTCTTTTAGCAAGTTTAATACTGCAACTAGTTGTAGATCAATATTAATTTGGGGTTAACACACACAACATATTACCTTTAGTATATTTTTCTCACTCATTTGGTCTAAATTTATTGGTCATCTTTCTTTCCCCTATCTTGGAGCTGTGTATAGACAACCTTATTGCAAATACAGTAGAGTTTCAAATGCTACTCCAAGAGTGCCACCTAGGTTTATACGATGATGTGGAGGAGAGAAGGGAGAAGAGAGAGAAGGAGTTGTTTCCCATATAAGAGACAACCTCTTCACAGACACCAAGGGAGGAAAGAAAAAGAACCAATAGATTGATAGCAAATAAATAAAATAAAATTATTGTAGTGTATTGGAACAAGTGTGCTAGAGGTATTATGTCGTATGTGCTACCTTCTAATTAATGAATAGATAATATAGATAAAATTAGAGGTGACAATCACCTCAACTATTAAACTTATATCTTTTTCTTTTGTATTCTAGCTTATCATGTAAGCTAGTCCTTGAGATCTTATGATGCTTACTCTTTGTTACTCTACCAGAGAGTACACCAGCCGCACACTGATTCAGCATCGGCAGTACCCTTAGGCTGTGTTCGGCACAACTTATTGAAGCTGCCTTCTTTTTCTCGTTTTTCGTGCGCACGCTTCTCAAAACGATAAACGGTGTGTTTTTTGTAAAAATTTTCTATACGAGAGTAGCTTAAAAAAACAAATAGATCCATTTTTTAACTTTTTAATAGTAAATACTTAATTATTCGTGCGCTAATAAGGTTTCTTTTATGTACACAGCCTTAGTCGTCGAGGTACGGGCCGTACGGCTAGAGCCCAACACTAGCGATCTTGGTTATATATGCAGCCACGAGGAACAATAGGTTTTTGTGGCTAAGAAATTGATTAGACGATCTTGGTTTGTTTCTATAAAACACTGTCCTCCCAATTGGCCTGCACCATATACTACAATAGCATCAACCATGCAACAAAAAGAAGCCGGCGAGGACGTCGTTGTCGTCGTGGGAGCCGGGATCGCCGGACTCGCGGTGGCTCTCGGGCTGCACAGGTGGGCGCGGCGATGCGTTTGCCGGCAGTGGATACTGGATAGATTGCTTTCTGTGTTGGCAGCTGCAGGTCAGCCTGAGCTGATCATCTGCTCGATCGATCCGCATGCAGGAAAGGGGTGAAGTGCTCGGTGCTGGAGTCGTCGCCGGAGCTCCGGGCGTCGGGGTTCGCCATCGCGACGTGGAGGAATGCGTTGCAAGCGCTCGACGCCCTTGGGGTGGGCGACAAGATCAGAAAGCTCCACCTGCACCTTCAGGAGTAAGTACTACTGCTACGCACCTTGCTTAAAAAAAAAGACAAACACCTGCAGGAGAAGGAGATAATGTCTTACTACCTGAATTGTTCACAGGTTGCATGTCTTCTCTTCGTCCACGGGAGAAATGGCATATGCAATGGATCTCAACGTGCAGGGGAAACGGTGAGACGGCATGTTTTGACTTATCTCTACTGATTGTTCACAATACACTCTAGGCCATGATCACATGCCGATTGGCTTGGATGCAGAGGACCCAACGAAATGCACTGCGTCAGGCGGGACTGGCTACTGCGAGCACTGGAGGCAGAGCTACCAAAAGGCACCATACGGTACTCCTCCAAGATCGTTGAAATCGAAGAGGACGGCAACGCCAAGATCCTACACCTAGCCGATGGCACAATTTTCAGACCAAAGGTAGAAAAAGAAAGCAGAGTGAATCCCAAAGATTGTGAACTAAGGATGGTTGGATTGTTAATGGCGGGGATGCAGGTACTGATCGGCTGTGACGGGGTCAATTCCGTGGTGGCACAATGGCTGGGACTCGGAAAGCCGTCCTACTCGGGGCGCTTGGCGACGAGAGGCCTCGCGCGTTACCCTGACGGCCACGGCTTCGACCCCAAGTTCAAGATGTTCGTCGGCCATGGCTTCCGTGCCGGCGTAATCCCCTGCAACGAGACTGACGTCTACTGGTTCTTCACCTGGTCTCCCTCTGAACACGGTCAGTCTCGTCACTGTCATCACGCATTGTGAATCGATGGGTGATCAGTTATTGATCGATGATTAATTGATCCAGACAGAAATGGCGTCTACGAGAGCGCGCCCAGGATGAAGCAGTTCGTGCTGACCAAGCTGAAGAGCGCCAAGATCCCAGCCGAGGTGCTGGAGGTCGTCGAGAGGAGCGAGATAAAGGACGTGCTCGCTGCACCGCTGCGTTTCCGGCAGCCGCTCTCGCTCCTGCTCGCGAGCATCAACAAGGGAAACGTGTGCGTCGCCGGCGACGCGCTGCACCCGATGACGCCGGACCTGGGGCAGGGCGGCTGCGCGGCGCTGGAGGACGCCGTCGTGCTGACGAGATGCCTTGGCGACGCCCTTCTCGGCGAGCCAGACGCCGGCAAGAGCGAGAGGATCGAGGCGAGTCTGCGTGAGTACGCCAGGATCCGGCGGTGGAGGAGCGTCCAGCTCATCGCGACAGCCTACGCAGTCGGCTTCGTGCAGGAGTGTAACGACGCGGTCATCAGCTTTGTGAGGGACAAGTGGTTGCCCGGAGTGCTCGCTAGAATGTTTCTCAAGATGGCGGACTACGACTGTGGCACGCTCTAAAACGTGACAACTCGGTTTCGTTGTAAGGTTACGATATGGATTTTAAACCCACGTGTCAGCTGCATGAATAAATGACAGAACTGAAATTTGTAATACAAGTTGTCTCAATATTTTAAAATTTTTAGGACAAAACTAGTGTACCTGCAAAATTTTATGTAGGATTTTTGGCTTCCACGCGAGTCTCTATATGCGCCCGTATGCGCTCATGCACCACGTGATACCTTTTTTTTGCTTAATTCCGACGACGTGAGCGCGACTCTGAATTGACGTGCGCATCTTTTTCAGAAACAGAAACCGATATTGACAGAGAAAAAAAGAAAGCGTCTTAGCTAATATAGTCACTCTCGATTGAGAAAAAACAGCACCGAGAGGGAGAGGACTACAGGTAGCGTGCGTCGTCGATGGAGTGAGTGATCACCGCCAATCTGGGTGATGGGCAATTGGAGTTGCTCCCGTCTGAGCTGCTGACCGGGATCCACGTCTGCTCGCTCAGAATGGAGATAGATCGTAGATGACATAGATAGTCATTCCGTAGATCAGATGGGCTTTAAAAGTATTTCACGATAGTATGGCGGTTAACACATGTAGATTTGGCTTTCAAAATGGCCCACAACATTAAATGTAGATTAGATCGGGTAGGGCTAACCAGCGCGCCCGCCTGACCGTACCGCTGCTGACCAGGGTTGGCCTAACCGCTGTTAACCGTGCGGTTACCGTGGTTACCATCCAAACCGTCAGGGTACGGTTTTGGTTACCGGTGGTTTGGTTTAAACAAATTTCATCCGAATTTTAAAAAAAATAAATCCAAAAAATTCTAGTAGGTAGTACTTGAATTATGGATCACTATGGTAAAGAAAGTTTGTGAAAATAATAAAGTCTACTTTATATTTTGGAGCTCCATCGAAATTAAAAAAAATAAGAAAGGGGTTGGGATATAATTTCTATTTTATTTAAGTGTAAAAATGATAGCGTGGGTTATGTAAAAAAAATTATGCAATATTACATTGTTTTTCTAAACATATCTACAATTTTTTTTCCTAAATTTTCTATAATTTTTTCTTTTTAGCTTCAACATACCACGGTCACGCGATAACCACGATCTTAACGTGAGATTTGAAAATTTTGAATTTAAATTTTTGGAGATGAAATTCATGCGTTTTGGACGGTTACCGCGGTAACCGCCATACCGTGGGGGACGATAACCCCCCAAAAAAAAGGTATGGTGAACACTAATTCCTCCCCTAATCACCATTGTTAGTGTTTAATAAATTTTTTAATTATAAAATAATATATAAATAAGCATAGTTAAAAATTTTTAGGGTTTATGTCACACCCCGATTTGGCACCGCCGTACAACGGTACCAAATAGGGCATGCCGCAGGAAAAACAGTACGAACTACTTCCTTGCAGAACCGCGATACCGATACCAGTCCGAGAATGCAGCGCTGGTATCCACGGAAATAAGACATACATCATTGCAGAACCTTAATTAAATAAATAATTAAATAGGCAAATACCTTAACTTACGTTGCAGCTTCGGAGCAAGCCAGAGACAGCAACGAACAACACAGAGGCAACGGCAGCAGCGGAATAGCAGACTAAGTCCCAACACACAGGTAACGGCTAGGAACCAGGATGAAACTCTAATCTCCACTTCACTGCAACTCCAGCTTCAGCTCCTGACGGAGAACTATATTATATAGAGTAAGGGTGAGTACTTACGTACTCAGTAAGTCAGAGGAACTTAGGTGGTTATTGCAGACTATAAAGCGAGGCTGAATATTTTATAATCTGTTTTATTTAAAGTCTTTTAGAATCCGCTAAGGGTGTGCTTCTCAACAATCAGGGCGAGGTAAGTGTCACCCGATCGGAGTGAAGGAGGCATCAATCTTTATTTTCTCTAGTTTTCGCAATCTCAAGAATTCACATCAATCGGTTTCCCGTGCCAAAACATTTCTCTGGACTTCCCGAGTCTTGCTGTCCACAACAGTCAAGCCATTTCATCGGACCTCTAGCGTCCTTAATGGCACTTTCTACCCACCGTTCCCAAAACCACACACACATTTTTGCATCCAGGGTAAAATAAAACTACGCTAAGGAATCACCTCACATCCACCCATGACCATAGACACGGCTGTTCAATCAGTTTAAACCTCTACAGAGGGGGTACATTTTACGCACACGACATGACTCACTCTGGTCACTAGCTCACACGGATTGGGTACAATTTGGTGACGCAGAGGTTTTCGCGACAAGGCTTTTCCCGAGCCATCCCAGGTTACCCCATGCCAGGTTTTCGAGACCAACAACAGGATAGGTCCGAGACCATGCTATACCAGGAACCCAGGAGGCACCCCCGACGCCCTCCCGCACGATCCACAGTCCAATGGCATGCAAGGCGTCCTTGAGAGGCTAGTTACTCAGCCAGGGGCTTTCCAATTCACTTATGTGGTTGTACTGTCATATGCTCGGATAAAATTCTGAAAGAATCGGTCCTTACAGCAACCACATAGGCATCACAGACACCGGACCGGCCTTGTGTCATGAATCTCCATTTTTGAAACTCATTTTGCTTTCACAAGACATCGACCCAAGTGTCAGGTTTTCCAAACGTTTCGTAAAACCACATTTTACCCAAGAAGTTCTCAAATTTTAAGTTTGAAGGGCGACCGTCAGTACACGCGCAAGAGTGCACGAATACCGAGGCGCAACAGCGGTGGTTACAAGGGAACAAGGTATTTCACTCATTAAAGAAGTATTTAATGTAGCAAAGTTGGGTAGGTCCACCGGTGTGACTTGCAGACGGGACTGAACAGATTAGTGCACGTCTATCAATGCAATTTCGCAATTAAAATAATTAAACTTCACATATAGGCTCGATTGATCAAAAGTGACTTGCCTTGCTCTAGGTCTTTACGAGTCTTGGAGAAATCGCGGCGAAATCCGCTCCGAAATGAATTTTTGACGGTCATTTATTATGCGCAAACACTCAAAATCTACACAAAGTCCAAGAAAAAGGTCCTACTTAGTACTACTAATAGTGCCATTAGATAGATCTCGATTTTAAAAAATTACTGGAGTTGGAATTGTGTCAATCGGAGCTACGGAATGAAAGTTATGAATTTCCAAAATTTAATTGAAATTTTGGATAAAGAGAAAGAATTTAAAATGATTTCCGGAGGAGAATATCCTCAAGAATATTCTCACAGTGTGGAACGCCCCTCTCCCATTAACCCGTATAGGTTAACAGAGGAGGAACGTCGTTACCTGTAAAACCTATACCAGTCCCAAGAGACCAGCTGATATATACAGGACATCGGTGAATCACAGCCAAACCTACTTTATTTATAAACATAGCCCTTACATAAGTTGCAGCCTCGGACAGAACCCGAGACATGCAACGATACATTACAAAAGTAAGCAGCGGAAAAACACGGGTAGACCTATACCCACAAGCAAGGCTTGGGGACTTAGACCGAAACTCTAAAACTCCTCGTACTCGACTTGATCCTTATAGAACTGGTTGAGGGTGGGGTCTTCATCTTCATAGACTTTTGAGAGGAAGTAAGCAAGGGTGAGTACACGAGGTACTCAGCAAGTCACGGAAATTATGTGGCATGCAAGGTTTAGCAAGGAAGGTTAGGGTTATTTTTGTAAAAGAGGTTTTCAAAGATTTTGTGGTTTTAAAACTCTAAGTGTGCTCTTTGAGTTGTCGGAAAGAAGCTCAAACTTCAATCCATTCCGTGAGTTGCTTTGCAACAACTCACTACAATTAAGTTAGTCGGGAAGAGACTCGCGTCTCAACCCATTCCACAAGTCTGAGACTTGTCACAAATTTCAATTCGGAGCGTACCATTCTTCTAGTACCTCCATTTAGGTGGATTCTTAATTTTGAAACTTTGTCACACAGACAACTCAACTATGGTGTCATCCAACACCCCGGGTCACACAGGCCCGTTTCAGGCCACACAGGCCATCCGTCAGTCACACAGACCGATTCTGGTAACAGTTCCCAACTCGCAAAACAATTGCACAGATATTTATAAAATAAAATCTACGCTAGAGGAATCACTTTACATCCGCCCATAACCGTGGGCACGACTGTTCGAACAGTTCATAGACTTTTGCAAAGGGTGTATGCTTTTCTCACACGTCACGAGCTTACTCCCACACTGGCCAAGCGAGGAGGTTTGCGACAAGGCCTTTCTAGAGCCTTCTCAGGATAGCGCGTTGCCCTATAAATGGGTTCTCTCAACCAAGTACCCGAAACTCATTTCCTGCACTCAGGGACGGGGGTATATCGCCCTCTTGGCACCCAACCGCTTCTACATTTATTAGCAATCGAAAACCATCCTAGGAACACTAGTTACTTGGCCAGGGGTGTCCCATTCCACCCGTGTGGTCGCACTGTTATATGTTCAGTGCAAGTCCTCAAGGAAACGGTCCTTAAATATCACGGGAAGTCGGAGCCACATAGGCAGCGACGACTTATGACCAAGTTTTGTAAAACTATTTTATTTCGCAAATACTCGACCAAGAGTATCGAGGTTTAAAATCATTTTATTTAAACCTTGATTTTTCCATCGTCATATTTTTAGTTTAGGTAAAAAGGGGTCATCGATATCCGTACACAAGTACGAATATCAAGATGACAGAGTTACAAAGGACAGGGCAACAAGTTATTCAAGGCAGGGTCAAATGCAGCAAATAGGTTAGGCCTGACGGATTCGATTACGAATCGCGGCCGAAAATAGTCGTTGTCGGCGAAACGGGACTAGGGGTCCCCACAGTCACCGGGGACGCGTGGGTCTTCGGCCACGTTAGTTCCCCGGGGCCACAATATGCATAAGCGACGACCAGCTACGGTCGTCGTCCCGCTGAGTACCCGGGGCCCGAGCACCGCCCGGATCTAGGCGGCATGGGCCTCGCCCCCAGGTGCGCCATCATCGGCCCCGGGCTCATCCCCGGGGCGCCATCTCGCCATCATCGGCCCCGGGTCGTCCCCGGGGCGCCATCATCTCACCCCGGGTCGCGGGAACGACTATCCCGTGCCCGGGCCTCCCGGTCCTGTGTCCCACAGTTATAGCCCCGGGCGGCGTCCCCGGGGCACTTTGCAGAAGACGCTCCTGGTCCCGGGCGCCGCTCCCCAGGCCCGGGACTCACGTCTTCCGCCCTGAGGAGCTCAGGAAGCAAGCCACGAGACGATCGGCTTCTTCCGGTCAGATCGGCTTCGGCTCCGAGTTGGATCGGCCTCCCCCCGGTGATCGGCTTCTTCTGGAGATCGGCATCTCCCGGCCGATTGGCTTCTCTGGTGATCGGCCTCTTCCGTCGGATCGACCTCTCCCAGAGATCGGCCTCCCCGGTCGGCACCACCTACCAGCGTTAATGGCGAGGCGACGGGGCACGTCGCCCCTGTTGTCCGCTCTGCCACGCGTGGACGTCTCAGGACAGCCCCCCGTGGACACACGACCGTGCAGTCAGAGCCTTTTGACTACGGAGGCTCCTTTCACTGTGCAATCGCTGTTCACAGTCAGAGCCTTTTGACTTGGAGGCGTGCGCCGTCACGTCTTCCCGCTCCATCAACCAGACGACCAGACGCTCCGTCACATCCCGTCACATCCTCCCGTCCCGAAGACCAGGCCGCCCGCAGCCGACCTACCCCGGCGTGGGCGTAGCAGGTGGCAGCAGGCGGAGACGGGCGACAGGACAGTGAGAAGACAAGCCATACCTGTCCTCTCATGTAGCTCTCTCTCTATCAGCATGTATCTTGGCACTGTGGAATCCCCTTGCTCGATAAAAGGAGGACCATGCCAAGGGAAACGGGGGAGGAGGGCGACGAACACACACTGCACTGAGGACCTCTAACCCCCGGGTTTCTGCTCCCGAGCTCACACTCTCGTCACTGTTCTTCTTCCTCGGCACCGAGCTCCTAAGCTCGCCGGGAACATCTTGTAACACAGCAACCACATTCATCCCCACATAGCATACACACAGCAGTAGGGTATTACGCCTCCGTGCGGCCCGAACCTGTATAAATCCTCCTACCTCCTCTGTGCGCCTCTGTTCATCGTCTTCCCCGGCGCCCCGCGCGATTACTACGCTTCGGACGGTCCGGACCCGCATCGGACGGTCCGGACCCTTCTGCTTCACCACGGTTCGGACGGTCCGGACTCGCTTCGAATGGTCCGAACCCCGCCTCTTCTACGTCTTCTTCGCCTATCTTTCTTCTACACCTGACGCCGGCTTCACCTGAGAACTACTCCCTTGGTCGAATCTCAAAGGGGGGTCTCCTGACTTCTCGCCGTCGAGGTTTCATCCTCCGACAGTCGTGTTCCTAATTATGCAAGTTTTAGAAATTAAATAAAATTTTAAATCATGGATCCAATATGGTCAAGGGTGACTTGCCTTGCTCGAGGTCTTGCGAGTCTTCGACAAAATCGTCCTTCGGCGATTCCTCGAAAATGGATTCTACACGTTGCAAAAAGAAAATAGGCAAAAACTCCAAGAATCAGAACCTATCTCATACAACTAATAGTGCCAGTGTGTAGATCTCATTTTTAGAAAACTTTTGAGAGTTGAATGGGCTCAAACAGAGTTACGGCTTAAAAGTTATGAATTTTTAAAGTTTGAGTTATTATCTTGGGATTAAAAAGGATTAAAATTATTTTTAGGATAGAAAAGGAATAAAAGAACAAGGAATCTAGAGGCTGACAGGTGGGGTCCCCGGGTCAGGAGAGAGAGGGAACAGTACAGAGGCTGACATGTGGGGCCGGTGGAACAGTATAGAGAGAGGAGGCAGAGGCTGGTAGGTGGGACCGGCTTGTTAGGAGAGAAAGAGAGAGTTCGCTGACATGTGGGTCCGGTCTATCAGCGACTGTGAGGGGAAAATGCCACGTGAGCCCTGGTGGCCCACGTCGGCAGGTTCGACGGGGTTGACACGGCGGGGGATCGACGGCCGATGATCGCCGACGGCGGCGAACCACGGCGAGCGGCCGATGGCTACAGGGAGTGGAGACAACGGCAAATCGGGTGAACGGCTCGGATTAGACTAGAGGGCAGTGGAAGATGGTCGGTGGCGGTGGTCCAGAGCCGGCGGCGGCGGCGGAGGGAAAAGGTCGTCGCCGGTGACCATTTGAGCGGCGGAGGGGCTCAGGTGTTAGCGAGTTGGGTGCGGTACTTCGCGAGGAAGGGAAAGAAGGGAGAAATTTGGACTCTACCTTCGTCGTCGGCAAGATTTAGAGCTGCGGCGATGGCGGACGGTGGTGGCGAAAATTGGGCGTTTTTGATTTAAGGGCTAATTGGCGACGGCGAAGGGCGGAGGAGCTTTGGGGTGATTCAAGGAACTCGGCGGTGGCGGTGGCTTGGTCTGCAGTGGTCGGGAACGGCGGCGGCACTTGGGTCAGAACAAGGCGGAGGGATGGCTCTCGATGATGGCTAGCTCGGGTGCTTGTCTTGGTGACCAGAATGGGAGGGGATGTTGCCCTATATATAGCGGAGCTCGGGCGCTAATCGACGGCGAACAAAGGCTGTGGCACAGAGGGATAAGCTCGAGCTCAGCCAACGGGACGCAACAATGGCGCGGAGCACTGTGGTGCGCATCATCGGCTACAGAGAGGAGAAATGGAAAGAGGAGTCGATGGCGAGGCGACGGGACAGAAGGCTCACGCGTGCGTATTGACTCCGGAGCTCGGTGGTAAGGGAAAAAGCTGCGGTGGCCATGTTCTTTTTTGACTCCGGCGCTCGGTTGAGGCGACGTCGCGGATTTCTCGCCGGTGGTGATGCGGGGATGGGACAGCGGCGTTGACGATGGAGGCCGGTGCTTAAAAAGGGGAGTGAGACAAAGAGGTATGGGCGAGGAAGACTCGAGAGAGCTTGGGAGAAGAGAGAGAGCGGGAGAGCGTCGAGAGGTTGACGACGACATTGTGTCGGTTGACATGTGGGACCGAGCGGCAAAAGCAATCTCGTTCGTCTGCGTGTCTGCATCGGGCAGCCACAAACAAGGGTGGAGGCAAGGTCGCCGACATGCGGGGCCCGTGGGATTTTAATCCCAGGCACGCGCTTCAGCTGGGCCGAGCGGGCCACGCAGCGAGGAGAAGAGAAGCAGGCCGAGAAAGGTTGAGGACGGCCCGACATGCACAGTGCTGTTTGATATTTTTCCAGAAATTGATTTATTTGGTTTTTGGAGGATTTGAATTTTGAAATTTGGTTTAAATAGGGTTTCTAATTTTTGCAAAAATTTGGGTGACTTTGTAGAGGCTCTAGGGCTGATTTTTGAAGAAAATTTGAGATCACAGTAGGCACAAAAATTCCATACTCAAGTAAAGAACCATCTTTTGAATTTAGATTTTTATTTAAAATAGTTTTGGCACAAAAATAAAATGCAACCATTACATAGTGTCACTGGCTAGCAGGGCCCACTAGCAGCCGAGGCCCACCTGTCAATAAGGGATGGGGAGCTCCGGTGTGAATCGTGGCCCATGGCCATTGGCAATGGGCCCTACTGACATGGGGGCCCCCATGTCAGTGGGAGGAGGTGGCCAGAGAGCTGTGGGCCGAGGTAGGGTGTGATGGCCCACCGGTTAGTGATTCATAGGGGAGGGATGGATGCTCACTGGCCACTAGGCCCGAGCGGCAGAGGGCAAAGGGCGGGGCCCAGTCATTGGTGGCACTAGTTTTGTTGGGGTAGCTGGGCAGGGCCCACATGGAGGGAGAGGGTGTCTATGTGTGTCGGCTTGCCCGGGACCACACGGTAGTGACGGAGGGGAGAGCCAGGGGGGAGGAGAGGCACAGGGCCTGCCGAGATCGACGGTCGGCGGAGCCGCGGAGTGATTCTGGCGGGCGACGGCGATAGAAAGTGAGCAGCGGCGCCGGAGGAGGGAGGGGATCTTGAATGAATCATTTGGATGGTTTGGATTTCGTCGGGGTTGGACAACGGCGACCGACGACGCGATGCCAAGGCGACGAGGTGAGAGAAGGGGGGAATGGGGCAGTGACTATGGTGGCACTGAGGGGAAACAGAGGGGTAGCTGAGAGAGGAGAGGGGGCGCTAGGGGGCATGCAGGGAAGATACGCACTTAATGGGTTCGGTGGAGGGGCTCACCACAGAGGGCGGCTTGGTGGCGGCGGTACCGCGGTGAGGAGAAGAGCAGGGCTGAGGAGAAGCGGCGGTTGTCGGCGAAGTGGGACTGGGGGTCCCACGTTCTGCGGGGACGCGTGGATCTCCGGCCACGTCAGCCCCTCCGGGCTCACAATCTGCACAGGTGGCGACCGACAGTTGCTAAGTGCCCGGGGCAGGGAAGCTGCCAGGTAGGGAGTGCCTTCCCCGGGTCCGGGAGTGCTCCCCCGGTGCGCTTCCTCTGGCCCGTGGTCCGGCGACACCGCCCGAGACCCGGGCACGGCAGCATCGGCCCCGGGCCCGGGCGCCGAGTTCCCCGGTCCCGGGTCCCCGCTCCCAGTCCTGGGTCCCCGCTCTCGGTCCCAGTGCCGCGTCCCCGGTCCCGGGTCCCCGCTCTCGGTCCCGGGTGCCGACCGACTTGGCTCCCGGGTGCCGACCGCCTCGGATCCGGCCCCGGGCGCCAAGCCCCCCGGTCCCGGGTCCCCGGTGTCGGTCCCGGGTGCCGGCGGCTTCGGCCTCGATCCCGGGAGCCGACTGTCTCGGTCCCAAGTGCCGGCGCGGAGCACTCCACGCCGGGCACGAGGTTGACTTGAGCGCACCACTCCCCAACTACCTACATTAATGACGAGGCGACAGGCCTGTCGACTCTGTCGCCTGCTCTGCCACGCGTGGGCGCCTCGTCATGGCTCCTCGTGGACACCCTACTATGCAGTCAGAAGCCTTTTTGACTACGGAGGCTCTTTTCACTGTGCAACCGCTGTTCACAGTCAGAGCCTTTTGACTTGGAGGCGTACGCCGTCACGTCTCCACGCTCCAGCCGTCCTCCGCAGCCGACCTACCCGGCGTGGACGCAGCAGACGGCAACAGGCAGAGACGTGCGACAAGACTTTGACAAGACAAATCATACCTAGCTCTCCCATGCACTGGCACTGTGGACTCCCCTGATTTTATAAAGGAGGACCCAAGCCACCGCGAGGGCAAGGAGGCGGAACCGGACAGAGCTTTCCCTGTCTCCTGCTCCCAAGCTTATTCTCTAGCCACCGTTCCTCTTCTCCGGCTCCGGCCGTGAGCTGGCTTCACCTTGTAATCACCATACTACATTCATCCACCTCATAGCCATACACACAGGAGTAGGGTATTACGCTCCGGCGGCCCGAACCTGTATAAATCCTCGTGTCTCCTCTGAGTGTGCTTTTTATCATCTTCTTCGCGTATCTTTCTGCTACACCTGAAGCCGGCTTCGCCTGAGAACTACTCCCCTGGCCGAATCTCAAAAGGGGGGTCACCCGACTTCCCGCCGTCGAGGTTTCATCCTCCGACAGCGGTGGTCGGGTTCTGGGTTGGGGAAGGGCTCGGCAGCATAGCACGTTCACGGCGTCGGGTTCTGCTTGGTGAGGTATGACCCGAGGGAGTCACGCAGTGGCGACAGCCGTGCTTCAGATGGGCGGCGGATGCCCGGGATTTGCCGAGCGGCACCGGCGGTGATGGAACAAGGATGTCGTTCAAGAAGACCGAAACAACAAGGGCAGGAGCTCTCGGAAGGGGGATATTTATAGGGGGGCAGGGCTGTGTTTGAGCCCAGTCCGGGAGAAGGGATCGCCAATAATGGAGTTGGAATAATAGAGGGAAGAGAGGCGGGAGAGGGCGTCGCAGCGGGAGGTCGTGCGGCTGGTGAAAACGGCCGACGGGGAGATGCGCCGGGCGGTGGAAGTCAGTCTATCAGACGGGCAGGTTTGAATCGGGGCACGGGCTCGCGAGTGCATGAGAGGACGGCGATGACGTTGGCGGCCCGAGCTCTTTTAATCAGTCGGTCCCGGCGAGAGAGGACGGAGGTGGGGGAAAAGAGCGGGGCAGGGGCGGCGTGGGTGGCCGTCCATGTTTTGGCAGCTTGCGGGCGTTTGCGGGGCCGGGCGGGGCCGAGATTACACTGGGCAACCACGGTGGCAATTTGTCCAGCACCGTAGGGGCGCGAACGGGATGGGACGGAGGTTGAAGACGACTGTGCACTAGGATCAAACGGCTACGAGTGTTTGGGGAGCACGTGGCAGTCATCCGGCGCGAGGCAAGCGGCTCTCGCGCGGTCGTGGCTGCAAGAGGGATCGAACGGGTGAGCGGCGAGCGGGGGCACACGTGGCGAAATCCTGCGGCGCATGGCTGTCCGCGGGGAGAGAGCGAGCGGGCGGGTGAGCGGAGGAGATCGGGTGGCTGGCGTGCACCGCAGGGACACATAGCGCGATCGGGCGGGGTGCACGCCGCTGAGTTGAGAGCGAGCTGGGCCAATTGGGTGAGAGGGAGGAAGAGGAGGTCAGCCCAGCAAGGAACAGTGCCCCTTTTATTTTTCTCTAGGATTTGCTTGGAGGGGTGTTTGGGTATTTTGTGTTGGAAAGTTGATTTCAAAATACATACTTGAGCTTAGGATTTAAGGGAATCTAGGGGGGAGTCCCAGGTGGCAATGTGGATATATATATTTCTATGTATATGTGTGTGTGTGTGTCTATATATATATATATATATATATATATATATATATATATATATATATATATATATATATATATATATATATATATATATATATATGGAGAAAGCTTGGAAATTGAGAATTTAAGGAGTATTTGTATAGGCATCCCGAGGGAGAGAAAGAATTCAAATTCAAATTACAATATTTAATTTGAATTTGGGGAGGTGTTCAAGGGAAATTGAGGAGTTTACAAGGGGTTTAGGATGGAAACATGACTTATTAGGTGTATATATATATGGGTATGTTTATGGGGGTGTATGTAGAGGGGTGTGTGTGTGTGTGTGTATATATAGGGGTATTTATATAGGTATATATATTGGTGGAGTTGAGTTTGGGGGTGGGTACATGTATATACATATTTACACATGTATGCATATACTCGGGTATATGCATTTGTGGAAAACATTTTGGATAGAAGTTGGATGTCGAGCTATATGTTTAACTCGAGGTTCTTTGGGGATTTAAGGGAGGAGAGAGAACAAGGGGGTTTACGGGAAGATTCAAAAGGAGATGTTTAGGGTTCCGGCTCGGATCTTCGGAACAGACATCGAATTGGAGATTTTGGGACATCGTTTTCGATTTCGAAGCAGGAGATTTCTCAAGGGAGGAACTGAGGGAGTTGTCGTCAGTGTTTTAGAGCGAACTTGAATGCGGCGATTCGAACTCGGAGATTATTTTGGAATGGAGATTTTTGAAAGGAGGGATTACGAGATCAAAGATAGGAATACAAATCAAGATCCAGGCACGACTTACGACACAGCACATAAAGATTGAAATTTTCACAGGTAGATTTTAGTAAAATATTGTTTAACGTCTCGCTGAAAGCAGGACGTTACAGTTTAGTTGAAAGTTTCAAAAATCTAATTAAAGTTTCAAATTTTGGGTTGAAAATTTCAAATTTTGAGTAGATTTTTTTAAATTCTTAGTTGATAGTTTTTAAATTTGAGTTAAAAGTTTCAAAAATTGAATTGAAACTTTCAAAATTAGAGATGAAAATTTCAAATTAGAGCTACAAAGTTGACTCAATTTTTTTAATATTTTATTTTTTCAATATTTTATTTTTTTATTTTTTACTATGCACGTGGGAGCAGCTCGGGCGCACGCGCCGTCCAAGAGCTTTCGCAGATTAGATCATGATCTATGGTGGTGATAATACAACCCATATAGACGGTTAGATCATTCTTATTAACATGGGAAGTCTCTCGGAGTGCTTAATTATAGTATAAATAATAAATGTATAGATAAATTACTAATAGAAAAGGGATCTCTGTGTTCACAAGGGCTAGAAATTCCCACACCAATCGAAAAAAAAGAAATATTATAGCCATTGATTAAACTGCAATTCAAATTATAGTGGCCTAGATTTATAAAAAAAAGTCTAAGTAGAAATATAATTTAAAACATCTGATCAGATTAAGAATAAAATATGGAGTACAGGTGGAATTACAATTATAAATGTATGAAAATTTGAAGTAAAAATTAAAAAAGAGTACTAGGCTTACGTTTGGTTAGGAATCCTGACCAAAATCAAGCCGGGCAAGTTCTCTATGTACTCCCTTGAAAAGTCAGATAGAGTTATACTCCCTTGAAAAGTCATATAGAGTACTTCTCTATATTGCATTGAACTCGTGGCTTCAAATTGATCGTACCAACATACACGTATTTGTATCCACATGGTAGACATGTTTCAGCGGTACAGTCGTACAGATCTCATGTGCTGCCGTGTTGGAATATGGTAAACACAAAGACGTCTACAGCTCCCGCTGGACAGAGATTAGGTTTTATTTGGGGAGCTTCTATTGGTTATAGTTTTTTCTAAAATTTTTAGTTGGCAGAAACTTTCTTTAAACAGTTCAAATTCTTATCTAGATTTTAAAAATCTATAGTTGTAAAATTCAGAAAATAAACTAGAAAGTTTCTCTAGATTTTCATGAGCTATTTCTCAGAATCTTAAACTCCTTGAACAGGTCATAGGCCATGTTCTTTTCAACTATAGATTTTGGGTTTTTATTTGTACGTTTTCAAACTTCTAAATTATGTTTCATATAAAAATATATATATAGAATTTTCTTAGAATATATTTATAGAATATTTTTTTAACTTTGTAAGAGTTAATTCACCCGTTTATATCCTCAAATAGTTATCACAAAAATTTAATCCATTAATTTTTTAACTTTATAAGAGTTAATTTACTCGTTTAGGCTCCATTACCTTCAGCTACTACGCTAGATGATACATGGATACGTTTCCTAAGCCGTTTGTAAAGTTGGTAATAACTAATGCTTAATGCTAATGGCTCGGCTAATACTAGTCAACCTAGTAGCTGATCGGCCAAACAACCCAATCGAACGGGGCATAAGTAGGAAAAAAAGACCAAGTGGGTAATATTGGTTTGCTATAGAATCAAGGTTGGCCAGTTAAAAAGAAAGTACCTACGAATCTGTCACGAGTTTTTTGGGTGAGTTTTTTTAAAATGCTATAACTTGTATATAACTAACGATGAAGGGTGTGCGTCTGATTGGCAAGGTTGCGCGTTCGAATCCACTCATGCTGTGATTTTCATGTGCACAAACCTTAGAGCAAATCCAATGATCTAAAAATAAAAAATTTCCTCAATAAATCTGTCGCAAATAATCTAGTAAAACCGAAAAAATAGTTTGATCATTTCATGGTCTAACATATACATGGTACATAAGTTATCATCAAAAGTGTTTATAGAGATAGGGTATACATATATGTGTTTACAGGGAAAAGTATACACATGTTTATATAAGCGTCTATTTTTTGTGTTTCTTAAAAAAAAAAGGTCGGCACTCGGCATCCGGAATCCTGGGGATGCCCAACTAGCAGTCCATTCTTTATATATAAGTATAACCCACTAAGTGAAATTATGGCGATAAAGTTGATCTTAGGTTGAACCACGTCATCCCAAAGAGCCCAAACGTTCGATTTCATGGGAGGTGAATGTCAGGCGATCGATTTTATTTGATCTTACTTGATCTGCACTATGCTTGGGCATATCAGGCCCAAATCCTCATCAACATTGCGGCCCATCACAGCCAGACTGCGAGACCAACCCACCATTGTGTGCGCCGCAAATAAAGCCCTCGATGGCTCGATCCCCTTCGGTTTCAGCCTATACTAATGGCAATTCGGTATTGTTTCCTTAATATTGTTGGCAATTAGATTGGTAACAGATGGATTTTATTTGTATGACTGCAAATTGTACTGGTACATGTAGATACAGAGTTTACACCGGTTTTCTCTTCCACGAAAAAAGTGGTTTTGTGTTGTAGTTGGCTTCCATCGGTAGGCATGCATGCCTGAAGTTCTTTAAGGCATGTTTGATTGTTACCCTAAGCTAAGAAGTCTGGCCTGAGCCCAAACCTGTGACTTGCCTATGGTGTGTTTGGTTGGTATCGTGAAGATTCCGGCCTGATGATACCAGCATGATTAAATAAGAAGCAGGTAATAAACTCATGGTAGGCGTGTCGCACCAAATTAGACAGGACGCTTGAAAATTAACAAATAGTACAATTTTTTTTGAAACATAATCTATACCTATTATAGAAATACGGACTGTTTTCGTCTTTTCGTCCATCACCAAACGTGCTTATACCGTGTTAGCCTCAATCCGAGCGAAACTCTACGCGAAGGTAGGTTCGCAGCCATCGCGGATACTTTTCCAACCGGCCCACCTGCACATATGTTGTACTTTCGGTCAGTAGTGCTTCCATCGTCCTCTAATTTTTTCGTCATCCCAAGTCATGCACGAGCATGACAATGACCATAATGTCCACGTGCAGCACGAGCATGCAGTCCCACTCGATTTTAGATGGTTGCATCAGTATTGTAGTGATCCCAACTTTGTGTGGTTGATACAGTCGCAAATACGTTGCATGCAAAACTATAGCCATAGGCCACACCCATGTGCAAATATGTTCGAACATTGCACTTTTTAGAACCATCGGGATTACTCTGGGTTTTTTATGCGCCAGGTTTTCAAACAATTTTCAGAAAAATATCCAAAGTTTAGAAAAATTTAACATTATTCTCAGGGTTGTATTTAATTTAATTAGCTAAAAAGCAAACTTTCCTGAAAGAAAAGGAGAAAGAAAATCAGTGTAGATATCTCTTACTGCCACTTTTATTCGCATGCTACATAAAAGTCTGAGTGGATCACGTGCAACCAATCCAATTCTGTTCTGATGTACTCTCCAAATCATTGTCCAGTTCCAAAGCCTGCAAGGTGCGCGGAGATGCAGTGTGTACGCGAGACGGAGCCTCGCTCATAGGAGTGAAAACGGTTCGGATAATATCCACTAACCGTCCGAAATTTCGGATTCGGATAGGATCGGTTGGATAATTTTCGGATAATCTCGGATTCGAAAACGGAAATGGATAATTTTTTCGGATACGGATACGAATACAGTAAAGACATTATCCGCCGGATTTCAGAATCGGTCGGAAACAATCCGGAAAAATTTTCGGATATCCGCAAAAGTTACCTAACCCTAACTTTGTTATCCAGTCTCTCCACAGTCCACACACACAATCTCCTCGCAAGTCACAAGCACCAGCCGCCGCCGGACCCTGCTCCCCCCCCCTCCCGCGCCCACCGCTGCCGGACCCCGCACCCCCGCGGCCATCGGCGCCATCCCTCGCGCCCGCAGCCGCCGCTGCCGGGCCCCGAGCCCCCGCGGCCACCTCCCCCGTTGGGCCACCGCAGCCTCGTCGCCCCGTCGTGCCGGCGCCCCACCGTCGCACCACCGCTCCGTTGCCCCACCGGCGCCCCGTTGCGCGGCGCCCCACCGTCGCCCCGTCGCCCCACCGTCGCGCCGCCGCGCCAGCGCTCCGTCACCCCACTATCGCGCCTGTAAGTTCTACTCATTGGAATTATCTTCTACGGGATTAGAGGTGCTATGTCTTGGTTAATTAGGACTGCTCATTTACCAATGGGAATTTGGAGTGGGAGGTAGATCTAGATCTGTGAGGCTGCAAAATTTTCAGTACATAGCTAGTAATTTCAACTTTTACCTTTCATTTCAACTCTTTGAGATTCTTGCTTCAGTTGATTTTTCCCCTGCAATGCCCATGATCGCTAACACCATACCTTACCAACTCTTTACACAATGACAAAGGCCTCGTATGCAATATCTTGCTGTCTGCTCATCCTGTTCTAGATTAATTGTTACATTTCCAAGATATTCTTGCCCACTCAACCGCTTTATCAAGTGCAATTGAAATTTGGCATCTATATATGCATGCATGGTTTCTCCACTGCCAATTCTAAATTCATTTTTCTTCAGAAAATTAAACTTATTACTGCCAATCTAGCATGGTGGGTTGCAACTAGTTAAATGCATCCAAGTGATTAAATAGATCTTATTCTTATCTTTTTTTATCTTATCAGCCATGTCACAGCCTTTCCATGAAGTTACCTGACCTCCTGATGCAACGGAACAGCTGCAAGTAGGTCATGGATTCATCATATGCAAGTAGCAACATCGTAAGTGTAGCAGCTTTGCAAACATCACAACCAACTCATCCAATGGAGGGACAGGGAGGAGATGCCGAGAATCGACAAGCGCTTCTTCCAATTGCCCCGACACCGGCACCAAGAGTTGAAGTGGATTTGACAGAGGATACTACTGCTGCTTCGGATGTTCCTCTTGCAAAAAAAAGCTAAGTGTAGTTCTCAGGTTTGGTAGCACTTTGATAAGTTTGATAAAAAGATTGCACAAGATGATGGGACAGAGATTGTGGAGCTGTGGGCTAAGTGCAAGAAGTACAGTTATAAATCTCGTCATGAGACCAGCAGGGGCACACGGTATTTTAGAATCACTTATCCCACAAGCACCAAATCAAAAGTGGACTGCAGCTTCTAAACCTCAAAAAGGATGAGAGCGGCAGTGGAAGTACATCTATTGATACTTACAGGTATGATGAGGCTATTAGCTTGAAGAAATTTTATTTGGCAATCATTATGCATGAGTATCCCTTCAATATTGTTGAGCATGAGTACTTTGTGGATTTTATTAAGTCCTTGCGTCCTACTTTTTCAATCAAAAGTCGTATAACTGTTAGGAAAGATATACTGAATATATTTATGGAGGAAAAGAAATTATATGAGTACTTCAAAACTCTTTCATGCCGCTTTAGTACAACCATGGACATGTGCATCTCAAATCAAAATAAAGGTTATATGTGCATCACTGTGCATTGGATAAATGATAATTGGTGCATGCAAAAAAGAATTGTCAAGTTTATACATGTTGAGGGCCATCATTCAGGAAAAAACTTGTGCAAAGAATTTTATGATAGTATATTGGACTGAAACCTTGATAGAAAATTGCTTGCACTTACTTTGGATAATGCATCAACCAATGATTCATGTGCTAAGGGGTTAGTGCTAAAGCTCAATAAGATATCACCCTTGATATGTGATGGGGCATTTTTTTATGTGAGATGTTTGAATCATATTTTCAATCTTGTTGCTCAAGATGGCTTAAAGCAAATTGCATCAACTGTTTCAAATATCAGAAACACAATTACAATTGTGAAAAATTCCACATTGCAATAGGAAGAATTTATGAAGTGTGTCTCAGAATGTGATGGTTTGAATACCAATAGTGGTCTTTCTTTGGATGTTCCAACTAGATGGAACTCCACTTATCTCATGTTAAAGCAAGCTATTCATTATAGACCAGCTTTTGATAGGCTTTTTCTTCGTCATAGAAGCAAATATCTTCATTGTGCACCAACAGCTGGTAATTGGACCATGGCAAAATCATTATGCTCATGTTTGAAGAGATTCTATGATGCTACTTTGATCTTCTCTGGCAGTGCATATCCAACAGCAAATTTATTTTTTACTAAATTTTGTCAAATTAAGCTTGCAATATCTGAATGGTGCAGCAGTCCTGATCCAATTATAGCATCTATGGGCTATAAAATGCAAGTTAAGTATGATAAGTATTGGGAAAAGTCCAATATGGCTCTTTCTATAGCTTGCTTTCTTGATCCTAGGTTTAAGATACAATTGGTCAACTACTATGCAGACAAGATTTATGGTGATAAAGTTGCAGAACAAATTAAGAATTTCATGGATGTTGTCAACCAGCTATTCAATGCTTATGTGTCTAGTTCAACAAAATCAAACAATGTAGCTAATATAAGTGTACAAAAGGATTCTGCAGTGGGTGAGGATAAGAATGGGGAGAGTGACGATGACCTTGATGCAGATGTTTTGAACTACTTGCGTGGGAATAGTGATCCTGGAAAAGGCACTAAAACTGAGTTGGAAGTGTATATGGATCAACCACTAGTGGAATGGGACACAAAAGACAAAAGGACATTTAATATTTTGCATTGGTGATCACTAAAGAAACATGAGCTTCCTATTCTCTCTCGACTTGCTCGTGATGTGCTATCAATTCAAGTATCAACTACAGCTTCAGAATCAGCTTTCAGTGCCAGTGGACATGTTGTTGATCCGTTCCGTAGCCGTCTAGATCCTGAAATTGTGCAAGCTTTGATTTGCACTAAAAACTGAACTACATCATCAAGAAAAGGTAATTTTAAGTTAACTATATAATTGTGTTCTATATTTCAGCAAGTATTCTATATTTTGAGTAATTATATGATTGTGAACACTTAGGTGGAAATGTGGTTGGGTCTATCATCAATGAGATTGACATGGACAACCTTGAGCGTACTTTTGCTACTTTATTGACCATGGTTTGTGCTTCTATTACTCACTCAAAGAATTATTTGGTTGACTTTCGTACTTCCACTAATATGTGATCAATCTTTTATTACAAACCGAGGCTACAAATCATGAGGAAGATGGCGATATGGAGTGTTTTGATGACGAGGATGACATATCACCAATGGATATTTGAAGGAAATGTTGCTGAATGTTTATGTGATGAACTAAGTTAATATTTGTGATGAACTAAGCTTACATTAATGCGTATGATTGAAGTGATGATATAAGCAACTTGAATGATTAGTGCAGACTTATAGTTGGTCTACACTCGCATAGTTCTGATTTCATCTTCTTTTTGCAGAGTGACCTTGCATATCTGCAGAAGAAGAAAGATGAGGAAAAGGTAAGACCATTAACAAAACTTTGACCAGAATTAGCTGCTGTTCTATTTGCTGACATCAATGGCATGATTTCCTTGCAAACAGCCACTGAAGGAGCTGAAGGCCAAGGCATCCCAGAAGGGTGCACTAGGAGGCTCCAGTCTGAAGAAAAGTGGAAAGAAATGAGGCTGGTTACCAATCTGTAATGCCTGAAAAATGATAAACTAGCTACCTATTTGTGTTGCACTTCACTATGTGTGGATGTAACAAACGACCTTTAAGCATGTTATGCATTTAGCAATGTTGCAGTTGGTTGCTTGATCCGAAGATGTTTCGGCCTCTCTTCTGCTAGCTATGATACATTTGGTTCCCTATGATGATAATATAACATAATTCATGGTGAAAACTCCAGTTGTTTGCATTCATGACTTGCAGTTTTTTTGTTGAAGTCATTTAATTGTTTGCTCTGGTTCAGCCGTGCTTACATTTTGTCAGGAGATTGCTTAGCTATGTTTACACTATTCCATAACATGTTGAAATAAAGGGGGTGAGGTTCTTCATTGGTTTGTAAAGTTCAGTTTGAGGGGTTTTTATATTCGAATAAATATTCGTTACCGTATTCGTTCCGATTCGTATTCACTCTGTATTTGTATCCGGTAATATTCGATTCCGTTTTTGTATCCGAGGTTTCCGATTCCGAATCTGATTCCGAAAAAAAATATGAAAACAAATATGTATAGCTAGTTTCCAACCGTTTCCGATCAGTTTTCACCCCTAGTGTCGATCCCTTCACACTCGTGTTCCCGCGACATCTCGGTCCGTACCCCCCATGGATCGAGCAACTAGAGGAGCTCTTTATCGAGCCGATTGTAACCTCCTAATTCAAACGGCTACCGTGGTGAACTTTTATTTTGGGAGTGTCTAAACATGCTCATCTCAGTCAAAAACGAACGGCCTGACGCAACGCCACCTCAGCCAGGAAAACATGTGAATGTTTTTTTTCTTCCTCCCCTAATGGGTTAGGATTCTTTTTAGTCAGGCCCAGCAAGCAAAATAACAGCCAAAAAAATAAAATGGTAAAGCCCACGCTTCATCTTCTCTTCTTCGTTTTCTACGTCCAGCCCATGCAACTGAAAGCAGAAAACAGCCCATAGATGACATCGCTATCATTCTTTGGTCCATACTGCCATAAAAGCAACTGTACATTTTAAGAAGATGCAGGTAAAAACAATGAAGACAAAATTTATTCAGAATCCCTGAAGACACTATGACACTTAGGACAGGTGAAAAACTCTCGATAGATAAAAACTGTTTTGTGATCCAAGTTGTGAACTAGATATAAGGTTCTATTTATACAGTATATACATCATCCCCTATTTGCCATTCCAATTTTTTATCAAGTAGAAAAAAAACTGCATTACAAATAAGGGCAAGATACTGAAAAGAAATAATAGGAACTGATCCCTGAAAACAATTTAGCTTCTTTTCGTCCGTCGATGGTTTCTTCTGTTTTCAATTCTGTTCGCATCTACCTTCTGCCTGTCTGCTTCAAATTAGGTGGATTTCTTTTTCCAACAGCGCCCCAGTGCGATCGATACCAAATTGGATACACATATCGGACACCACATTGGATAGTAACAGTGATACACAGAAAGAAAAAAAGAACATTGCATATCTGATTTCAAAACGGGTCCTAATCCAATTGCTAATCGGGATGGATCTCGTCCAAAATTGCAAATCCGCTAGCACCTCACACCTTTTCTTACACCTTTCTTATCGTGTAGACTAATCATCACCTGTCATAACCTATCAGGGGTGCTAGGTAAATACTCCTTTCATAAAAAAAAAAACAACCTCTAGAATTTAAATTTTGTTATAAAATAAATTAATTTATGTCCTCTTACCTACTCTCGATCTGTAAATTGAGAAATTTTATCTCTTTAATATCCTTCATCTAACCACTTATCAATATTACTTTTTAATATTTTGGTCGTTTGTTTTCCTTCTTAGTAAACCTTTCTTGAGAAGGTAGGGATCGCATTTTTTTGGGACAGAGGGAGTATTCAGAACAACCGCTGAAATCAAGAAAGGAAATAACAAACGACCAACAGCTCCATGTTTAAAAAAAACATATTTTTTCTTGCATGCACCAAGTTAACATTTCAAACAAAAATTATTCAGAGCTTTTTGAATATTTAAGCTAACTAGATACATTAAAAATTATATATTTAGATTTTTATACTTCCTCAGGATTATAATCCTATCGGGTTTATGGATTTACGGATGTATCACTGTAGAAATTAACGGTGAACCTGGATCATAAAGATTGTGCTGACATCCAAAGTTTCTTGTTAAATAATTCATACGGATCAGTTGTCCTTTCCAAAAAGAAAAAAAAATATGAAACTGCTCATTACTTATCCAACTCTTAGTGTTTACCTTTTACATTTTCTCTCCCGATAAAATCTGTATATATAATTGAAAAGTGTATGCTTTATTAAATACTAATACCCTGGTTATGGTCAACCTTGCCAATAGAAACATAGTGTAGGCTCCCGTCCATCAATCTAAGTCTAAGCGGTGTTTGAATTGGCTTATTGTCCTGATTTATAAGTCGCACGTAAAAAAAACGTTATTAGCACGTAATTAATTAAGTATTAACTATTAAAAATTTAAAAATAGATCTGTTTGATTTTTTAATATACTTTCATATAAATTTTTTTAAAAAAAACATACCATTTAGCAGCTCAGAAAACATGTTTACGAAAAACGAGAAAATAAACCGGGCTTATAAGCCCCTTCGAACGGGGTGTAAGTGTGATTTCTATTGTTTTAGTTTTTTTTTTCATCCGTCGTCAGTTCCAGTGCAACGCGAGATGATGTGGAACATCAGATCACGCTTTCTGCAAAGTTTATACTCTCCTTGTTCTATATTACTCCGTATAAGATATTTTAGGTTTGTCGTATAAATCAAACTTGAATACTACCATGTGTGCCTGCGTGTCTGCCGATGCGCAGTACAAAATATGTATGGATAACTAAAATTATCTTCACCCATTGCATCATTGGCGGTGACGTCAAACTGCCTTCGCTGCTGGCTGCTGCCCAGTGCTCACTCACCCTCGCACTCGTTGAGCAAGCATATTTAAAGGACAAGGCTACCGCCGAGTCAATTTGTCGGACACTGTATTAGCCATCCGATTTACATAATTATTCAATTATAACCATTTGATGCATGTGTATCTATCCTCGTGTCTTCTCGAATTGTCTCCTCTCCGCCCATTGTCTACTCTTACTTAACTGGCAAGTTGGCACATGTCGCACATCACAAGTTCTAGTGAATTCAGATCATCAAATCTCTTTCTCATAGGCATAATAATCAAATCACTACAAGGCTACAAGCAACAGCTAAATAAGGTGCAAACATAGTTAATGATGACGTGCAATATTGCCTGTAATAAAGTCAAACACATGATATGCAACGTTGCTAATAATGGAGTGAAACAAATGAAAATAGAATTCCAATAAAATGGATCGAGGATTCCTGAAGGTGTACCGCAATAAACTAATTAATATCAGTAACATTTAAAATTAGAGAATGCAACATCTGTAATTTTGAATTCCAACATTGCTTTGCAACGATAAGAAGAGAGGAGTGAAACCTCAAATATACCTATAGCAACAACAAACTGCTGCAACATCTCACTTTTTACCAATGGGATGACCACGTTTTCTTTATCAACTACAAACATAACTTTTGTGAAGAAGATACCTGACTATGGTCAAGTATGGCATGTCCAGGAAGGCTCATGTGTGTCCATGAATCACTTCTAGCCGATCACAAGCAAGTAGCTTGAGAGGAAAACAGAGAAAGCAAAGATTGAGGTACGTACTATCTGGACTGAATACATCAGTTACGTAGGCTGTGAGCAGTGTCTGGAGTATCCGAACGTCCGGCCAGAAGCATTTCCCATATTTAAACTCCTGGCACTTCCTTGATTTGCTCAGTCTTAATCATTTCTTCTTATCCTTTCCCAGCCAAGACGGTCGAGCATGCTAATCGCAGTCGTACAAGCCATTTGCAGACATGCAGCACGAGCATCCCACCGAGGACATCGTCATCGCCGGTGCCACCAGCCTCGCGGGGTCTCTCGGGCTTCACGGATAAATAGCACTCTAAAATAACTTATATTTTATAATAAAATTTAAATTCTTTGATATCTTATATTAAGTTTCTTTACAGTATAACATACTGTCCTATATTAGACGATCGTATCAGTGATCCAATGATTTAGATTTAATCTATATGATAAAACTTACATTTATAGTATATATGGTATGCATTATTAGGATAACTAGTATAAGTGTATTATAGAAAAATAAAAAATAACATATATGTAATTTGTTAGTTATTTCGGTTGATTTTTATGTTTTTTACCATCCGATCGCATGGAGATTCGTGTTAGATGGGATACGAAAAATAAATTCGGAGTTTTTTATATTTTTTTACCGTCCGATTATGCCGAAATTCATGCGATCAGGAATGGGAAATAAAAACTCAATGCATGTACCGAGACAGAAAATTGCTCCCTGCAACTAGGGATGAAAACGAAACGGAAATACCCCGAACCGAACCGCATCGTTTTCTATATTTAACCTGATGAATTCGTATTTTCGGACAAATTTGAATTCGGTTCAAAATTCGGAACACCAAATTCGAAATCGAAACAAAAACGGTTTGGACGTTTTTCGACCGTTTTCTACTTTTCTACATTTAATTCGGAATATCCCCTTTTTGAAATTCGGTTCAAACCGAATTTGGCATCTCCCATGTGTACAAACAGCCGAACCCAAACAAAACCCTAGGTGTTTCCACTCCACCCTACCATCTCCCAAGCCACTCCCATCTCTCATTCTCTCGGTCTCTCCTCGTCTCCTCTCGAGTGCCTCGACCCGGCCGCCAGCGCCTCGCCCAGGCCTGGCCCCCGCGCGGCGCCTCCCCACCGCTGACCACCGCCGCCCCCCGGGCCCCGCGCCCCGCCTCCCCACCGCCTCCCCCTAGGCCCCCGCGCCCCGCGCCTCCTCACCGCCGCCCCCCGGCCGCCCACTCGCCGCGGCCGACCCCCCGCCAGCGCCTGCCGCCCCCCGGCCGCCGACCAGTTCCGAGGCCAGGCGTGGCTCCCGCGGTTCGTGGCGCCGTGGCGGTACGAGCTCCGCCTCCGCCCCGACCTCATCGCCTGCAGCTTCATTGGCGCCGCGTCCGTCCTCGTCGACGTCTCCGCGCCCACCCGCTTCCTCGTCCTCAACGCCTCTGACCTCGCCATCGACCACGCCTCCATCCGCTTCCAGGTAAGTATAACCGTACTTGCCTAGTTGCCTGCTCATCCTCGCCGGGCTGCAGTCTCACCATGGCTAGCTGGGGTGTCTCTGCGCCGGGTTGGTTGCAGGATTTGGCGCCCACGGGGGTGTCGCTGTTCGAGGAGGACGAGATCCTGGTGCTCGAGTTCAGCGGGGAGCTGCTGCTCGGCGAGGTGACCCGACACCCGGGGGTGACCCGCGGGTGCGAGCGTGGGTGTGACATTCCACCCGCGAGTCTCATTGAGGGCAGGCATGGCCAAGTGTCGCGAGCGCCATCGAGGGCGGGTTTTTGCTCCATCCGCACCCTGTTGCCATCCCTAGCCGGCCGTCACCCATCGTCCTAGGCTCCCAGTCCCAGCCACTAGCTAGCTCCACGTCCGCCGGCCGCATCGTCGCATCGCCACCCCGCCAGTGCCACCACCCTGCCCGTCGATGGCGCCCACTAGAGAAGGTGGTTCTGCTCCTGGAACGAAGGGCAAGGGCAAAACCAAGACCAAGAGCGTGCGCCACCTTGTAGCGCCGCCAGCAGCACCGGCAGCGGCACCAGCTGCAACGGCTTCTCCAGCAGCAGGTACTGATTTGGGACTGATTGCTTGATTATTTGGGACTGGCATGCACTGATTTAGCAATGTTTCACGTGGCTCTTGGCAGGATCAAGGAGTAAAAGGCCTGCATCTCAAAGTATTAGCTCTAGTGGAACTTGTGAAAGTCCAACTATAGCAGCATCAGAAGCAGCATCAGTGATAGGTTCTTCTGCTCCAAATGTTGACACTAGTTGCAGTGGCAGTGGCGCTGGCGCACCAGCAACAACCACAACTCCAGCTACCACAACTCCAATTAATGTCGACGATGATGAGGATGACGAGGATGAAGAGCAGGCTCACCTTTCTGGCAAGAGGTTGAAGAAATGCACATCATCTGTCTAGAAGTATTTCACCAAGAAAAAGGAGGTTTTAGAGGTGGATGGAAAGCAGTTTGAGCAGCTGTGGGGATACTGCAATTTCCCTAACTGCAAGCAGAGGTACAGAGCTGAGGGCGTATGTGGGACGACTGCATTCAAGAACCATTTGAAGTCAAAGCACAGTATTGTTGAGGGACAACAGCAGCTTAAAGTTGGTAAAAACCCTGGTACTGAAATTGCTCATGTCCAGCCTTACAAATATGACCAAGAAGCTAGCTTGAAGAAATTGAATTTGGCAATAACCATGCATGAATATCCTTTCAATATAGTTGAGCACGAGTATCTTGTTGATTTCATAAAATCTCTCCGTCCTAGCTTTCCGATAAAGTCCCATGTCACAGTTAGGAAAGAAATAATAGACAAATATCTGAAAGAGAATGCTAATGGTTCTCTAGTTTGTGATGGGATGTTTTTTCATGTTAGATATGCCTGCCATATTCTCAATTTGGTTGCTAGAGATGGGTTGAAAGTCATTTCAGGAACAATCAGCAATGTCAAATCACTTGTACTAGCTGTGAAAGGGTCTCCATTGCAGTGGGAAGAGCTTATGAAGCGTGCCACCGAAGCTGGGTTGGATACAAAGAAGGGTATCTCGATGGATGTTTCAACCAGGTGGAATTCTACCTACCTAATGCTGAGAGATGCCTTGTACTACAAGGATGCATTTATTAGGCTGAAGTCTTCAAATCGCAAGAGGTATGCCAAGATTTCTCCAACTTCTGCTGAATGGAACAATGCATTGACAATTTATGGTTGCTTGAAGAAATTTTATGATCTCACTGAAATTCTCTCTGGCACTTCATATCCTACTGCAAACTTATTTTATAGAGGTTTCTGTGATATAAAGCCCTTGCTTGATGACTGGTGCTGTAGTGGAGATGCTACAATTACAGATATGGCAATTGCTATGAATGACAAATTTGACAAATATTGGCAGCAGTCCAACATTGCTCTAGCTGTAGCCTGTTTTCTTGATCCTAGGTATAAGAAAAGGCTGATAGAGTACTATGTGAAGAAGTTCTATGGTGATCATTATCAAGTTGAACTTGATGAGTTTGTTAGTGTGGTAAAGAAACTGTACAATTTTTATGTAAGTTCTGCTCCTGCATCATCAAAGAAAAATAGTAAAGGGGCTGCACCTGGACCTAGTAGCACAGCTGATATATTAATGGGAAATGTAGACCATGACCTAGAAGAATTCTTATATGATGCAAATGAACCTGCTATGGTTGAGTCAAATGAGTTGGAGAGGTATATTGCAGAACCACTTCTGAAAATTGTTGATGAGTTTGACATCTTAGCATGATGGAAAAACAAGAGAGAAGACTATCCTACCCTTTCGCAAACTGTTCGGGATGTAATGGCCATATAGGTATCAACAGTAGCATCCGAGTCCGCTTTTAGTGCTGCTAGTCGTGTTATTGATCCCTATCGAAGTCGTCTTGATCCTGAGATGGTACATGCATTAATTTGCACAAAGGATTGAGTTGCTGCAGCAAGAAAAGGTGCTCATTTTATTTATTTTTTTCAGTTATTAGACACTTATAATTGCAGCAGAATATTGCATTGATTATTTTCCTTTCTTTCTTATTTATTGTTCAGATTCTAAAATGGTTGGATCAATTGTGAGTGATCTTGAGGTTGAGGCTTTGGCTAATGTTGTCACTAAACTGAAAATTGAGGTATATTTATTGACTACTTGCTACATCTAATTTTAGTTTAGATTCTAAAATGGTATGCTAGTTGCTACATCTAATTTTAATTCACTTTACAAAACTTGTAGGAAAAGGACAAGGACAAGGAGGGGGGGTGAGGACTTTGAGGAGGACAATGAGGAAGCAAAAGACATGGAAAGTGATCCTGACATCGTGGATGATGCTGATGAACTGTAGATATTCTGTTAATTGCTTGTTCTAGACTTGTATTTGCGTGTCGACAATTGTGTTAATATTTAAGACCAAGAGTCATGCACTTGTTAATTATTATATGCACTTGAACTAGATCATGCACTTATTAATTGTTATATACTGGATCATGCACTTGTTAATTGTTATGCATTGTGGGTCGGTATTCCGTATTTAATTTTCGTATACCGACCGTGTTCGACATAATTCCGCTCGAATTGGTTCGTTTTCGAAATTCCTGAAATTCCGTAAGTTCGTGTTCGTTTTCGTGTCCGGCTTTACCGTTTTCGTTTTCGCTTTCGTATTCAAATGTAGAAGTAGAAAACAATTGAGGAGTTTTTCGACCGTTTCCGACCATTTTCATCCGTACCTGCAACCTGCTAATTGCCACAGCACACCTCAACCAAGTGAACTAACTATGTTTTTGTGTACATACAAGTAACAGACTACTATATTTGTGTTAGGGATGGGAAACAAAAACAAAAGGACGCGCGGGATCGATGTCATGGGTGGCTGCGAGACTGGCTCTTCGACGTTCTCCACATACGCAGCAGGGAGGTGGCAACGCCGCTCGCGTGAGGGCGAAAAAGAATGGACCGTCCGGCCTTGGTGAGGATGGTCTGACCGTTGAACCACTGTTATTTTTTATTTATTTATTTTTAAAGTTTATTAATTTCTTCAATTTTTAGTTCGTGATAGGTAAGATGGAAAATAAACGTTAAACATCTTATAATTTATTAATTTTAGAGTAAATTTCACAAAACCCTATATATTTTGATTTAAGTTTCACAAAAACCACACTATTATCCTTTTGCCTTTGAGATGCTGTACATATGAATTCTAAACTTGTAGGCTAAATCCATGAGTTTTATATAGGCAGTTAATCTCGGTAGCAAGTGGGTCCTACTTGATTTTTTTCTACTTTTATATTAAAACAAGCAAGTGGCTGGAAATAAACAGTACGGATCGTAGGCATAACAATCTCAATCGCCATCGCCACGTCCTCATCCGTGATCAGTGAGTTTGAATGCTTCTGGTTCATAGCCTTAAAAACGCTTCTAGCAGCCACACATATGATGGAACAATCTCGTCGAAAACAACATCACAACCAAAGATAACTGCAATACGATAATGGTCAACTCGTAGAAAAGGGACAGATAGAAGATTATACTTGTTCACGCGGTACGTGCTGTTAAAAATGACAACCTTTCCCAAATCACCATAGTCCATTTGTGATTGTGCATCTGACCAAAATATATTCTGTAGTCGCCCTTCTTCATATGTACTGTATTTGATAAATAACTCTAAATCTTGTTGTTTCATCGTCTACCATATGATTGAAAATATACTCGGCGTCACTACCTTCGATTATTTTTTTTCTGTACCTCGATAAAAAGTTATATATGTTCTACATAAGAAATCCAGTCTCTTCAGTACCAGCGTGGCTCTTCTCCATAACGTCCATTATCTGGCAAGGGTGAAGCCCATCCAGCCTCAGCTCGATTGCCTCAGCTTTCTATGGATCATTAAGTCCACGGTGCGAATGCAGAACAAATACATGCTCTGGTTTTGCAAACACATGTTCATGGACATCGACAAAATCCTTCACATACCATATGCCGTTGTTTTCACTCTTCTGGACGACAAGACGTGCCATACATCCACATCTAGTCAGGGCCCGTGGCTTCCTTTGTTTATCGGTTCTTTCAAAGTTATTCATTGATCTGTACCTTTCACACGAGCAGACGAATCTTCTCCATATTTCCTATTTGCTGCCTGGCTTGTATCTCACATTGTCACTCACGCTGAACCATTTTTCATATGCATAATTATCGTAGAACTCATAGAATTCCTCCTCGCTCATAAATGTCTGATTTGCAACGACATTATACTCCTCCAATTCCTCCAGGCTAACATACTTGTCGTTAGCCATGATGCTCAATTGAAATTGGAAAACATTACGTCTCAATTGCCCCATTGCTAACATAAATTGAAAAAACAACACAACTATGCACACTGATGCTATTAGTAACTAAAAATATGTTAATGATAGAAGTAACACCGACGAGCTGCAAACAAATGCGAAAATAGACTAGATACAATACCGGACACATTACACACCATAAGCACTATAGTATATTTTAGCATCACTAGTAGACTTACTTCCTATTTGCAATATATCAAAGGATAATACATGGTCTACCAAGATTTCCTATTTACAAAGTATTCTGAGTTTAACCAAGAGACTATTATATGTCGGTTTTATTACCTAGTTTAACCTACTATTTGATCATCTTGGACAATTAACGGATGTACTCTCCTATAAATAAAAAAATATTCAAAATATTTAACTCTTGAGGTCGGTTTTGTTTATTATGATTTCTTGCTTTATATGCAATCTAAATGAGAGAGATCATCGCATAACCAAAAAATTGAGAATCATATGATAATTATGACAATAGATGAGCACAACAACCATGAATGTGACCACAAACAAATACAAAGTCTAGTCTTCTATACATACCTAGATGACAACACTCTCGACGGCAAGGACGTCGGATAGTGCTCCAGTTGAAGGGACAGTTAGGATGTGGCAGCCGCGTGCTCCTGGCGACAGGACAGAAGGCTAGCCTTCCTCGCGACATGTGGGATGGGCAGCGGCGCGATATGCAGGATGGGAGGGATGTTCGGTGCCGCAAGGGCTATAATGGAAGGGAGGGGCTATGGTGCGGGGCTGCGGCACACGGTGACGAACGGGAGAGGCGTCGACGCCGGCGTCACTACGTGAGATCAGTGTCAGCATCGCTAGAGAAGAGATGGCGTCAGCGTCCGATCAAACCTGATTAGAATAGAAATATTTTTTCTAGACTAAAATACTCTCAGAGGCAATGTAAGTAATTTTTATAATTAACACGTCATTTACTAAAAATATGCATTTAAATGAATAATTAGATTTTATCCATACTATTTTTTTTCTTCTAATTAGTATACTGTACTGTAAAGGGCCTCCTTATATTATGGACGGAGGTAATACAAGATATAGTAAAACAATCAGTAGGCACATGACGTCTGTCCTCTGTCCACTATCACCGGACGGCAGAGGAGCTGCACCATCAGCAATGACGTCGAAGTGCCTTCGCTGCTGGCTGCTTACTCGCCCTCGCCAATCGAAATCGTAGAGCAAGCATAAACATATTTAAACTCATTCCGCGCTCTTGATTTGCTCAGAACCTTGAGTCTTTCTTCTTGTTATCCCTTCCCAGCCAAGCCAGTTACGAGCACCGGAGCACGCCGTAATCGCCCTCGCACAAGCCATTTGCAAGCATGCAGAGAGAACAGGCCGCCGAGGACATCGTCATCGCCGGCGCCGGCATCGCCGGCCTCGCGGTGGCTCTCGGACTCCACAGGTACAGCCTTTGCTTGTGTTGGATCGGTTCTGAGGTGTCTAGCGACACGTTCCAAGTTCTAAGTCCATGGGAGTCGATCGAGCTGCGTGCAGGAAAGGCGTGAGGAGCGTGGTGCTGGAGTCGTCGCCGACGCTGCGGACGTCCGGGTTCGCGTTCATGACATGGACGAACGCCTTCCGCGCGCTTGATGCTCTTGGGGTAGGCGACAAGATGAGGAGCCAGCACCAGCAGATTCAGGGGTATGCATCATCAGCTCGATCGCCAACCTATTTTCTCTTCTTCCACTCCTTGAGGCACTGTGCTTGCGAAATACTGTAGGAGACTGGGAGTCACCGAGATCTTGACCTCCATGTCAGAAATCCCATCACAAGCGTGTACACGAGTAGCATAAACCTCGACTATCCGAGTGTCACCTTGGGTTGACTCAGCAGACTGGCCGGGGACCTATATATAATACACAGGTCCTGACTGTTACTGTATCATTTGGTGTCGAGCCTGAATTTTTTTCCCCTTGTTCATTATTTTTAGCTTGCGTGTCATGTCTTCAGCAACTGGAGAAATAATGCAAGAACTTGATCTGAGGGTGCAAGGCAAACGGTGAGATACCTGTCAACCTGCTTGTTTCCTTTTTTTTTTCTTGTTAATTCTTCGGTGGCGCGCACATCGGACTGCAGCACAGCAGCACAGGGTGTTCGTGTATCAACCTGAAAACTCTGTGACACAGGGGACCCCATGAGGCACGCTGTGTGAGCCGCAACGAGCTGCTACGGGCGTTGGAGGAAGAGCTGCCAACAGGCACCATCCGCTACTCCTCCAAGATAGTCTCGACTGAGGAAGACGGCAACGCCAACATCCTCCATCTGTCTGACGGATCGACTCTCAGGGCAAAGGTAAAACACACGCATGCATGAGAGCGTGTTACTGGATAGCCATATTTTTGGTTGACGAGCAAACGGCGATTCAGGTGCTGATCGGGTGCGACGGGATCAACTCGGTGGTGGCGAGATGGCTGGGGCTCGCGAAGCCGTCGGACTCGGGGCGCACGGCCACGCGCGGCCACGCCAAGTACCCGGAAGGCCACGGCTTCGAGCCAAAGTTCCTGCAGTTGGTCGGCAAGGGCTTCCGTGCAGGCTTGGTGCCCTGCAACGACGCCGACGTCTACTGGTTCTTCACGTGGTCTCCTTCCCCAGATGGTCAGCCACACACTGACGCTATCAAGATCCAATCACTCGATCAGTAACTGATTAATGCCGCGTCTTTGACAGATAAGAATGTCGACCGGAGTGCAGCCGCGATGAAGCAGTACGTGCTGACCAAGCTGCGCAGCACGAAGGTGCCACCCCAGGTGCTCGAGGCGATCGAGCGGAGCGAGATGAACGACGTCCTCGCGGCGCCGCTGCGGTTCCGGTCGCCGCTATCGCTCCTGTTCACGAGCAGCATCAGCAAGGGGAACGTGTGCGTCGCCGGCGACGCGCTCCACCCGACGACGCCGGACCTGGCGCAGGGCGCGTGCACGGCGCTGGAGGACGCCGTCGTCCTGGCGAGGTGCCTCGGCGAGGCGCTGCTCCGTACTGGCGGCGACGGCGCCGCGGCGGAGGAGGAGAGGTCGAGGCGGGTCGAGGCCGGGCTGCGCCAGTACGCCGACTCCCGGCGGTGGAGGAGCGTCCAGCTGACCGGGGCCTCGTACGTGGTGGGGTTCGTGCAGCAGAGTGACCACGCCGCCGTGGGCTTCCTGCGGGACAAGCTCATGTCCACAGTGCTCGCCAAGATGGTGCTGATGATGCCGGACTACGATTGCGGCACGCTCTCGAGTTCTGGTGCTTGTTGACGTGCTTTGGCCGATCAACTGCAACCTGTAATCGTGTCGTTGTTATGTTGTTTTACTGTTTCATCACATCCCAAGCCTGTAAAACTCTCCCTTTTGTCTGCAGAAGAATAAAGTCGAGTGCATTTGGCCTTTGGTTGGATATGCCAAAGTACCCGTCTCAACCCGGAGGAGGAAAGGGCAATGGCGCGAGCATACGTTCTACCTCGACCTTTTTTAATTATTCGGTTTATTCGTAAGTCGTCACGTAAAACAATAATTAATTAATTATTAATTATTAAAAATTTAAAAATATATTTATTTAATTTTTTAGAGATACTTTTAAATATAATTTTTTTAAAAACATATCATTTCGTGTTTAAAAACATACTAACAGAAGAAGATAAGACATAAACACAACCCAAAAAAACGCCACCTCGCTAGTTCCAAAATGCCATCAAACAGTGAGGCTGGGAATGTTGGATCCTCTGTAACCAGAGCATACCTGCTGCCTCGACTTTTTTTTATTCGGTTTATTCAGAAGCCGCCCTCGTGCCTGTAAAAGTAGTACTCGTACTACGAAACAACCCGGACAGTTCCAAAATGCCATCAATCAGAAAGTAGTACTCGCACTACGAAACAAAACAGCGAGGTTGTGAATGTTGGATCCTCTGTAACCATTCTTCTTGGGTTCAACATTACCAAATCATGATTCAGAAGTGTGGAAGCCATAGGTCCCGAGTACCTCATTACAAACATATCGATCACTCAGATAGAGAATGAGTCTAGCCTTGTAATTAGAGATATGATAGAACCCGGCGGGCTTTGCCTTGTACGATAAGGAATGTACAGTCTTAGTCAGGTAAATTATATTTATAAGAGAAGATCCCTTAGACTGTAATCCGGCTGGGACTCCTACTTTATAACCCTGTCACCAGTATGTAAGAAGAGGCAGATCGTCCCATAAAGACAGAATCATTAGAAGATCATAGATACACATAAATTCTAAAAAAATAACACCACAACTAAACGTAAGGTATTACCTCACATCGAGAATCTAAACCAGTATAAATCTCTTCATGTTTCTTTACAATTCACTAAATTTTTATCCACCGAGTAGCCCCATATTTATATTACCGATACAAAATATCGATAAGAAGACTACCATAAACCAACTGACCAAGGTTTTGACGTGTTGTCAGTTTTCGACGTGTAATACAGCAATTCACAGTCGTACAGAGATACGTGGTGACTTGAGGAGCTCATTATTTCTCTTTTTTTTTTCAAGTCCCTCTACTCTTTTTTCTGTTCTCTTCTTCTCCCATTTCTCTCTCCTTTTCTCTTTAGAGATCTAGCGGGTGAGAGGAGGCTTAGGGCCTGTTTGGGGGAGATTGTAGAACCCGCTAGCTTCTCCAGCTGGTCCTAGAATCCACAATCTCCTCCAAACGGGCCAGCTTTTTCAACAATCTGTAGAAGTCCAATTGGAAAATGAACTACGGCCTAGAAGCTGGGAATAGCAGCTTCCCGAGATTCTGAAGGAGGAGCCCTGGAATACCCCTAACACCCGAACCCTCACCTCCATCCATCGAAGTAGCGCGCACGGGAGACGGGAAGTGGCGACGGGCGAGGACGGGGTCGCTCGCCCCTTCCGCGCGGCATCCTTCGCCGGATCCGAGGTCGGGAGGCAGCTACGGGCGGTCGAGTCGGCGGCTACGGGCGGCCGAGTCAGCGGCGACGAGCGGCCGAGGTCGGGAGCAGCTACGGGCGGCCAAGTCGGCGGCGACGGGCGGCCGAGCTCGAGAGGCAGCGATGGGACCGAGGTCGGGAGGCGGCGACGGGCGGCCTGGGAGGCGACAACGAGAGGCCGAGCTCGGGAGGTAGCGACGGGCGGCCTCCGAGGTCGGGAGGCAGCTACGGGCGGCCGAGCTCGGGAGGCAGCGACTGGACCGAGGTCGGGAGTCGGCGGCGACGGGCGGCCGAGGTCAGGAGGCAGCTACAGGCGACCGAGTCGGCAGCGACGGGCGGCCGAGCTCGGGAGGCAGCGACGGGACCGAGGTCGGGAGGTGGCGACAGACGGCTGAGCTCGGGAGGTTGGGAGGCGGCGACTGGCGGCCGAGCTCGAGAGGCGGCGAGTCGGGCGGCCGAGGTCAGGAGGCAGCGACCGAGCTGCCGAGCCCAGATATCCGCATATACATCAGACCAACCATCAACTTCAGGGGTATTTTAGACAATTTAGCCTCTCAGTACACCAACCAGAAGCTCCTCCAAACAGGACCTCCTCAGCTTAACAGAATCTCAACTTCTCAGAATCTCTAGCTAGCTTCTCAGAATCTCAGTTTCTCAAAATCTCCAGCTCCTCCAAACAGGCCCTTAGATAGCTTAGGAGTAAAAACTCTCTCATCTCTTGTTAGTATGTTTCTCAAGCTATTAAATGGTGTTTTTTTACAAAAATTTTCTATCTAAAAGTTGTTTTAAAAAATTATATTAATTTATTTTTAAATTTAAAATAATTAATATTTAATTAATCATACACTAATGGTTTAACTCGTTTTACGTTATCATTATTTTTTTTTTCCTCACCCTCAAACTCACCCTTCAGTCCTCTACCACCCACGCTGAATCCGCCCATGTGCATGTGTCGTGAAATCGCCGTGTCCCAGTTTGTTTGATGAGTACCGTAGTCATCAGACGGACCCGCCGCCTCGATGGAATTCGATCTTCTCCCTCCAATCAGTCCAACCACACTCTTCCACCGTTTTGCTACTATAAAGAAACAGGCGCATCATGAGACCCTGGTTCTGTACACACCGTCTCCACTCTGTTGCAAGAGAGTAGAGACACCAACCGCACGCGGCTGTGTGCGCGAACAATGGAGGGATCCGACGTCGAGGGCATCGTCATCGCCGGCGCCGGCCTCGCCGGGCTCGCGACGGCGCTCGGGTTACACAGGTAGTACTACCTAAAGCATCCCCTTGTGCCGCCATGGCGTTTCACCATGATCTGCGCTGTAGCTACTGCGTTGCGCGCGCACGTGGAGCTGACGATCGATTTGCGGTGGCCGGTGGTGCGCGCCGTGTGGCTGCAGGAAAGGGGTGAGGAGCTTGGTGCTGGAGTCGTCGGCGACGCTGCGGGCGTCGGGGTTCGCGTTCACGACATGGACGAACGCCTTCCGCGCGCTCGACGCCCTTGGTGTCGGCGACAAGATAAGGGAGCACCATCTGCTCTACGACAGGTGAGTACGGAGTAGCAATCGAACCCAGTAGTAGTACAGTACAGCTACAAAATTACGCTGGCCCATCTACAAAAAGAATTCTTGTGCATTATTAGGGCTCGTTAAGGCGAAATCAAATTTAAAGACCGGCTTGTTTGAGAGGCCGATAATGCTGGCCCATCTACGAAAATTGAGGCCCATACTGATGATCTGATTTTAAGCCCATATAAATAAGGCCTAAATTTTCAAAATCTTTTGAGTAGTTTATATCTACACGTAAAATAAATTTATCTTCTACGGTACTCCCTCTGTCCTAAAATAAACCAAATCCTCGTATCCTGATACGACTTTAGTGGTGAGAGAAAAAACTACACTGCCTCTAATTAATAGGAAAGTAGTATTTATGGGTGGATAGGTAAGAGGTATTAAAGAAATAAAATTTATCGATTCATATACGGATGATAATTAAGAAGATAATAATTTATTTATTTATTTTAGAACAAACTTTGAATTATAGGAGTGGATTTATTTTGAGACGGAGGGAGTGTATATCTTGTAGAGAAAATACCCAGGTCGGCCTGGCCTTGTTCGATGAGCACTTAGTAGCTGGGCCTAATAGGTATTGGGCTTTTATTGGTGCAGATTTTCCGCACTCCGTGTCTTCTGGCTTCTGAACTTCTGGGCTTCCTCTGTTTCTTGTTACTTTCAGCACAACTTTTATTGGTGCAGATTATTAATTAGCCTTCTGAAGTTGCAATAGTTATCCGTAGAGGACTGTGTGATCGACTGCAGTTGTGACTTGTCGTGCTTGTTTACAGACTGGTGACATTCTCTGCATCCACGGGCGAGCCTGCCGCCAAAGTGAGCCTAAAGATGCAAGGGAAAAGGTAAAATGTCTGCCACTAATGCTAGCTGAGGCCTGAGTGTTGCAGCTAGAACAGCCCAGTTCAATTCTCTGTACATAATCTTACGAGTAAACGTCTGAAATGATGGTCTCATCAGTGGCCCGCATGAGATTCGGTGCGTGAAGCGGAATTTCCTACTGGAGACGCTGGAGAACGAGCTGCCGGAGGGCGCCATTAGGTTCTCTTCCAAGATCGTCTCGATCGAGGAAGAAGGCAAGCTCAAGCTCTTACATTTGGCCGATGGTTCAACCATAAGAGCAAAGGTGTGTGAGATTCATCATCTGTACTTCTGTTTCTTCTCACCAGAAGCAGGAATGGCCTGATTCACTGCTGTGCATTGTGAAGGTCCTGATAGGGTGCGATGGCGTGAACTCTGTGGTGGCGAAGTGGCTTGGCCTGCCAAAGCCAATCCTCTCGGGGCGCTCGGCCACCAGGGGCCTCGCCGAGTACCCTGCCGGCCATGGCTTCGGCCCGGAGATCATGCAGTTCATCGGCCAGGGCTTCCGCTCCGGCGTGCTGCCCTGCTCCGACACCTCCGTGTACTGGAACTATACCTGGTACCCCTCCTCTGATGGTGAGCACCATTACTAGCTACTTGTCTACTTCCCCTTGACACCCAGCATCAATGGCGGACTCGCTGATTAATCTGTCGTGTGTGCAGACGGCGACGCGGAGGAGAGCGTGGCCAAGATGCGGAGCTACGTGCTGGTGAAGCTGAGGGCGGCGAAGATCCCGGCCGAGGCGCTGGACGTGATCGAGCGGAGCGAGATGAGCGACGTGGTGTCCTCGCCGCTGAGGTTCCGGTCGCCGCTCGCGCTCGTCCGTGGCAGCATCTGCAGGGGCAACGTCTGCGTCGCCGGCGACGCCTTCCACCCGATGACGCCCGAGCTCGGCCAGGGCGGCTGCGCGGCGCTCGAGGACGGCGTCGTCCTCGCCCGGTGCCTGAGCGAGGCATTCGTCGGCGCCGGCACCGGGCACGACCCGGGGTACGATGCCGTCGCGGCGGCGCTTCAGAAGTACGCCGAGGAGAGGCGGTGCCGGGGCATCCAGCTGATCACGGCGGCTTACGTCGTCGGCTTCATCCAGCAGAGCAACAACGCGGTGATCAAGTTCCTCAGGGAGAAGTTCTTGTCAGGATTGCTGGCCAAAGCTCTGATCACCATGGCCGATTACGATTGCGGTAAGCTATGATTCTGGTCACGAGAGAGCAAGCAAGAAGAAAACAAAAGAAATGGCGGTGAGTGGGAACCGTCTTAATTAGCACATGGAACAATCTTGTGATGTGGTTAACCAAGCACGAGGGGGCGAGCTTAAAGTCCACCGTACAATGTATTACTCCTTCCGTCTTAAAATATTATAAAAACCTACTACTAAATATGATATATTTTAGTTCTCATGAATCAGGATAAGTCTATACAAATTCGTAGTACTAGAATGTGTCATATTTAATACTAATTTTTTTTATTTTGAGATGAAGAAAATACCACATACACACTTATCATGACAGATACTCAAGGCAAACTGTTATGTACCCTTTTCTATATCAAACTTGAGGTCAGGATTTGACTTGTTGGTATGTGTCCGAGACAAGTTTTGCTCTAGAAATTTCCTGGTCAAAATAAAGTTCCTTTGGTTTATAAATGCACATCTTGGCATGATTTAGTCACATGATGATAAATATGATCAAAACAAGTTCTTTTAGAGCGCAAGTAGTTAAAAAACACGCATGCGCACGAGTAAACATATCACCACATATGCACACTCACAAAACTTACTACTCCTTCCGTTCCAAAATATATCAATTTTTAGTATTCAAAATTTGTCCTAAAATATAACAATTTCTATACCTATATTCTCTTTTCAACCAATCAGAAACTTCCACCACTAAAATTTTCCACCTACTTTCACTTTTTAACCAATTATAACATTTCTCCATTTAATTTCACCAGCTTCCTTAATACCAGTATCTATCTCTAAAACTTTTTTTATTTTGAACCGAAGGGAGTACTATTTTCACTGAAAACCAACCTGTGTGTGCTTAATTTCAAACTGTATAATTTGAAATATAATGGGTGGAGTAATATGCCCATGAATTCAGCACCGCAATTTGAACACACAGTAATGTTGGTCAAGGCGGGAAAATCCACTGGCGGGTAGCGGGTGGCCCATCCTTGCGTGACTAAAAGAAGATGATCAATTTTTGTGGTGCAGAGGTAGCAACAGATCAAGCTGCCATAATCACATGGTGTGGTTAATCACCCCAACATATGGGTAAAATATTAACAAAACGGTTTGACCAAGTGGCTTCATCCGCATCCAAGAATTTTATATGGACCATGATTAATTAGGAGCAATTTGCAGTACGGCCAAGTGTGAGGAATCCCTGTCTAGTTCTGTTATAGTGCTTATCATATAGCCGACCATGAGCTAGTGTCCATTCATGGTTCTGTGGCATCTCTAATACTATGCGAAAAGGTTGTATAAGTTTGTAGCCCAAAAATTGAATCTCGAAGCATCTGCAGAAACCGGAAGCAAAAGGGCCAGCTTCCTCCTTTACTCTTGAATCAAATTTGTCCATCTGACAAGTTTGTATACACATCGTAGCCACATCAAAATAAAAGGCTTCTCACTGTCAATCAAGTCATTTAACCTGAAAGAACAGGGAAAATGTGCATTTGTCAGCTATTCTGTCATTGCATTACTCATCATTCAAATATAAAGGTTTGACTATGTAATCTATCAGAGACACCAATAGATAAGTAAAGTCTTACAAATTAATTAAAAAATAGTGCATCACTACATCCACAGCCCGTTGCCCTAATAGTCCAACAGAGGCCTTTGGTGACAGTTGACTTATAAGCAACAGTTTCTTTTCGTAGATTCCCATCAACCAAACAAAAAAACAGCAAAGCTAAGCACTGGGAGAGCTCCACTACCCCTATTATCTGAAACAAAAGTTAACCACCTATTCGCACTGCTAAATTCCCTAGTTTCCAGACCTAGCTAACTGATACCTACCAGTGGGGACCACCTGCATTCCAATAACCAACTGTCATGGCATTGGCATCAACTAGCGGTGGTGATTTGTCTGACGGGGCGGGTTGGGTTAACGCGCGTCAACCGCCTAAATCCAAGGGGGTGCAACATGATTACCGACGCTTCTCGATCCAATGACCCTAGGTAATCACGCGACCTCCCCAGCCGTAATCCCATGTGCCCCAGGCAGTGGAGTCTCGTGACCTCACGTGACGCTTCCGCCCTCTCCATCCCACTAATCATCCACGCAATGCTTCTTCTAATCGCCACTAATCCCAAATGATTGTTTAGTGCCCCGTATCATAAGACCGGTCACGTCGTGGAGCAGTGTGAGACAGTGTAATTTTTATATTATTTAAACTTTTATATTATTTATTTTTAAAATTAAACCATCTCGAAACTTATTTATAAATCTAAATTTTTTGGCCACCCCAGTCTAACTGACATGACCAAATAACGATGTCATGTTAGTTAAACTGGTGTGGCAAGGGTTTTGTGACAGAAGAATACTGCCACGTCAGACGAGATGGCGTGACCAAAGGTTTTAGATTTGAAAATAAGTTTCGAGAGAGTTAAGTTTTAAAATTAAAAAATACTCCTAAAAAGATTTAAAAAATAAAAAAATTCACCATTGCCAGATTGCTTCCCCACAAAAGGATCAGCTATTCATCACCTTCTGGTGGCAGGCAAGGATAGAAAAACGGCAGAGTCGGCCGGGGTTGCAGATCGGAAGAATCTCTCTCTTTCGAAATGTTCAGGGTTTTTGGAAGGAAACAAAATGGGGCTAGGAATCGTGGCATTTAAGGCGGCACGGTGCAGCTTCTGTGGGTGCAACATGCATCGGCATGTGAGTCTGCCTCGGGAGCCGCGCGCGCGTCGATCTCGTGGCCGCCGCGGGTTTCCTATTTAAGCACCGCCGCTGGTGACACCGTCCCCTCCTCCTCAATACTCAGATCGATCGCCTCTTACAATCCCCGTACCGCCTGAGTTAGCATCTGAAGCCATTTCGAGGGACATGGCGCGCAGCGTTTTCCTCTTCTTCCACTCGGTCGTCGCTGTCGCGGCGTGCCTCGCCGCGACGGCCGCCGCGGGTTGGATCGGTGGCACGGCCACGTTCTACGGCGGGAGCGACGCCTCCGGCACAATGGGTAAGTAGACATTTGTTATGCCTCAGTTTATACACACACCATTGCTGACTAGCTGCACTGGCGCTGACAATGGCGATGTGTTTGTGTGTTGTGTTGCGAACAACGGCAGGTGGCGCGTGCGGGTACGGCAACCTGTACTCGACGGGGTACGGGACGAACACGGCGGCGCTGAGCTCGGCGCTGTTCAACGACGGCGCGGCGTGCGGGGAGTGCTACCAGATCACGTGCGACCAGTCCAACTCGAGGTGGTGCAAGCAGGGCACGTCGGTGACCGTCACGGCGACCAACCTTTGCCCCCCGGACTACTCAAAGCCGAGCAACGACGGCGGGTGGTGCAACCCGCCGCGCCAGCACTTCGACATGGCTCAGCCCGCCTGGGAGCAGATAGGCATCTACCGCGGCGGCATCGTCCCGGTCAAGTTCCAGAGGTACAGCCCCAAACGCTAGAGCTCCGGCCGCCGGCCGGTGACGCACAAACGCAAGCGGTGATCACGTACTGACGCTAGCTAATACGTGTGTTTGCAGGGTATCGTGCTCGAGGAAAGGAGGGGTGCGGTTCACCATCAATGGCAACAGCTACTTCGAGCTGGTGCTCATCACCAACGTGGGCGGGCCGGGGTCGATCAAGTCGGTGCAGATCAAGGGCACCACGACGGGGTGGATCACCATGTCCAGGAACTGGGGCGCCAACTGGCAGGCCAACAACTACCTCAACGGGCAGGCCATCTCCTTCTCGGTCACCTCCACCACCGGCAAGACGCTCGTCTTCGAGGACGTCGCGCCGTCCAACTGGCGGTTCGGCCAGACCTTCACCAGCGAAGTGCAGTTCTACTAGCTAGTAGCTAGCGCGCGACGACGGCGGCGCACGTCGCGTGCTTGCCACGGCGAGCGGCCGGCCCGCCGCCATTTCCGTTCATTTTTGCATTTGGAGAACTTGTCAAAAAGACCAGCTTATTTAGCTTCATTCTGATTGGAAAAATGTATTTTAGCTTAGGGGGCGTTACTGTGGTTTGCATGGCTGAGGCGGGTTCATGGTGTTCGTCTGGCCGGCCGGTCTGATCGATTGCCCGCCATGCCTAACCGCTTTTACGATGATTGCTGGGAAGAAGGAAAAAAAATAGTGATCTGGTCGTGAACGACTTTGCTTGAACACGAGGCAAGGCTGCACGCACTGATCGATCCGTGTAATGCTGAAATGGCGCTCATTGGAAGGCGCAAACCACATGCGAATTTACTGTTTGACCCGATGATGATCTCATTGAAATGAAATGGCTAGTGGTTATGTAAATTAACTACAGTATCTTCATACTTTCACTCTACTTCTGTACGTAAAAAATCACCCTCCCTAAAAATCACATCATTCAAAAACTAAACTACTGTCATAAAAACCATCTCATCCATAAAAAAAATCTATTGTACTTTTATGGCACCCATGCTTCAGCGATCTTTGACGGTTGCCAGAGTGGCTGGCAGCGATGATCGAGCAAGGGACTAATGGGGCTTCCGCGTTGGCTATGATGGCTGTAGAAACTTTGCGATACTTATCCCTGACTGGCTGATTCATGCTCTCAGGATTTACCTGGATTAGGAACAGGTTCTAAGTTTGCTATACTTCTACTGACGAAAACCAACATCGTCCTTTGTCAGACTCCGGCTAAGTCTGAATCTACTCATCTAAATGTTTAGTGTAAACATGATCACCCTTGAATTTGCATACTACCAAATCAAACCAGAATAATTTCAGCGAAGGATAATATAATCTGTTCTAGAACAAGAAATCACCAAGTTCTGAAGGGAAAAGACGAGCCTTACGTTTGTCTTTCCCCCTGTCGATCGCCATGCTTTTTCTTCCTCATCATCTCTACTAGACTACTACTACCTCTTCTTCCGTCCCCTCTTCATTAGAAAATTGATCTCTTCATTTGGAAACTGGAAGAGGATTGCGCCAGGTCATTCCACCCGTTGCCTGCACAATCAACGCGATTGATTCGTTTTTAATTTTTTCTTAGTTATGCACCAGGTCATTCCACACATTTAACTCTGATTATGGTTCCACACAACACTTCGGAACATACAGTTCCGTTTCAGACCATTCAGGTCATCCACCTGCCAGTCAGGCTGGTTCTAGTAATGGTTCCCAACCATAAATATAGTTTACAAACATTTTATAAAACAAAACTACGCTAAGAGATCACTTTACATCCGTTTGTAATCGTAGGCACGGCTGTTCGAACAGATTATAACCTTTGCAAAGGGTGCATGCTTTACCTACATGATGCAAGCTTACTCCGGGCACTCAACGCGCATTGATCAGATATGGCTAGTGCCCGGAGGTTTGCGACAAGGCATTTCCAAAGTATCCCCAGGATAATCTGATATCAGATAAACAGGTCCCAGACCAAGTATCAGGCAAGTCCCAGACTCTCTATACTCAGGATCCCGCGAGTGCATCTCATATTGCTATCTCTATACTGAGGATCCCGCGAGTGCATCTCATATTGCTATCTCGGCGACTCCACGTTTATCGACAACAAACTTACCCTGGTTTCTCAAATTACTTAGCTAGGGGTGTCCCATTCCACCAATGTGGTGGTACGAATAAATGATCAGTGGAAATTTCCAAAGAAAGCGGTCTTTATATGCCATGTGAAGTCAGGCCACACAGGCAATGACATCCCATGACAAAATTTTATGAAAAACCTTTATTTTACAAAGTGATCGACATCGCATGTCGACTTTAAAAATCATTTCATAAAAATCCCATAAATTTTTCCATCGTAATTTATACATATGTTTTGGGGCGTCCTCGATACCTGTACTCGAACATGCAGGTACCAGGACAACGACAGGGCGACAAAGATATAAGGTTATCAATTAACAAGGAAGGTTTAATATGCAGCAAATAGGACTGGGCCTCTCGAATCGGCTTGCGATCCGTAGCCAAAGTCGTGTTCCTAAAATGCACAGTTGGCAATTAATATATTTTATAAATATGGGTTCAACATGGTCAAGGTGTGACTTGCCTTGCTCCTGATCTTGAGCCTCTTTGACTAAATCCTCGATCAACTGCTCCTCGAACTCGACTCCTTTGCGTCACAAAATAAAAACACACAAAAAGTCACAAAATCATAACCTAACATAGTAAACTAATAGTACCATTGTGTTGATCTTATTTTTAGAAAAATTTTGAGAGTTGAATGAGCTCAAACGGAGTTAGGTTAAAAAGATATGATTTTTTAAAGTTTAAGGCATTTTGTGTGAAATAAAAAGGATTAAAAGATATTTAGGAAAAGTATTTATTTTGGAAATAGAGGCTAACAGGTGGGGCCCTTTTGGTCAGTGACAAGAGAGAGGAGGAGAGGTGTGGCCCACCTGTAGGTGACTCTAGTGACAAGGGCAAGGGCCATATGTCAGTGATTTAAAATGAAAGGGTCCACATGTCAGTGACTCTAGTTTTGTAAATGTGAATAGTGTTTTTACTTCGGTGGGGCCTATGTGTCAGTGTCACATGGAGTGTAGAGTCGGCCGGGCCCATATGTCGGTCAATATGAGAGAGGGAGGAGGTGGGGGCCACTGGCAGTGAGAGAAAAAGAGAGAGAGAGCGAGAGAGAGAGAGAGAGAGAGCCGCCGAGGGGAAGATCGACGGCGCATGGTGCCTGAGCGGCGCCAGCGATTGGCGGCGAGCCGACGGCGACGGAGTGCCGTGGCAGAGAGCGGAGGGAGTGAGGAGAATAGGGAGCGGCTCAGATGGGGGCAGAGAGGATCGATGGCAACGGAACACGTCGGCTAACCTCGCCGAGGAGGGAGAAAAGGGCGGAGCTCGTCGACGGGGGACAAAAACACGACGACGGAGGGTTCGGAACGGAGGCAACTGGTGCGGCGATGTGTGAATTAGGGAAAAAGGGAAGGGATTAGGCATATACCTTCACAATGTGGTGGAATTTTTGGGTGGCAGTAATGGCGGCGGCGGCGGCGGCGACCCGAATTGGGGCTTTCGGCGTTTGTGCAAATTGGACGGCGGTGAGAAGTGAGGGATGACCGCGGGTCTCTGGGGAGCTCGGTGACGGGTTTGGTTAGGGGAGATTGGGGCCAGAGGCGGATGGGCAGCGTGGAACAAAGGCGGCGGCTATGGCGGTTTGGTGGTGGAGAGAGAAGGAACACGGCGCAGGGCAGAGCTCTAGCTCGGGGATGGAGTGCGGGCGGTGAGGAGCTCTGAAGATATTTATAGCCTCGGCTCACCGCTTGTTGAAGGCGGTCAAAGGCGGTGGCGCAACACTCAGTGCGGCGAGGGCTCGGCTGGCTGAGGTAGGGCACGGCAGAGCGAGGGCGGCGGCGGCATGATCGTGTCGACCGAGCGAGGAAGAGGAGAGAAGGGCGAGAGGTGATGGGACAAGGCGGCAACGAGGGTGTTCTCGAGTTGGCATGGCGACGTGACGGGACGGCCGGGCGATGGAGCACGCGGTGTGAGGCGAAGGCGGGGCTCCCGGGGGCGGCAGAGGGTTGAGATGACAGCAGCGAAGGTGACACGGCAGAGTGGCGGTCGGGGACGAAGAGCACTGGTCGCGCACGGCTCGGGAGCGAGGCGTGGCCATGCATCCCCGAGATCGAATAGCTGGCGGGCATGGGGCGAGGAGGAAGACGGTTCTGGTGACGTCGTGCGGCTGACGGGTGGGCTCGGGATGTCGGCGAGGCGGTACGGGCTAGCGCGTGTGCGGGAGAAGATCAACGGCGTACATAGCTCGGGAGGGGACACGTGTCGGCAATCGCGTGTGGGCGAGCGTGCGTGCGGTGGGAGAAGATCGACGGCGCCGACGGTCTCCCGGGCCACGTGGCGATGATCGGCCGAGTCGGTGGGGAGGAGGCCAAGCGGGCCTTGCTGGGCCGAGGAAAGAAAAAGAAAGAGAGAGAGGGTTGCGGTGCAGAATGAACAGGGACTTTTGTAATTTTTCTCAGAACTCAAATTGAATTTAAATTAGATTTGTGGGCTCAGGGTTTTTAGGAGAATTTTTAGGGAGGTTTCTAGGGTTTTGGTATTTGAGAAAATTTTGAGATCACACGCATGGCACAACTTCAGAAAATCCGAGCAAGATCCAAACTTTCACAAATAATTTTTTTATTAAATTAATTTTCTAGCGCTCCTAAAAATACGGCGTTACACCCAATCAATAGGGTGCTGGAGGAAAAATGTAGTTATGTTCTTGGTCAGTGTAGGTGAAGACCAGAGGGACGCCGCTACACCGCAAGTGATCACCGGCGACTACAACAAGCCGGTGGAATGGTTCAAGGCACTGCAACCTCTATCTCCACTCCGTTTCTAGCAGATGAAATTGCAAGTATCACGATGGCTTCTCAACATACCGGTCAGTACCCAATTTCACATTAGAATTAGGGTGATCATCTTTTAGTTAAGCCCTTATGCAGTAGATTAGAAAATCTACACTCTCCTCCTCCCTTGCACCACCAATATGGAGCAGAGACACCACCGATGCGTTCGATTAGCGAAATAATAGAGAACTCTGATCACCAGGGGAGGAAGAAGACTGGCGGCGGTATACACCGGCGAACGCCACCCCGGCCATCCAATCCGATAACTGCAGGGAAGATACGTTGCATTTCATCTATCGATCCAGTTAAACACGCAGCTCGCTGTCGGGAAGAACTTACGGCAATTTACGGCGAGTGCGGCCGGCAATGGCGAGTGGCGTCAGCGAGACGGCGGTTCTCCCGTCATCTGGGGGAAAAACTGCGACGAGTCGTGCTCGCGAGGCGGCCGCGCGAGCGTTGTGGGGGTAGAGGCCCTGACCCTGACGGAGACGAAGGCGCAGTCCGTTCAGTTGGGCCGTGATGTGCTTGCCACTAACATATGGGCCCAATGTTACTAGACCGGATCTGGATTGCCATCAGCATAAGGCCCGTTAAATATGGGCCCGAACGGGATTGCAGCGAACGTACGGCCCATATTTTTTGGCCCGGAAAGACCATGCGAGCCCATGCGAGTTGGGCTTCATGCCGTGCACGTAACGGCTCATGTAAGAATTTTTACTGTTACTAATTTAATTTTTTTTTAATTTACAAAACTAATTTTCGGTTTGAATCATTTGCAAAACTAGTCTCTTGCCGCCCTGGGCCACGGCGGGATTTAAAAACCGCCGTGGCCCAGGGCGGCGAATGGCATCCCGTCACCCGGGGCTAACGACTCTGGCCGCCGTTAGCCCCGGGGACGCCACGTGGATTCGCCGCCCTGGGGGATGGCAGCGAATGCCCCCAGGGGGCCGAATGCAAAATTGCATTCGCCGCCCTGGGGGAGGGCGGCTAATGCAATTTTGCATTCGGCCCCCTGGGGGCATTCGCCGCCGTCCCCTAGGGCGGCGAATGCATAGGACCTGGGGGACGCCGGCGATGCATTCGCCACCGTCCCCCACGGTGGTTTTTAGCATAGTGAACGGACGGTCCGCATAGGGATCGGACCGTCCGAATCCAGGGGGCCGCCTGCAAAATGTTTTTTTTCTTTTTTTTGATATTTTTTTCTCAACTAGCAACACGAGAATAGCAAAATCTCGTGAAGGTGCAGCTCAAACCGATGTAAGATGTGGCTTATAGAAAATTGTGAGTGTGCTTTAAAAACCGTGCTGAAACTTCGGACCTCAAAAACTCAATCTTCCCGGCCGAATTTCGCAAAATTTTTTTGGACAAACCCGACGAAGTGGGGGGGAAGCGGATGTAAAATTTTCTGTAGATGTTCGTAGAGTACTTATTTGCCCGATTCCGAGATCGTATGCGAAAGTTATGACTGTTTTAAGGTAGGTAGCGCGTGTTACAACAATTTGCTATGCATTCGCCGCGCTGGCCGTGGATTCGGACGGTCCGATCCTTGTGCGGACCGTCCGTTCACTATGCTAAAAACCGCCGTGGGGGACGGCGGCGAATGCATTTTTACATTCGGCCCCCTGGAGGTATTCGCCGCCGTCCCCCAGGGCGGTAAGGCCACGTGGTCTCCCCGGGCTGACGGCGGCCCGCGCCGTTGGCCGTGCTTGACGAGGATGCCATTCGCCGCCCTGGGCCATGGCGGTTTTTAAATACCGCCGTGACCCACGGCGGCAAGAGGGTAGATTTGCAAATGACCCAAATCGAAAATTAGTTTTATAAATTAAAAAAAAATTAAATTAGTAACAGTAAAAATTCAATGTAATTATCTGTGCCTTTCGGCTACCTTGTTTAATCCCCATCGAGGCTGAGAGTGTTGTCTTCACCGGCCATGTTCCGGTGAAGAAGAACAAATGCTCCGGTGTGGTGAAGCCACGCGTGAGATCGGAAGGACGGGGACGATTCACGGTGTCGATGTGAACGCTGCCGGCGACTTTTGCAAGTCCGGCCGGCCGGTGAGTTGACAATTCACCATCTTCTCGCCATATCTGTGTGACAGCGCACTTGGATTCTTCCTGCGCCCGCCCGGCCGCGCGCCCTCATGTGAGCTAGTACCATAGCTGCCGCCTCATCTCTCACCAAATTCCGGATTCTTTCTCTTGCATGTCTTGTCAGCTTTGTCAACTAAATAATTCAAGATCGCCGGTTTAAGAAACGTAAATAGTTCCAGCTCATCATTCCTCCTGGGTGAGCATGCAGCAGCAGAGAGCACATGCGGGAATGGCAGCGTGATCTGCTTACGGATCGAATAGAAGACGCGTAAGTGCAGATCGATCTGATGGAGAGACGAGAATCTTCTGCTTGTTTGCCTGTTAGTGTCCATGGGAGAAGCTACGAAGAAAGAAGACGATCGCCGATCTGACGCAATTAATTGGAGCTGACTGTGCATTGTACTTGCGCCATTCGCGCTGCAGTGCAGGCCCTGAGTAGCAAAAATTCCAACCCCTGTGCTCCCGCTCTCACGCTCCTATTTAAGATCACCCGCATCTGTTCATAGTTACCACTGTCACAGTGCACATTACAGCAGCTTGGCAAGCCATTGCAGCTGCAAAATTCATAGAGATGTGCAAGCAATTACCGAGCATTCTGCTGCTCGTCGTCGTCGCTACGGCGTCGCGCTTCGCGCCGACGACGGCGGGCTGGTCCAAGGGCACGGCCACGTTCTACGGCGGCAGCGACGCCTCCGGGACGATGGGTACGTACTTATACTCATCGTCGCACGCATTGGCCGCTTGGAACCACCAGTTAGTGACCATGCATATGTGCAGGTGGCGCGTGTGGGTACGGGAACCTGTACTGGTCGGGGTACGGGACGAACACGGCGGCGCTGAGCTCGGTGCTGTTCAACGACGGCGCGTCGTGCGGGCAGTGCTACCAGATCGCGTGCGACTACCAGGCCGAGCCGCGGTGGTGCCGGCAGGGGAAGACGGTGACCATCACCGGGACCAACCTGTGCCCGCCCAACTACGCCCTCTCCAGCAACGACGGCGGCTGGTGCAACCCGCCGCGCACGCACTTCGACTTGGCCGAGCCCGCCTGGCTCCAGATCGGCATCTACAAGGCCGGCATCGTGCCGGTGCTGTACCAAAGGTACTATAATAATCCTACCACCACCATTGGACGGCTTGACTCTCCATGAGAATTAAGTCAACCAATGCTATTAACTACTCGCTAATCATCACGGCAATCTGTGATTCTTTGTGCACCTACGTAGGGTGCCGTGCGTGAAGCAGGGAGGGGTGAGGTTCACCATGGGAGGGTTCAACTACTTCGAGTTGGTGCTGATCTCGAACGTGGCCGGGAGCGGGTCGATCCAGTCGGTGTGGGTGAAGGGGACGAACACGAACAGGATGCCCATGAACCGGAACTGGGGCGCAAACTGGCAGTCGCTCGCCGGGCTCGTCGGCCAGACGCTCACCTTCGGCGTCACCTCCACCGGCGGCCAGACCGTCGTCTTCCAGAACATCGTGCCATCGTGGTGGAAGTTCGGACAGTCATTCACCTCCAACCTCCAGTTCTCCTACTGACAGATAGCATGCAGCTGATTAAGCCAAGCTAGCTAGGTGCAGACCCAGTGTAATAAGGTTGTATTATTGCTCGAGGTTGGTGAACTAGTCATGGAAGTAGATATGCTAAAAGTTATACTCTTGATGTACATTGTTTCCACCGGAAAAATGAAATTTTATGGGAGTTTCATAAGTTATGTGCTTGTGCTTGCTCTAACTGATAATCGATTCCCGGCCCACACAGCAAATGCAACTACCGATTATTTCTGATCAAGTTCACTTTTGAATGCATACTTTTTTCTGAAACCAACTTTTGAATGCAGAATTTTACCCGACTCATTTGGTTTAAATTGAGATGATTACTACCTGTAAAAATCTTGTAATTAAAACACCTATGTTACAAAGAAGACCCAACTATATGCACCATACCTCTGACGGAATATTTAACGCTTTGCCACTCCAGAGGGGTGAGTGGCAAAGAATTTGTCACTTTATAAGAGGGGATGTTGTAAGAGGGATCAAATGTGTTTGGTGTAGAGTGACAAATAGTTAAATGCCCCAAAAATGGTTTATTCCGTTCACTGCCAGGACAGTACTCAAAGCAAAATGCAGACTTCCTGTGAACTCGTAACCAGTTTCGCCTTGTAACCCTCTTTCTGACGATATTGACATCAAGACCGGCACACTAAGAACTGCCAGCCAATTGGATATGAATTAATGATGAATCGTATGAACAGGGACAAGGCCTCGCCAACACAAGCACACAACTAGTTCCTGCAGTGGCGTCGTTGCATATGATGCTTCTTTGCCCAAACAAAGAAAGCATTTTTCGTACGCGCTCATAATTTAATTGGAAGGGAGACAGTGCACAACTTGATGAGTGATGGCAGCATTTTTCCTGCTTAAAAATGTGATCAATTTCAACGCCGTACCGGTGGCTAAATAATCTGCTGACTCTTTTTAGTCAGATTTCCAAATGATTAGACATCTACGTATGCGCTGAGTTAATAAGCCGATCAGTTGTTTATCCACCTCCGAGCCATCTTCCATGTGCTGACATTGCTGGCCCCCTCATGGCCTCATGTGGCTCAGAGTTTCTTTTATACCAAGAATTTGCAAATTCCACATAGATGCCGATAAGCCATGCACAGTTCATTCCAAATTATAGTTTTTTCAATAAATTATCAAACTAATATCTGAGTATAGATCCATTTTGTGCCGGCAAGTACGGATTACTGAACATGAAGGGTACATGCATGAAATGTATAGTTTTCCAGGTCATGATTATCAGGAGAAAATGCTAAGCCGTGCTGATGATGCTGCCGAGCTTGCAGCGTATCAATCACCTAATTGAACGCGCAATTCCACCTCCAGGTTTTGGCTTCCAATTTCTTGCATGCATGTGAGCCTAGCTTGAACTAGTCACTGAGATATCGGCAGCATGTTCCCTGCAGTTCCCTGCTCTGATCTGACCATAATTCTCATTCCCTGCTCTTATATAAGCGCCTCCACGTTCGCTGCAAAACCATCATAAATTCAGAACATCTTACTTCTTCTCCTCCAGCTTACTGTAACCTCTTGCGCTGTGTTCTCTGCCGTCTCGACGGAGATGGACACGATCTTATTCCTCACGTCGTTGTTCATCGCCGTGCTAGCAGCAGCCGGCTTCACGCCGGCGCAGGCCGGCTGGAGCAAAGGGACGGCGACGTTCTACGGCGGCGCCGACGCCTCCGGCACGATGGGTACGTAAAGACACAATCAAACATGAATCTGTCAGTGCGTTTCCAGTATTTTTCACGGAGGCTAGGCGTGTGACCGTGTGCAGGCGGCGCGTGTGGGTACGGGAACCTGTACACGGCGGGGTACGGGACGAACACGGCGGCGCTGAGCTCGGTGCTGTTCAACGACGGGTGGTCGTGCGGGCAGTGCTACCTGATCATGTGCGACAGCGCCGCGACGCCGCAATGGTGCAGGGCGGGCGCCGCGGTGACCATCACGGCCACCAACCTGTGCCCGCCCAACTGGGCGCTCCCCAACAACAATGGCGGCTGGTGCAACCCGCCCCGCGCTCACTTCGACATGGCCCAACCCGCGTGGCTCCAGATCGGCATCTACAAAGCCGGCATCATCCCAGTTCTCTACCAACAGTAAGCCCACTAATTACACACTCACAGCTGCTAGCTACTCCAGCCTACCACCGGTCAAAAACATTTGATGTTTATAACATGATTTGGTCAAACATTTAGAACTTTAATCATCAATAATTTCTTAAATACTTAGTTATATATAAAAAAGAATGTTATATATAAATCAAAATATACTCCCTCTATTTTTCAATAAATAACGCCGTTGATATTCTGGCAAGACGTTTAATCATTCATTTTATTTAGAAATTTAGTATAAATATAAAAAAAATATAAGTCATACTTAAAATTCTTTTAATAATAAAATAAGTTACAACAAAATAAAGATACTCCCTCCATCTCATAATATAAGAGATTTTGTCCTTTAAATTTATCCTAAAATATAAAAGATTTTGAGATTCCGAAATAATACTTTATATATTAGTTTATTTTTCACATATCAATTTTTGTACTAATTTATTCTCTATGTACCAACTTTTTTACTAATTTATTCTCCACCTACCACCTTTGCAGGGGTATATGCGTCTTTTGGTTACAACCTTAATTTGACCTAAAATGATATAATCCCTTATATTATGTAATAGAGAGAGTAACTTTTTTAAATAAGACGAATGATTAAATATCATAAAAAATCAACAATATTATCTATTAAACATAGAAATAGTACTAGCATAATATCATAACTAATTAGATTTTATAAACTTATTTTATCATAAAATTAATGGTCAAAGTTTTAGGAGTTTTACATCTTAAACGTCAAATATTTTTGAATGGATGGAGTAATTTGCTGGGCTTAGTTACATTGCAACGCAGTAACTAGGGACAGGTAACATAACTTGCTGATATGTGATGGTGAATTTGTGTGTGTAGGGTGAAGTGCTGGAGGCCGGGAGGGATCAGGTTCACGATGGGAGGGTTCAACTTCTTCGAGCTGGTGCTGGTGTCGAACGTGGCGGGGAGCGGGTCGGTGAGGTCGGTGTCGGTGAAGGGGGGAAACACGAGGTGGATCACGCTGAACCGCAACTGGGGCGCCAACTGGCAGTGCAACTCGGGGCTCGTCGGCCAGGCGCTCTCCTTCGCCGTCACCTCCACCGGCGGCCAGACGCTCTACATCTACAACGTCGTGCCCATCTGGTGGACCTTCGGCATGACCTTCACCAGCAACCAGCAGTTCAGCTATTAGGCACAGAATTCGCATCCCTTGTGATCTTTAGACTGGTTTGGAACTATGGTTCGATTGAGCTTATTTGTGGCACATAAAACAAGACAATTTATTAGCGTATGATTAATCGAGTACTAACTATTACAGACTTGAGAAATAGATCTATTTAATTTTTTAATAAACTTTTATATATAAAATTTTTGTACGAAATGCATCGTTTAGCAGCTCAAAAACCATACTAACGAAAAACAATGAAGAAACTCGGCCGAACCGTAGTTCCAAACACAACGTTAGTTGGAAAATTTATTGCTTTTCTTTTTATTAATTTGTACATGCATGTACACCTTGAATTCGTCAAATATGTTAATTATTTTAAGTCCGCTGTGCCCTGACTAGCTCCTGATTAGCAGCTAACATGCCTACCTAACAGCTAATATATATAAACCTGAAGAAATATAGACATGTAAGAGTAGCTGTTACGTCCACGGTGCTATTAAATTATTAATCACTCGGTCGGTTATCTGGCTATCAGCAGTTGATCATGCGATTCTGAAATTTTGCCCAACTCACCAGACCTGTTGAGGCCTGAGCAGGTTCCACCGCACCATTGGATCCACCTCGCATAGACATTATCCTGTCTACATGAGATGGATCTAATGGTGTGACGGGCGTCAGTCATAGCTCATGGCAGCGGCACCGCTAAGTGCTTGTTTGGATTATAGGTAGGCCTGCTAATGGGTTGGGTACAAATAGATTTAATGGGCTGGATTTCAGTGTGGGTTAGTTTTGGGTGGGTGGAAAGGGTTGATGCATCTAATAGGCTGGAGCGGATTGGATCGAGATGGAAAACGATTTGGATCGGTTTGGTTTTGGTTGCAAAATTGTAACGTCTCGCTTTCAGCGAGACATTAAACAATATTTTGCTAAAAACTGTCCGTGAAAGTTTCTCCACTTTGTGTGTTGTATCGTATGTTGTGCCATGGATCTCAGTTTGTCTCTCTACCTTGATCTCGAAATCCCTCCTCTCAAAAACTTCCGTTCCAATATAATCCTTGAACCCGAATCGTTGTATCCGTGTTCGCTTCTAAAACCCTAACAACAAGTTGCCCGATCTTCTCCTTCAGAAACTCCTGCTTCGATACCCGTTCTGAAGTTCCGAGTCAAAACCCTAAGATATCCCCTTTGGACCCCACCCTTAAATTCCCTGATCCCTCTCCTGTTTGAATCCCTAAGAACTCCAAGTTTAAATATGCAACTTGGAATCAAACTTCTATTCAAAAATCCATTCCATCCATACACACACACACACATATATATATATATATACCTCCTATCCTTGTTCTCCTGAGACCCCGAAGTAATTCGAGATCAAATACTTCATTATAATTCAATCGCCAATTAATTACCCAATCAAACATCCCCTCTTTGAAATCTCCTCTAAATAAGTCTCGAAGACCAAGTATTAGTATCCCTTGCGTAATTCTCTCCTGAACCTCCTTGAAACCCTCCCAAATTCCCTTAAGCACCCCACATTCGAATCAAAGATTGTAATTTGAATTTGAACCCCTTCTCTCTCTCTCCTTGAAATCATCTCCTTGGATTCTCCCTGCAAACATCCTCGGAAAAAGATCCAATTCCAAAATACACAAAATACCCTTAGGTTCCACCCCCTGTACTCCTTGAATATTTCTAAGTTCAAACATGTAATTTGAATTCAATTTCCTGTTTGAAACCTCCCCCAAAATCCCTCAAGAAATAATCCCAAGGAAAATAAAAAGGAGTACTGTGCTCCCTGCGCCTTAATCGCCCCTTTCCTAGCCCAGCAAGCAGCATAGAGCCAGCACCCTCCTAGGATTCTACCACGTGCCCCTGTGTGCAGCACAGCTGTTGATCTCCCCTTTCGGCGCCGCTTTGAGTCGCACCGAGCCGCGCCAATCGCCGCCGCTTGCTGTGGATGTGTGCCATGTGTTCCGTGCGTCCCGCGCTCGCCGCGCGCGCTCGCCCGCAACCCTCCCGATTTCCACCGTGTGCCCACGCACGCAGCGGACAACCGTCGGATCCCCTCTCACTTGCCACATCGTGCGAGACCACCTGCGTCCTCCCCGGATCCAGGCCAGGCTGTGTGTCTCCGCCCCGTGCACAACCGTCGATCTCCCCAACAGTACTTCGTCTTCAACCCGTCTCCGTTCCATCGGCGCCCTGCAAGTGCTCAGCCAAATGACCGAGGACTACTCCCGGCGTCACCTCGGGCCCCCGTGCCACGGCCCTGCCGCACCGCTAGCTGCCAACGCTGGGACACCGAGCCAGCCGAACGCCGCCTCCTTCCTGCTTTTTTCCCCTTCTTTCTCTCCCCGTTTGTCTTGGCCTCGACAAGCCGGTCAAGAGGGCGCCGCCCCGCCGACGTCACCTTCGTCCTCTTGCGCGCCTGCGAGCCGGCGCTCGCGTTTCGAACCAAGCTGTCCAATAGACTGCCATTCACCGCCATCCCATCTCCGCCGCCGATCAATTTCACGCCTTCGAGAATTCCCGCTCCGCCTCGGTCCATCCCGCCTCCCGTTCCTCAATCATTGGACTCCAATTATTGGAGCTCCTCCCCCGAGCCGAACCCCTAGCCCGAGCTCCACCCATATAAAGCCCCTCTCCGAGGCCTCATCCCCCCTCCTCTCACTTCGGTCTCCCCGAACACCACCGACTGCATCGTCTCCCCAAGCTTGGTCGCCACTGCCGCCGCCAGACCAAAGCAACCCACGCCTTTCCCAGGGCCGTCGTGCATGCCGCCTTTTTCCCCTCTCTCTGCCCCAACCGCTGCGGCATCATTCCCGCTCGTCGGTGAGCTTCTCTCCCCCATGGTCGAGCATTGCCCCATAGTGCTTCGAACGAACTCTGGACCCACGTTGCCGTGCGAGTGGTTTCCCCCCTGTTCTTCACCTCGTCGCTGCCAAGCGTGTCCGCGCACCGCCGATAGTTTTGCTTGGCCGATCTCCGAGCCGCCACGGCCGATCTTTCTCTCCCCCACCTCCCTTTTCTCCTCGCCGCAGGCGAGCTCCCGAGAACCGCTACGGCCGTCGTTGTCGTCTACCCCTTTTCTCTATCCCCTCTGCCACGGCATCCCACCGTTGGCTGCCGTTGAGCAGATTCTCGCGGATCCAAGCCGCTCAAAATCTTCGCCGCGTTCTCCTCCTTCCGCCAGTGCTAGCCGCTCGGTCCGAGCCACCGCCATTGCTGGAATCAAACCCGCCGCCGTGGGCCGTCAGATCTCCCCGGCAGAGCAACAATCTCCCATCCCCTCGTGCTCGCTGACCTGTGGCCCCCATGTGTGCCGAATCGGCCTCCCGTTTCCCGTGCACGCGCTCGGTCCATCGCGCCGTAGACACTGACGCGTGGGTCCAACCCCCTCAGTCCACCGTGGTTCACGCCGTACACCCCCCTCTATTCCACTGACAGCTGGACTCTAGCCACCAGTGACCCCACCTTGGCAGTGGCACAAAGAAAATATTCCCGAGAATATTTTTTCCAGAAATTCAATAACTCCTTTTCCTTTATCCAGAAATCCTTTTTAACTTCGAAAAATCATATCTTTTGATCCGTAACTCTGATTGACTCCGTTCTAACTCTAGTATTTTTCTAAAATTGAGATCTATCTGATGGAACTATTAATAGTACTAAATAAGATATTTTTATTGGTCTTTGTATAGATTTTTGTGTGTTTGCGCTTAGTAACCAGCCGTCGGAATTCGTTTCGGAGTGGATTTCACAACGATTTCTGGAAGACTCATGAAGACCTAGAGCAAGGCAAGCCACCTTTGATCATCTTGAGCCTATATTTATGAAACTAAGTACTTTAATTGCCAAATTGCATATACTAGGCTACACGGAGATAGTTTCTCGGCCACGGTCGCGAGACGACCGACGGGCCGCCAACCTAATTGTTGCATGACTTTCTTGATTGATTGTGTTTCCCCTTAAATATCCTTGTCACTGTCCTTGATAGATCCCGGTACCCGTGTCGACAGGCATGGTACCGGTGATCGCCTATCAAATTTAAAAATGACTACGATGGGTAAAACTTGGGTTTGCAAAACATTGGAAAACCCGACACCTGGGTCGGTGCCTTGAAAATAAAATGGTTTGTGAAAACTGCGGTGCGGGGATCGTGCCAGCAGGACGAGTCTCCCGCACTGAACTAAGTACCGATTTCTTTGGCATTTCATCCGAACATACGACAGTACAACCATATAGGTGATATGGGATAACTCCTGGCTGAGTAACTAGCCTTTCAGGGACGCCTTGCATGCCATTGGATTGTGGATCGTGCGGGAGGACGTCGAGGCTACCTTCTGGGTTCCTGGCACAACATGGTCTCAGACCTACCCTGTTGTTGGTCTCGAGGACCCCTTCAGTTGGCATGGGGATGCCTTGTCGCGAAAACCTCTACGTCACCAAATTGTACCCAATGCGTGTGAGCTAGTGACTAGAGTAAGTTGCGTCGTGTGGGTAAAGTGTACCCCCTCTGCAAAGGTTTAAACTGTTTGAACAGCCATTGTAACGCCCCCACCCTGGCACCACTATTTAAACTATTTGAGGCATACTGGGTTGTGCCTCTATTAAACTGTCCTGATGGGTTGGTTCTTCGAAGAGTTCCATCCTTTTGTTGGAAACCAAATTGTGAGGCTCTCCGTTTCCTTATGTCCACTATTTCTCTATCAGCTTCTTCTACCAGTAGAGCCTTGTTGATCATATGCTGAAATGTTGGGAACTCATGTGCCACGAGTTGAAGTCTTAGATCCATGTTCATTCCTTTTAGAAACTTCCGTATCTTCTTCTTATCCGTATTTACTTCTTCCGGGGCATATCGAGCCAACTTATGGAAGTGACTCAGGTATTCGTTAATACTGCTATGCCCTTACTTGAGGTTGTTAAATTCATCCTTTTTCATGTCGATTATACTCTCAGGGACGTATCATGCTCGAAAAGCTTTCGCGAATTCCTTCCATTCGATGGTCGTGGCATCTTCATGTGCGGCACAATAATTTTCCCACCATTCCACGGCTGGTCCTCTTAATTGATGAGCCGCGAAGAGGGTTTTCTCTAGTGGGGTGCATTGTACCAAGTTTAGCTTCCTTTCCACATCTTTAAGCCAATCATCGGCTTTGACTGGCTCAACGGTGTGGGAGAATTCAGGGGGTATCGATCTTAGGAAGTCTATCAGCTTTGATCTGCCATTGTGCTGGTTAGGTTGGAGTTGTTGGGATTGTACTTGCCCTTGTTGTAATCCTGCTAGAGTTTGGGCTATTCCTTGTAATATCTGGGTTTGCATAGCCAAGGGCTGTTGGAGGTTCATGGGAAGTGGTGGAGGTGGGGGAAACTTAGGTTGGTTCGCGTCTGCATTCTAATTGACGGATTCGTTGGCGATTTCTTGTCCATTATCTGCTACTTGATCCATATTTTGATTCTCGTAGAGGTCATGGTTGGCTGCCTGAGCTGGGTCATCCTTGTATCCGTAGCGGTTAGGGGCACGGTTTCGACGACGGGTATGACTAGCCATTCTAGCCCAGAAAGGTCAAGGTAAGAGGGAAAATGTTAGGAGAGGAGAAAACAGAAGAGAAGAAAAAGAAATCTACCCACGAAAAATTCTTTTCACAAACGGGAAGACCAAACTAGGTGTGGCCAAGTCCTAGACTGGAACACACCATGCAAGGACGGACTACCAGTCATAACACACTCACGCACTATCTTCACAAAACTCCTAATGAGTTTGTGACGATTTCTAAGGTTAAACTCTTCTTGGTTCCATCTTCATGTCCTGTCTTGAGTGACGCGGAGACTTCATGTCTTCAGGCGAGAAAGGGGAAAGTATCTAGATTCTATGTCTTTTGAGGGGGTGAAGGATGAGAAAAGTCTTTTTGCAAATTTAGAGTAAGAGAAGAGATTAGAAAATTTTTGCAAATAGTCTTTATATTTAAATATATTGTCCTTAAAGTCATCCTTATGAGAGAAGAGGTTTCGTTCCTATACCAAACCTATGCTCTGATACCATCTCTGTATCGCCCCCACCCTGGCCCCACCTACAGTGATACCAGAGAGGAAGCGCCGCAGGAGGTTGGCGTGAACCAACTCCCACGGAACCACGATGCCGGTACCAGTCCCAGGAAACCTTGCTGGTATCCGCGGTCAATGAAGATGTACCACAGCAACTAAATAAAATAAATGTATATGCTATACCTTTATAAGTTGCGACGTTGGGGCAAGCCCTGAGCAGCAACCCATAACAGAACAACAGCAGCGGAATGACAGCGCAGCGAGAACCCAATCCACAAGCAACGGCTTGGAATTAGGAAAAAAAACCCTAATCTTCCCTTCAACTTCACTCTTCCTGAATGAGGGAGAAAAGAAATAGATTGAGTACTTACGTACTCAGCAAGTCACGGAAAACGTGAGTGTGCAGGCTGTGAAAGATAGGTTAGGGTTTATTTCGCAAACTTTTTCATTTGAAAACATTTTCAAAAACCTAAGTGTGAGTTGTCTCTTTGTGACTGGAAGGAGGCTCTCGCCTCGATCCTGTCCACGAATTGCATTTCAACAACTCAAGCGGACGAAATAAATTTTAATTGATTTTAGGTATTCTTATACCGCCTGTCAGATCACGACAGCGGTTCAGTGGGTCTGCCCTTAAGCAGCTTCCACTGCATTCTCATATATTACTTTATTTTGACTTTCATCCTTCCTAGGACATAATCTTATTTTCCTTTCGCTTTTGTCCTATCCAGGACATCATCTCATCTCATAACTCATCTCAGTGGCTCCTCGAGCCACCCTTATTCTCAACTCAAAACATACTCCGCTTCCACTTAGGAAGCCTAAACTATGATGCCATTGACATCCCGGGTCACACAGTCCCGTTTTAGACCACTCAGGTCATCCATCAGCCACTGAGGCCGATTCTGGTAATGATTCCCATACCACAAATCACTTTCCCAAAGCACTGGCAAACAAAACTATGCTAGAGGAATCACCTCACATTTGCCCGTAACCATGGGCACAGCTGTTCGAACAGTTTATAAACCTTTGCAAAGGGTGCACGCTTTTCCCACACGATGCGAGCTTACTCCTACACTGGCCAAGCAGGGAGGTTCGCGACAAGGCCTTTCTAGAGCCTTCCCAGGATAGCACGTTGCCCTATAAATGGATTCTCTCAACCAAGTACCAGGAATTCATTTCCTGTACTCAGGGACGAGGGTATATCGCCCTCTTGGCAACTAACCGCTCCCATATTTATTAGCAACCGAAAACCATCCTGGGAACACTAGTTACTCGGCCAGGGGCGTCCCATTTTACCCGTGTGGTCGCACTGTTATATGCTCAGTGCAATTTCTTAAGGAAACGGTCCTTATATGCGAATACGAAGTGCCACCACACAGGCGATCACTTTGCGCCACGGATTTTCATAATAAATTTTGTTTCGCAATTTCACCGACATCGCATGTCGGGTTTTTAAACCTTTGGAAACCCTAATTTTTCCCTATCGACAAACAACAGTGATGTGGGTAGAACCATCGGATTCCATGCTCAGAGAGCATGGTTACTGAGGTACTACGAGGTGGAGCGACAAGGAATAGGATTCAACATCCTACTGGATTTATGTAACTACTGTGGAGGTCCATCGGTTCGACACGCAAACCGAGGCCGATCAATTCAACGTGAACACTAACCATGCAATTTTTGCAAGCAAAACATCTTAAATTTAGGAGCAATATGGTCAAGGAGTGACTTGCCTTAGTCTTCGTCTTGGAACTTTACGAAAATCCGACGTCTGACGAATTTCCGAAGCGTCGACTACACGCAAAACGAGAGAAAAACATACAAAACCCTAGAAATAATATACTATTATTAATAACTAATAGTACCATGAGGTAGATCTCATTTTTAGAAAAATTTAGAGACTTGAACGGGGTCAATCGGAGTTACGGCTGAAAAGATATGGATTTTAGAAGTTTTAGGGATTTTCTAGAAAAAGAAAAGGTTTATTTGGATTTTTGGAAAAAGAATTATTTTGGATATAGTGGCTGATAGGTGGGGCCCATTGTCAGTGGCTGGAGAGAGGGACTGAGGGTGGTGGCCCACTTGTCAATGGCATAGGGAGAGAGAAAAAGAGCAGGGCCCACTTGTCAATGGCACAGGGAGAGAAAAAGAGCAGGGCCCACTTGTCAATGGCACAGGAGAGATAAAAAGTCAATTGAATGGGGCCCACATGGCAAAGGTAGGAAAGAGACAGAGGGTGGTCCACATGTCAGGGGGCACTGGTCATGGGATTTAAAATAAAGGGGCCTACTTGTCAGTGTGATAGGAGGGAGTTTTAATATAATATCACTGTGCACCTATCAAATAGGGTCCACATGTCATATATTTCACCAAGTGGGCCCATGGGTCGGTGACTGAGAGAGATGGGGGGGGGCTCCACAGACAGAGAGGGGAGGCCGGCGAGGCACAGGAGATGGCCGGGTATCGACGGCCGATGGCGGCTGAGGTGGCGCCGGCAAACGGTGGCGAGGGAGGAGGGGCGACCTACGAGAATAGGATGAGGGGGAGATGGTCGGCTTGGATTATGGCTAGGGCGATCGACGGCGGCGGGCAACATTGTCCAGTGGGCGGCGGCGGGGCGCGGTGCCGTATGGTCGTCACCGGCGGCCTTGCGGGCGGCTACGTTTGGGCGCGATGTTTCAAGAGAGAGAGAACGGAGGACAGCACAGGAAGGAAGGCTCACCAAGGCGGGGAAGACGCGACGGCGGCTCGGGAGCTCGGGCTCGAGCTCAATTCCAAGCACGGCGGTGCGATCGGGAGCGGTGCGGCCACGGTGAGGGACAAGGGGAAAGAAGGAGGAGGTTGCGGCCATTTATAGGCAAGCGTGGGCGCAAGCCGACATGGAAGAAAGGCAGTGGCAGTGAGATATTTTTTAGGCGGTGGTGATTTGCTGGCGCGGCTTGGATGGGACATGGCAACGGTGTTTTCGGGGTGATAGAGGGCTGGCGGGGATGATGGGTGCGTCGGAGAGGAAGGGGAGCAAGGTCATGGCTTATCGGACAAGACAAGACGGTGACAGCACGGCGTCCTCCTTGTGCCCATTTGACCAAACACCAGTTGGGCAGAGAAAGAGGCGACGCGAGGAGGGAGATGAGTCCGACATGTGGGGCCTACACATGGAAAGTGGAGGACGAGCTCACGTGGCTGCCGGGCGGCCATCCGCTGCGCTACTATTTGGTGGGCCCGGGATGTTAGCGTGCTATGCTGTGAAGCGGGCGATCATGCGGTCGCGACAGCGCTGGCGCTGCGCGGTGCGCCGCATGTGGTCCATGGGCCGGTTCGCCTGCGGGGCGCGTGGGAGAGTGAGCGGGAGGAAGGCCGAGCGAGTTGGGTCGCGCTGGCGCATGGGCTGGTTCGGCTTGCGAAGAGGAGGGAAAAGGAAAGAAGAGAGAGAGCCAAGCAGGGCCGGGCCGAGGAGAGAAAAAGAAATAGGGCGGCCCAAGCGAAACAATAAAGATTGATAATTTTCTAGGAATTGCCTTGAGGGATTTTTGGAGAATTTGAAAGGATACTTTAATTTGGGATTTGATGCTTGGCTCATAATATTCTCAGGAATTCAAATAAGGGGATTTCAAGAGGGACTCTGATATATATATATATATATATATATATATATATATATATATATATAGAGAGAGAGAGAGAGAGAGAGAGAGAGAGAGAGAGAGAGAGAGAGAGAGAGAGATTTAGGGAAGGTTTTTTTTGGAAAGTATAATTGAGAATTCAAACTTGGATTTGATTTTAAATTTGAGATTTGACTTCTAGGACTTTTTGGGAGATTTCTGAGAGGGATTTATTTCAAAATTTTATCTTTGGGCCCACCAAAATTCTTGAGATTTTCTGATAGGGATTTTTACCACCATGGTTGAGATGTATATATATATTTTTGGAAGAAAATGGATGGGGATTTTGGAGGGAAAAGATAATGAATTCAAAAAGGGTTGGATTTGGGTGTACACACACATATATATATACGAGAGAGATTTTATTTTGGATGTTATTTGGGAACAGGATAAGAGGAGATTTAAAAGGGGTCTAGATTTGAATTTTGATTCGTATTTTGGGGATTTGATCTGAAATCTACGGCACTAATCCTTAAGCACACACAAAAATCCAAAATTTTTTGAAATTAGGGTTTTTACTAAAATAGTTTTTTAACGGCCTAGAAACCGAGGCGTTACAACCATGCCCACGGTCATGGGCAGATGTGAGGTGATTCCTTAGCGTAGTTTTGTTTGACAACTGCTTGTGAAAGGATGTTTGCGGATTGGGAATCTGATTTCAGAAAATGTTGTGAAGTTGTCAAGGACAGCAAGGTTGTGGGCCCGATGAGGTTAGATCAGCTGGTGGAGCTAGATCCCGGAGGCCAACTCTTGAGAGTTGCGCTGATTCAAAGATTGATACAACTCACTCCGATCGGGCGAGACTCACCTCGTCCTGATTGTTGAGAAGCACACACTAGCAGATTCAAAAAGATTTGAATAAAGTAGATTGCAAAATAACTAGCCCCTCTTTAAAGCTTGCAACAACTACCTAAGTTCCCCTGGCTTGCTGAATACGTATGTACTCACCCATGCTCTATTTATATAGTTCTCCGCCGAGAGCTGGTTGCTAGAGTTGCAGTGAAGTGAAGATTAGCGTTTCGTCCTGGTTCATAGCCGTTGCCTGTGCGTTAGGACTTAGTCCATTATTCCGTTGTTGCCACTGCCTCTGTGTTGCTCGTTGCTATCTCCGGCTTGCTCCGAAGCTGCAACGTAAGTAAAGGTCTAAGTCTATTTAATTATTTATTTATCTAAGGTTCTGCAATGATGCATGCCTGATTTCCGTGGATATCAGCGCTGTATCCTGGGACTGGTATCGGTATCGCGGTTCCGCGGGAAGGCAGTTTGCGTTGTTTTCCTGCGGCACGCCCTAACTGATGCCGTTGTATGGCGGTACCAGATCGGGGTGTGACAAAAAATTTGGCTCTAAATTGGATTCAACCCATGGGCATCCACTGGATCGTCCTCAAATCCTTCGTCTCGCCAAGAGCTCAACAACGAACAGGCACAACTGTAAAATCATGTGCTGAAAAATTGGCTTATCTTGTGATTTATGAACTTGGCATTGGAAAGTGTGATAAGCGTGTGTACGACTGATGTGGGTCAGGTTGTGAATATCTGTGCCCGAAAACGGTGTGTTTGGTCTATTTGTATGTAGGTACTTGGGGTCAACCTTGGTCAACGGCGGATGGGGAATAAACTCAGGGAGGAGTTTAGGTCCAGAATGATCAAGGATGTCGGGTGACAAGGTGGGACACAAGGTGATACACGGTGGATGAAAACTGTGTGGGAAGATATTCAGAACGAGCATCGCAAGGCAGTGTATAAACGCTGAAAAATTTGAAAAAGAAAAGGAGTACGTGACATGGTGCTACAATACCGTGGGGGGTACTGTAGCACACGGGGTACCGTAGCACGTGTGGAGGTGCGCGGGCCTAGCGCGGTCCAGGCAAGGCAACAGTCTAAATGGTCCACGAAGGGGTTTTGGTTCTATAAATAATGACTCCCTGTTAATTTTTTGTGGAGATTTTTTTAGGGTTTCTAGAGAGCGAATTTGTCGTGGAGAAATCTTTTGGATGTTTTGGAGAAACATCTTGTAAGCACAATCTTGGTAATAAAGATAAAGTTTATGGAAGATTAGTGCGATAATTAATTCCTCTTTCTCGTTCATCTTTATGTATGCCTAGCAATGGATTTTAGATTGATTTGTTTTTCTCTAAGATTTGGGTTGGTTTGTTTGATCTAAAATCTAGCTAGGGTGTTTTTCTAGTGTTCTGGAAAGTTTGGTTGGTTAATTATTTTTGGATCTCGTTTAATCAATTAATTAGGGTTTAATTAATTTTCGTCAACCTTCTGTTCAGTAATATTGTTTCATTAATATCTCAAGATCCAGAAGTCCGATTGACATGATTCCAGTTGGGTTTGTTTGCAAATTTTGTCTAGTTTATTCTGGAAAATTTTCAGATCGATTGGAGTTACGGATCTACAACTACAATCTATTTAGTGACGAAATAGCATTCTATCCAGATTCTGAAAACGCGGTTTTTCAGGTTTTGTAATTAGGGGAAAGTGTTAAATTTTATTTTTGACCTACGCAATCATTCACCCCCTCTGATTGCCTATCTTAGTGTGAGTCGATCCTACAACAACGCTGCCACCAGTCCATACTCGCTCAACACTGTCGGTGGCTTACCTTCCTCTCTCATGGGTCGCCATCCACCGGCCGCTACAGCGAATTTGCTCTCCACGCCAGGTCGCCGGCCCCGACTTCCTCCACTGCCTCCTCTGTTGCCTGCCCGTTGACTCCATCGCCGCTGCTGGTATCTATGTCTGCGTGCTTGTTGACTCCGCCATCCCTGTCGATGTTTACGCTACCGCACTGCCTTCCACTCCTTCCCCGCTCCTTCAGGCTGACGTCATGTAACGCCCAGAAATTCACACCGAAATTCTGAACATTAATGTGTAATAAATCCCTGCCCAGGAAAGCCAGGGTACACAAATCCAAGTTGCCATACAGAGAGTCTTACAAACAAAGTAAAATTATATTACATAAATGCAGCGGAAAAAGGTAAAGATAGTCTATAAACATCTGGCCAAGCAGCCGCTTCCATCCCACAGGCACCTTGACGGCGGAGCTAGCCTATTCCTCAGGATAATCTTCATCTGACGCGTTCTCCAACACTGGGGGAATTTGGAGCAAGGCTGAGTACCACCCACAGTACTCAACAAATCACACCCACAATTATGCATATGCACAGGGTACAAAGATGGGATAGAGTTTGTTTTGCATAAAAGCAGTTGTAAACAGTAATAGTTCGCAAACAGTAAAAATGTTGACTAATTTCACCATATTAATTCTCCACTGATTAACGTTACACCATGTTAACCAGGCCCAACCATTCCTAACTGATTGACGCTACACCACGTCAACCAATCTCCACTGATGAACGCTACACCACGTTCACCAGACACCTCCGGGTACTGTTACACCACGTTACCCGGACTCCACTGATTAACGCTACACCACGTTAAACAGTCACCACCGGACAACGTTACACCACGCTGACCAGCTTTTCCCGATCAATGCTACACCACGTTGACTGGGCCGCGTTGATGGAAGTTGCACCACGACCACCAGGCGTCACTGATGAGAGTTACACCACACTCACCAGTCTCCATCGACAAGCGTTACACCACGCTAACCGGTCACCCCCGGTCAACTCAATCACGTCGACCGAACTCAACACCTTCCACAAAACCAGTTTGATAAAACAGGATTAATTATCTAGGGTGAGACTAATCACGGTGAGTCTTGGCCAATGTGCCCATAACCGCGGGCGCGGCTATTCGAATAATTTTACTCTGATCAGAGGTGTACAACTGTACCCACAAGACACAGCCCCCACACACGTTCCCGTGTGCCAGTACATCACCACGATGTCCCGTACGAGGCTGTGACAGCACCGTTCACGAAACCCCTCCCTAACCATCCACACCACGTTGAGGTTGCACGTGCCGACAGGGCATGCCATATTGGCCAAGCTACCCCCCTTGCGCCACGGTGAATCCGACAGCCGATCAACCCTACCCCAGGCCGACCCAACTCCATCCGGCTCACCCTCTTCTTCGGTGCCTAGGAGAGGGAGAAGAAACGCTTCAAGCCCAGCCGTTGCCCACGCTGGCTTGTGGAAAGTACAGGAAGTTGCCCAAGTGGTTCTCGCGAACCGGTCCTTAATTGCTATGGGCGTGACAAGCAAAACCATACACCCACAGCCCACCATTTAGGTCAGGTTTTAATAATTTAACATCAGCCTATCCAAAGTTTCACTTTTGCGACATGGAGTCGAATCATATAAAAGAAATAATATTTAATTCCCATGTGAGCTAGGTTGCGAAGCATGGCTAAGCATCCTAAGAACTGTAATCTAATCACATTATTACCTAGGTGACAAGGGTTCAGGTTTCAAAACTATGGCTAAGTCCTAACATTGCATAGGTAATAACCACCCACATGAAATATTAAAATAATACAGTTTATTTGAGTAAACAAAGCAATTTAGCGAAAAATAGGTACAAAGTGTTCAAAGTAACAGTACGACTTGCCTTGCTCCGGCTCAAGGTACCCTGCTACGATCTCAAAATACGCGGGAGAATTACCGGCGTCGGATTCTACAACAAACAATGCATAAACAATTAAAAACAGTACATGGGGCAATCAAACATGGGCTGAAAGTATTTTTAATGGATTCTTGGCATTTTTTGGATTTAATGAAATTTGAATGGAATTAATCGGAGTTCGTATGAATTAGTTATGATTTATTGAAGTTTTACTGCTATTTTCAGTGTAAATATAATTAACAGGTAATTTATTGCGCATTAAACCGAATTAAAGACGTCACCGGAGGGAGAGCAGCGCACAGAGGCAGGCACACCACGTGGCGCCACCACACGCAACCACGCGGGCAAGCGAGCGGGCAGCCCCGATCTGCCACCCGGCAGATCGGACGGCCCCGGGGAGCGGCGGTCGAAGCCGGCCGTCCCGAGCGGGAGGCGGCGGCGCGCATGCGACCCGATGGTCGACGACGGTGACCACCCAGCGCGGCGGCGACCACACGGAGGGGCGGAAAGGAACGGGAAAACGGAGGGGGTTCTCACCGGCGGCTCGCGACGGCAAGTGACGGCGCGAAGACGACGGTGGCGACGAAAAAGCGGTGGCGGCCTCGGGACGACGTCGGTGACGAAGCTCTGACGGCGGGGAACGGGCGAGAGGCGGTTGCCGAGGTGTCCTGGAGGATGAGGAGGACGGAAGGGGAGTTAGGGTGAAGAATGGAGACGCGGCGCAGCGGGAATCACCGGCCAGAGAGGAGGCGGAGTGCCAATGCTCACTGTGCGCGTGGGAGGGGCGGTCCAGCGGGATTTGGCTTCCACGGAGTGGCGGCCGAGGTGCGGTGTGGCACGGCGGAGGTGATGGCGGTGGCGGTAGGGCCTGGCGGCGTCCGGAACGGCGGCGAGTGATGGCCGGAGTCGGCGAAAAACGGGGGAGCTCGGGTGCAAGGTGGTGAGGGGGTTCTAGAGCACGGGGAAACTCGGTGTGTTGGGGGAAAAATAGAGGAGAGGGCGGAGGGGCTTTTTATGCAGTCGGCCGGAAGAGATCGAGGCCGAATGGCTCCAATCGCGCACGAGAGAGAGAGTGGCGGCGTGGAGATCGTGCGCGCAATTTGTGGGAGTGAGGGGGCGTGGACGCCGGAGAATTCGAGGAGGTGGGGCGGACTCGGTCCGCGCCCGTTTGAACAGAGTGCGAGTGCGGGAGGAGGCGGGAGGCGGCGCCGGATCGGACGGCTTCGGGGATTTTCCCCTCCGCCCGATTCGGACGGAGGAGGAAGACGATGCTGATAGGCGGGCCTGGCCTGTCAGTGGGAGGCGCGTGGGCGCGGGTGCGAGCGAGGGGCGCGGGCGCGGGCGCGAGGATGCGGGCGCGGACACGGGCGCGAGGGCGTGGGGGCAAGGGTGCGAGGGCACGGGCGCAAGGGCACGAGGGCGCGGGAGAGGGAGAGGGCGCAAGCACGAGAGAGGGAGAGGGCGCGGGCACGAGAGAGGGCGCGGGCACGGGAGAGGCCGGGGAGAGGGAAAAAGGAATCGGCCTGCGGCGCGCGGGGAATGGCGGCACAGGAGTGGGCCGCCGGCCCAACAGAAGAAAAAAGAGAAAGGAAAAAGGAAAAAGATTTCCAGGACAATTTAAATTCCGATAAGCGTTTTTGATTTATTAAAAATAGTTCATGTGTGCTCTGAAAATTCCAATAAAAATCCAGTTAATGTATTTTGGCATAGAGAATACAAGAAAAATATTCCCGGCGATGATAATTTATTATCTTGCATTTTACACCTTTAATTAATTCCTCTAGCCATTTTAAAATTCCTTTTCTTAGGTATTTTCTCAGGTAAAGTTTTTATGTGGCTAATATCAGGGTGTGACACGTCGCCAGCAATTGCTCTAACCCGAGCTCCTCTGCTGCGCCTGATCTTTCTCCGCCTAGGCCACCGCTGCCCCTCCATCGGATGCACTGGCCTGACCTCTCCTTTTGGACGTGTGTCACAAAGGCACCCACCACCACGTGCCTTAGCACCGCCACTTGCGGCCCCCACCCTGTCATCATGAGCCGGTGGCTAGCTGACATGGTAGTGTTTATGTCCGAGAGTAGCAATGCCGACGTGTTCTTGTCGTTGACGACCCAGACAAAAGTTCACGCCGAAGTCCGCGAGCCCTATGCCGAGCTCTGCCACCTGCTGGCATGGGAACCCAGCTCGGCTACCAAAGCTGGGGAGGCCGAGGAGGTCAACGGCGACGGCGACGGCGAAGGACCCCGCGAGCTCGCGGCTAGGGACGACATCGACGCTACTCGTCCCGCGGTGCTTCCCCAACCTCCTCCTTGCTACTCAGGGGAACCGCCTGGCCGCACGTCCCTCCTCCAACTCGTTGAACACCGCCACCTTTCGCCTACACCGCAACGCCAAAGGGCTCGCCGTTGTCATGGAGCAATCAGACTGCCGCCTCCAACCCTCCAGGTTATACAGTTCTTGGCGATGGCTGAGAGTGTAACATCCCCAATCTAGTAGAGGTAACTATTTAAGTTTCCTAGAACCATCTTTGTTCACTAATTAAAATTTTTGAATCATCTTGTCATATAACTCAAAATTCGATTTAATTAAAACCTAATCGGCAAAATTAGACCAACTCCTAAAAGTGCAACAAACCTCACAGAAACATATGTGGGAAATAATTTATTCAAATACTAGTTTATTTATCATGAATTAATATAATTTTTCTAGAATTTAATTCATTAATTTAGACCTATTAAAAATTCCAACAAATTTCAGCCAGGGTCCTATTCTTTGATTTTTTGTGAGCAAACCAGTTTGAATTTTTGTGTGAAATGTTCAAAAATGGAACCTAGGAAGTCTAGGCTAGCTACACAATATTTTTAACACCACTTTGGCGTGGTCAAATTGATTTTTTTTATGTGAAGGGGAAAAAATAAATCTGAAAAACCTGGAAAATAGCTAAACCGTTCTGTATGTGGGTTTTTACCCATCTCCCTCACGTTTCCACGGACCACCACGCCCTGGTCCCACCTGGCAGTGGCCCTAGCTCGCCCAACCCCCTGTCCAGCCAGCCCAAGTGGAGGGACATGTCCTGGGCGGCCTCAGAGGGCAAACGGCATGTGTGTGTCGTCATGGCCGGTGTCAAACGCCTCCTCTTGCCCTCCAAGTCTCCTAGCCAGCTCTTTCATCCTCACACCTCACCACAGAGCTGAGAAACCAAGGAGGGAGAGCTCCTCTGGCTCTCTTTCTTCTCCATCTCTCCGCCGGCTGCCGGAAAGAAGGTCGCGGCCACCGCCGACGGGCCAACGTCGCCACCATCTATTTTCCATTCCCTACTAATATCTGGATGCCGTAGCTACCTCTCTAACGTTGCTCCATTTGACGCAGTCGATCACCGGGAACACGGCCTCGCTGTGGAGCCCCGGGAACGCGGCCGCGACGTCGCCGTCGTGCAGCTGTGCCATCACGCCGGCGTTCCCGCTGCTCAAGCTCGTCTCCGGCCGAGCTGCTTCGCCACCAATACCACCTCAGCACCAAGAGTAGAGCGCCCCAAAAATCTCTGGAAACCGAGCCCGAGCGAGAAGATCAACCACCATCTTCTCCAACTCCAGCCGAGTGTTGCCGCCACCATTCCCGTTAATCCGGTGAGCTGTTCGTCGATTCCTTGCACTAGTAACAGCCATAGGTGGTACCTAACCCCCTGTGTGTGGTGCTTCGGCCATGCTGGCAGTAGACCGAGCTCTCCACGGCGAGCCCATAGTGGTACTGCACCACGGAAGGCATCCATCGTTGTCACACTTCACCGGACCTCCTCTGCCTCGGCCGACGGCACGGTGAGTTCCCTTGTGTCTCCTAGGTGGTCATGAGCGCCTTGTTCAGCTAATTCTGCAACCAAAGCCACATATGCACGTTCAACCCGAACAAAGCCGCCGCTCGATCTCACCGCTGGTGAGCTATAGTCCACCATTAGCCACTGCACGACCACCGATGTGTTCGTCTCGACTTCCTCTCCGTTTTCTCTTTTGGCCTTGAGCCGAGACGTGCGGCCGTTCGCCATCGGTGCCAGCCAACAAAGCTGGTACCCCAGCCAGCCTGTGCCTCCCCTGCTCCGTGAGACTGACATGTGGGCCCGGGCTAGGGAGAAATAAGAAAAGAAAAGAAAAGATGAACTGAAATATTTTCCAACAGAAAAATGACCAAACTTTGAGGATCCATAACTCTTTCTTTTTAACTCCTTTTTGAGTGAACCAAATTTTGTTAGATTCATCAAAGCCTGTACTCTATTTCTGTAAAATAAAAAGTAGCACACACAGTAGAGAAAATAACCCCTAAAATTCATATTACTAATTTATATGTTATTTATTGCTTGTGTTATACACAAGCTTGATAAACTTATTCCAATTTCAAATTTTCTCAAAACCCTGTATCAGTAGACTCCTTTTTGGCATGTATGTCACTTATGTAAAATACTTTATAGCACCTTTATATATGTTCTACACACTAAAATGTATTTCAATAATCATTAATGTATAAGAACTTCAAAATTTATAATAAATTGATTATAAATCCAAATTGAGTAAACTCAACCTAGTTAGAACCATTACGTTATGCTCTTTTATATATAAATACTTAACTTCTTGAAATCTTATCAGAAAATATCAGTCAAATATAATAACTACAGTTTACAATAAAATATTTACAGAACTGCTATTTTCAGCCTTCCTATCTTGTTATTTTTGTAACTCATTGACTATAAAAGATTTCGAAATGATTCTTTCACTAAAATTCACTTTAAAATGTTAAATACCTAATGTATTTATCTCATAATTAATTGATCATTTTGCATAGACATATTTAATTGATTCTTATTTGCATATTCGCTTTTTATCGGTAGATTCAGACAACTCGGAGTACATGGAGCAAGAACCTGAGGTTGAGTGTGACTTCTTGTAGAATCGAGGCAAGCATCTAAGCATATTGAACCTATGTTTTCAATAAATTGAATTGTTTGCGCAAACAATATCTATATGCATGTTTCAGTCCTTTTAAAATGGAAAAACGGGTAGAGTCAATATTGTCCAATTGTACATATTTCCATTCCTTTGGTTATTGATTCCATGTTTTTACCTTGTCACCCCTGGTTAAGAACTTTGGGATACTTTTTATTTTATCGAATGCTTAGCCATGCTTAGTTCTAGACTTAGAAAAATCCAATAGATGGAGCTATCGGTTCAAAACTAGTTTAATACGAATGGATGGGTTAAAATCTGAAAAGAATAACTTCTGATTTATAATTGAGAATATATTTGACTTGGACGGATGATAGGGCGATGACGGGATGGGGTTTCCCTGATGCATGTAGCTCCGTCTGGGTCGTTAAGGACCGAACATGTTGACGTCTATTTTAGCACGCTACGTACTTCCACACGCCGGGAATGGGACGGTTTAACTTAGTAGCATAGGAGGCTGTGGCCATCTACGCCCGTCCGTCAGTCGTGAGGATGGTCTTTCCTTTGGAGGGCCTCGTGCGCACCTGGTTTTGGCCGGAGGTGCCTCCCACAACGGTGAGCCCGCCTTAGTCACCGTGTGTGTGGCTAAGTCATCGGGGGCCCAGACGTGGTTTAGGTGGTTGGAGCTAAGCGTGGGAAATGTTTTGTTGTGACCTCTAGTCCGCACTCAAGGTGTAAAGTGTGGGTACCAACGGGTACGGATCAAACTAGAGTGTAGCCGTTTGGATTCTATCACATCGTGTGGGTAAAGATGTACACCTCTGATCAAAGTATGAACTATTCGAATAGTCGTGTCCACGGTTACAGGGCGACTGCTTGATGTGTTAGTCAGTCTATGTTAGCATCCAAATTGGGATATGTGGTTATATCATGACTTAGGATAGTCATGGATGGATGGGTTTATATGAGAGGCTTTGGTGTTAAATTTGACTTGGTTTTAGTCATGAAAGATGGTATGCTTGTGTAGCATATTTATTTGGGCAATGGTGGCCCATTGTTGATGTTAGAGCATGGGATTGTACTCATTTTCACCTCCTTTTCAGAACATATTACTTGCTGTTATGAAATTTCAGATTGCTATTTTTCGTAAATGCTTATAGTTTTAAGGTATTATTTTGCTTAATAAACTTAGCTTTATGCAAAACCAGATCAATATAGCCATATTCCTTGATGTAGAGGCCAGCATTACTCTTTTGTATTATTAATATTGTGTAAGTCTGGCTGAGTACCATTTGTACTCACGCTGCATTTTTTTTAGGTGAGGATAACGACGATGTTGGTGTGGTCTACTATTATCCCACCGAGAGTGGCGAGGATAATGTGTAGTTGGAGTTAAGCTCTATCCCAGTCGGTTGCCTTGTGGGTTTGGAATGGCACCACTGGTTTTATCCTTTATATTTACATTTCCGCTACTATCTTTTGTGCTACTCTGTGATGAATTAGGGTGTGTGAACCATCTATGTAATATATATAACCATGCTGCACTTTTATCTATATTTAGAGTACTTATGATGTTTATCAATTGCTTACGATAAAAGTGTGAGGCTAGTCGCTTTCCTGAGGACTAGCTGAACATGAGTATGAGTTGTGTATAATTAAGATGGTTGGGGGATAGCTATTGTGGTTCGAGTTCTCTGGGGTACGTATCGTGTTTGGTCACCACCATCGAGTGGTTTGACGGGCGTATGACGGAGAGAACTGGCAAGCTATCCTTATGATTATCTCTTTTGTACATTTCTCGGCATTTCGGTTATTATATTGGAAGGGGTCAACCGTGATCATGGACACGTTGAGGTCGAGTGGCTACTATGCATGTATGGATCCCACTCGTCCAACAATATGTAGTGGTCGCGTTGGGCACTGGACGATATAATACTCGGGGTGTCCACAGAGAGTGTACGATGTGGATTGGAAATGGGTTGAAATGGATTGGATAAGTGGATTAAGCCCATGAGAGGGAAATGGGTTGGTTTGGTATGGGCTGAGGTGGGAAATGGATTGGGTTTGTTTGGGTCCTAATTGATATTCATTGGATTGGATTGGTTCAGCCTACTCTGCCTCGAATTTTTTTGATTTTTAGATTTATTTATTAAAAGATTTGCAAAAATAGATTTTTGTTTCAAAAAATTGCAAAAATAGACTCCCGCCGCCCTCTGGGAGGGCGATTTTTAAAAATTGCCCTCCCAGAGGGCGATTTTATGACGTGGCTGACGGCCGTTGGCCCCCCGCCGACGGCCGTCAGCCATTTTGCAGGCGGCCCCCCGGTCTCCCAAAAACCGCCCTCTCAGAGGGCGGCAAGGGGGCCGCCTGCAAAATGTGCCCAAAAACCGCCCTCTCAGAGGGCGGCAAGGTGGCCGCCTGCAAAATGTGCCCAAAAACCGCCCTCTGAAAGGGCGGTTTTTGGCTCCCGGGGGGCCGCCTGCAAAGTCGCCCATTTGCAGGGTGGTTTTTTGCAGGCGGCCCCCTTGCCGCCCTATGGGAGGGCGGTTTTTATCCCCCGGGTATAAAACCCCCCTCCCAGACTCAAAAAAGTCATAAAATTCACTCAAATTAGAAAAAAAAACAGGAGAGAGCTGAGAGGGCGAAAGCAGCGAAGCTCTGCCCGTTTGCTGATTTGCCTGCAGGTAAAATCCATTGTTCCTTTGCAATTTCTATTTGTATGTAAGAATTAATGTAGTAATGTACTAGTTACGTGTATAGTACTATATAGATCTGTAGTTTTTAGTTAATCTGTTAGATGACTTATTTTTTGTACAGATGTTACTTGTAAAATCTGGAATACACGGCTTTAGATGTTAGGAGGATGTTGGTACCTAGTTTAACTGTATTTTTCATCAACAGATATGTCAAATAAGGTGATATTTCAGTTATTTCACGGGCAAGGGAATGTGAGATATGGTTCAGACGGTGTAGATCTGTCGGAGTTTAGTTCAACGGCTAAGGGTATTGATAGGCCAGCTGAGAGAAGTTTTGGATCAGTATACAACTGGCTGATGCGAGGGTTTCGACTGGACCCTCAGCTCAGCGGAATAACCTTGTATGTAGTAGTCAGTCGTGTAGTTGAAGGTTTTTTTTGGGAACTGATGCCAGTGGATTGCACTGCCACTTGGAGATGGTATGTGGAGAATGCATTTCAACGTGGCTGGCCACTGGGCATACTTGTGTCCATATATGAGAAAGATAACAACGCTGGTGCAATGCCCGTACAAGATGATGAGGGTCCAAGTACGGCGGGAGGTGATAGTGAAACAATAGAAGAAAATGAAGGAGGGAATGAAGAAGATAGACAGGCAACAGGTGTGGCAGATGAGGGAGAACATATCGACACGATCGTCCAAGAAATGGCTAGAGAAGATTCTGAAAATGAGCATGCAGAGTATGACGACTCGTCTGATGAGGACAACGTGATGCCTGCAGAATGGAGCAACGAGGACTTCTCTGCGCTTACTATCTCCGAGCGGCATCATGTGTCGTGGGAGTACAAGCAGAATGAGGTCATTCAGGGGGCTAAGTACACATATGTAGAAGATTTAAAGGAGGCAGTCAAACAATGGGCGGTGTCACTTCAGAGGGAGTTCTCGGTCGTGAAGTCAAACAAATCAGTGTATGAAGTGAAGTGCATGAAGGATGGGTGTCCATGGCGGGTGCACGCATTCAAGGGTATATGGAAAGATTATTGGCAAGTTTCAATCGTGACGGAGCATTCATGTTACTTGACAGGTGTTGAAAAATATCATAGAAATATGACCTCTGCATTTGTTGCAACAGAGATGTACTCTCATATTGTCAACAACCTGGGGTATGAACCAAGGTCAATTGTTAGGCATATTGAAGAGAAATTCAAATATACAATTAGCTATGATAAGGCTTGGAGGGCAAAACAGAAGGTTGTAGAGATGAGGTTTGGCACATTTGAAGCATCTTATGATAATTTGCCTCATCTCTTAGGCTGTATTCTTCAGTGGAATCCGGAGACGTGCTATGACCTGAAAGCCTTTCCATCAATTGACCATGGTAATAAAAGTGTGTTGCAACGTGTATTCTTTGCACTAGGTACTTGCATTCAGGCATTTATCCATTGTCGTCCTATCCTCTGCATCGATGGGACATTTCTGACTGGAAAATATAGAGGACAGCTATTAACAGCAATTGGAGTTGATGGAAACAACCAAGTTCTACCGGTGGTTTTCGCTTTTGTTGAGAGTGAGAACACTGATAGCTGGTATTGGTTCCTAGAAAGGGTTAAGATAGCAGTTGTACGGATGAGACCAGATGTATGCCTCATACATGACCGTAACTCCGGCTTGCTGCGTGCAATTGAGGAACTGAGAGATGGAAGTGTTGAGAAGGGATACCCACCAAGGTGGTCTGATGTTCAAAGCAGATGGTGCATGCGTCATATGGGTGCTAATTTCTACAGACAGTTTAGAAATAAGCACCTTATGGATCTTTTCAAGAGGCTTTGCGCCCAGAATCAAGAGAAGAAGTTCAATGAGCTTTGGAGGAGGTTGGATGAGCTGACCTCTAAACAAACAGATGAGCAGTCCAGGAGGGCTACCATTGGAGGGGATGAGGCTCCACAAGCTCTTGAACCTCTATCAAGTGATGGACCTCGTATGAGAAGAAGGCATGCATCCTCAGTTAGAAAATTTTCAGAGTGGATTGAGAATGAGCCAAAGGAGAAATGGGCATTGTTGTATGACAAGGATGGTTCTCGATTTGGCATAATGACCACAAATTTGGCAGAGGTCTATAACTGGGTGATGCGTGGTGTTCGAGGGCTCCCACTTGTTGGAATAGTTGAATTTATCTTGCATGGCACATGCAAGTACTTTAGAGATCGGTTCAGAGCAGCTGGCCCCTCAATGACGGATAATAATCTTTTCTTTGGAACGCTGCTCACTAAGTACCTGCAAGATAAAAGTAATAAGGCCCGAAGACATCGTGCTCTACCTCAAGGCACACAAGAACACAGATTTGAAATATTGTGTGTCGACAAGGGCATGCGCGGAATCTACCGCAAAAGAGTTGTGCAGGAGTGTGTGCTCAAAGAAGACGGACCTGCAAGTGCTCGTGCCGAAAACCTACTCTGCTCCACAAGCCATGTTCCCATGTGATTGCCGCGAGCGGTGAGTGTGGAATCGAAGCACGTTATTTTTGTCTCACCTATTTCAGAAAAGAAGCAATCTATAATACCTGGAGTGGAGAGATATACGGTTTCGGTATAGCGGGGACATTTACTACGGAGAATCCTCAAGCTATCTACATTCCTAACCCAACAAAATTGAGGACTAAAAAAGGTCGCCGCAAGACAAGACGCATCCGTAATGACATGGATGAGTCAGAAGCCGGTGGAAGACTTAAACGTTGCTCAAAGTGTGACCAAACAGGTCATACCTATAAGAAATGTCCAAAGGATGCAGCCGGTCCAAGTGCGGCAGAAGCTGGACCGTCGGATTCAGCCGCTGATGGTAGTCGTCCTACAGGTGAAGGCACAACTTCAAGACGACCCCGTCTTAGACGTTCTCGAACAATTGGTGGTGCTGGGGTGTAGTGTAAGTCTATACTTGATCTATGTTGTAGAATGACATGTATCGTACTGTTGTTTTTTATTGTCATGTAACAATGCTATAAACATTAAAACTAATTTACGCTAACTCTCTATTTGTATGCAGGTATGGCGTACCCTACACCAGAGCTGCTCGACCGGGGTCTCGACCAGTCCCACCGGTCTTACCTGTCAGCCGTCGAGGGTGCCCAGCTAGGCACCTTCCGTCCACGGCCTTCACGTCAGCTCCTGCGGATAGACCCCCGGTTCCGTCAGAGGTAAGAGCTGTACGAATATTCATTCACATCATTTGTGCATATCTATGTTTTCCCCGACATTGAATACAGTTCTATATTTGGCAGGTTGTGTGAGGCTGGACTTCTTCCGCTGTGCAGGCTAGTTGAGCCCGCACCGGACGAGAGAGACCCCGCCAGGCGATGGGAAGCTGACCGGTCACTTCTGGCAGCGTTGGTGGATCGCTGGAGACCGGAGACCCACACGTTCCACCTACCGTGTGGCGAGATGACTCCCACACTGCAGGACGAGTCCTACCTGCTGGGACTTCCCCTCGCAGGGGACGCAGTCGGTCCGGTTGACGGGGGGCACGGTTGGGCGCAGGACATATCTGCTCGGTTCGAGGCCGTGCAGCGTCTACCTGGGCTTGGTATGCCGAAGTCGCTACCGCCTTACACCACGGCTGGCCCCTCGCAGGCGTGGGTGCTACAGTTCACCGTAAGTCACAGATTCATTTGCTTCATAATCATCCGACCTATAAAGGAGCAGTGATGCTGACTATGATCTTCCTTTACAGCCTGACAAGCTAGACGACGACGCCGACGAATACTCGGTGCAGCGGAGCATGGAGGCCTACCTGTTGTGGCTGTTCGGGTGGGTGATGTTCACCAACAGTCACGGGCACGCGGTGGACAAGGGACTGATCCACTACGCTCGTGCGATCGCCGACAGCGAGGACGGCTACGTACCGCAGTGGAGCTGGGGATCTGCTGTGCTAGCGGCGACATACCGTGCTCTTTGTGACGCGTGCACGAAGACCGATCCAGGTGCGATTCTCGCCGGTTGCCCTCTCCTTCTGCAGCTATGGGCAGCAGAGCGTTTCGCGATAGGCCGTCCTTTCATTCAGCTCTCTGCCTACGAGGGCGGCCCTGGAGGCTTGTACGGGCAGTGGCCCGAGGACCGCCCGACTATGGGGACGGTATGGTGTCGCCGTGAGATACGTAATGTGAAATTCTATGTTTACCACCTATGCACAAACACTGACGTGTAATCTTTTCTTATTTTGCAGCGTCGTTACGCCCACAACCAGGTTAGGAGGGCCTACTCCGAGTTCGTTATGGAGTTGGACCGCCTGCTGCCCAGCGACGTCGTCTGGGAGCCCTATAGTCCACAGGCCATCGCAGCCCGTGCACCGCTCGGACTCTGTTCTCTTTGCACGCGCGACCAGGCGTACTGGTTGACGAAAGTGCCGTTGGTGTTCGACATCTTCGTCGAGCCCCACTGTCCACAGCGCGTGATGCGACAGTTCGGCCTACGTCAGGTCTTCCCTATGCCCATAGAGGTCGTTGTGCCGCGCGATGTGCACCGGTAAGTACAACTGCGATCTTTGTTTAGTACTACCACTCTTTAATGTACTCTAATGCACTCTCTGCAAATAGATATAATCGTAGGGGACAGGCAGCCGGCGCTCAGTGGTATCCCCGACTGCGGCCGTATGTGGAGGACTGGTTGTTGGCGACGGAGGATGTCGTCGACGAGTTCCGTGCACACACTGAGGAGCATTACCTAGCATACCTCAGGTGGTACCAACCTCGGACCCGCATACGCGTAACGTTCACCCCAGGTGATCCACAGCCACACGTCGCTGCTACGACGGACACGTATCCTACACACCGTGACCAGGACTACTTTCGCGCGGTAAGTCACTTTATCTTTGCACTTTGTCATTCCCTTTCTAGGTAGCCACGGTTCTAACACATAATCAAGTCACATTTGTAATAGGCCGACGCAGCGCGACAGATTCAGGGTGATGTCAACGCGGCGTTCGGACGGTTGGACACTGGGATCGTGCTGACTGCGGACGAGCAGAGGACGACCTTCGGGAGGATTCATCAGGCGTTGCACACAGTGCTTCGTGCGCTCACTTATCGCGCGGCTGACGCGGTACCTCCCGTCTATATACACCAGCAGCAGCAGCCACGGCCAGCAGGAACAGGACGAGGAGCAGGAGTGCGCCCACAGGGTTCCAGTCAGTCATCTGGCCCCTCCAGAGGTAAATTCTACTAACCTTCCGTTCATAATATGTTTCCTTGTATGACATGCACCGTTGTACATCAATATGCTTCCCTGCAGCCTTCGCTACACCGTACCTACATCCCTCTGGAGCTAGCACGTCGACGCATGGAGTGTACCACACACAACCACACGTGCAGCTGGGCATGACAAGTGCCCCCGGTGCCACCACAGAAGGTCCTTCAGGTTATATCAAAGTTTACTTTTCTCTTGCAAAATTTCGATTTGCAATAATCAATAATTTGGTGTACATTGTTCCACTCTACAGCGCCATCGATGTTTGCTGGCGCTGGCTCCTCCACGCAGGGCGCACGCGGCAGCGGTTGGGCACCGGGTCCTTTCGAGGGGGACGATTTAGAGGACGAGGACGAGGGCGAGGAGATCCATGAGATACTAGCTGCCTCGCAGCTCGAAGGAGCTCCGCCACCACAGACACAGGACCCACCAGTTGCCACACCCGTGCAGACGACCCGCGCTGGCCGTGCTGTACCACCAGACCGGTTGACGTACTCCCAGGGACAGGTGCGAGCGCAGGGTAGGAAGTCGAAGAGGCCTAGAGGTTACGGTCCGGGCCCGTAGTACTTTGTGTCTGTAATAGTTTGTCTGTTGTATATAATGTTTTATTAATTCTACGTTTCCTGATGAAACCACTTTATTTCGTTTACGCTCATCGATCAAACGACGTATTCCTCACGATCTACGTTTCTGACGAATCTGATCAAAAATATGAATTTTCGAGTGTCAACTTCACGACGAAAGTATATTCCGAGCGGTGACAACTAAACACACATTAACTATCATACAAACCTATTGATATCCAACTAGCGATGCAACTACTGTGTGAGGATGGCACGGCCAGGGAGCGGCGACAGTATGCGCCTAGGAAATAGTGACGGCAGCCGGTAGTCACATAAAAATTGATTTCGAAAATTAATTTTTTTAAATCAATTTTTTTCTTTTTTTTCGAAATATTGGTCCGGACTGTCCGGATAAGGTCCGGACGGTCCGGACTATATTAACGCTAAATACCGCCCTCTAGTTGGGCGGCAAGCCAAAAACCGCCCTCCCAGAGGGCGGCAAGGGGGCCGCCTGTAAAATGGCCGGCCCCCGGGCGCATTTTGCAGGCGGCCCCCTTGCCGCCCTCTCAGAGGGCGGTTTTTGGGAGGCCGGGGGCCGCCTGCAAAATGGCTGACGGCCGTCGGGGGGGGGGGGGGGGCAACGGCCGTCAGCCACGTCATAAAATCGCCCTCCCAGAGGGCGGCGGGAGTCTATTTTTGCAATTTTTTGAAACAAAAATCTATTTTTGCAAATCTTTTAATAAATAAATCTAAAAATCAAAAAAATTCCTCTGCCTCACTTGTGTGGATTGGGCTGGGAGGGCGAGTGGATTTGAAGCCATTAGCAGGCCTAATTATAGTATTTTTATAGGGAAAATGGAGGATTACAATTCCTAGAAAATTTTTCTATGCATATTATTTAGATCAAAGGATCTGAGCTCACTAAATTCCTACGGGTCGAGTTTCTATAAACCAATTCCATGGGAAAATAAATAGTGAGCTCAAATCTCTTCCTTGCAACTCCTCTGTTTGTCTCTCTACTCTCTCTTTAGAATCGACCAAATTCCTATGCAGTTTTCCTTTGAATCATCTAAACAAGTCGCATTTCATATTCCTTGTGTTTTCTTTTTGCGGGATTCGGTACGTGACATTCTAATTCTACGTTTTTTCTATTACTATATTTTTTAAAAAATCTTGTGTTTCAAAGTATCCTTAAACTATCGATGTATATGTGGGCAGGAGAAAAAGGCCGTAACCGCGAGGGAAATGTTGGTGGGCCATCCATGTCCCTAAAGTATCGTCGTGCTGCCTGTGCTGGGCTTATATGTCCCACAGTTTTGTATGTGAATGAGTTAGCTAATCCAGCGCCATATGTTGCATCTCTTTTATTGGTCCAATTGACGACGTGTGATTGGCCCATAATTATGCTGCAGACTTCCAACCATGGGCTTCTCTCTCGGGCCCAGGCACTCTTTAATGCCTAGGCCTGAATCTGTACAGATAAACTCAAACTGGGCCATCTTGGCCACTTGCCAGTTTAATACTTGGAACTTGAAAGAGGCGACACTCAAACAAGCCAGTTTAATTAAAGATTTCAGCTCAAGAAATCTCTTCGGCTCTCCTTTAACAACTTGCACAGCATGTGTGATATGTGAACCGTGGGTGTCTTCATCTCAAAAAAAAAAAAATTGTCCTTGTCTTCCAGATCCAGTGCCTGACTCCAACTTCCTACCAGCTCACCCAGTCAATGTCAAGAGCTTCTGTACAAAAACCTTGTATGGTTAAACTGGTAAGTCCAGCCGCTACCCTTTTGATAATTCTTTTCTTAGATGTAATCGAGTAAATTTTATAAAACCAGGGTATTATAGTTTAAGTTACATAAAAACATATGGATTTTGCTATATTGCAAATAACCACGTGTATTACGGTCTTATAGCTTCACAAAAACACACCGTTAATCATTTTTTTTTATCTACATACATATGGATTGTAAACTTATATTTGAAACTTATGAGTTCTTTAATCCATCATATAAAAGTTGCACCCATCTAAGTTCATTATTTTTTATTTGGCTATAATATTAAGTTAGATTGATTAAAGGTGTAGTTGTGTAAAACCTTAAGATCATTGTCAGAGGATGAAACTCCAACGGCGAGGAGTCTGGAGACTCCCCTTTGAGATTCAGCCAGGGGAGTTGTTCTCAAGCGACTGCGGCGTCCGGGGGAATCGATGGATGGATGGCACACGAGAGAGACAGGAGAAGTAGACAGGTTCGGGCCGCGCGGAGGCGTAACACCCTACTCCTGTGTATGTTTTGCTATGTGGGGATGAATGTGGGTTGCTGTTACAAGGTGAACTCAGGGTGTTTAGGAGCTAACCGCTCTTCGCGAAGAAGAGGGACCGAGTGAGCTGAGGAAGACAAACAGTAATCAGAGAGCAAGCTAGAGCAAGAGATCCAGTCCCCCCTGACCTGTGGCATGGATCCTCCTTTTATAGGCTAAGGGGAGTCCACAGTGCCCAGTATCTCGTCTGGGAGGAAGCTAGCTACCATCTGCCTTTATCGCACGCACGCACGCGGCCGCCTGCCACGCCGCGTTGGAGGAACATCTAGTCGCCCACGTCCTGCCTGCTGGGCTTATGCCGGAGTAGGTTCGGCGCGTCTGGTCGTCTGGTCGTCATGCTGCTCGGCTGCTACGAGCGGCTAAGTCGTAGAGATGTGACAACGCACGTCCTTGCCGCCAAAGTCAAAAGATCTCTGACTGCACAGGCATGTGTCCACGGCGCAGGCGTGCGTCCACAGGGGGCCATCAGGAGACGCCCACGCGTGGCAGAGCAGGCGACAGGGGCGACAGGCCCCGTCGCCTCGTCATTAATGCAGGTTATTGGAGAATTGGTCCGCTTGAGTCTCTCGAGTCAATCGGCACCCGGGACCAGGGCAATCGGCACCTGGGAGCAATCGGCACCCGGGCTATCGGCCTCGGGACCGGGCAATCGGCACCCGGGCTATCGGCAATCGGCCTCGGCACCCAGGACCGGGGGCCGAGTCCGTGGTTCCCGGGACCCGGGGACGTACCCGGAAAGGTGGCTCCCGGGTCCGGGGGCGAGTCCCGGGACCGGGCAGGAGGCTCCCGGGCCCGGGGGGGAGTGGCGACTCGGAAAGGTGGCTCCCGGGTCCGGGGGTGAGTCCCGGGACCGGGGAGGTGGCTCCTGGGCCCGGGGGCGAGTCTCGGGATCGGGGAGGTCCCCGGGGCGTGGGGCCTGAGGAGATGGCTGCGAGCCGTCGTTGTGACTCGACGGGGAGTGCGCACCCGGGCCGAGGCAGTGCTCGTGCCCAGGTACTTAGCGGGAAAAAGCCTATAGCCGGCTGTCACCAGAGCAGAATGCGGGTCCGGAGGAGCTGACGTGGCCGAAGACCCACGCGTCCCCAGGGTATATGGGACCCCTATTCCCGTTTCGCCGACAATCATAGTACTTAAAGTTTTGCCATATGGCAAAATCGCTGTGGTTTTCTGTAACTTAAGCCATAATACTTAGGATTTTATAAAATTTACTTAATCTTTTAATAATTCGCTGGACCTAAGCTACCCTGTCTAAAAAAACTTGCACATAAAACAAACTGACGAAGTCATGCCATAGTCGATAATGCTTGAAGTTAATTATTATGTTTCAGGAATATGTGCCCAACTTCCATATGAAAAGGAACTTACATAGAGGTGGAATTGCCGTTATGCACATCTGTCTAAAAAAACTCGTACTATAATCGGCTGAGAAACACAGACGGTTTGCCGTTGCATTCATGATTATCGTTAGAGTAGCTACTTCAGTTGAAACTTCGTAATAAAAGACGTACATGGTTATGTACTATTAATTAATTGGTCATTATATATTGGCCAGGCAAAAAAAAAAAGATTTATATTGTGCTATATTACTCTACTGATTATGATTGCAATGGCGGATGCAGAAATGAATCGAATGCCCAGAATGAACAAAACGGTTAGTTATGTGTTCAAAGAAGCAAGGCTAGTTATTGTTAGTGTCGATCGACCAACCAGTATTTCTGTGTATGTGCAGAATTTGTGCTCACAGCATGTGCTGTTTAATTACTAATTGCACCAGAACTCATCAGAACAAGAAATTCATAAAGAAATGTAGCATTTTACTTTTTTGATCATACGGTTCTTGTTGGTTGACCTCAAGCACTGAACAAGATAATGCAAATTATTTGACTTTTTCAATGTCTAGCTCGCCAGTGGTTGGAACAGAAAAAGAAATGGAGAGAAGTTGCGGCTGCAAAGGATTCAGGGGAGTTGAGCCTAGACAGTACTGAAAGGACAAACTAATTAAGAAGTTAAATACTCCCAACTTCCTTTCCATTCCAACTACTGAAATATCCGGTACTAATATAACCAAGAATTTCATGGAACGAATTGAATTTAGGTAGCCAATAAATGAACAGATGCGTATTTTTCGTGTGAAATATTTCTGGTTGAGGTTTTCGTTTCTTTTTTCGAACACGCAAAAAGCTTGCGTGTCAATATATTAGAAGGAAGAAAAAGCAGTTTACAACCAGCCGATTAGTAACAGCAGCGGTCCAAAAAACGCGAAACTTACAAGCCTAGGGCCAACAGCAAAAAACTAAAGGCTACTAAGCTAAACAACAAACGCCAAACAGATGAAGGGACATAGGATTAGCGAGGCGACACGCCTATCCTAGAGAAGGGAGACCCAGCAGGGTGCCGAGATGCTTTACCCCTGTATCCAATCAAAGACGGGTTTTCTGGAGTACGTTGCCGCGAATGAGGTTTTCGTTTCTGATCGGTAAAATTGACATCTTACAGTTTGGTTGGTCAGCAAGCAGAGGGGACAATTTCGTTAGCCAAACAGAGTAAACTAGACATGTAGCTAGAAAGACTGTATGGCTAATGTTCAGTTCAGCTATAGCTTGCGTGCTGGGCTAGCAGAAACATTCCCCTGCATGCATGATCAGAGCATTTCTGTTCTTCCCGCGTACAACGACTTCTGTTCAGTTTTAACTACTGGACTGGAAGAATGCTAACATACGACTTTTATGTTTGAATCAGTTTTTGTGTGTGATTTATGAGCCACACATAAAATGAGAAACATCATTAACACGTGATTAATTAAGTATTAACTATTACAAACTTAAAAAATGAATCTATTTGACTTTTCAGAGATACTTTCATATATCAAGTTTTTATTAAAAAAAACACACCATTTTACTTTTTGAGAAGCATACTAACGTAAAACGAGAAAAAAGCCAGAAACCAAAAACCATGTTGAACAGCACCTTAATAGTTTCTGATGGAGTAAACAGAAGAGCTTAGACCAGCAAACCAATCATCATCAAGCGTAAGTCAATCCCTGGACGTTGCAGAGCCATGTGCATGCGATCGTTGGAAGCATTATCTAGAAAAAAATGCGATCGTTGGAACAGTGATTGCATGTTTCAATAATGCATACGACAATCATTCCCTAGCTTAATTGGTATGCAATCCATGCCTGTTTGCAGGCCTCATGGATCATCATGCTATATAAGCACCACCAATGCCGCAGACATCCCTCACCTCCAAATCCATTCATCACAACAAAATCTTGCTACCATTCTAGCTAGCTAGTCGCAGCGAACTAGGCGACCAGAGATGGGGAGCATTTTCCTGCAGCTGCTCGCGGTTCTTGCACTCTGCTTTGCACCGGCGAGGTCGGGCTGGCTCCCGGGCACCGCCACGTTCTACGGCGGTGCAGACGGCGCCGGCACGATGGGTACGTCGTCTACTCCAGCCTCTTGCCATCGCATTGTCAACCATGCATATATGATTTGACAATGCTGCATCCATCCATACATGAAGATGCAATCTGATGGAGTGTTTGCAAGCATCAAGCCATCAATGCATGGCCATGGATTAACCGGAGATATGATGTGCGTATCTCTGCAGGTGGTGCGTGCGGGTACGGGAATCTGTACGACCAGGGCTACGGCATCAACAACGCGGCGCTGAGCTCGGCGCTGTTCAACGACGGCGCGTCGTGCGGGCAGTGCTACCTCATCATCTGCGACTACGCCAAGGCGCCCAACTGGTGCAAGCTCGGCACGGCGATCACCGTGACGGCCACCAACCTCTGCCCACCCAACTGGGACCTCCCCAGCGACAACGGCGGCTGGTGCAACCCGCCCCGCCCTCACTTCGACATGTCCCAGCCCGCCTGGGAGAACATCGGCATCTACCGCGCCGGCATCGTCCCCATCCTCTACCAACAGTAAGCACACATTAACCAACCTGACATTATTTTCTCTGTATTTATAGAGACTGCTAAAATGAAGCAATGTATTTTTGTTCATAATGAACTTAGGCTAGTCTGCATTTGGTAATGAAAGTTTGGCTGAGACAAGTCATTAGCATATAATTAATTAAGTCTTAATTATTATAAACTTGAAAAATGAATTATTTGATTTTTTTAAAGTAACTTATATATATAAATTTTTTTAAAAAAATATACTGTTTAGCAGATTAAAAAACATGCTAACGAAATCTGAGGTAGCAGCTCATCCAACCTGCTCCTCCGAACACACTCTTAATAGGTTGATCTGATGTGTTGGTGAATTGCAGGGTGAAGTGCTGGAAGAGTGGAGGGGTGAGGTTCACCATCAACGGGTTCAACTACTTCGAGCTGGTGCTGGTGACGAACGTGGCCGGGAGCGGGTCGATCTCGAGCATGTCAGTGAAGGGGTCCAGCACCGGGCGGATCCAGATGTCGAGAAACTGGGGCGCCAACTGGCAGTGCCTCGCCGGGCTGGCCGGCCAGGCGCTCAGCTTCACGGTCACCTCCACCGGCGGCCAGACCATCGTCTTCGATGACGTCGTGCCGGCGGGGTGGTCGTTCGGCCAAACCTTCGGCACCTACCAGCAATTCGACTACTAAGCTAGGTTCAGACGTCAAGAGCATCGTCTGATCGATCGAGCATTCATTCTTTCTTCGTTTCATTTCTTATTAGCTCGAGCACTCTGTGACCGAGTATTGTTTACTGGGATCATTCATTTGATTGTTCAATTGTTAATGTAAATTAAATTGTAAATCCAAGGCAATCGTTAATCGATGTGAAATTGTTACTGAAGATCAGTTCCATCATAGTACATCAGTCTTTGAATACATCATGAAACGTGTATCATGCGGGTGACAATTGACAAGCCAAATTCCTCGATGGAACAGCTTGGCAATTAAAGGCTAGAGGCGAACGAGAAAACCACGTCTACATTACATACGCAATTATATCGGCATCAAGCTATCAAATAATTCGGGATCCGTACAACACAAAATTGACAGGAATACGGCGGTTGAGCTGATTCCGAAAGAAGCCTTTCGTATGGAGTATATATATTTCCTTCGTCTCAAAATACTGCTCTTTTCGGCCTAAAGATAATAATTTATAGCATTTAAAATATATTTTAAAATATAATAACTTCTACATCTATGTTTTCTCACAAATTTCCACCAATAAAATTTTCCACCTACTTTCGTTTCTCAACAAATCATAACATTACTCTATTTAATTTCACCAGCTTCCTTAATACCTGTGTCCATCTCTAAAACTTCTTATATTTTAAAATAAAGGAGTACTTATTTTAGGATTCATATTTGTCACATATTACTACTATTTCTCTACCTATTTTTCCATCTCAATCAATCACAACTTTTCTTTATTTAGTTTCGTTATATACTTTCTCACCTTAACCAATTACGATCATTTTCAATATTAATCTTGATTTCTTTAAAAAATAATATAAGTTAAAGTATTTTAAGCTGGATGGAGTATGTTGGAAACGAAAAGATCCATCAGGTTATGAAAAGATCCATCAGGTTGCCTATAATGAGACGAGCTGGGCATGACAGACAGCGTCAGCTGCTGTCTGGGTGATGCATGACGGCAGCGACAGCTCTGGGAACGCAACAAGAACTTAAATTACTTGTGGCCGCATGCAATCCATCAACGCAATTGCACGCACTGATCGATCGTGGGACGTGGCTACCTTGGTGATCAATCCAAAGGAGGAGACTAGCTAGGGTGGACCTTATCCAAATCCAACTACACATGCTAAGGACAAGACGAGAGAAGATACACCCCAAAATTCTCCTGTAACATCGTGAGCTTTGCGATCCTATTGTTTTTACATTCGAATCACGTTCCCATATCTTCATATTTCTATGCCTTTTCATCCTTGCGTTCTAAACGAACTTTTTTGAACAAGGGTTCTATAAAAGATCACCTAAAATTTCATCTATGTTGATATGGGCATACTCCTTGCAATTTCAAATAACTATCACTATTGACCAGTATAATTTTAGCTTTGATCATAATTAGATTTGAAAGATCAAATTGTGATGTATATGAAAGTTTTATGATTGTATTTAGGACGTAACATACTTGGTTAATATGGGATACTCTTTAAGTATCTATACATTTTCTTAAATAAGACGAGTGGGCTAAATTTAAAAATAAATAGTACCTAATGATAAATAATTTAAGACAAAGAGAGTAAAAATACATCTACATCTAAAAAATTCTCGATAGCATATTTGCATTCCAGTTGAAAAGGCAGCACAAGAATATATCCGGATTCACTAGAGTAGATTACTACCTTGATTTCAAAAACAAGGAGCTGGACAGTGAGCGATGAGGTGGTCGGAAATCGGAATCCAGCAGGGCGGCGAAGGGATGAGGTCGTCGGAATCCAGTAGGCCAGTCGTAGGGGCGGAAGAAAAAAGATGAGCGGTTGCCGGTGCGTCCCCGCCGCCTCCGACCACCGGTGGATTTGCATTTGCCAACCCCGAAAGGTCGCAATTATTTACTTTCCCGGGACGTGGATCCTCCACGGAATCCCGGCCGTCGATCCATCATCGGACGGCGCCCGCGCTGCTCCGGCGGGGCCCACCTCACACCTACCGAAGCCGCAGCCAGGTGGGTCCCACGTGCCAGCTCCCCCGCGCGCCGGGCGGACGCCAGCGCGAGCGGCTTTAGAGCGGCGCGGGGCGGGGCCCCACCCGGGTGGCATTGTGGCCGTCCGTGTCGATCGGACGGTGGAGGGCGGTGTGAACGGGTGGCCGCTGCGGACTTGTGCCCTTTTGTGCCCCACCGGGGAAAGGGATGGATCCCCTCTCCTCTGCGTCCATCCGACCGGAAGGGAACGGAACGGAAGGGGAAGAGCTGCGAGCGACGAAGGCATCGGGCTCCGCCGCCGCCTCCGCCTCTGCCGCGCCGGGCCACCGCTCGCCTTCCCCGTTTATCCTACCCCCGATCCGATCGTCGCCGGGCTCCCCCGCGCGGCAATATTTGGAACCCCGGAGCCCCCGCAGCCGATCGCCTCATGCCGAACTGAGCGCGCCTACCGATCCCCGCCGCCGCCGCCGCAGCAGCAGTTTGTGCAGTATATTTCTCGGTGTTTTCAGCGGGCGGGAGGGCCACCGCTTTATTGGATTGAGGTGTGTGGGTGATGGCTTCCAACGGCGACCAGCATGCGGCGGCCAACGCTGGTGGGGGGACGGCTCCGACGATAGCCCCCCGCTGGGAAGAAGGCGGCCGCTGCCGCCGCCTGGAAGCGCCCGGGGAACGGGGCGGCGGTGCCGGTCGTGCTGGCGCCTGGGAGCCCCATCATGGACGCCGACTCCTGGCCGGCGCTGCCCGGGCTGGCGTCTCCCCCGCCGCTGACGCCGCCCAAGGCGTCGCCTAAGGCCGCTCCTCAACCATCCGCATCCGCATCCGCTGTGAGTGTTTGATCCAGTTGATAGTAGAATAGGAGACTCAAATTTATTGCCGTTTGATGGGATTGGGCTTTTCTGTTGGGGAATCCGCTCAGGAGGCGGTGATCCCACTGGTCTCTTTGGGTAATTCTGGTGCTCCGGATGCTAATCCTGATCACGAAGCACCGGTGCGCAATCCACCGGCCCGGCGTGCCCTGGTGATGCCAGCGGGGGATGGATTGGACAAGCGTGCCCCTGGCCCAGAGCCATCCCCAGTCTACACCCCTAATGCCAGGAGCAATGGAAGCAGTGATCACCACCAGAATGGTCGTTATGGTTCCCATCCCCATGGCCGAGGTGGTAGCTATGGTGGGGGAAACAGGAGGGGCAATGGTGGAGGTGGTGGTCGACGTGGACAGGAGCACCATGGTGGTTTTGATGGGCAACGGCGAGGCCCTGGCCGCAGGGACGGACATGGGCCTGGACATCAGCAGCGTGGTCACCAGCCATCTTACATAAGGGCTCCTCTGGCTGTTGTGACGGCAGCACCTCCACCACCACCACCATTTGTTAACCCTGCTACTCCACAAACACCACCTTATGGAGCTCCCATGGGCTTCCCTGGTATGGCATGCATGTGGTTTATGAGATCATAGAGTTGTCTATTGCTATGTCAACTTAATTTGCTTTATTGCAAATAGCAGAGATTGCACCTCATGTCTACTATTTTGCGCCCCCCTCGGAAGGTGTTCAAGCACTGCCTTTTGTGCCTCACCCAGCAAGCCCTCCAGCTATGTTAATTTCTCAATTTGAACCTCTTCGAGCAGAACTGCTGAGGCAGATAGAGTACTACTTTAGGTATTCTTTTTGCCTACATTTATGTGAAATAATTTGTTCCATATTACTGCTGAGGTAAATTTACTGAGCCACTCGTTCAATTTTTGCAGTGATGACAATTTGTGCAAGGACATATTCTTGAGGCGGCATATGGATGACCAGGGTTGGGTGCCATTATCCCTGATTGCAGGATTTAATCAGGTGAGTTTGCAGGTTCTACATGATGTTTTCCCCCAAAAAAGAATTGTCAATAAACCTTTACTTCGTTGCTTTTATTCAGCAATTTAGTAATAAATTTACCAACTGTCTTGTAAGGTTGTGCTCACTTTCTGTAGTTAATTGCTCACTGTCACCATCGAGTGAGAGATCCAGAGAACTTTTTTTTATCACTTATAAGATATCTTCTTCCCTGGTTGCCTGGATGCGTGAGAAGTTGCATGCACATTTAGATATTAGTCAAAAATTGTGATAACTTATATCCTGTTTAAGTTACTACAGAGATGACAACAAACATGCAATTGTTTCTCTCTTTCTTTGAGCTGAAAACATGCAATTGGTCATGCATTGCTAGTCGTGTCGACAATGGTGATGGAAGAGACCTCAATCTATATATCGTTGTATAGACATAAGTTTTTATGGATTTTCGAGATTCTATCCTTCATAGTTAGTTAATTTGGTGAGTACCATTGCATGGTAATGGGGTCTGTATTCCCTCAGGTTGCTTTATGCAAATGGCAAGATTAGTTTTTTGGGTTCTTTCTTCCACTTTCGACTACACATTTCCTAACGTTGGTCTCGTATTCTGTTATTTATAATGTTTTGTATCTCTCAATGGACTGTGTACAAAAGACTTCTAAGTTTTTCTATTGTCTTTTATGCTTTTTGTCCCATTGGTCTAAATGAGTGTATTGTTACTTTTTTGGGGGGATATTCTGCAACAATAAGACTGAAGCATCGCAAAAATATAATTTCTTTGCTATGTGAACAAAAGCAAATTTTCCATCTGCTTCTGAACCTTGGTAATTAAGTGCTTAAATTCCAAGAAAATGACTCTGTCTGGAGACTGGAATCATTTCCCATGATTTATTACAAGTGCTAATCTTTTTCCTAAAGAACAACCATGAGTTATTGTTGCACTCAACTGTCTGATAGGTTGGCTGGTTGTAAGTAGGGCAAAGAGAGAAATTAGCCTTCGGAATGGAAAAACAAATGTATAAAGAAAGAACAAAGTAGAGGCTGACTAAAGAGTGAAAAAAAGTTCTTAGAAGTGCTAATGCTGTAGTAAGACAATTACACAATAGGAATGTTTTGTGATGCAGATGGGTAGAATAATAAAACAGAATGCTGAACATTTGAAGATGCTCTTAGTTGTTTGTTTTGCATCAACACACGGGACATGCCAGAATATGTAATTATAGACATACGAATATTTCACATGACTATACATGGATGATTGAAAAAAGGGAGAACGTATTCTATGCCATATACAGATTATGCATGGCCTGCCAAAAAAATAATATCAATATCCATTGGCCAGGAATCAAAACAGATATTTTGCTTCTTTTACAACAGTGACAGATACTCACTTATATTATTTCGTGTAGGTCAAAAAGCTGACTAATAACGTACAGTTCATCTTGGAAACAGTCCTGCAATCTACTGTGGTTGAAGTACAGGTGATCTTTTATTGTCATAATTTACCATTGAAGTAATTTCATATTTGAGTTTCAAACAGACTTGATCTGCCACATATAAATGCTATAATTATGAAGTAATATTCATGTTCTGCTATGTGTGGAATGTACTGCTGGTTTAGTGAGCAGTTTTTTAAGTATTTAAACTTGATCTGGCGCTTACCATTACGAATCTTCTGTTCACTAGATGTTTCAGAAAGGATAAACATGTCATTCAAAGTGACTGCCTAAATGGCATGGCATGCCAAAGATCTAGCCTGCATAGAAGGAACATTCGAGGGAAATATATTTGGTTTCTGATCTTCAAAATGACATTAGTTAGTTTCAAATTGTAAGGGATGCTATACGTTGTTGATGATCTTCAAAATGACATTATTTAGATTCAATATTTTACTTTCAAAAGCTTGTCCGCCTTATATTTCAACCAACTGGGTAGCTCTTTATGCTATATCTGCATGGCATATTAGTCTGCGTGTGTACCTAGGTAACTCTTGGACTATATCTGCATGGCGTCTTAGCTTATGTGGCCCACTTTTGGCTACAACCAACTAGGTAGGAATATTGGAGTACATAAACTGGTGTGCACGCCCAACTTAAGTCCAGTTGCATCCTTGTAGAATCTTAGTCCAATCTTGAATGTATCTGAATCCAAATGTTGAAACATGTGCACAATGAACATTGTCATGGCTCAAAGGAATCCACCATTGATTGATAAATAATTTTTTTTAGCGCCCTAGAGGATCTCACATGCCAGGAAGCAATCCTTTTCTACTTCTTCCTCTCGTTCCTTAAAGCAAGACTTCAAAAATGAATTGAGCTCTGCTTCTTTACTAAGTTTTACTTGCAAAGTATATTTGGTTAAAACTTAACAGTATATCACATACATGTACACTCTTAGTTGATTAGCCAGTAAGAAAAGTTGAATGTCTCTGAACGTAATACTAGAAACATATTACGAGGAGAATCTTATCTGTTGATCGCAAACAAGTTGGCAATAGGTGTATTGGACAATGATCTTAAGCTTTTCCTATATGTTAATTTTGATAGCTCGATAACACTGGTTATTTATAAATCTACTTATTCGCTTATTCACTTATTTGTTTTCTAAATAGTAACGACCAATTCATCTATCCTCCCTGACCAGAAAGCACTTGCATAAACTTCTAGCTTTTTTTGCCAATCTTCTGAAATAATATGACTTAACGGGAAGTTTGGTTTAGCCTGTGCACACTCCAATTGACTCCCCAGATGTCAGAAATATCATGTACTTGTGGTTCGTACCGTAGTTTCTTGGCTTGAAATGAGAAACGACATGAATATGATTTTCTTTTTTGATTTATTGTTCCGAATCACATTTACTTCATGCATCTAAGTTCTTGCTGTCATTCTGATATACTTTACAGGGTGACAAAATGCGTAAGCGTGAAAGATGGGAGATCTGGTTGCTTCCAAAACCAGGTTATTCTGCTGGGAATTCTTCTGGTTCGCTGTCCCCTGTGACATCCAATATTGATTCACTGGCGTCTCAGTTTCAATCTGTTGGACTTGAGGGGGCAGGCTACCATGCTAGTATGCAAGGAATGCCCGGTGAAGCTCTCCTTACTAGGTCAGCGACTTCAGTTAGTCTAGGTTATCAGGCACCCCCCTTGGGAGGGTTATACAGCAATGGGAGTGGACCACTTTTTGGGCAGAATTCTGCAAGAAGTTTACTCCGAAGCGATACCTTTTGAGGTTTTACACAAGAAAGATTACAATGGCATGCCGAGTTTTCTCTGGTTACGGCACGCATACCTCGTCTACTGGGGTGAGGAGTGAGGACTGAAGATCCAGTTGGTTTGGAAGAAAACAACAAAAAAATAAATAAAGCATACAAAAAAAGAGAGATAGAAATACAAAAAAAACAAAAATCTAAAAAAAAAACCAAAAAACTTAAAAAAAATGGAGGAAAAAAACATAGTAGGTAATATTATGTGCAGGACCTATGTATTTGTGGTTGTGCTCTTGCTGTGATGTGACATTACCTGTTAAGTACTCGTTTGATTATTGCTCTTATGCAGACTGAGTTGTCATGGATGTTGTCAGTCGGAAGCTGTTAAGCCTAGACAAAATTATTTTAAAAAACTGATAATATTATCAGTTGTGCATCTTCTGCTGCCCCAGTTGGCAGTATGATCTACACTACCGTTGTTTTGAAAATCATATTCATGTTATGTATAATTTGTGCTGATTTGGTCGAATTTGGACATCGATCTGCCACTATGAAACGACTGTTTGCCATTCTTTTTTCTGCTTCTGTTCTGGGCTGCTGGCATAGACCATTGCGTAGTTTTTTCCTTTAACCAGCACCTTAGTATTTACATGGAAAAAATCTCTATTCACCTATATGGTTGTGCATAGAGTATAATAAAGTTTTGTGTGTGTGCTTCTGTTCTGGGCTGCTGGCATAGACCATTGCGTAGTTTTTTCCTTTAACCGGCACCTTCGTATTTACATGAAAAGAATATCTTTATTCACATATATGGTTGTGAAGAGAGTTTCGTGTGTGTTGGGGGGTGGGGGGGGGGTGGGGTGTGTGGAGGGTGCGGGGTGAGGGTCAGGCCATTGTATTGTCTGAATTTGGTATTATCTGTAAATGATATGTTTAGTACTTTCTCCGTTTTTTAATATATTTTGTCGCTAACTCTTATCATGATGTTTGATTATCTGTCTTATTTAAAATTTTGGTGCAAATATATAAAAATATAAGTTATGCTTTAAATTCCTTTAATGATAAATCAAGTCACAATAAAATAAACGATACTTAAATTTTTTAAATAAAATAAATAATTAAAAGTTATGTCAAAATGACATCATCTGCTAAAAACAGAAAACAGAGGGAGTGATGTCTTGAGATGATTCGAAGAGACCTCACATTCTTCTAACCATAATTTAGCAATTTAGACACATCTTCATGGAACAATCCTAGCCGACTCGCTCAACCCGTTGCTTTTATGTTAGTAAAAGTCTATACGTACAATATTTTTCTTATAAAGCTCTTATTAATTTTGATGTGGCATTTATAAGTAAATCTGTAACTTCCATCTACTTAAATCAAACAATTGAGAGTTTTATTTGTAAGAGTTTTGTAAAATAAAATTTAGTACGCATAGCAGTGCTCTTTATGTTAACACTGGAAGCTACCGACGCTAGTAGCAGCATTATTGAGCCAAAGAAACATTGCTCATCGCAGTCGTACTCGACATTTTTAGTACAAAAATTTAGGCAAAAAATTTTTACAGCCACGAGGCTCATCGTACAACTATGTACAGTAAAGGCGTAGAGACAAACAGACCGTCACACACTTAGAGAAAGTAGCACGTAGACACACTAACAGCAAGCTTGTCAGTCAAAAAGAAAAGAAAAAGAAAAAACCAGCAAGCTGAAGCAAGTGGCATGGCATGGGTGGCTAGCTAGCACGAGTAGCTACATCTACATGAGGGAGCAGGCGTTGGGGTTCTCGTCGCTGAAGGCGGAGGCGAGCTTCTCCTCTTCCTCGGTGGCGCGTGCGAGCGGCGCGGCGTCGGGGTCGGCGAGCGCGTTGCGGACGTAGCCCGGCGGCGCCTTCTTGTCGTAGGCGCCCGGCGCGTAGGGGTGCGGCACCACGTCGTAGGGCACGTACGGCCACGGCTCCGCCTTCTTCCCGGCCCGCCGCCGCAGCCGCTCCACCACCTCCTCCTGCTCCACGTAACCCGTCACCGTCACCTTGTTCTGCTTCACGTCCACCTCCACGCTGCTCACCCCCTTCATGTCCTCCAGCGCCTTCCGGACCTTCCTCTCGCACCCTTCGCAGTCCATCCGAACCTTCACTTCCACCTTCTGAACGAATTTTTTTGGCCATACAAACACAAAAATATTTAGTTAACATTCCATTTCGTTTATAACGTAGGAATTTTTGTGCGATTTTATAACTGTGCAATTGTATGTATTGTTCAATCCAAAAGATGAACAATTTGTCTTAGGTGGTGTTCAATTCAGTTTTACGTCACACGTATTATTAATTAAGTATTAGTTTACGTCCTATACATCATTAATTAAGTATTAACTATTAAAACCTTAAAAAATAAATCTATTTAATTTTTTAGAGATACTTTCATATAGAAAATTTTTAAAAAACTACCCCTTTTAGTAGTTAAAAAAACGTACTTATGGAAAATAAACTAATAAGCAAAACGCTATAAAAAGAACCGAACACTGCAGAGTTAAGGAGTAATGTACCTGGAACTGCTTGCGCTTCTTCTTGGGAAGGATTTTGGCCGGCAGCTCGCGCAGCTCGGCGATGATGTCGTCCACGCCCATTCTCTCCGATTGTTGTTTGGTATCAGCACCTGGACAGCGAGGATTTCGGCTCTAGGTTACTACCTTTCACGGGAGGGTTTAGGCTTTCCAAAGCAGGGTATATGATGATGCAGGTGATGCAGGCATTCTGCCTTTCCCAGGTACTTATACCGATAGAGATGGCCAAGATAAACTTGAGACGTTTCTTGTGCTTCTTGAGGGAAAAAAACAGTGTACTGAAAACACATAGATACTTTTCCTTTCAGGGGTTGGTAATTGGCTGCAGGGCACCCATCTCTTCCGTGTACAGTAGTAACATGCGAGGGACGAATCTGGATTGCTCTGAATGCTTCCCAGCTCAACTCGTTCGTCGGAAATGGAGTTCTGTCCGGCTGCCTCTCTTTGGATGTTTCCACGCGTGATAGGCTGTGTGAATCACCTTTTCCCGCGAACCTTCTACACATATCCCTTTTCTTGGTGGGGCAGTGCATCTTTTTGGTAAGATTTCAGTTCCACTGAGCATTGTCTAGAGAGAAATAATCTACTTTTGTGAATCTTCCTGCATTCAGGAGGTCCAACATGTTTAAGTGCCTCTAATTTTCAGATTGATATTGATAGGAGTACAATCTTGAACTGCAGCTTGGAGCGCCATCAATTAGCAATTGCACGCCTGCTATTTGTTGGTTTACAAGTGTACTCCGTTAGTTTGTTGCGAGTCTTGTGACACGCCTGCATGTCATACTTAAACAATAGCTTTGAGTTGATTGCCTGCTTGTGGTTTAATCATGATGGATTAAAGACCTCCAGGCAGACAAGCACACCGATGGAACTATGGAAGCTAGAGATTGAAGTCTGTTACAGTGATGGAAGCCCACAACAGCACAAGAACACTTTCTTTTTTTCTGGAGGAGAAAACAGGTGTAAACTCTACATCTAGATGTACCAGTATACAATTTGCAGTCATACAAATAAAATCCATCTGTTACCAATCTAATTGCCAACAATATTAAGGAAACAATACCGTATTGCCAATACATTAGTATAGGCTGAAGCCGAAGACCTGCCCAACTAGAAGAGCTATTCCCATGCATATAGCTACAAGTGAAGCAGCCCAGGTCAGTTTCTCTGTTATCCTAGGGACCTTTTCTTTTAAAGCCTCACTACAGGAACCTACAAAAGCAGTGTAACTCCCCATCGAAAATACAGTCCCCATCAAAAACATACCAAGAAATGCTGCACCTGCCAAGCGTGAAGGAAGGGCCAATGCAGGCAACACCATCAGTAGAGCATCTGGTTGGAGACCATGAACAACTCCAGTGGCAAATGTTGCAAAACCAACCTTCTTCTTCCTGGGAGCAACAGGGGTTTGCAAAGGCTCACTGCTGCTTATGTTGCAGTCCACACCTTCCAGGGCGAGTGACGATTCGTGAACCTCTGAAGCTTCCCGGATGCCCATACCTCCTATGATAAGAAGGGTCAAACCAACCACTCTCGTTCCCCATGCCCGGAGAATCTCAATGTGCAAACGATCCTTGAGTAATAAAAAGAGCAGGCCGAAAATAACTTGTCCAGCATCATGACCACAACCCCAAAGAGCACCAACCAGTCCACTTTCCAGTCTTGATCTTCCAATTGACAGCGGTGCCAAAGCAACGAGATGGTCAGGCCCAGACAAGGTATGTAAGCATCCAGCAATGAAACCAGCCCAAGCACTACTTAGTATCTCTGATGTAAACAGTCCACCGGTTTTGGTTACTGATTGCATTGACGCATGGGCAGGCTGAGGGATGCTAGAGTGCAGGGTGCCGGTAATAAGTGTCATCAATAGGAAAAGAGCAGCTGTGGAAGCCTGTGATAGAGAATATTGACCAAATCAGAATAGTGCTGGGAGAATAAGATTGTTTTAAAAATCAGGCCTATACGCACAAAACCAAACCACAATTCTAGCATAATGCACTGGTTTCCTATGAAAAATCATGTAGTCACGTCCACCACACCCTAGCTATATTTGAGCACTTTAGTGAAGCTGTGAAATATAAAAAAATTACACCTGTAAATGCAAGCCCATCTAGTATCAGAAACTCATAATTGCTACCAGACATGGCCCTTTTGTACGTGCATGTTTCATACTCCATCTGAAGCCACATTCCATTAATTGCTCCGTATTCTAGTACGTTTTTAAACATGTGCCTAGCAAGCTATCCAAAGTACCAGAAAACATATCAATTCAAAACATTCAAATAGTCATATATTAAGCCAATAAATCATAAAGGAGCATTGGGCTAGGTAATGATGAACGTGACTGATAATCATGGCATCTTCACACACACTTGAACATTTTTACGACCTGAGTTAAATAATATAATAACAATGATGCTGCAAGGAGAAAATGATGCAGATATGTGATAAACCAGTGCAAAAGTTAAAGATTATAGTGAGCCCTAGACGTTTATGATAAAAAAAAATTGTGTCCACAAGGGAACCCCAATGCAGTACAGCATTGATTAAAAATGATAAAAACAAGGTCTACTTTTCGAATTGTCTTAGCCTATGAGATCCGGTTTCTTTTGGAAAGGAGAGCAAAGCTGTATTTCAACTGTGTGAGCAGTCAGACCTAATCAGGCATTAGCAATTCAGCATCAATATTAACTACCTATGTAACATTCAAAAACTAAAGACTGCAGGGACATTGAAAGACACACCTTGTTAAATACCCAAAACCCTAACTAAGATCACAGGCATCTTGGAGTCCTCACAACATTCTGGGTTAGTTTTGAAAAAACAGCTGCAAAAGAATATTTCTCCAAAACTTGTCAATTACCATATCATCACTTAGTTTTCAAGTGGAATAAACTACACTTCAGATGTTTACCTACAATAAAATTCCTTTTTGTACAATGCTACATACAGGTCTCACAATTTCACAAAGACTGCATATCAGTTCTTTTTCATACCCTTCTAGTATAGTATCTTAAATCATAATCCATAACTGTACATAATGGAACACAAATTAAGAAGACTTGCGTGCTCCCTCTGTTCTGCTAAAATCAAGATTTTCTTGTGCATTGGCCTTGTCTTTTTTCCATGTGAAGCAAAAGAAAGTGCAAGCCAACACCGTCTCCTATCGATTATAGCAGTACAATTAACGGAAAAGCAATAGTTCATTTGCTACCAAGCACACAACTCTTTTCATCGGTTGTACATCCGTGGCATTGTCAATAATTTATGCTCGCGCCTAACAGAAAGATAGCTTGTTTTGAAACCAGCCTAGGCATGCCATGCTATTCGATCTCAAACTGAAGGGGCACAATTACCACAATTAAGTGCGGCAAGCACCAGTTGAGAACCTACCTTTGCAATTTCACAGCGCGCATCATTTTCGAGCCAAACATTGCAATTATAGATGAAAAAAAATGGAAAATTGGGGCAAGTCACCTTGGGGAGCAGACTCCATAGCAACTTCCACGGAGGGCCAACCGCCGCCGCCGCAGCGACCTCCCTCTCCGCATCCGTCTGCGGCGGGGCCGATGCACCATCGTGGCGCAACGGCGCGGCCGCCGCGATCGGCTCGAGACGCCGCGTCGGCTGTTCCGCCCGTAGCCTCCCCGCCCACGGCTCTTCGACGCCGCCACCCGCGACGGAGAGGCGCCGGAAGGGGGATCCGCCCGGCAGAGGGATCCGGGGCCGCGCCGGGGAGGAGGCGGAGACGGACTTGGAGATCAGCCGCTCCATGCGCGCCGCCGCAAGGAAGAGGAGGAGACGGAGGAGGAAGTGGAACTAGAAGAGTCCAAGGGCGAGATCGTGCCGACTTTCGCAATGGTTTCGGCGAAGGGATGGCGACTTCGGAAGAGGAGGGCGTCGCGTCGCATTGGTTGCGAGGGTTGGGTGGTTTGCCACGCGGGCGTAGCACGGCACGCGACGGCACGGGCGCGGCACGGGCCGCGGCGGCTGAGGTTGTGTGCGGTGGTTGGGGTGGTGGTGGTGCGGCGTGCACGTCCTCTCCGGTTTGGGTTTGACGCGCTGTCACGCTGGATATTTCATATTTTAGCCTCTTTTCAAAACTTATTTTATAAATAAATCTTTAAAAAAACTTAACTCAAAAATAAACTTCTAGCTCGGCGCCAAGAGGTTAAACGTCTCGGTGTCAATGACATTGATGCTGACATTCTAGCCCGCTGAGATTTTTGATATTAATTAGCAAGCACACCCAATAAACCAAAATGACTTATTTGATGTGGTAGCAAGATAATCTCTTTCTCCTATCAATCCAAGTTTGATGGTTAGACAGAGCAATTTTTTGCCTTGCCTCGATGGTAAAAAATCAAAGAAAAACACGTAATGAGCAATCCTCGAACCCAAAACCTCAAGACAAAGAATTACGCCCCTTAACCATCAAATCACATGCTAAATATGTTATTTTTTTAATATATACTATCTCGGTGTTAAACTCTTTGGCGCTAAGTTTTTGGTTCCAGTGCTAAGGACAGAGATCTCGGCACCAGTGTTATTGGTACCGAGACGTTTAACCTTGGCGTCGAGTTAGGGAACTATTTCTAAGATAAGTTTTTTTAAAAAATTCATGTGTAAAATAAGTTTTCTAAAAAGGCTAAAATATGAAAAATCAAGCGCTGTCGCGAAAGCTATCATAGACGTTTCTTTGGATGGATCTGCGTCTGCTCCATGAGATGTTGGGGAAGGTACATGCCGGGTCAAAGCAGGAACGTTTGACTTTGATCTCAGGGTCAAAACAGGAACGTTTGACTTTGATCTCGGGGAAGATAGATATCACGTGTTCAATTGCGTTTTTTAAGTACTTTTTTTACCTTATGAGGCAACAATTTATGATTGTTTGACTCAAGACAAAATAAGCGAGGCCTGGACAACAAAGACATGTAAATAAGTATTGTTTCTTGAGTTCTTGATACACCATTATTCAGCAGAGCCGTTTTGGTTCGTTTAAGACCAAAATTCTTGATACGAGTACGTGTATCCATTTGTTCAGCAGCTTGAGCGACTGCAGCAAATCATGAGGAAAAGAAACACACGCTATATCCCAAATCTCGTGATGGCATTGAGTAAAATGATAATGTTACATGGTGACGGTAATAATTATGAGTAACAGGTGTATTATAAAGTAGATTTGAGAGATGCAAGTTTACCACTGTCTTTTTTAGCTTTTAAGCTTATAGCTACTTTCTCGATTTCTGTTAGCACGTTTTTTGAAACATTTTTTCAAACTTTTCATATGAAAGTATTCCTAAAAAACTTTTTTTAAACTTTTTAACTACACGCAAAACGATAAAAATCCTATGAAACTCTAAATAAACAGTACATAAAAATACATAAACAGGTAAATTATGATTTTAGATGAATTTAGGAAGAAAAATGGGTCGATTCGGATTTCAGACGGAAAAGATATGGTTTTTGGAAGATTGTATTCAGAATAATTCCGAAAAGAAATAGAAAATGAATATTCCTGAAAATATTCCCTCGGAATTACATATCGAAGGAATTACTTTTGTATAGAAAATTGAGATATGACCCACTGTCATAGATTGGGTTTTGGATGGACTAAGTCCACGGAGTCAAAGGCAAATGGTTGTGGTGGACTGATGACTTGACGACACATGACGATGAGATGGTTGTTAGGGCTGAGGTGTCATCCGAATTGAGTTGTTGGAATCCGACGGTTCAAATTTGATCGGGATAGATCGGATGGCTGGGATTTGGATCGGGGCTTCTACGAAGATCGAATGGCTATGATTGATTAAAAGGGTTAGACGGCCAAGATGGCTCGGACTACTATGCACCGGGTCCATCTATCGTACATCGGGAAAACTATCAACAGGTCTACATGGCTGTCTCAGAGGATGGGGATATCGTGGAGCCGGCCTGTCAAGGGCATAGAGAAAAGGTGAGCTCACCATGGCGCTCAGCCGAGGGGGTCAGGAAATGGCTGGCGCGACGGGGCACGATCATGGCGAGGCAGAGAGGAGACCCGACGGCACGACGACTTCGGTGGCAGGAGTGCAACTCCGGGGCGGCGCGACGCAGCGAAGAGGACGACGGCCGACAGCTGGGGAGCAGGGGCTCACAGGCGGCGGCGGCTTCCAGAGGCAGTCGGCGGGGCGGCAACTCCCAAGGCAATGGGAAAGAAGACGACGATGACGATGGCGACCTCTGGCGGCGGTGTAGCTGGCGCACGGGAGAGGGGGGGTCGGTGGCGGTGGCAACGACTCCAGGCGATGGTGGCAGATGGGGGAAGACAGAGGGCGGCATGGCAGGTGCTCACTAGCGGCAGGTGAAAGCGACCAACGGCGGCTGGGGCTTCAGCGACGGCGTCTGGTGACAGCTTGGCAGCGGCGACGATCTAGCGCTAGCAGCGGCTCGGGGCGTGCACCTATGCGACGGCAACAACAGGCAGAGGAGGATGGGCGACGATGCCGATTGGAAAGGAACGATGGCAGCGATGAATCAAGGAAGGGCGGCTTCGGTCCGGAGGCTCACCAGTGGCGACTAGCGGTCGCAAAACGACGACGACCTTCGGCGGCAGCGTGGGACGGCGGCGAGCAGGGGAGAGGCCGAGCGACACTCTCGGGATGCAGGGGCAGCAGCAGAGGGGCGGCACACGGGGTGGCGGCGCTGGTATTTATATGGGAAGGAGGAGATAGGGTAGGCAGGTGTGGCGGCGCAGGAGTCCGACCTCGGCACGGGGTGGCAACGTCGAGTTTCGCGGCGGCTGGCGCAGCGTGGCCCAAGGCAGGCCGAGCCCGGGGAAGGCGGTGGACTGAGGCGGCGGGCACTAGGCCAGGGCCAGCGGCGGCACTGGCAGCGGCAGGCCGGCAGGCCGAGGGCGAGCAGGCCGGGGCGATGCGGCGCAGGCAAGGCCGAGGCGTGGATGCAGGCCGGGGAGAAGAACAGCGCCGAAGGAGAGATAAAGAAAAAAAAAGGGAGAAAAAGAAAAGGAAGGAGAAGAAAAAGAAATAAAAGGGTAAGATTGGAAAGGAAAAATAGGGGTTTTCTTCCCGGAAAATTCCAAATTTCCCAAATTTGGAATTTAGGAGGATATTTGTAGAATCTGAGTCGCGTTCTGGAATTTAGCAATTTCAGAAATATTGGGACATTGGAATTATCTAGGTACAAGGAGATATAGATATATATATATATATATATATATATATATATAGGGGAGCGAAGGGTATTTGGACGAATTTAGAAAACAAAAAGTATATTTAGTAGGGTCCAGGAAACAGAATATTTTGTCGGATTCAGAGAATGAAGAATATTTTCTTGAGGGAATTTTGGGGAATAAAATATCGGAATATTCTTCGGGTTGGGAACTAGAGGAGATTTTCCGGGAACTAGGAAATGGCATATTCCGAATGAAATATTTCGGGATTAGGGAATTGACGAGTGTGTTTTATTGGGACAGGAATTTGGAGAAATCCCAAACGATTGGAGATTTGGATTTATTTCGACAGAAAAGAGGTTTAAAAGAATATTTGGGATTTATCTCAAAGGAAAATATAGATATTTCGAATACAAAGGATCTCGGATTGGGAGTCCAAAAGAGTTCTAGGGTTTCAAAAATGAATAAATCCAGTAACTCCGAATTTAGGTTTTCGAGGTGACTTTAGGGTTCTGAGAACGACACAAAACCCTAGAAGAAAAAGGGAGTCAGGGTTCACGATGAACGGGAAGACTTCAAAGGACTAGATCAGGAACGACCCGAACAGGGAAAAGGAAAAGGAATTTATTTATATTTATTTAATTACTTTAGTGATCTTTATAGCATTAAAATTAATTCTGTAGCTCCGAAAAATCCGAGAAAATTTCAGAGAGTTTATTAAATCACGGGGAATTTATCAGAAGTAAATGCCACCATGAAACACGAAGGATTTATTATTATAAATACTCAAACGCTTAAAATACTCCAACAAAACCCCTAGAATATAAAAGCATCCAAGTATTTATTTAAAGATTTAAACTCGGGATTTTTAATATTGGAAATTTTAAAATTTTATTCAAACACTTTTCTCAATCAAAATTTTCTAGTGTATTCTTGTATTTCCATTTACCCACGATAATTTTTAATTAAGATAATTTTCAGGGCGTTACAGACACCTGGGCCCCACCGAGATAAAACATTAAATAATAATACTCCCAATTTAAAAGTCCCTGACATGTGGGCCCCTTCTATTTCCAATCACTAACATGTGGCCCTTGCCCTTTTGTCACCTACATATGGGCCCCACCCATCATCCTCTCTCAACTACCACTGACAACAGGGCCCCAAATGTCAGCCTCAATTTCAACATAAATAATTCTTTTTCCTAAATTTATTTTAATCATTTTTATTCACAGAAAAAGGCTTTAAACTTTCAAAAATCATATCTTTTCAACCGTAACTCCGTTTGAGCCCATTCAACTCTCAAAATTTTTCTAAAAATAAGATATACACAATGGCACTATTATTTTACTATGTTAGGTTTTGATTTTGTGACTTCTTGTGTATTTTTGTTTTTTGACACATAAGAGTCGAGTCCGAGGAACAGATGATCGAGGATTTAGTCGAAGAGGCTCAAGAACAGGAGCAAGGCAACTCACCCCTTGACCATATTGAACTCATATTTTATAAAATATATTGATTGCCAACTGTGCATTTTAGGAACACGATTTTGGCTACGGATTGCAAGCATATCCGAGAGGCCTAGTCCTATTTGCTGCATATTAAACTTTCCTTGTTAATTGATGACCTTATATCCTTGTTGCCCTGTCGTTGTCCTAGTACCTGTATTTTCTAGTACAGGTATCGACGACGCTCCAAAAACAGATATAAATTACGATGGGAAAATTTATGGGATTTTTATGAAATGATTTTAAAGTCGACATGAGATGTTGATCACTTTGCAAAATAAAGATTTTTCATAAAATTGGTCATGGGATATCATCGCCTGTGTGGCATGACTTCACATGAAATATAAGGACCGTTTTTCCTTAGGGATTTCCACTAATCATTTATTCGTATGACCACATAGATGGAATGGGACACCCCTGGCCATGTAATTTGAGGAAACAGGGTGGGTCTGTTGTCAATAGACGTGGAGTCGCCGAGGTGACAATATGAAATGCACCCGAGGGATCCTAGGTACAAGGAGTCTGGGACTTGCCTAGTATTTGATCTAGGACCCATTTATCTGACAACAGACTATCCTGGGAATACTTTGGAAAGGCCTTGTCACAAACCTCCGGGCACTAGCCGTATTGATCAATGTGCATTGAGTGTCCGGAGTAAGCTTGCATCATGTGGGTAAAGCGTGCACCTTTTGCAAGGGATATAATCTATTCGAACAAGCGTGCCCATGATCACAGGCGAATGTGAAGTGATCCCTTAGCGTAGCTTCATTTTCGAAAAATGTTTGCGAACTATGTTTGTGGTTGGGAACCGTTACTAGAACTAGCCTGAGTGGTAGGTGGACGACCTGAGTGGTCTGAAATGGGATCGTGTGTTTCGGGGTGTTGTGTGGTACCATAGTCAGAGTTGGATGTGTGAAATAAAGAGAATTGGTTGAGAAAGATCTAATCCACCCAAAGGAGATGCTGTCTACGACAGTACGCTCCAAAAATGGACTTGTGACAAGTCATTGCGAAATGACTTTTGGAATAGGTCGCGACATAAGTCTCTTCTCGATAATCGTGATGATTTGTTGCAAAGCAACTCATAGAATGGATTGAGACGTGAATCTCTTTCTGACAACTCAAAAAACACTTATAAATTTTATAAAATATTTTTCAACCCTTAAACTGTTTACGAAATATAACCAAAAACCCGTCTTGGATAAACTTTGCATTCCACATTAATTCCGTGACTTGCTGAGTACCTCGTATACTCACCCTTGCTAAATTTCACCTCATAACCCTATGAAGAGGAAGATCCAACCATAGAGGAATATTTTCAGGAGCAAGCTAAATATAAAAAAGTTTTAGGGTTTCGATCTAGGTTCCAAGCCATCCCTGTAGGTGTTAGGCCTAGCGTGTGCTTCTGCTGTAGTCTTTTATGATGTAACGTTGTTTGCTCGGGTTTTGTCCGTGGCCACAACTTATGTAAGAAGACTTATTATAATAAATGAAGTAGTTTGCTGTGATCTACCAATATCCTATGTGTATCAGCTGGATTCCTGGAACTGATACAGGTAATACAGGTAAAGACGTCCCGCTATTGGTTAGCGGAAGAGGGATGTTACAGCAAATTAGATACATACTATCTCCGTTTAAAAATATCGGACGTATTAGGTTTCTACACGGTTTTCAACACTACGCTTTGACCATTAGTTTATTTTATAATATATCATCCATAACCAAACAGTAACAGAGTATTACCGTATGCAGCTGTCCTAGACTACTGGTACTGATAGGGTAGTACTAGACATTTTAGGTGTTGTACTATCAACACAGAAGAAAAGCAGATCAGAAATATTTACATGAGTTTCATGCGTCTTACAGTAACTGCTGGCCATTCAACTTGCACAGTGAAGTACAACTAATATTGAGCATATTTCGTTCGGCTTACTGTAGACTACAAAGTCAAAGGTATATGGCGACACAATTTCACTTAACAGACATGAGGCCATTTCATGAATATATTGTTTCAAGACAGGATAATTAAGCGCAGTTACAACTTACAAGTCATTCTATAATTATACATGGTCTACCGCACCAATTCATTCCAGAATTATTTCAAGCTGTGGCGAGCAGATCCCATCCCAAAGATCATCGAGAACATCTGACCTCTCAAGCTCGTGCCAATCCCGCCTACATGGGACTACCTCCAAGCCCCCAAGCATCCGCTCGTCATCTTCAACAACGTGCCCGTCGAGCAGGTGCACCCGTCTCATCCTCGGCGACGCCTTCATGACGTGCTTGACAAAGCCAATTTTCCACCCCACTGCATCGAAGCTGACAACGATGAGCTCCTTCAGGCAATGGCACTGACGCTTTTGAGGTTGCACGTCTAGCCAAGAAGCTGTCTTTTCCGACCTATTGTCAATCTGCACTCAAGTTTTGACAATTCTTATTGTGAATTCATGGATATATTCCAAAGAAGATGTGTTGATATTTAAGAGAGGAGGCATGTAAACTGCATACATGAACATGGCATGACTCCAAAACCGGCGCAGCATCAAGCAGAGCAACAATCCAGAATATATCCCAGTTTATTGGCACATTTGCAATAAATAGCTTCTTGAGATGAAGCAATGGGCTGGGTACAGCTATCGGCTCAATCCACTCCTGCACATATGAAAATGGCATGCAATTTCACTTAGAGACAAGAGGCCACTACACTATTAGTAGTAGTTCATACACTATTAGTCTATTAGTTCATTGGAATATATATATGATTGCTCACCTCAGGCCCTTTGAACTGCAGAACAAGGCTGTCTGTTGGCAGAATCCTCTTCAAGAATTTGCTCAGCGGATATGTTATGTTGCTAATACTTGGATAGACCTTGCTGTCGCCTTCAGTTTTTAAATAGTCCAAACTTACATGCCTAAGTCAAGGCACCTGGCCATAGAACATCTTGGTTGGCTGCAGGCCCCGGCAAGCAAAAGTTTCAAGACAAGGTAGTGAATTCAGATAGATTTTCCTAAATTTGCAGTTGTCCACCAGCAGATTCTTTAACCTAGATGTTGGGACAAAGATCTGAAAAACAGCCTCCAAGTAATCTGGACAATATCTGATACTAAAGTCCACCAGATGTACACAATTTGTCAAAATATGGCTAACCAATCCAATGCATGAAGTCTTACACAAGGAGAGTTTCGTGAGCCTCTGAAGCGTCAAGGAATTAAAGGAATCCAAGGGAGTACAGTTGAACAGCACAAGCCGCTTCAGCTGCACATTCTGGCATTCATCAAATATCTTGAAGTCATAGTCGATGCAACAACCTTCAATGTTGAGCTCAAAATCCTCAACTCCCCACCTGGCAATCGCTGCAGTAACCCATCGCTGAATGAATTGGTTCCACCTGCTGCCAAAGGTTTGAAGCCTTAGCTTTTGGATAGTTTGGTGCACGCCATCAGGAGGCAGAAGGAATGCATCCACCCGCTTGACATAGCACCGCATGGCCCAGCGTTCACAACGTTCCAGGGCAGCTGTGAGTGGACATATCCTCCTCGTCCACTGATTCATTTTGTCCTTCATGGCATAAAAGTCGGTCAGGTTCACGGCATCCCTGTTTGCTGTCACATATGGTGCCTTCTCTGCCTTACAAGCTGCCTTGGCTTCCGTCCACAGTCGCTTCAACCTGTGGTAGCGTCCAATCAATGGCAAAGTCATAACATGTGTGGGAGCGCCGAGGAAGATTTAGCCATCGCTTTGAAAGGATAGTGGTGATTATTGTTGTGCGTGCGTCTAGCTTGTCGAGGATCAGGATGAGTATCTCATCAGGTAAGCTGCCGATCATGTCCTCATAAGTGTCGTGCTCCTTGCTCAGTATCTCATCAGGTAAGCTGCTGACCCTGTCCTTGTAAGTGTTGTGCTCCTTGCTCAGACGCACCTTTTTTTATTAGAAAGGAGATAGAACAAAAGTCAGCAAACTAAGCCACTATAAGTAATTAGCAAGAGTGCTGGTGAAAAAATTTCAGAGACACTTTTGAGACAGTATCCAACTCAACAGCCTACATGGCGGCATTAACAAGGAGATGGTTTAAGCGAACAATATTTTAGACCAAACAAAAAAATTCCTACAGTATAAGGAACACATTGAGCTGCATGGGTCCCAACATTGTTCCACTAATCATCTTGACGCCATCCTCTGACTACGCAATCCAGAATAAAAGGGGAAAAGCGTGTTCCTACTGGTAAACTAGTCCACGGTTGTTAAACGCTAATCCTACAGACTGCAGAGTTACAGATCGGTAAAAAGATGCAAGTTTTTTCAATAATAATAACTGTAAGAGGTTGTCAAACACTAATCCTACAGAGTACAAATCGGTAAACCGATAGTACAATTTTTTTCAATAATCATAACTGTAAGAGAGCATGCTGCCTTTTGTCTAAGAAAAGGTTACAACAGTAGGACGGGAGAGAGGGGATACCCGCTTGGAGGACGAGGAGGCGACGGCGACCGTGGAGACATCGTTAGCCCTCTTAAGCCGACGGTAGCGTCGTGGAGTTGTCTCCTCTGTAGCCATCGGATCTTGATCGTCGGTGGCTGGATGACCGGGCGGGGCGCGAGAGGCTGGAGGGATTGGAGTGGGGCGGGGCGCGAGCGGCGGCGAGCGATTGGAGGGGGCGGACCGTGAGCGGCTGGACGGATTGGCGTGGCGCGACCGGCGGAAGTGGAGGGGGCGGAGCGCGAGGCGGCGAGGGATTGTGAGGACAGCTCGACTCCCGGCCACATTTATGCTTGCATCTCAACGAGTCTGTGACTGTGTTCGGCTCGGAGAACAACTTTGCCTCCTTGTGTGACACCTGTTCAACACGAATCTCAGAACAACTAACCGTCTCTTGCTCCTGTATTTTACGTACACTATTTTATTACATAAAATTGGATGAAATCTTTGTCTTTACCTTTACCTATTATAAAAATTAAAGTTATTAGTAACGTGCTCATGCGTTGCAACAGGAATTAATTTCCTTCGTACCAGACATTGATACATGGGTCCCACCTTGTCTAATTTCTAATTAAGCTCCTTTTTAATACTTATGATACTGACAGGTGGGACCCTATTAGTGGCGCATCTCTTTCTTTTATTCTTTTTTCTCCTCTCCTCCGTTTCTCTTTCTTTCTTTCCCCTTTCTTCTTCCATGGCTTTCCATCCTTTTCAAGTTTCCCATCCGCTCCCCTCATCACCATCACGCCACTTCCCTCTACCGCACACTCGAAAGAGACGAGAGGAAAAGGAAGGGAAGCGCGCCGCGGCCGGATCCGGACCTGACGGAGTTTACCTGGATCCTCCCCTTGCTGGAGATGGCGCACTCAAAGCGGCTCCCATACTCCACGGCCGACAGAGGAGGAGGGAGGCGCAGCGGCTCCCTTAATTTTTAAAATAATAGAGATTTTCGTTAATTTTTAATATGTCATCTAACTCATATACGATTTATCTTTATTATTATAAAAATAAATACGAATAGTGTTTTTTCAGGTTTTTTCGTCCGTCCTCCTACGACTTCAGTTCGGTTTCAGTTTAGTCCGTCCGTCGTCCAACGAACGACTTCAGTCTCAGAGCACCAGATCGACCGTCGCAAGCTCGGGATGAGCCAGATACAGACCCAGACCGGCAACGACGAGGGGGCGGCGACGGCCATTCAACGACCACTCCTCGATCCGGCGTTAGCCTCATCCACCTCGGGCTCCTTCGCTGCGCCGCGGCACATGAACCTATGTGCTATAGCCTATGGCACATGAACCTCGGGCTTCTGCTTAGATCAGCTATAGCCTATGGCACATAAACCTCGGGCTTGGCATGGTGGCCAAGACAAAGGCGGAGCAGCGTCAGGCGTGTGCCAATGGACACCTCCAGGCTCCTTGCACGTCCTCCTCTCCCGGGCGAAGGCGGCTGAGGCGGGCACGGTGCCTATCCATCCTCCCCTCCTCCGCAGTGGCACTTGCTACGTTGTGACGACTAGCAACGATCTGTACCATATCGGCGGTGACTTCAACTGCTTGGGCAATTTCTACTTGGACAGCTGGGATCCTGGAAAGTTCTGATTTCTTTTTTTTTTTTTGTTCTCTCTTTTTTTCCGATGATGCGTTTGATCATGGCGGAACTCCCCCGTGGATGCAAGCGCTTCTTCTAAATATAATATTCTCTAACCCAAGCTTTCTCTCTCTTCTTTTATTTATGCTTTGAGTTTGATGCTCATCTAGCTGCATGTAAGTAGTTTCGGTTAATTATATATACACATATATATACATATATATACTATTATAAAAAGACGTTACGGTTAATATTGATTTCATTCGTCACAACTCGATTTTGTCCGTCGCTGATGTCATTGCACGTAACCCTCACCTACACTCACATGCGCACACGCACACACACATCCCCTAGCTAGCCTAGTTACACCGCCGGCTCGCCCCTGCATCCGGTAGTTCTAAAATTCTCCAACATCAAGAGCCCTAATCATCTAAAATTAGCAAATCCCGAACAAAAAATCCCTAATCAATTAAAACCCTAAGAATATTCATTATGACAATTCAATCTGAAATAGTTGTAAAACTAGGTCCCATTCTTATAACGGACATAGGGATTTTATTGCCATGTTGAACTTTGACAATATGTTCATGTTAAAATATAAAGAATATAGGAAAAATAAATAATTTTTGTTTTAAATAACTACATACTTTATTTTTTTTTCTGTAGCAACACACGAATATTTATATTTTTCTAGTATTATAAAAATTGAAGTTGTGTACATACTCATACGGTACGTCATCGTGTCCGATTCAAATTTGGTCGTCCATGTACATCGGGATCAACCGTCCGTCTACGTCCGCGCATACGCTAGCGTCAACCCGCGTACGAGTCCGGCCCATCGCCGCATGCAACGCGTATGAGTACGAGCCCGAGCCCGTCTCAAATTTATGTCCGTCTCAAATTTGATTGTAAATTAGCATATACATATATGGTTGCATTATGTATGTTCAAAAACTATACGAGTTGCGTCCACACGGTTCCCTCGCCGTACCAGCCGCGTCCAATACTGGAAGCGAGTCACAACAATGCAAGATATACTGGAACTCTGGAAGTGAGTCACAGCGATGTAAGCAAGACATCGATGGATTCTAATCACTGAGCATGTCTGTGGATTACTTTTTCTTCTACACATGTTGAGACCTACACAATCTTCTTCAGATTTTGTTGAAATTTTGTGGAACGAAGTTGAATCGCAGTCCAAACCTTATAAAAACTAATATGTATCAAAGTTGTCTTTTTTTGAGAATTATTCTAATCACATGAAACATATTAAAAAACATGTAGCGGATATGCTATTGATTAAACATTTAATTTTTTGTTCTGTCAAATAATAATGCTGGCCGTTGAATAGAACTTTATGATTCGGGACGGAGGAAGCGAGTTTCAAGTTACACTTTTAACTTGTTGTAATAGTCATTATTGATCACGCATAACTTTAGTTATAAATTTATATAACTTAATGATAAGTATGTGCAACTGTACCTAATTTACTGGTCATACGTAACTTTAGTTATAAATTTATAAAACTCAGTAATAAATTTATACAACTTGATATATTTATTTTTTTTAAAACTTTTGCCCAATAGGTGGCAGGGTTGCTAATTTGCAAGCGCTCGTTGCCCGCGATCGTTTCCAGCCGCACACGCTCACGCGGTTTCCCTTTTTCCCTACACGCGTTTGTTTCGTTTTTCTGTTTTTCTCTGAATCCAAAGGCCAAATTCCGAAAATTTTTATTTTTATATTTATTTATTAAAAGATTTGCAAAAGTAGATTTTTGTTTGAAAAAATTGCAAAAATAAATTCCCACCGCCCTCTGGGAGGGCAATTTTTAAAAATCGCCCTTCCAGAGGGCGATTTGATGACGTGGTTGACGGCCATCGGCCCTATTTTGCAGGCGGCCCCCCGGCCTCCCAAAAACCGCCCACTCAGAGGGCGGTAAGGGGGCCGCCTGCAAAATACGCCCAAAAACCGCCCATTTTTAGGACGGTTTTTTGCGGGCGGTCCCCTTGCCGCTCTCTGGGAGGGCGGTTTTTAGCCTCCTAGGTATAAAACCCCCTCCCAGACTCAAAAAATATCATAAAATTCACTCAAATTAGAAAAAAAACAGGAGAGAGCTAAGAGCGAGGCTGAACGAAAGCAGCGAAGCTCTGCCCGTTTGCTGATTTGCCTGCAGGTAAAATCCATTGTTTCTTTGCAATTTCTATTTGTATGTAAGAATTGATGTAGTAATGTACTAGTTACGTGTATCGTACTATATAGATCTGTAGGTTTTTAGTTAATCTGTTAGATGACTTACTTTTTTTACAGATGGTATTTATAAAATCTAGAATACACGGTTTTAGATGTTAGGAGGATGTTGGTACCTAGTTTAACTGTATTTTTCATCAACAGATATATCAAATAAGGTGATATTTTAGTTATTTCACGGGCAAAGGAATGTGAGATATGGTCCAGATGGTGTAGATCTGTCGGAGTTTAGTTCAACGGCTAAGTGTATTGATAGGCCAGCTGAGAGAAGTTTTGGGTCAGTATACAACTGGCTGATGCGAGGGTTTCGACTGGACCCCCAGCTCAACGCAAGAACCTTGTATGTAGTAGTCAGTTGTGCAGTTGAAGGTTTTTTTTGGGAACTGATGCCGGTGGATTGCACTGCCACTTGGAGATGGTATGTGGAGAATGCATTCCAACGTGGCTGGCCACTGGGCATACTTGTGTCCATATACGAGAAAGATAACACCGCTGGTGCAATGCCCGTACAAGATGATGAGGGTCCAAGTACGGCGGGAGGTGATAGCGAAACAATGGAAGAAAATGAAGGAGGGAATGAAGAAGATAGACAGGCAACATGTGTGGCAGATGAGGGAGAACAAATCGACACGATCGTCTAAGAAATGGATAGAGAAGATTTTGCAAATGAGCATGCAGAGCATGATGATTCGTCTGATGAGGACAACGTGATGCCTGCAGAATGGAGCAATGAGGACTTCTCTGCGCTTGCTATCTCCGAGCGGCATCATGTGCCATGGGAGTACAAGCAGAATGAGGTCATTCAGGGGGCTAAGTACGCATATGTAGAAGATTTAAAGGAGGCAGTCAAACAATAGGCGGTGTCACTTCAGAGGGAGTTCTCGGTCGTGAAGTCAAACAAATCAGTGTATAAAGTGAAGTGCATGAAGGATGGGTGTCCATGGCGGGTGCACGTATTCAAGGGTAAATGGAAAGATTATTGGCAAGTTTCAATCGTGACCGAGCATTTATGTTACTTACCAAGTGTTGAAAAATATCATAGAAACATGACCTCTGTATTTGTTGCAACAGAGATGTACTCCCATATTATCAACAATCTGGGGTACGAACCAAGGTCAATTGTTAGCCATATTGAAGAGAAATTCAAATATACAATTAGCTATGATAAGGCTTGGAGGGCAAAATAGAAGGTTGTAGAGATGAGGTTTGGCACATTTGAAGCATCTTATGATAATTTGCCTCGTCTGTTAGGCTGTATTCTTCAGAGAAATCCGGAGACGTACTACGACTTGAAAGCCTTTCCATCAATTGACCATGGTAATAAAAGTGTGTTGCAACGAGTATTCTGTGTGTTGCAACGAGTATTCTTTGCACTAGGTGCTTGCATTCAGGCATTTATCCATTGTCGTCCTATCCTCTGTATCGATGGGACATTTCTGACTGGAAAATATAGAGGACAGATATTAACAGCAATTAGAGTTGATGGAAACAACTAAGTTCTACCGGTGGTTTTTGCTTTTTGTTGAGAGTGAGAACACTGATAGCTGGTATTGGTTCCTAGAAAGTGTTAAGACATCAGTTGTACGGATCAGACTAGACGTATGCCTCATACATGACCGTCACGCCGGCTTGCTACGTGCAATTGAGGAATTGAGATATGGATGTGTTGAGAAGGGATACCCACCAAGGTGGCCTGATGTCCAAAGCAGATGGTGCATACGTCATATGGGTGCTAATTTCTACAGACAGTTTAGAAATAAGCACCTTATGGATCTTTTCAAGAGGCTTTGCGCCTAGAATTAAGAGAAGAAGTTCAAGGAGCTTTGGAGGAGGTTGGATGAGCTGACCTCTAAACAAACAGATGAGCAGTCCAGGAGAGCTACCATTGGAGGGGACGAGGCTCCGGAAGCTCTTGGACCTCTATCAAGCGATAGACCTCGTATGAGAAGAAGGCATGCATCCTCAGTTAGAAAATTTTCAGAGTGGATTGAGAATGAGCCAAAGGCGAAATGGGTATTGTTGTATGACAAGGATGGTTCTCGATTTGGCATAATGACCACAAATTTGGCAGAGGTCTATAACTGGGTGATGCGTGGTGTTCGAGGGTTTCCACTTATTGGAATAGTTGAATTTATCTTGCATGGGACATGCAAGTACTTTAGAGATCGGTTCAGAGCAACTGGCCTCTCAATGACGGATAATAATCTTTTCTTTGGAACACTGCTCACTAAGTACCTGCAAGATAAAAGTAATAAGGCCCGAAAACATCGTGCTCTACCTCAAGGCACATAAGAACACAGATTTGAAATATTGTGTGTCGACAAGGACATGCGCGGAATCTACCGCAAAAGAGTTGTGCAGGAGTGTGTGCTCAAAGAAGACGGGACCTGCAAGTGCTCGTGCCGAAAACCTACTCTGCTCCACAAGCCATGTTCCCATGTGATTGCCGCGAGCGGTGAGTGTGGAATCGAAGCACGTTATTTTGTCTCATCTTATTTCAGAAAAGAAGCAGTCTATAATACCTAGAGTGGAGAGATATACGGTTTCGGTATAGTGGGAACATTTACTATGGAGAATCCTCAAGCTATCTACATTCCTGACCCAACAAAATTGAGGGATAAAGCAGGTCGCCGCAAGACAAGACGCATCCGTAATGACATGAATGAGTCAGAAGCCGGTGGAAGACTTAAACGTTGTTCAAAGTATGACCAAACAGGTCATACATATAAGAAATGTCCAAAGGATGCAGCCGGTCCAAGTGCGGCGGAAGCTGGACCGTCGGGTTTAGCCGCTGATGGTAGTCGTCCTACGGGTGAAGGCACAACTTCAAGACGACCCCGTCTTAGACGTTCTCGAACAATTGGTGGTGCTGGGGTGTAGTGTAAGTCTATACTTGATTTTTGTTGTAGAATGACATGTATCGTACTGTTGTTTTTTATTATCATGTAACAATGCTATAAACATTAAAACTAATTTACGCTAACTCTCTATTTGTATGCAAGTATGGTGTACCCTACACCAGAGCTGCTCGACCGGGGTCTCGACCAGTCCCACCGGTCTTACCTGTCAGCCGTCGAGGGTGGCCAGCTAGGCACCTTCCGTCCACAGCCTTCACGTCAGCTCTTGCGGATAGACCCCTGGTTCCGTCAGAGGTAAGAGCTGTACGAATATTCATTCACATCATTTGTGCATATTTATGTTTTCCCCGATATTGAATACAGTGCTATATTTGGCAGGTTGTGTGAGGCTGGATTTCTTCCGCTGTGCAGGCTAGTTGAGCCCGCACCGGACGAGAGAGACCCCGCCAGGCGATGGGACGCTGACCGGTCACTTCTGGCAGCACTGGTGGATCGCTGGAGACCGGAGACCCACACGTTCCACCTACCGTGTGGCGAGATGACTCCCACACTCTAGGACGTGTCCTACCTGCTGGGACTTCCCTCGCAGGGGATGCAGTCGGTTCAGTTGACGGGGGGCACGGTTGGGCGCATGACATATCTGCTCGGTTCGAGGCCGTGCATCGTCGACCTGGCCTTGGTATGCCGGGTTTGCTACCGCCTTACACCACGAGTGGCCCCTCGCAGGCGTGGGTGCTACAGTTCACCGTAAGTCGCGGATTCATTTGATTCACAATCATCCGACCTATAAAGGAACAGTGATGCTGACTATGATCTTCCTTTACAGCCTGACAAGCTAGACGCCGACGCCGACGAATACTCGGTGCGGTGGAGCATGGAGGCCTACCTGTTGTGGTTGTTCGGGTGGGTGATGTTCACCAACACTCACGGGCACGCGGTAGACAAGGGACTGATCCACTACGCTCGTGCGATCGCCGACAGCGAGGACGACTGCGTACCGCAGTGGAGCTGGGGATCTGCTGTGCTAGCGGCGACATACCGTGCCCTTTGTGACGCGTGCACAAAGACCGATCCAGGTGCGATTCTCGCCGGTTGCCCTCTTCTTCTGCATCTATGGGCGGCCGAGCGTTTCGCGATAGGCCGTCCTCTCATTGAGCTCTCTTTCTATGAGGGCGGCCTTGGAGACTTGTACGGGCAGTGGCCCGAGGACCGCCCGACTATGGGGACGGTATGGTGTCGCCGTGAGGTACGTAAGATGAAATTCTATGTTTATCACTTATGCGCAAACACTGACGTGTAATCTTTTCTTATTTTGCAGCGTCGTTACGCCCACAACCAGGTTAGGAGGGCCTACTCCGAGTTCGTTATAGAGTTCGACCGCCTGCTGCCCAGCGACGTCGTCTGGGAGCCCTATAGTCTGCAGGCCATCGCGGCCCGTGCATCGCTCGGACTCTGTACTCTTTGCACGCGCGACCAGGCGTACTGGTTGACGAAAGTGCCGTTGGTGTTCGACATCTTCGTCGAGCCCCACTGTCCGCAGCGCGTGATGCGACAGTTCGGCCTACGTCAGATCTTCCCTATGCCCATAGAGGTCGTTGTGCCGCGTGATGTGCACCGGTAAGTACAACTGCCATCTTTGTTTAGTAGTATCACTCTTTAATGTACTCTAATGCACTCTTTGCAACTAGGTATAATCGTAGGGGACAGGCAGCCAGCGCTCGGTGGTATCCCCGACTGTAGCAGTACGTGGAGGACTGGTTGTTGGCGACGGAGGATGTCATCGAGGAGATACGTGCACACACTGAGGAGCATTACCTAGCATATCTCAGGTGGTACCAGCCCCGGACCCGCATACGCGTAACGTTCACCCCAAGTGATCCACAGTCACACGTCGCCACTACGACGGACACGTATCCTAGACACCGTGACCAGGACTATTTGCGCGCGGTAAGTCACATTATCTTTGCATTTTGCCATTCCCTTTGTAGGTAGCCACAGTTCTAACACATAATCAAGTCACATTTGAAATAGGCCGACGCAGCGCGACAGATTCAAGGTGATGTAAACGCGGCGTTCAGACGGTTGGACACTGGGATCGTGCTGACTGCGGACGAGCAGAGGACGACCTTCGGGAGGATTCGTCAGGCGTTGCACACAGTGCTTCATGCGCTCACTTGTCGTGCGGCTGACGCGGTACCTTCCGTCTATATACAGCAGCAGCAACCACGGCCAGCAGGAACAGGAGGAGGAGCAGGAGTGCGCCTATAGAGTTCCAGTCAGCCATCTGGCCCCTCCAGAGGTAAATTCTACTAACCTTCCGTTCATAACATGTTTCCTTGTACGACATGCACCGTTGTACATCAATATGCTTCCCTGCAGCTTTCACTACACCGTACCTACATCCCTCTGGAGCTAGCACGTCGACGCATGGAGTGTACCACACACGACCACACGCGCAGCTGGGCATGACAAGTGCCCCCGGTGCCACCACAGGAGGTCCTTCAGGTTATATCAAAGTTTACTTTTGTCTTGCAAAATTTTGATTTGCAATAATCAATAATTTGGTGTACATTGTTCCACTCTACAGCGCCAACGATGTTTGCTGGCGCTGGCTCCTCCACGCAGGGCGCACGCGGCAGCGGTTGGGCACCGGGTCCTTTTGAGGGGGACGACTTGGAGGACGAGGGCGAGGAGATACAGGAGATACTAGCTGCCTCGCAGCTCGAAGGAGCTCCTCCACCATAGACAGAGGACCCACCGGTTGCCACACCTATGCAGACGACCCGCGCTGGCCGTGCCGTACCACCAGACCGGTTCACGTACTCCTAGGGACAGGTGCGAGCGCAGGGTAGGAAGTCGAAGAGAGCTAGAGGTTACAGTCAGGGGCCGTAGTACTTTGTGTCTGTAATAGTTTGCCTATTGTGTATCATGTTTTATTAATTCTACGTTTCCTGAAGAAACCACTTTACTTCGTTTACGCTCATCGATCAAATGACATATTTCTCACGATCTACGTTTCTGAAGAACCTGATCAAAAACATGAATTTTCGAGTGTCAACTTCACGACGAAAGTACATTCTGAGCGGTGACAACCGAACACACGTTAACTACCATATAAACCTACTGAGATCCAACTAGCGATGCAACTACTGTGTGAGGACGGCGCGGCGACGGTGCACGCCCAGGGAGTAGTGACGGCAGCCGGTACTCATCGGTCTCCTCCCAGTCCATCCTCCCTCTCCCTCTTTCTCTCTCTCTCCAGATATATGCCTGTCCGGACGGTCCGGACAGGGTTCGGACGGTCCGGACTATATTAATGCTAAATACCGCCCTTTAGGAGGACGGCAAGGCCAAAAACCGCCCTCCCAGAGGGCGGCAAGGGGGCCGCCTGTAAAATAGCCGGCCCCCGGGCGCATTTTGCAGGCGGCCCCCTTGCCGCCCTCTGTGAGGGCGGTTTTTAGAAGGCCGGGGAGGCCGACGGCCATCAGCCACGTCATCAAATCGCCATCTGGAAAAATCGCCCTCCCAGAGGGCGGTGGAAGTCTATTTTTGCAATTTTTTCAATCAAAAATCTACTTTTGTAAATCTTTTAATAAATAAATATAAAAATAAAAAATTTTCGCCAAATTCCATAATGGCGATCATGCAATAGAGAATGTGGGCCTTGTTCGGTTGGGCCGGGAAAGGCTGGGGTCGGGGCCCAATCCCCGTGGATCAACCCGACGCGGAAACAATCCCGGCCCATGAAAGAATGCGTGTTCGGTTAAGCACGGTCGGGATTTCAACCCGGCCCATCCCGGCGTTTTCCCCACACCCCGGCCCGGGAATAAATCATCGAGGCAAGTGGCGAGGAAAATATCCTCTAGCGAGGGCGGCGGCGCAAGGTGCTGCGGTTGAGCGACCGGGAAGCGGCGGCGACGGCGACGCTCTCCCCTCCGGCGGCTGTCCCCTTCTCGCCAGTAAGTTTCTCTCCTTCTCCCCCTCTCCTCTCCCGTGTCCAGTCCTTGGGTTAGGGTTTCTTGACGTCATTAAACCCCACCTCGCGCGCGGCGACGACGGCCGGCGGCGTACCCTAGACTAAGCACGGTGCGAGCGGAAAGGAAGGAGGTAGAGGATGCAATGGATTGGATGGACAGGGAGGCTTGAGCTGCAGTTCTCGATGCTGTTCTTTTTGGTTTTCTTGTGTTCTTGGTGGTGTGGCTGGTTTCCGGTTACTTTCAGATGTTCCACTGGGGCAGTAGCGGCGAGCACCGTTAGGAGTAGGAGAGCAAGGTGCAGCAAGAGCCTTTGGCTTGCCATCTCCTGCATGGTTTTATATGTTTCTGGCATGTGCCATCTAAGCGTGCAAATATTCAACTGTCATGCTTTCCTTCATTGTACTGGTACAGAGCAATCATCTGAATGTTTTTGATCGGTTGTATACATATAGCTCGAGCCCAAATTGTATCCTGCTAATGTGTATGAAAACCTCAACTAAAATCCCACACAAACAAACACAGGGTTTCTTAGGGAAAACAAGGGATTAAGTCCCCAAGGGGTTTGAGTGACATGGGAGGGATCAACCTAATCCCTTATATGGAGCATATTTTTTTATCTTTATATGGTGCGGCTAGATAGGGAGGAATGCCCGTGTGCGGTTAGATTTACATGACTTTTTTTTAGAAATTTTAACTCAAATTTGAAAATTCCTAATAAATTTTCTACTCAATTTAAAACTTTGAACTCAAAATTTAAAAAAGTCAACTCAAATTTTAAAATTTTCAATTTAAAATTTGAAACTTTCAACTCAAAATTTAAAACCTTCAACTCTAATTTTAATACATTAAACTCAAAATTTGAAATGTTCAACTCAAATTTTTAACTTTTAACTCAAAATTTCAAAACTTTTAACTCAAAATTTGAAACATTCAACTTAAAATTTAAACTTTCCAATCAAGTTTAAGCAAAGGACACGGCGATGCAACCGAAAGTTCAACAATGCAAAGTACTGAAAAGAAAAATTACGAGGCTAAGACTGGTTTGGACAGGATCTACTGCTATTATATTTTTTATTATATTTTTTTTTGTGGACTCTTGGTAAAGGAAAAAAAAATCACTCTAATCTTTGGTAAATAGAAAATTCTCACCGAGCAACCTTGGGCTCTGATATCACTTGATAGGGACGAGGTGCCTGATGTGCCTGATTGATAACTATTGATTTGTTGGTGGAGATGATCCTGACAATCCGAATACAAACGAAAGACTTAATATTTATTATTTAGGCCTGTTTGGTAGGGATTCTCGGGTCCGATTCTCACCGGAATCAATTAGAGCTGAGCCAAACAGTTATTTTTCCCTTAGCTTCTCATCTGAATCAACGGGGATCGATTCCCTTTTTTATGTACGAAGTGAGAATCGGCGAAAAGGCAGCTTCTCATGGGAATCGGGCGAACCAAATATGAAAGCATGCGCAACTTTTCCAAAAAATTACCCACCAGTCACTGGGGGTATACCCCTTTTTCCAGCCTCCGTAGTAGCCACCCGAGCGTCGCCTCGCTCACGCTAGGGTTCGGGAAGGAAGCGTCGCCGAGGTCTTCATCCGTCGCTGCCGGGCTCTGCATCCACCGGCCTAGCCGGTCTACAACCTACGCCGTCGCTGGGCTCTGCATCGACCAGTCTCCAACCGCCGCCGTCGCCGGGTTTGCATCGACCGCTGCCATCACCACCTGGTCTCCTGCACCGTCGCCGCCGTCCTGGTCTCCTGCGCCGCCGCCGCCGGGTCAGGAGGCTGGAGAAGCTTGCCAGGGAGGTCTCATCAGCCTGGTTTAGTATTTCGCTCGACAGCCATAGTATCAGATGATGAGCATCCATTTGCTAATGTGCGTCTAATTGTGGATTTGTGATTCATGACAAGCAATTCAAAATGCTTCTTAGGAAGTATGCAACACAGTAATGTGATTCTTGCGAGACCTTTCTTGTCAGTTTGTCGAGCTCTCCGGCGCGGTGGCGCCCAGGCGGGTCATGGGGATCGAGGGCATCCGCGTCTGCGTGTTGTTCGCCTGGGTGCCCGTCTGCGTGCTGTTTGCCTGGGTGCCCGTCACCGCCGTCGAGGTGGGCGGCGGGGAAGTGACCGTCAGCCGCGGCCCGCTCAAGAAGTCATTCCCGGCCGTCAGGTTCAAGTCTAGCCCCCGGTGCATCGCCGGCGCGGCGACGCCGGCAACGACCGATTCTTAATTAGCCTTGATTTGTAGAGCAGCTAGTTCTTTGTGATTCATTTTTGTTTCTGTGCTAGTATTACCGATTGAATCACTGTTAGTATTACCGATTGCCACTGTGCTAGTAAAGATCAATTTTTAGATGTTTTGGTGATGATTTGCAGGTCTAAGCTTAACTGATGACCAAGAGAAAAGCACCGTAATAAAAGGAATTTCACAAAAATGAGAAGGCAAAGATAACGCCGTCTGTGATTGTGGAGCTTTCATTTTTCTGGACACAAACAAACAATCAGTGACGATCAATAAGGACCGATAAAATAAAATGTACCATGATTGTTAGAACTAATAGAAAGAAAAAAGAGAAACCTTATGTAGTGTTTGTCTGATGCTACACCCATAACAAGTTTAGTGATTCCATATATTTTTATAAGACGAAGAAGTCCTTGGTCAATTTATATAAATCAAATCTTTTGCTAGTAGAGCGGTAGTATAGATAATTTATCTGGAAGTTCCTCTATTAGGATTCAAAGCTAATGTTTTTAGTCAAACGTCTAATCGTACTAATTCTGTACTAATTCTGATTCTCTTCAGTATCTGATTCAGGAAGAATTAAAATAATAGAATCAGAAGCTCTACCAAACCAAACAGGACCTTACTATAGAAAGTATTGACTTTATTATAAGAAAAAGATTAGGGATGATGTAATCTAATAAAGTATGGTAACTTACGGTAAAATAAAAAAGGAAAGTACTATGCCACGTACGTGATACATGTCACGCATGGAAACAGAAAAACCGCGAGAGAAGCCCGAATCGGTCCGGGGCGAGGACGCCGCGCGCGCGCGTACCAGCAGTGCCCAGGATCCCTGGTTACCCCTGAACAAACGCGTGGAGATTGCGATTGAATCGGCGCTGACTCGACGTCGAAGAATCCGTGATCCCTCGACCACCGTAGCCATGCCGTTTCCGAGTTCCGCGTCTCCGATCGAGCCGCCGCTCCGCTAGATCCTCTCTCTCCGCGCACACGCTTTTCCGTCCACCTGAAGCATCACGTCACCGCTGATCCAAAGACCGCGGCCTCTCGTCGTCGTCGCTGGCAGACAGTATCCCATCGCCGTAGCCCGTTGCCATTGGTGAGTTCGTTGATTTTTGGTCGGCAGTTGCCACCGCTCGCTCTGGGAGCCCCCTCGGGTTCATGTGATGCTGCTCGTCTCCCATGAACCAGCTCTTCCTCTCTGGTAATGGACAACAGTCAGTTTTAAGTGGGTTCAGAAAGGCTTATACGTAAGCTACACGTAAATCAAGAACGTTATAGCACGTGATTAATTAAGTATTAACTATTAAAAACTTAAAAAAGAATCTATTTGATTTTTGAGGTACTTTCACGTAGAAAATTTTTATAAAAAATATACCATTTGCTTATAGAAAATAAGAGAATACACACAAACCACGAACAATCGGAACGGGACCTTAGTTCTGCTGTGGAATTTCTAGTTCTGTCCTCGAATCACGCGATTTTATTTATTGAATCGTGAGATTTGGTTACTTTCGAAGAACGCAGTAACCTCCAACATCGTTGCATAGATGTGGGTTTATTGTGATGTTCTATAATCTATTTTTTGTTTTATTTCCAATAGCAAACATAGGGATATGCAAGCGAAATTTCTTCTCCCAATGCTCAGCTCGAACTCATGATCACTGAAAACGAGAAAAATAACTAGCAATTCAGCTTATCAAAATTAATTCAGGTGATCACAAACTCCAAATAGAGTTGGTGATTGTGTCACTCTGCTTGAGTTATTTATAATCTGGAGACTTTAGTTGTAAGATTTAGCATACCTACCTAGTTCACGTATTGTAGATAATGTTTTAGCCTCACGAAGAATGCATTCCAACTGAATTATTTCACCTCTTAGAATTTTACAACTAGGATACTCAAAGCTTTTTTTTTTGTTACTGCTGTATATTATGTTCTCAGAGCAATTATATTAAATTTATGTTGAGTAATGTATCTTTGGTAGTAATTCTATAAAAATTTTCAATGTTCCGTTCCATTCAGCTAGTAAACAAAAACATTTGAGAAGTAGGATCAAATGAGCAAGGCATAAACTACATTTTTTCCCTGTGTTAATACCGTTATGTTGCCTTCACGGAATAGGGTTAAGACCTGATCTTTGTTTTTGAAAAAAAGATCAAATAAGCAAACTTCAGAAAACAAGGCTAAATTGGTAGTTATGCTCTAAAACGGGTCAAAAGCACAATTAGCCCTTAATTTTATGGTGTTTCTAGTTGCTTTCCATTTGTGAGCATTTTTCCCTGCAGCCTTTTTTTAAGTGTTGGTACTCTACCTAGACGTTGCAGACGAAAGCTCACACTTCACATGATTTTGATCATCTAACTCATGGGGCGTTTGAGTTTGTCCTTGCTCTACTCTATTACCCCACGGGTTGAAGATACTTATGTTTTGGATAATTTTCAGTCCAATTTGTGAAACTTTGCCAATCGATAGGTTTTAAAATGTTTTATTTTGAAACATTAAAATCATATTTTTAGATTTGTCCTCTTGAAAAGTACTTCTACTATCTCATAAATTTTTTGGATTTGTCCCCTTGAAAATTACTTCCACGATCTCATAAATTTGTTGAATTGTACCAATATATCCACTATCTCATATTACAGTATAAAATAGTGTTACTTAGAGGTCATGCCTCGTAAAAATTTTTTTTACCGGAGTGAGTTTGTTAGCTTGGGAGCTCACTACAGAGTCTACCCTGTGGCCTCAAACCTCAAATTGTGATCCATGAGGATTTTATGCCATAGATGAGAAACACAACTAAAATAAGATTTAATTAGATATAAAAAATTTTTAAAAATCTATACTAATATAAAATATTTCGGTTTCAATCCTAAAATTGGATCGCGCGATCCTACTTCCAACCTGCACCCGCGCACTCAAGCGGAAGGAAAAAACTTTTCGGTGAGAAAAAAGAAAACGACCTCCAACCCTACAGCGGCGACGGCCTCCCAACCCTACCCGGCGCCCGCCACCTTGCCGGCGCAAGCCTCCTCAGCCCCGGCGCCGGCCTCCTCCCCTGCGCCGCTGCCGCCCGCCTCCTTCCCGGCGCAGGCCTCCTCAGCCCCGGCACCATCGTTTGCCCGAAGACGCACCGCTGCCATCCCTCCACGCCTCCCTAGGCGCCTGAAGACTACTCCCTTCGCCGGCGCTCCACCTCCGGCGCCGCCCCCGCCCTAGGGAGCCTCTGTGCCGCCGATTTCAGGCTCCTCCTCGCCTGCCTTCACGCGGTTCCGTCTTCTCCACTCGATCTGGATCCACTGCCTGTGGAGGAGGAAAATGCTCCGCTCTTTGTCTACAGTATCGATCTGGTGCGTCCTCCGCGTGCAATCCCCCTCACTCTCTCTCTCGTATGTGTCATCGCCTCTACCTTCTCCAATTGTCCTGATGTTTCGTCCCATTCTTTATTCTTCTAAGCTTGTGTTTACTTGCTTTGCTAGGTGAGGTGCTCGATGGAGTTTCGATGCCATAAATTTTGTCTTTTGTGCATTAGGTTTACATGGGGAAGAATGGAAGTGAAGCAACGAACAAATTTGGTGGAGGATATCAGTATGCTCACGAGGTATTTCTGGTGTTGCCTTGCAAAAGTTCAATGCTTTTTATGGTCATTTGGCATTTGGCACCACATTTCTGAAGTACCAAATGTAATGCTCCATTTTTGGAGCAGTACCGAATGTTTATCCTAATGTGAGCAAAATTTCAATTTCTTCCATTTAATCCCATGCCTTGCTATAGGAATTCTTATTTTTTTTGTTTTGCTATAGGAATAACACATTGTGTTTTGAAAGAAATATACTTACTGAGGGTATTAATGTGAATAGCATCAGTATATTCAGTACATGGTTATGTAAATAGAATTTTTACTGTTCTTTGTTGTGGTCAGAATAATGTCATATCAACAGGAACAAGGAAATCACTGTTTTATTTATGTAAATATAATCTATGGATGTTTGCAATCTATTGTGTAAAAATTTTGAAGTTTCCTCTTGCTAAAAAATGACCACATGACCACATCCACCAGATGCAAAAACACATTGGCAAAAACATTAAAAAACCATGCATGTCCAGGAGACCATGTTCTTCACCGGCATTTCCATCAAACAGCCTACAGGCACGATCGACACGGCCAGCCTTGACGTACCCGCGAGCATGACAGTGTCGGGATAGAGGCCCTGAGCAAGCAAGCGTGCCGCACGGAAAACGGCCTCGGTGAGCAGAAGGTCGCGGTCCCTGAGGTGGATGCCGACCATGGAGTAGGCGATGGCATCCTCGTCACGGCATATTGTCGAACATGGCGGGAGCAGCCGCAGCTCCACGCTGCTGCGTGAGAGAGGCAAGGCCGCCTCCTACACCATGCATGCGCTCAACGGTGGCATCCGCGAATCCCCCTCGACGCACACGCCATCCTGTGCACCACCACGCTCTAGCTCGCCGACGCCCTCAGCCTCCATAGTTGCCACATTGAGTGATAGATGTAAAGGGGAATATGAGAGGGAGATGAAGAGCGGAAAGAGAGAGGGGATGAGTATGGGTGGGTGGATGGGTTGGTCAGCTGAGTGAGAATAGGAGTGGGCCTCTGATTTTTTTTGGATAGATCGGGCGCCCGATACGTAGCATTCTCCATGATCTTCAGCTCCATGAGTTAACAAGGCGTCATGGCCCGGGCCCAGGAGGAGTCCGTGAGCGAGATAATGCCGTCTAGCTGGGCCCAATAGTACGGCCAGCATGCCTGCGTCAGCCCAGCTAGATCCGATCTCCGCAAATACTGTACATTTCTTGATGGGCTAGGACCCCGATCGCTACCAATGGTACCGTATTGAGCGGATTATTCCCGTGTGATTTAGATCATTTGAGTGGAGTATTGGCACGGATTATATATTTAATTATTGAGATAAATTAAATATTTTGGAAAATAAACTTAATAAATGGCAAAATTTAATTAGTGCGTGCGCACTATTTAGGCTTATAGTGTGACACTAGTTCTCTTCGTCTGATGGCCAAAATTCATGGTCTGCTGGTGCAATACTGTGATGTGTATACATATCACTACGTATGTGCTAGATTAACTTAATATTTGCTTCACGATACACAACTTATGTATGTGATCTTTTTTTTGGGCGCTCTGTGCTACGTATTATAGTTGCCTACTATTATCAAGTTGTGCATGGTTAATAAAATCTAAACCAACTAGATTTTATATCTACAAAATTTTTACAAGGTTTAAGAAACAGTGAAAAAGTAATTTTTATATCATTGGGGAAACTCCTATACACAAGAAAAAGTTTGGAAGTAACTACACACATGTTTAAAAATAAGTTACACATATGCTGTAAGTAATATAATTCAGGGTGATAAAAATATAATGATATGTAGAACTAACTTACACAAACTTGAGAAGAAATCATCCCGTAACTTCTCACATAAATGTATACATGAATATAGAAGTAATTACAATCAGGTAAATGTAACTTAAAAGATTCTAGAAGTAAATATAAATTATTTTGGATATAATTTAGACATGTTTCTGGTTTGCACTAACACGCTACCACGCGCTGTTTAGTCATGTCCTTTTCTGAAGTAATTTGTACAAAGAATAGTCATGTCCTTTTTAAAAGTAATTTGTAAAAAAAAGGTGTAAATTTAAGAAGTCATTTAAACACACAATTGCCCAGGGATGGAAAGTACCTACACATGAATGTAGAATTAATTACAATTGGTAGTAAAAGTTAACTTGCATGACGCTAGTAGTAAATATAACACATTTTGGATGTAACTTAGATATATTTTAGATGTAAGTACACGTAATGATATTCTTGGTTTTTTTTTACTTTTAATGCATGATCCACCCAAAAAAAAATTCAATTCTAGAGTTTATTTTTAAAAAGCACAAAAAATTAAATCTAGAGTTTTTCTCACAGAAAAACATATTCCGGAAGCCAACCAAATCATACTGTTTTTTGGCTTCCATGTTTTCTCTAGTAATTTTTGCCGGAACTAATTTTTGTGAGCAAGATTGAGCCCAACTCAGCGCTACGCACGCAGGGAAAAAGAGGCCACGTAATTTTTCTTAGCATGGCATGTGTAGAGAGTGGTGGATAATGCTACTAATGGCATGTTGGAGCGGTAGCTGGTTAAGGCCATCGAAAGCACATGCACTATGTAGTTGCCTCCTTAACAAATAGATTATGTATTAGAAAAAAGTTTTTTAGAGAACATATTTTTCAAAGAGTATAACAAATAATCTGTTTCACTAATTCGGTGAACAATCTAGAAAGAACTGTGCCTTAAGCATTTTGACCCATAGTAGTCTTTGATGTTGAATGCCGAGGCACGAGGAGAAGGGCAAGAGCCCATGACCAGGAGAATAAGATGGAATTTTTACTGTTACTAATTTAAATTTTTTTTTAATTTATAAAACTAATTTTTGATTTAGATCAATTGCAGAAATAGCCTCTTGCCGCCGTGGCCCAGGGCGGCGAATGGCATCCCCGTCAGGCGCGGCTAACGGCGCCGGCTGCCGTTAGCCCTGGGGGGCCACGTGGCCTTGCCGCCCTAGGGGACGGCGGCGAATGCCCAATCGCCGCCCTCGGGGACGGCGGTTTTTAGCCCTCCCGTATAAAATCCATTCACGCACTCGCCAGCGCGTCATTTCTTCTTTCCGTCTCCAGCATTCGTCCAATAGAGCTGAGGGAAAGGAGGAGCAGTACAGCGGCGAAGCCCTCGCAGATTTTTCAGCCGAATCCAGGTATTTTTTTTGCTCTCCCTCTGTTATGTAGTCAATTTTTTAGATAAGTGTTAATTAGTACTAAATGCGTAGTGTAATACCTGACATAGTATGAAAATATTAGCGGTTTGGCATAATCATCGTTAGTGTTAAATTTATTTGACCGTACCAGAAGAACATAGCGGACAGGTAGTAAATTGTAGATATTTTAGAAATAAATATGCTCCGCCATGGCCACATCGTTGGTATACATTATTTTGACACGTTAGATAAACCTAGCGTATAATTTTATTAGCGCCGCTGGGTTAGTCTGTAAAATATAGAAACGGTAATGGTTTGACTCATACATATAGCCTTTTTATGGAACGAATATTGATTAGTACAGATTAATAAAATCTTTTTTGTGAACAGAAATGGCAAATAGAGTTGTATTCACGATATACCACGGTGAAGGAAATGTCAGAGAAGGACAATATGTGGTAGATTTATCGGAGTTCAACGTAGCACAAAAGGGAATTATAGCTCCAGCTGAGAGAAGTTTTCCTGGAGTTTACAATTGGTTAATGAGGGGATTCGGAGTAGATCCTCAAGTAAATGCAATTACGGTGTACGCACTGGTTAGCTGGGCTGTGGAAGGTTTTTGGTGGGAATTGATGCTAGAAGATTCGACGGCCAGCTGGGTATTTTTTGTAGAGAGTGCACTGCAGCGAGGATGGGCACCGAGCATCCTAGTGGTAGTGCATGACGTGGTCAGCATTGATCAGGCTGGTCCGAGTACAGCGGAAGGGCCCGATGAAACAGGGGACCAAAATAAGGCAGAAGACGAGGGTGCCGGAGAGGAAGGAGGCCAAGAAGACATGGGACCGGGGGGATTTGCAGATGAAGGGGAGAGACACCCAGGTCTAGTACAGGAGATGAAAATTGAAGACTCAGAATCTGAGCATATGGAGGATGATGATTCTTCGGAGGACGATGTATACCCGGCAGAATGGGACAACGAGGACTTCTCCGGACTCGTTGTCTCAGAGGGGCACACCGTCGCATGGGAGTATCGGCAGAATGAAGTGGTGCAAGGCGCTAGATACGCCGAAAAAGCACAGTTGACAGAGGCTGTGAAGATGTGGGCCGTGTCACTTGGGAGGGAGTTTTGGGTATCAAAGTCCACCAGATCAGTGTACGAAGTGAAATGTACAAATTCAAGCGATGGATGTCCATGGAGGATGTACGCATCCAGGAAGAAATATGACGACTGTTGGTCCGTGTCAATCGTGACGGAGCACAACTGCCATCTTCCGGGTGTTCAGAAGTACCACAGGAACATATCATCTGCATTCATCGCTTCAGAGCTGTATTATGCTGTTGTGGAGAACCTCCGGTTCGAGCCCAAGTCAATTATCAGGCGCATCGAGGAGAAGTACAAGTACACCATTACATATGCCAAGGCATGGAGGACCAAATAGAAGATAATTAAAATGAGATTCGGCAGTTTTGAAGCTTCGTACAATAATTTGCCTCGTCTACTGCAAACCATCTGTGCGAGGAATCCTGGCAGCTACTCCGAAATCAAAAGTTTCCCATCGTTAGGAAATCCTGGGCAGAGCGTCCTTCAGCGGGCCTTCCTCTCTCTGCAGGCGTGCATGTTTGCATTTCTTCATTGCAGGCCCATTCTCTGCATCGACGGCATGTTCCTAACTGGAAAATACAGAGGGCAAATGTTGACGGCAATCGGAGTAGACGGGAACAACCAAGTATTGCCCGTGGCCTTTGCCTTCGTCGAGAGCGAGAACACGTCAGCTTCCTCCTTGGGCTGCCTCTAGTCGGCGATGCGGTGGGCCCAGTTGACGGGCTCCAGGCGTGGCGAGAGGAGATCCTGCAACGGTTCGCCCCGGTTCACCGTGCTCTGGGGCTTCCCCTCGTCGGCGACATCTCCCCGTACACGCATGCGGGCCCCCCTCAGGCTTGGGTATTGAGCTACACGGTAAGAATGCTTTCTTGTTGTTTTATGTTCGTCCTTCAGTCCGTACTAGAATTACAGTGTGAACTTCCTTATATGTTACCGTAGTCTGATCAGCTAGACCCGGAGGCCGACGCGTACTCACTGCAGAGGAGCCTGGGGGCGTACCTGTTGTGGGTGTTCGGGTGGGTGATGTTCACCAACTCGCACGGCCACGCAGTCGACAAGGGCTTGATCCCTTACGCGAGGGAGATAGCCGACGCCGAGGACGGTGCTGTTCCCCAATACAGTTGGGGATCGGCAATCTTTGCCGCCACGTATAGGGGTCTGTGCGACGGCTGCAGGAAGACCGAGCCAGAAGCGGTCTTCACGGGTTGTCCACTCCTCCTACAGCTCTGGGCGGTAGAGCGGTTCGCGATCGGCCGCCCCGTTGTGGACCACAATCCGTACGAGGCGAGCCTGTACGTGGGTGTCCCACCGGAGGACTATCCGACGATGGGGACGGTGTGGTGTCGTCGTGAGGTATGTTCGGTGTTAGAACCGTCTCGGTTTTTTATGTTACTTGGACTAACGAGAACTCTTTTTATGTTTGTAGCGTCGGTACACTCACGTGCAGGTGCAGAAGTCGTACCCAGACTTCGTCATGGAGTTCGACAGGATCACGGACGACGACGTTGTCTGGGAGCCGTACAGCGCCGAGGCGAGGCACGCGCGTGCGCCGCACGGGCTGTCGTCCCTCTGCACCAGGGACTAGGCGTACTGGCTGACGATGACGCCGATGCTATTCGACATTTCTGTCGAGCCGCACTGCCCGCAGAGTGTGATGCGGCAGTTCGGTATGCGACAGACCTTCGGCAATCAACAACGCAGGGGCGTACCGCAACACGTTCACAGGTATATGTGGAAATGAATATTCCGTATTGTTATGCATTGTGTCACCGGTTGTGCTCTGCAGGTTAAATCGGCGTGGCCAGGCCACCGGTAGGCTGTGGAGACCCACCGTCGTCGACTACATCAACGACTGGCTCATAGCCATGGAGGACGTCATCACGGAGCTGCACCCCTACACAGCTGCCAGGTACGAGCAGTACCTTTCCTGGTACCAGGCCCGTACCAGATTACGGGTGACGTACACTCCCGAGGCTCCACAGGCGCACGTCGCGGGGGTGCGAGATGCATACCCGACACACCGCGACTAGGACTACTTCCGCGCGGTGAGTCAATGGTTTTCATACTATTTTCAACGGTAGCTACCACGTGCAACTAACCACGTATGTCCTGCTAAACAGGCGGAGCGATGCTAGGCGGGTCCACACGGAGCTGGACCTACTGCGGCAGCGCCTACAGGCTGGCATCCCTCTCACGCAGCAGGAGCAGACGATCACGTTCGACCGGATGTGCAACACGATGCGCTCGGTCGTCCGTGCTCTGACTTGTCGCCGTTCCGATGCAGTCCCACCGATGCAGATACATATGCGAGGTCCCCATGGTGAAGGGACATCGGCTGGAGCGGCGGGTTCTGCAGGGGCCAGTACGTCATGGGGAGCAGGTCCTTCTGGTACCGCCGGAGGATCGAGGTCGGCAGCCTCCACGATCGGGCGAGGATTGTCAGGTACGTCAGGATTGAACCTATTCTCCATAACTAACTGCACTTTTTATGCGGCTGACGCGAGCTTTTCTTTACCAGACCCACGCGGCGGATCTCACCACCACCTGGGGGACACTGGGCGGGGATCTGCCCCGAGCACCTCTGCTTGGATCTCTACCGAGGACGACCTCCTTCCGGAGCAGGACGTGATCGGGTCGTCACAGCTCGGAGGTGCACCGCACACACAGCCGCACGACGCCGGTGCTTCCCCTGCTGCTCAGGCGATCCGAGCCACCCGTGGGGTACCGGCGGACCGCCTGACGTACTCGCGCGGGCACGTGCGAGCGCAGCCTAGGAGGACGAGGAGGCGTATGACCTAGGGGCTATTGTTGTTTTTATTTATTTAGAGGTCTCCTATTACTTGTTTAAATTTGTCATGTCCATATTCACCCCCTGTAGACTTGATCCCATCCTTCAGATACATTGTACTGCTAACAATGTAGTCTCCCTTGTTGTATTTCGTACTATGGGTGTCGCATTCATCATGCCGCAATGCGAACGGCTCGCATCTAGCTAATATCACTCTGCTATTGTACGTGCACTGCGTTAAGTATCGACCGAGTGGATGACGAATAATAGAATATATCGTCTTCCAATGTCGAATTAAAAATCATTCAGTACGTACATTGCGCAAAAATTTGGGAAAAAATTCATATGCCCTAACATTCCGTTCGCCTGGGGTCCTAAGCCCCTCACGTAAAACGGACCGGCCTATTACCATGTCATTAATTAAGTTTTACCGAAAATAAACTTGAAAAAATGATCAGTACGATTTTACAAACCAACGCCCACCATCATCGGATTATAAAAAAAAACTTTAAAAAACATACCCTAAACCACGATTAAAACTAAATTTTGTGAAGTGTGTAGGCGAAAGACGAGAAGGAGTGGATTGCGAGTGCCGATCCAGACATACGAGGAGTGGAATGCGAGTAGCGATCCGGAAATACCCTCAGTTTGACAAGTTCTTTTTACGACGTGAACAATCTATGATTTTTGGTTTTTTTTAAACATCGACCCAATAAATGCAATGGCACAATAAATAGAATTTAAGAATTTAATTTTGACAAATAAATTTTCAAAAATTTTGGGGTTAAAAATTAGCATTCGGAGGATTCGGACCGTCCGATCGCTGTGCGGACGGTCCTATGCATTCGCCGCCGTCCCCCAGGGCGGCAAGGCCACGTGGCCTCCCCCGGGCTAACGGCGGCCGGCGCCGTTAGCCGCGCCTGACGGGGATGCCATTCGCCGCCCTGAGCCACGGCGGCAAGAGGCTACTTCTGCAAAAAGTTCAAATCAAAAATTAGTTTTGTAAATTAAAAAAAAATTAAATTAGTAACAGTAAAAATTCATCCAAGATGTGTTGTTGTGGCCCACCAGAGGAGCTCAGCCTATGGCTATGAGCCAGCGATGAAAACGGAGCGGATAGTTTCCATCTAATCCAGATAAAAATGAATATGGATATAATTTGAAGCAGACAATCTTCGGATAATTCAGGTACGATAGTTTTTTTTTTCTAGATATGAATATGAATATGTTGAGGTTTTCGACGGATACGGATAATCATACGGATATCCACAAAATAGTGTTATGCTAATATCCGCCAAAGACATGAAGCATATTCCCATTTTCTTTCTAACTCTAGACCTTTAGCCACCTCTTTAGATTTTAATAGTAGCACATCCCACTAACACTAGTCCACGCTATTAATATTATTTAAACTTTTAAATATTTTTATAAATTATACTATATGTTATATGCTTATGAGTTAGACATGCACTTATGATGGTATTGTTACACGTGTTCAACTTAATGGCTATTGTTTAGTCCTTGATAAAACTTTTTATATGTAACAGTCTAATTATGTATGGTGGTATTTGTTTCTATTAGAAGTTTTGGGTGGTTTTCGTATTTCGAGAAATATTTGTTTTCATATTTGTGTCTAATCGTATTTGATTCTTATTTGTTGTCGATGTTTTATATCGGCTGTATTGAATATGGGGCTATGCATTGGACCTAAAATTAATGGATTCGAAAGAATACGAGGAATTATACTGGTTCAAGCCTTCAATGTGAGGTCAGTTGTGATGTATTGTTTTTGTTGTATTCTCTGGTGAGATTCTGTATATGCTAGAGGGTTCTCTACCTCTCCTTATATACCGAAGAGGTGAGGATTACAAAGTAGGAAACCCAATCGGATATAATCCAGAGTATCCATTAACAGTATATAGAGAGTTCGACTAGGATAATATCTCTTTTCTTATTGGGTAAGGTTATATGAAGCTGAGTCATTCTCTATTTCTAATTGTATGAACTGGTCCACCATCAGTCCGAGCGGTCGTAATTGACTTATGTAAGATCCCTGGTGTCCATGGCTTCCACATTTGTATTTAAGATAATTTATATTTATTTCCATATCTAAGTTATTTGTATCCAGTAAAAAATATAAAAACAAATATTATACTAAATATTAACCGTCCGTATTCATTTCGTTTTCATATGAGCCATCTGTGCACCCAAGTATCCACAGGTTGCTCCTTGATGAGACGAGATTGCCCGTGCTGCCTTGCTTCGGTGCTGATCTGCTGCATAGTAGTAGCAGCCCACGTACGTGTCGTGCGTGTGACATCTGCGGCCGGTATTGGGAAGCTGGAAACCCGATGCACACGCACGATCATATAGTCTGCCTTTGGACTGAGATTTTCGGTGGGCAGGTAAAATGAGCTAAGCCATTAGTATATAATTAATTAAATATTAATTATTTTAAATTAAAAAAATAAATTAATATGATTTTTTTAGAAACTTTTATATAGAAATTTTTTTTTAAAAAAATATCGTTTAGCAGTTCAAAAAGTATGTTCACCAAAAACGAAAAAGAAACCAAGCTAAAAAGTTGTTTAGAATGTAGAAGGCCTCCGTTCTGATATACTAGTGGCTTGTGTTTATTCTCTTGTTTTTCGTAAACAATCTATTTCTTAAGTTCTAATAGTTAGTATTTATGTCCCGTTCGGTAGCACTTATAAGCCTGGCTTATTTTCTTGTTTTCCATAAGCACGTTTTCCGAACTGCTAAACGGTGTATTTTTTATTAAAAAAATTATATATGAAAGTATCTTAAAAAATCAAATAGATCTATTTTTCAAGTTTCTAATAGTTAATACTTAATTAATCACGCGCTAATGAGGTTCTTCGTTTTACGTGTGACTTTAAAAAAATAAGTTAATTCAAACCCTACCTTAATTACACGTTAATAATATTACTTATTCTGACTATGGGTTATAAGCCGCACGCACTCTGAACGCACCCTAAACCGTCCCTCGTCAACTAGGTGTGCCATTTCCGGCACATAATAAAACCAACTGGAACTGAAGAAGCCCATGACGACGCACCCAAGTGCTGATCGGTGAAGTGCTTGGGCTGGCAGTTGGCACCACGCGGACACGACTTAAGACGAGAGAGGAAAAGCACCGAACGGAGGAGACTGCAGGCAGGAGGGGCCCACGGCAACACAGCGGCGACGCACGTCCACCACCTCTAGTGGTACAGCCAGCCCACTGCCGCCTGCAAAAGCGCACTCAATTCTGCTACCTGTTGCGACTTTGCGAGTGGTTGGCGCACGGCACGTACTGCTACTACTACACGTCCACTGCGTGTCTGCGTTCGCCGACAAAATTTGCCAGCCAGTGCTAATGCAGGCGTGCAGCCAAGCCACCCCCCATGACCTACTAGTTATTGCTCTCTCTCAAAATATAAAGATTTTTAAGATTTAAATCTTATTCTATAATATAAATATTTTTAATACTATCTATGATGCTACTTATCTTATTAATTACTTTCTATTAAACTTTCTTCCTATCTTAACTTTAATCATCCTCCCACTAGCAATCATTTCTTATTTATTATGAGACATTAAAATCTTTTCTCCTCAATCTTAGTTGGTGTTCTTTTTAACTTGTGCCTTATGGCTTTTGCCTCGGTTTCTGTTAATATGTTTTTCGAAACGTAAGACGATGTGTTTTTTGTAAAAACTTTCTATACAAAACTATCTCTAAAAAATCAAATAGATCTATTTTTCAAGTTTTTAATAGCTAATACTTAATTAACCATACATAAATGATATTTCTCGTTTTTCGTGTGACTTATAAGCCATACGTAAAAGCCAATTCAAAACTAATCTCTACTTCCTCCGCCCTACTATAAAAGTCTTTAGAGCTTTTGAGAATATTAAGGATTAAAATGAACTATCACCTTATTAAAGTAGGTGGGTGTGGAATTCTCGAGTTGATGGTGTGATGATATACTAAAGGTAGTATGAGTAATTTGGGATAAAATCTTTTACATATCCTAGATATTTAGGATAAAACTTAAATATAAAGATAGCTGTATTTTAGATAGAGGAAGTACTACTAATCAAACTAAAATTATTTATATTTTAGACTATATTTTAAATAAAAAGTACTAAACAAACTATAATTGTTTATATTTTGGATCGGAGGCAGTAAGTACTTCAGCAAATTAGAACAACATAAGGTTCTCCTGCTACGACTACCAAACAAATGAACAATTATTCCAACCAGTCTCCAAACAAAGAAAAAAAAACTATCCCAACCGCCAACTCACGGGCTTTGGCCCCTGGCATGGCAGCCTTAACAACACCCCTGTTTAACTCCATCTGCAAACCTAACCCGTAGGCTAGCACCCACGCCACACATAAACCGAGCAACTTGTGAGCACATGGCCCCACTTGTCACTGGCAAATCATGGAGGCGACACAGGTGGAAGTGAAACAACAAGCTGCACAAACCCCCAGAAATCTCCTCCTTTTGCCAGGCCCCGCCCACGGCGAGCGAGAGGAGAGCGTGCACCCGACGCTGCTCAACTGCAGCAACTGATGCTGCACGGGCAACGAGTCGCGGTAAACACCAGTGCAGACTCGGAGACACACGGGGAAAACGCACATCGAGCGGCGAGACAACGTGAGATACTGAGGAGGCGTTCGGAAGAGATCGTAGCTTCTCTCTTATATCTCGTTTTTCGCTAGTATATTTTTTATAATATAAAATATAAATTTTTTAAAAATTTTCTATATAAAAATATTAAATCAAATAAATCTAATTTTAAAGATTTTTTAAGTTTTTAATAATTAATATTTAATTAATTATATGCTAATGATATTTTTCGTTTTACGTGTAGCTTATAAACTACGTACAAAGACACGACCAAACAAGATCTATAGTTATTAAATTTAAAAATTTAATAAAAATCTAAAATATAATATAGTTATTAAAATTTAGGAGCTTCTACCAATTACGACTTCTCTTATAATCTTCATATCTAAAATTTAAAAATCTATAGTTATTAAATTTAAAAAATAAAAACTAAGAAACCCAGCTTTTCTATATTTTTACCCGCCGTTTCTTAAAATTTTAAGCTACACGAACAGCGTGGAGTGGGGTGAGTCCAAAAGGAGGCGTCTCGTAACACCGAGGCGACCGAGAGAGCGCTGCGCCTGCGCTGCCGCCGCGCAAGCGCAACAACGCATTCCCCTCGCAGCTGGCTGCCGCTGCCTCGTCCTCTCCTCCACTTGCAGTCAGCCATTGCCTGCGCTCCACTCCAGTTCTCGCGGCTCGAGAGATAGGGAGAGAGGATCAGGGCGGACGCCTCGAATTTCGCCCTCCGGCGAGCGGGGGCGGAGGAGGAGCCCACAGGTAAAAGAGGATGCGAAAGCTGTGAACTTTCTAGAATTTCTAGTGGCATTTTGCTGTTTGTGTTTGGGAATTGTTTGGAGCTAGAAATACCTCATCTTGATTTGTTCCTCGCAGGGGAGGAGGGGGAACGGAAATCTCAATCTCATCTGCTGTTTCCATCTCGCAGATCTGTTCTTCTCCACGGATAGAAAGCATCGTCATGGGTAGAATTGGTTGGGTGTCTCTGATCTTCTCTCTGCACGCCAACTAATCGGGGTGCATTTCGCTCGTTTCGCCGATTTTTCCAAGAAATCGAGTGAATTGTGGGAAGAAGAAACCGAGTAGACGACGGCAATGGCGTCGTGGGAGAACCTCGGGGATGTGGCCACCATCGTGCAGCTGACCGGGCTGGACGCCGTGCGGCTCATCTCCATGATCGTCAAGGCGGCGTCGACGGCGCGGCTGCACAAGCGCAACTGCCGCCGGTTCGCACAGCACCTCAAGCTGATCGGCGGCCTGCTGGAGCAGCTGCGGGTGTCGGAGCTCAAGAAGTACCCGGAGACGCGCGAGCCGCTGGAGCACCTCGAGGACTCGCTCCGCCGCGCCTACGTGCTCGTCCACTCCTGCCAGGACCGCTCCTACCTCTACCTCCTCGCCATGGGCTGGAACATCGTCTACCAGTTCCGCAAGGCGCAGAGCGAGATCGACAACTACCTCCGCCTCGTCCCGCTCATCACGCTCGTCGACAACGCCCGCGTCAGGGTCGGTAATCAGCTCCCTCTCATTTCTGCTGCTCTCATCAGTGTTCATTTGTTTAATCATGTAGTGGAGTGATAGGCTAGTAGACTGGACGCGTAGGCTTTTATAAGAAGTGTTGGTTCCTTATGGTGATTCCAGACTGGTTGGGATATGCTGATCTAGAGAAAGGATGATTGCATCATTCTTTGATTCTAAAGTATGGCATATGTAATGTTTTCTTTTGAGATTGGATGGAAAATGATCGTCTTGGATTCTTGGTGGTTTTCCTGTATGGTCTCATGGGGTTCCTTGTTTTCTGTTTGGTTGGTGTGACCCAAAGGATTCCATTGTAGAATCTCTCTTCTGAATATTAGCAATGTTGCAACTTTTTGGTGCTCCATCGTTTTCATGGTCTGTATACACCTGTGAAGCGATAGGTACATGCTAAGAATAAGATTTTTTTTTTTAGCTACAGACCAGTGAGCTCAATCACTAATCATGCCACTTGGCACTAGTGATCTAACATCCTATATCATATTTTGTTACTCCTATCCTTATCATCTTTAGCTTGTTCTTCACCATCCTTCTCTTTTTTGCAGGAGCGAATGGAATACATTGAAAGGGATCAATGTGAATATTCTTTTGATGAGGAAGACAAGGAGGTTCAAGATGCTCTGTTAAACCCTGATCCTAGTACAAATCCTACGGTAGTGCTCAAGAAGACTCTGTCATGCTCTTATCCAAACTTGCCATTTAATGAAGCGCTTCGAAAGGAAAGTGAGAAGCTCCAAGTGGAACTTCAAAGATCACAAAGCAACATGGATATGGGCCAATGTGAGGTTATTCAACATCTGCTTGGAGTGACTAAAACTGTGGCAAGTTCGATTCCAGAGAAATGTACCACTCCCAAGGTTTCTGAAAAAACTGACTCACACCACACAAAAGTCAATGAAGATAGTGCAAAAACGTATGATGATGACTCTCCAAAGAAGCAAAAGGATGCCTGTAGTGCACCACGGTTAGTAAGTTTAACTATTTTCTTTTGGTGACTGTCTCCTTATGATGCGGATTTCAGTGGTAAACAGGCACTGTATCAAACCTTTTCTCATTAAGTAACATTAACCTGAACAATTACTATGGCCATTTTTTCGGGTGAATCATGAAAATTGTGTGTATTGTTCCTTATTTTAGAGGTGTAAGTCTTGTATGCTCAACTGTGTGATCCAACAAAAGAGAACTGGACCATGTTGTGTTTTGGACTTGAAATTGTAACTAGGTTATGCACTTATGTCCCTCAATATGGGTGTGCGCATCGTGTGACCTATATCTGATGGTGTACATCGTTTGCAGAAGTTCTTCGCCATCTTCATATGGCCATGATCTGGTCTCAAGCAGAGGATCATACAGTGATGAGTGGCATGCAGATTTGCTTGGTTGCTGTACAGAGCCATCTTTATGTATGTCCATTTATCTTCTCTTTGGACATGTAGTTTAATGATTTTCCTATGGTGTTTAGATGCCATTTTAGCACAGCTGTTCAGTTATGCATCTGTTTGTTTTCACAATAATTTATCCAATTTATTGCTGTTCAGTCATTCTAAAAGGAATTATGCCCTTAGACATATGTTTTTTCTGCATATATGACTTTGTTAATATTTAATACTGATGTTTTGCAGGAGCAGGATCATGTAAATATGTAAAAGAATCATCTTAGAACCAACAGTATAAGAATATTACGTATAGTGACTTATAGAATATCTTGTTATTTACTTGTTTAGCTGTAAGAAACTACTAGCTTTCAAAAATGCAAAATAATGGTTAGGATTTACTAGATAATAGTAAAGTGGATGAAACAAGAATTGACATTTAGCCTCTTTTCCTTGCTGGTTACTGTTGAGATTTTGGTAGCCGATTACTGAAGCAGTAATGCTATGGTAGCAGGGTCAAAGATGATCAGCTCAACTAAAAAGCTATAGAGAAATCATAGTCTTGTTTTGCCTTTCCTCAGTGCTTGTTAGTTATATGGAAATATTTGTGACATATTTTGCTTGCCATTTTTTTACTTGCTGTGATAACACAGATTCGAGAACTATTAGTGCTTGTCAGTTATATGGAGATATTTGTTACATATTTTCCTTGCCATTCATTACTTGCTGTGATAACACAGGTTTGAGAACATTCTTTTTCCCGTGTGGGACATTCTCAAGGATTGCTTCAGTTGCGAAGAACAGGCCCATGTGTAAGAATATTTCCCTGAAAATAGTCATCATATTGACTGTGAGAGTTGATAATTTCTGTTCCTCCTAGCATTTTCCTTCATGCCCAGATGTATTACTTGCCTCTTCTTGTTTTACTATGGTGCTGACTTATTCTGAATCTGGCTAGTAAATTCCAAGGATGTGCAATATCTTGTTTTCTAGAATTGGGCCAAACAAATTGGCCTTGCATGCTCTCTGCATCTTGAGTTCAAAAGTTTGTTGTCAACAAAGTTCTTACCCAACAAAATACTTACAAAATGGGATGCTGTGTTAGTGCCACACCTTCTGTGGACTGAATTACTTATGTAAATCTAAAAGCCTGATTGACTCTGATGAATTGTTTTCAGCATTGTCAGAAGCATGTAATGATATTCTGGCATATTCCCTGATATTATCCTGCTGCTGTTACACTTGCTGTGTGAGGAGAAAGCTTCGTCAAAAGCTAAATATTGCGGTAAATGTTCCTGGCCTTTCATATCTGTTGTGAATTGATTTTTTTTCATCTTCTCTACAGTAGAAGTGCTCAGTCTTCATTCAGGCACTGCAATGTGGAACTGAGTTACCTCTGGAATTGTCACAGCTCCATGTTATACACACTTAACATGTTATACAAATGTGGTTGCTCAGCTGAACTAGACTATAAATGGGGCTATGGGTGATTTTGGCTAAAGGATTATAAATGAAACTAACTTAACAAGGTCGGTCTGTCCAATGCTAATGCAAGGGTTTGTTGAAAGATTGTGTAGAGTTTTACCTGAAAGAATTGGCATGTACACTATATAACGTTCGTGTATCCTAAGAGCCTTCTATGTTACTCAAAGCTCTGGTGATGTTATGCTGCTGACAGGGAGGGTGCATTGATGATTTCCTATCACATTTGATGTGTTGTTGCTGTGCACTCGTTCAAGAATGGCGGGAAGTTGAGATTCGTGGAGCTTATGGTGAGTTTCCTACTTCGTCCTCCATTTAGCCAGTTGAGCACGCGAATATCATAGGAAATAGACATGGATGATGGAGTATAACAGTCCAACTTGCCTCCTTGACAAATAAATTCTAAGGAAGGTTGTACTGCAGTGATACGAGTTCAAAGCCTTGACTTTTATCTTCTGCAGTTCGACATGATTAACATTGTTCTGAAACATTGGGGGGTTGTAGTCTATAGTCTTCATGTCAACATAACCCTGCCTGTCTCAAAATACAACAACATGGTATAAGAATTTGAGTTGTACAGGGAATATTAATATATGTATGCCTCATTTCCTGCAGGAGAGAAGACTAAGATAAGCCCACCGCCATTTCAATACATGGAACACTAAGAAGCAATGCTAGGCTTGGACTTCTGTGAAGATAATGACCTAAAGCAACCCGTTCTCGTACTGCCATAGTAATGACACAGTTACAACATTACTGTACTTATGCTTACCCTGCATTGTTTGTGTTGGTACTTGGTACTCTGTTTATAGTAACATCAGTTGGTGTTGGGCACAGTCTGTATGTAGTACATTGCTAAAACATATTACAGGCCCTCTTAGAACCTTGTGTTGCTGGCCCTCTTAGTGCTCGTCTCTGTTGAAAGCCCAAGCATATTTTAACCTTTAACTTCATTTACACACGCACAATAAAAAAACAGTAACAATATTCAAAGTCTCGGATTGCAAAGCTTAATGCGGTCTAAAAACTCAGTAGAAGATATTAGAGTTTATGTCAAATACGTGTATGTAGTCGGTTACAGTTTAGGACTTGAAGTTGTAGTAGGTGTTAGGGAAGAGTTAGAGTCGAACTCTATCTTAGGATCTCTCTTAAATAGAGAGGCATATTTATTGTAACTGCATGGTGACTTAGCATAGGCGAGAGAGTGACTGGCTGGTGGTGTACCGGTCGAGAGTCGTCGTAATTCTGATACGCTGTAATTACGCTGGATCGAGGAGCACCCGTAATCAGTGCCCTAGGGATTAGACTACGGCTGAACCTCGTTAACAAATATCGTGTCGTGTCGTCATCAGTTTTGGATCTCATATTGTGTTTCTTTTGCGTTTGGTTTCAAATGTCGATTTCGGTGCTGTTTGTCTAACAAGTGGTATCAGAGCCTGTGGGAGATTCAATGATAGAGGTGCGATGGATGTGCCCCACACCGCACTGCCAGCTAGTAATGCCCAGGGAAGGGCATTGGTGCAAGGTGGAGCACAGCGGCGATCAATAAATTGATCAGTGGATTCAGACACGTCAGGCAGACGGCCTGAACCATTCGATGAGCTACTTTTAACGGGGAGTCGATCAAACGTGATGCTCAGGGTTGATTGAAGCTGGAGGCGATCGGCGTTCTCGATCGGTGGAGTCAAACACTCTGAGTGAGGTGGCTTGGGCCTTTTGGTGAGCTGCGTTCGACAGGGAGACGGCTAGACGTAGCACTCGGGTCGGTTCGGCGGCTGGGAAGACGGCATGACAATTTGTCGGCTTCGGCTCGTGGTGAGATTGGCGGGCAATCAATCGGAAGTTAGAGCTGGTGGATCCTAAGGTGGATTGGGACGTGTCGACAAGGTACTGCACGGTGGATGCTACTCAAAGTAGCATACATACAACAAGTGGTAGAACGGAGGCAAGGGCGGTCAGATTGGCTTGAGGGTCGGTCTAACCGTGGTGCCTGCTCTGGTGCTAGATGTTGTTGGATGTGCATGAAGCTCGGAGGTCAGGGTCGCTGTGGTGTGTGCAGTTTTGCACCGAGGCCGGGACAACGAAGGATACTAGAGCGATGCTGCAGGTGTAGCCAACCGGGTTTTGGAAACGTGCAGTGAGTAGTCTTTGTGTTCGTGGTGCAAAAGGGATGAGTCGGACTTGGAGAAATCTCCAGCTCGGCCATGGCGTCGATGCGGACTAAGGAAGGCATGAAATGATACCGAGTCAAACACGAAGTAGGAACAAGGTGGACTCTAGTTTGGATTGGAATCAGACTCATATCACCAGTATAAATATAGCAGAGGAATCCACAGGATTGCAAAAAAAAAAAAACGCAATCAAACAAATCTCCAAGCAAAGGGAGGAATCTGACCTTGATTTCTTGGAGGCGTTGGTGATTTGGAGCAACGAGCACACAGGTAGCACCGTAGCGGCAGGACGCGTCTCGGCAAGTGGCGTGCAGGCGGCCAGGTGCTCGGCGCAGGGGCCGGGATTTGGGGAGAGATCCGGTGGCGGCAGCGTACCCACTAGGGCCAGTGTTAGGAGCCGAGACAGCGGCAGGCACGGGGAGTGCGCGACATCCTGGGTGGCGTCCTGGGCGGTCAGCTCCTAGGGGTGGTGCTCGGGCCATCGGCGCGTGGGCGCAGAACGGTGGCGTCGGCACCAGGGGACGAAGGCCGAGGAGAAGGGAGCGAGGAGGGGGCGTCGGGTTGATTAAGATCTAGCTGATCCCCTTTGACCACCTTGACTTGGTTTTTTGACTAAAAATAAAAAAAAGAAAACCGAGGCTGGTTTTTTGGAGAAGGAAAAAACCGTACGGTTCGGCTGGCTTTAGTTGTTTGGGTCAATTAAATCGGGGCAGATCAATTTTGACTGAGGCGATAGGCGGTTGAGTTGATTATCGTCGATGGCGTCGGCAATGGCTTCCAAATTTGATGTGGTGAAATTCGATGGCACCGGAAATTTCGTTCTCTGACAAACGAGGGTGAAGGATCTTTTGGCACAACAGGGGATATCCGGGGCTCTCACTGAGACGAAACCGACAAAGATGGATGATGACAAGTGGGAGGAAATCAAGACACAGGCAGCTGCTACGATACTATTGTGTCTCTCGGATTCAGTCATGTACCATGTCATGGAGGAAGATTCACTGAAGAAAATTTGGAACAATTTAACAACCCAATATATGTCCAAGTCGCTAATGAGTAAGTTGTATCTCAAATAGCAGTTGTACGGTTTGCAGATGCAAGAGAAGTCAGATCTTAGAGGGCAGTGGACGTCTTCAATCAATTGGTCATGGATCTAAGCAAGTTAGATATGAAACTGGAGCATGAAGACAAAGCCATAATTCTTTTGAGCTCACTTCCACCGTCTTACGAGCATGTCGTAACTACTCTGATGTACGGCAAAGATATCATTAAGACTAAGGAGATAGTTTCAGCGTTGCTTGCACACAATTTGAGAAGATCAAAGTCAGTTGCAACGGGAGCTTCTCAGGGTGAAGGTTTGCTGGTCAGGTAAAAGCATCACAACGAGTTGGGGACGTCAAAGGGCAAAGAGAAGATCAAGGTGGTACGTTGCTATAAGTGTCATGACATTGGGCATATAAGGAGGAATTGTTCGTTATTAAAGAAGAGGAGAAGTGCAGGTGCAAGTTTAGCAGCAGCCGGTGATGACTCAGATAGCAGCAGTCACAAGCTACTCACGGTGTCTAACGAGAAGTCTGGTGAAGCGTGGATATTGGACTCAGCTAATTCTTATCATGTGACATCGAAGCAGGAGTGGTTCTTTTCATACAAATCTAGTGAATTTGGCGTTGTTCACTTGGGCGATGACATAAGTTACCATGTTGTTGGAGTAGGTGGTGTCAAATTTAAGATGTATGATGGCAACGAGATGCTATTTCGGGATGTGAAACACGTGCCAGGACTAAGGAGGAGTTTAATTTCGCTTGGGAGTCTACATAAGGAAGGATGATTATATCAAGGTGATTTTGATGGGAAAACCATGACGATCATGAAAGACATGAAGACTGTTATGACTGGTGAGAGCATGGGCTCATGTTTGTACAGGTTACAAGGGAATGGTGTTGCAAGTGGAGTCATGGAAGACGGATATGCTGGTGTTGTAGTGCACGTTCCTGATGGCGGCGAGCCGGGTATAGGCTCGTTGGGTGGCTCGGCGTGAGCGGCAAAGAAGAAAACAACTCAAATCCGGGTACATGGAGGTTCACACATGGAGCAAATTTGGGTTGGCGTGGCATATTCGCTAAGGTGGAGTTTGTTAGAGTTTGTGTCGAATATGTGTACATAGTTGGTTACAGTTTAGGACTTAAAATTATAATAGGTGTTAGGGGAGAGTTAGAGTCGAACTCTATCCTAGGATCTCTTTGAAATAGAGAGGCACACTTATTTGTAACTGCATGGCGACTTAGCATAGGCGAGAGGGAGCGGTTGGCCGGTGGCGTATTGGTCGAGAGTCGTTGTAACTCTGATATGCTGTAATTATGCTGGATCGGGGAGGAGCGTCCGTAATCAGTGTCCCGGGGATTAGGCTACGGTTGAACCTCGTTAACAAATATCGTGCCTCGTGTCGTCATCAGTTTTGGATCTCCTATGGCGTTTCTTCCGCATTCGGTTTCCGATATCGATTTCAGTGCTGTTTTTCTAACAGAAGAAAAAATGTATAAAGCAGAGATGAACATTGTTGTGCTGGGGCCTTCCGAATGTGATGTATACAAATCAAACAAAGAACTTCAATCGAGAAGTATTAAATTTTTCACTCTAAGCTTCAGTTTACCATGACGAACACAAACTTGCGTATTTGGGATGAAGGTATTCCTAGCAATTTGAGTAGCTTTCACATTCTTCGGTACCGTTCGATCACGCAAGATATATAAAATTGTAGGCAAAACAAACCACGCATGGAGTAAATTATTTCGCAAAAACTAAGCCAACATTTTTTTTATCACTTTTGCAATTCATCAATCGCTTGAAATCTTTAAATCCATCAGTCGATCTAGCCCTGGCCATTGGATTGTGATCCAATGGCCCGGGTGTCGTCTTCAACCTCCGCATGAGGGGGAGAGGGGAAGGAGAAGGAGGGTAACTCATCTGCGACAGCGACTTTCCGGCGGTAGAGGCAACGACAGCGAGCTCATCTTCTCTAGCGATGGTGCGACGGCGGCGGAGTGGTTAGAGTTTAGGGTTTTCGGGGTGGGGATCTAGGTGGGAGGGGGGTTGGGGGAGGGGTAGAGGGTGGGTTTCTCCAGGCTTAGAGGGATGGCCATGGACGGCGGTTGGACCGACGGTGGACTGCGGCGACGAGCGGGCAGCGAGATGGTAGCAGCGCTGCCAGAGCCACAGGGCTGGAGGCCAACGGTGGGTGGGGTTGGCAGCAGGGACGGTACCAACGAGAGTGGTTAGGAGGCGGGGGTGTATCCGGTGGCGCGAGCCACCGGAGACGAGGAAGGACTGGCAGGGCGGGGGCTTGACATTGCCGAACTTGGAGAAGAAGCACATTGGAGGAAGGGGGGAAGAGGAAGGGGGCTAGTCGGGCGGGCCTTACCAGCGTTGGCAAGGCCGGGGGAGGACGCGCTAGGGCGGGGGAGGCGGCGACGCTTGGTGAGGAGGCATACGCGCTCGATGCGCTCGATTGTCTGCGTTCGTCGGTGGGAGAGATCGAGAAGGGAGAGGGGATAGGTAACTATAGCGCATGAATCTTGGCGCAATCCTAGCCGTCTAAAAATCGATTGATAGATTAGATTTTTTTCAGGCAATTGATCAATAGCAGGTCCCTTTTTTTTACATCGGCGACAAAGTGGAGCTCGGGGAGATAGGACCATACAGTGCACCACCGTCTGGAGAGGATGTTGGTCTGGCCAGCATCCGAGGTGGGGAGACCATGTAGGATGATGCGGTCCATGTCCATGCGAAAGAGAGCGTCGTGGAGATTAGGGATGAAAACAATCAAAAACAATATCATTTCTATATTATTTTTATGGAAACAGTCAGGAATTTCCATATTTATAAATTTAATTATTTAGTGACTACTTCAATACGATGTTGACACAAATTAGAAAATTAAATCTTATATATGGCTAGAAACAAAAATGGTCAAAAACGATATTATTTTTATGAAAACGGTCTTGGTACAGTTGGGAAATTGTGTACCTTTTTACCCCTAGGGAGATAGCCGATCCGGTTGCGGCGGCCACCGCTAACGATGGGCTGATCTGATTGTGATGAGGACATCACTCCTTCGGATACACCCGCTGATCCTCCAACCGTTATGCAAGGTCCAATGATTTGAGCTTGAATGCGACAATTAAATCTAGAGGTAAGCTCGTTCTTAAACGATCCTTTTCATAGTTTTGAGAATAGATTGCTACCTAATGATGTTATTTTGCTTAGGAACATTGGAGAGGATCATGAAGTACTTGAAGAGAGGTGTGGAGGCGGAAAAGAACAGCAAGGACACCCAAGACAAGCCGGAGGCCCAGTCCAACTCGAGTTCGAGTCTGCCTCGGTCTTCAGGACCAGCCTGCAGTAAAACGGATGCCCAGGATGCATACGGACTCCGTTTTCGACGATCCACATATGCATGGAAAGATAATTTCATAAGCTAACCAATGGCTTTGGTTTGACATCCAAATTCCACCGAAGTCAACGGGAATCATCGAAACAAGTCAGCGTCCAGAATCTGCCAGGGTGCTGCGTCACCGTCTTTTGGTCCGTTGGGCCGTGTATCGTCTTAGAGCCCATTAGAGGGCGCGTCCAGGGGATGTAACGACCCTTAGACTATATATTCAATAGCCGCCGCCCACATTAGGTTTGGGTTTTGCTTTAGATCAATCTGTCTTCGAACAGTTGCCGTCATTGGTTGTGAAACCCCAACTTCGAGTGCATAATCATTCATCTGCAATTGTCACTTTAATTGAGTTGCGTACTTTCGGGTTCTTGCTTGTGTTCTTCGTTTCGCAGGCAGGGATTAGCCTTCTTGGCGAGGTCAACCGGATTTGTGACACGGTTGATAACCAGAGGAGTCGTGGTGCTAAGGTTGCAGGGATCGGGTCTGTTGATCTGAAGCCGGATCGGTGTGTCGCGTTCCATCAAAACGATAGTTATCTCTACCTGACGGAAGATCGGGAACCTCCGTCCCCCATCAGATTGGGCCTCTTCTCTAGAGCCATATGACACTTAACAGTCACGATGGCAAGATTGGGTCCTAGCCGCCAGCTTTAATCGAATCGGAACCGAATGGTTGAGGTGACCCTAGGGGGGTTCGAGAATAGAACTCCAACCTCCAAGAGAAGCTTAGAAGGAGGTCGGAGAATAAGGGCCTGTTCAGTTTATTACCATTTTCAACCTTACCAAAATTTGGCGATGCCAAAATTTGTTATGACAATAAACCAAACAAGTCTTAACCAATGGTACCCTACCAAAATTTGGTAATTCTAGAAGCTTCCACTCTTAAAACACCACCAAACTTTGGTAAGGCTTTAAACTAAATGCATCCCAACACTATCAAAGCTTGGTGATGCCAAATTACGCCAAAACTTGGCATTACCAAATTTTGGTAGGGTTAAAAGTGGCAACAATCTAAACTTAAAACTCCGATCCCTAGCAGTGCGGGTGATGCTGTTTTTTTGGGACGCGACTACAGATCAGGCGCCCGATCTGGCGCAAAAAATAGGACGGTCAAACTATTTCAGTTGACTGCCCATGAAACATTTATTTGTATAGTGTGAAATAAAAAATCAAGTTACTGAAACATCAGTTGGTAACGTTGCGTAACACTAAAAATAAATAAGGAGAACGAAACAACGCAAAAATCATGATTGGAACATGTTGCCCTCATATATGAAACATCAAGCCTTAACACATCAAAAGATCTACAAGAATCGAAAAAATGAAACACTATCAAAATCCTTAATGCAACATTTTGATCCAACGCAAGAAACATCATATGTTAACAGTTAAAACATCAAAAGAATTATAAAAATACATACCAATTAGACCTTCTTTCCCTACAAGATCTAACGTGTTTCCTCGTCGTCACATTGTTCCTTGAGCTCGTCGTCTACAACTAGTCCACCATAGGAAGCAAATAACTACCCAGAGACATCCCCTTCCCACCCCCATTGCTCCACTCCCTTCACCACCCAAGCAAGGCAAGCAAGCCCAACCAAATTAAACTTACAGAAACTAAGGAATTACCACCGCCTAGCAAGCAAATCAACAAATCCATGGTCATCCATTGCAGATCAGGATGTGGCCGAGCCGTGCCCCTCGACGTGGCCTCCCTGACGTCTCCCTCCTCTGAGCCATGAGCAAGCAGCGCAATTGGGTGACTGTCTTCCTCGCCGCCCCCTCTGCTTGGTGGAGTTCCTCTGTGGGGTGAGGGTCACCAGCGACCACGATGCAGCCATCCGGGACATGGCTGCTAGTGCTCTATACATCCGTGATGTATGGTGCAGTTTTTGAGCTCCTGACGATAGGAGTCAAGCTCGTGTTCACCGGAAGCTGATGCCTGTGCAGAGTACACGATCTATTTGAGGGAGAAAGAGTTGAGGTGGGGAAGAGACTGAGTAAAGGAGGTCCGATTTTTTTTTCCCGCGTCGGGCATCCGGAGTCAAGAATTATCGGTTTTTTTGTCCAACTATTGGAGAATGTTTCTGTGCGGACGCCCGATCTGTTGGAAAAAATCGGATGCCCGCATCACTCGTTCTACCTCTCACATTTCCATGCGCATGCACTCTGACCAACCACAGGTAGCAAATAGCAAGCATGCATGGCAATGCTTGGACGTTAGTTCGTTGGGTTCAAGTCTCTCTAGCAAATTATACCTTTTTTTAAAACTATTTATCTGATATATGATCCAATTATACTGTTGTATTCGTTATAATTAAATCTTCACAACAATATCTCACTTGATTATATTTATATTCTGGTAAAAAAAATTCCAACAGCTAAAATTCGATGCTTCAAGCGTGAGAAATGAATATTTTAATTAGAATTCGACTATGTTACATATTTTAAGATTTGTGTTGCAATGGATTCTTTTGAATGTTGCACATAGTATTATTTGTATATTTCAATAAGTGTTTTTTTTATGTTTCATTAGTTTAGTTGTAAATGTTGCATGTGTTTCTTTGGATGTTTCAATAAGTATCTTGTGATGTTTTAATGGTTACAATTTAATGTTTCATGTGTGATATAAAAAGTTTTAATTAGAAATAAAGTTATATTTTTTATCCAAAATATAATTATGTGAGATTTGATGCAAATATTTAATTGTAATAAATATAATAGTGCAATCAGATTGTAAATTGGATAAGTAATTTTGGAGAAAAAAATGATTTAAAGCTCGCTACTAAAGTGTATGGGAGAAGAAAGAGTTGGGAGAGAGGCTAAGCAGGGGTCGGAGAACAAAAAACTCCGACCCCACGGCAGCACAGGTGATCCTCGTCTTTGTGCCTAACTATTGGCTCCCCGTCGCGTCTCTGTAGACTACGATCTCTTGCTCTTGTAGGCTGCAGCAGAAACTGTTAATGATGCATAGCAGATTGCAGAAGAAATCCTCACGGACAATTTTGGACTAATGCAGTTATGTGTTTTTGTGTTTGGTTCAGATCTTGGTAATGCATTGGATGACAGTGATCCGTCTACCGCTGCCCCTCTGGCTGATTTTGTCGAGAAGTTTGTCAAGCTAGAATTCCTGCGTTTGAAAATTCAAAGGAGCCTACTCATTTTTTAAATAAACATCGTTGAGGTGTGTCCTCTTAGTAAAAAAATTAGAGTAAATTTCACGATACATGCATATTACATATTACAGTCCTTGTTATACAAAACTACATAGGTTTTAGCACGTGGTACACATGACCCTAGGTATTATGGTTCTAAAATTTCACAAAACCATACCGTTATAGACTATAATGACTTGTTTCTAAATTAAGAACAAAAATCGTAGTAACAAATTTGTGACTCATACTCGTTATTGTTGCCCACAATTGACCTATGAGACAACTAGGAGCAGATACAATATATGTCGCGCTCTGAACAAGTAGCAGAAAGACAGAACAGTAAAAAAAGATCCATCTTCTCGTGGCGCAATATGTATATTACAAACTTCCCTACATCCAAACAGCTGGTGAGAACGAGTGCCATCCTTGCAGCGCCCGGGCTCCAGTCAGTGCACTCGTCGACCGATTCGCTAGCTGGAAGCCTTCGTTCTTCTGAGAGACATGTATGCTAGAACCCTGTACCCGATGATCATCATAACCAGAGCTACCACTTCTGTCACGCCGTTATCCAGAGGTATGGCATTGATCAGAATGTCCGGCACAGGATGATATTGCACTTTCAGCAGTAGCCTGTACGTGTGGTAGTTGAAGGACAGGTAGCGGAGCCAGGATATGAATGGTGGAACTTTCTGCATATCACAGTGGAAAAGACGGCGACACATAAGATAGAGAGTAATGACAATGGTCCAAACCTCTTACAAGATTATGTTTCAGTGTATGTTTATTCTGTAAGTACTTCAGCATTGTATTAGTAACACGGGCCAGTGCTTGCTCTCACCTTTACAAAGAACCCTCCTGCTAGCATGAATGTCATGACTGTAACCGAAGCTAGAGTTGTTGCCTTTTTGATATCCAAGAGGGTAGCTCCAATTGCCAATCCTAGTCCCTGCATGTTACTTTCTTCTTGAGTAACAGATTTCTAATCACCGCTAATATCCTTTTGCAGTATCCAGATATATGATAGATCAAGCAAAATGTTCCGTAAATTATAAATAAGACAGGTTATGACGACAACTTCATGGCTGGCATCACGAAAGTTCCTTGGATTCAGTTCCCATCTATCCATCTATTTATAGATAGTTTTCAGGTTCATCGTAAATTCTTTATGTCTCATATAACTGGTGCGTATATAGACAGTGCAAGTTCAACTAACAGAATAAACTTCTAGACAAATCAAAGATGCTACCATTCCATTTCTAATCTAGGTTTCCTCCTTTCGAAAAGGTTAAAAATAGGAGATGGCAATGGAATTACACCACAAAATTTGCTCGGAATTTTGTACCTGAGCAGCAATGATGCTGAGAAAGACGGTCAGCATGCTAAGAAAGAAATGCGCGGCAGTTGCTTTGAGGCCTGCCATGAAGTACACAATCACCATAAATATGACTGGAAGGAATAGGTCTAGTGGCAGATCACTTGTCGTTCTGGCCAAGAAGTATGCACTGAGCTTGTACATGTCAACTGCACGCTCCTTGTTCAGCATTGCCCTCTCTTGTGGGAATGTGAAGATGGCAGTAAACACAGGAAAGAAACCCCAAAACACAGCTATGAAAAACAGTAAGCCTGCCTGCATACACGAGATAAATTTGTCTTACGATACTAATCTACCTGCATACCCGAGATGGCATATCATTAATAAGCTTTATGAGTATTAGTTTAACCAATTCAGCCATTCCGCATGAATCATATTTTGTTTGACGTAAAAAACCACATGATTATTGCCATATATATACCTGATCTTGTAGACCTTTTGGTGTGGAGGGATTAGAGTGCCACCAGAGTAGACCTAAGATAACCGATGTTGCTATGACTTGGGTGATTCTCATCCAGCTCAAATAATCATGCCGCCGTTCTTTGATCCCTCTACAGAAGAGGATGGAATATTGCTGCCACCAGCTAGTGCCCCACTCTCGCCTCGATGATGTTATAGTTGCCTTCATATCATCACTGATTGGAAGTGGATCTAGAAGCTTCTTCTTCTCCTTGTATGCCACTCGATTCTCATAGGCGTCTACAAGATACTGCATGAAATCACATATAAATTATTCAGATATCTAAAACTAACCCTCAACTCATAACACCAGCACATTGCTTTCATGTCGTCACCTCATGAACATCTTGTGCTGATGGCTTGTAGTCATTCTTGGTATTATTTTGCAGGTTTTGATTTTCCATGTGCACCTTGTCATCTAACTCAGAAGGAACAGAAACATCAGTAGTGTTTCCGTTGGCGAGATCCAGTAGAAACTCTGCTGGGTTCATTGAGATAAGCGGCGTGCACCCAATGGACCGAAAGTAGGGCATGGCTTCAGATGCCTTCCCAAAATAGAGCAAACTTCCTCTTCCCAGGAGGATAAGCTTGTCAAATTTATGAAATAATCTGCTAGATGGTTGATGGATTGTGGTTATTACTGTCTTCCCATCCTGCAACATGTCAAAAAAGTTAAAGATGAACTGGACTATTGCCAGCTAGTGTGTAATACTCTCATATCACCTCAGCTATATCATGTAGAAGTTGAATTATCCTGAGAGCTGTAGTTGAATCTAACCCAGATGTCGGCTCATCGAGAAAAAGTAAAGATGGATTGATTATGATCTCGTTTCCAATGCAAACTCTTTTCCTTTCACCCCCTGAAACCCCACGCACAAAAGACCCTCCAATCATCGTGTCCTGGCACCTTCAAAAATCATCAGATAATTAATAAAGCTAATCTGTAAGAATAGGTGCACGCAACTATGCAAACTACCTTTCAAGGCCAAGTTCATATATGATGTCCATTGCTCGTTCTTCCTTTTGTTGCCTTGTCATTGTTCTTGGGAGACGAAGCAGTGCTGCATAAGTCAATGTCTCCTTTACAGTAAGATGGGAAAAAAGAACATCATCTTGAGTTACAAATCCGATCCTGAAAAACGAGTATAAAACCAATTATTCACCAAACGGTTTACTCTTGGACAAACTCTGAATTAGGTTAGCATGCTTAGTTTTGGTGCTCTGTCAATCCAAGATCACTGTTAATAGCAGTTACTTTACGTATACAACCATGTAGGTAGTCTGTCCAGTTGGATATTGCAAATTACTAACAAAAAGGAACCTGGATATCTCTCTGTTCGAATGATTCGCCTAATTGGAGGGGGGAAAGGACAATAGTACATGATTTTTAATTGGTCATTCTGCTTAAGTGGTGTTATGTCTGGGTGTCTAACTAACTTTAGTAGGTTGCACCAAACAATTCAAAGGATTAAGCAGAAGCGCAGGTGGAGGCAGAGGCCCAGGCAATTGTGGCGACAAAGACGAGCATTCAAAGGAATGGCAGGACAGAGACCCTGGTGCAGTGGTATTTAAGAAGAAATGGACATCTTGAACACCAGAGACCTGTTAGGCTCAAATTACGGTAGGCCTCACATGATGCGCGTGTTAATTCACTTGGCTGATGGCCTAAGCCGTCGTTTTCCAGGCCATGAAACGTGATTACATGTGATTACTACCTCCAGCATTTCGTTCACGAAATACGTCGAACAGTTCATCGGCAGGAGGGGCAGGACTGAAACCTGACCTGATCAGAGCGCGCTACGACATGGCGCGGACATGCGAGGAGCGCGGCAAGCGACTTTGGGAACACCCCAACCGTGATCTGTCCGCAGAAGCCGCCGGAGTTCCGATGAGACGACGAGGCGTGGCCGCGCGGCCACGCCGGTGAGAGACGACCGATGCGAGAGCCCTGGCTGTAGAATGTAGCGCGGCGTGGGCGAGAGCCAACCAAAGGCAAAGGTTGAGGAGTAATTCGGAAATAACACGGCCCATGTGCGGCCCAGTTACACACCCAATTGGCCCAAAACACCGTCTCCGCCCGTGTCGGCTGCTCGGCGAGGCCCAATTCCGGCGATGCAGATGGATGGACTCCCAGAATGATACGTGCCAGAAGCGACACGTCAGATCAGCAGTTCCCCTACGGCCAAGGCAGGCGAGCTGGAAGAAGAAGACAGTAGCACTGTAGCAGCGATGAACAGGTAGCTAACCTATTAACGAGATAACCGTGAGCCTTGCCTAGCTAATCTCTCCTTTATTAGCTAGAGAGGCACAGCCACACATGCAGCCTATGCATGCATGTACATATACTCCTATGTAGCTGCAAGCAACAGCTGAGTGAGTGAGAGATAGCTACGGTTAGGCCTGGCAATTAATTTATTAATCGCCGGCCTAATTAATTAATTAATAATAATAGCCCAGAGGAATTAAATTGATTATGCCAAGTGTACGAACAAGTGCATGCTACGGAGTAGCTAATTAATTAAGGCGCTGCATGCATCTATTGCACGCGAGTGATGAGCCTTCTTTTTGTTACCTGCGCTTGAGGGACTTGCTGTACGGCTCGTCGTTGTAGGAGATGCAGCCTTCCACGGCGCCGGCGCCGGCCGTCCTCCCGCCGAGGATGCTGAGCAGCGTCGTCTTGCCGCTGCCGGACAGGCCCATCAGAGCCAGCACCTCGCCGGGGGCCGCCGACCCGGATATCCCGCTGAGGATCTCCCTCGGCGTCCCCTTCACCGCCACCTTGTACTTCACCTCCGCAAACTGCATATGCGTGCATGCTCATATCGCATTAGCTCAGTGAAGCTCGCACTCCGGCATCCATGGAGTTTGGGATGGCGTTGCTTTAATTACCTTGAGATATATCGGCAAGGTCGGCTCGGTCATCAGCTTCTTGCGCCGCGTCCCGGCCTCGATGTCCATCGCTGCACATCGAGAACGAAACATGTTTGCAGTTCATCATCAGTTCGTGTTTGGGAAGATTGAAGAGCATGTCATGTGTGCATGGTAATGCGTACTGTTCTCGTCGTCGCTGAAGGGAGGGAGCTCGGCGGAGGACATGATGTCCTGGGGAGGAGGGGTGAAGCCGGTGAAGGTGAAGGAGAAGCCGAGGCTGGCGCTGGAGGCGCGGCTGAGCGCGGCGCCGCTGCTGACGAGGTCCTCCATGTCGAGCTTGAGCTGCGCGCTGCGGGACTTGCGGATGTGGCTGTACCCGTGGCTGTTCCCGCCGGCGCCGGCGCCGCCCGACGCCGAGCGCTTCCCGAAGCTGGACTTGCGCGACAGGCTCGTCGCGTCGGCCGTGCTCAGCACCGTCTCCGCCGACGCCGTCCGGCTCAGCGACTGCGACGACGGCGCCGCCAGCTGGTCAGACTTGGTCCGCCCTATCCCACACCCTCCCGTGTCCATCATCGGCTTCTCCATTATCGACTCCATGAACGTAACCTCCCTTCCTGCCTTGCCTACCTAGCTACTTAACACGTGCTCACGCCTCACTCGCAGAGCTACACATTTTAGAGCAGTAGCTTTTACACGAGAGACGAGCCGTTATATACACAGGGATGGTAAGGCAGCTAACTAGCTAGCTAGGCAGACGCGGGCGAGAGAGAGAGACGGAGACATAGAGAGGATGCATGCGGTGAGGTGGATTGTGGGCGAGGGCGACGCGCGGGGAGCGGGGCGGAGGCAGCGGAGGGGCAGGGGCGCGCCAGCGAAGCACGCGCATTAATGGAGCGGGAAAGCACGGGAGTGGCTGCGCGCGCTCCGGCTGCCACCTTCCACACACGCCGGCCTCACGACGACGTATCGCCCAGGGCACTCGCTCCGGCTACCGCGCGACAAGGACATATACACGGCCCCTCGCCCGCGTTGATCCATCTCCCCGCCTCCGCGCGCCTCGCCTCGCCTCTCGCGCTCGGCAAATTAGGCGTACGTGCGCGCGGGCGGCACCGATCCCCTGTAGTGATCGTGGGAGAGCGCGCGTCGCGGTACGTTTAGGCTTACGTGCTCGCCTGGCGGTTTTCATGCAACTTTTTTCCTTTTCTTTTTTTTCGCTTGACTGATCGACCGATTCGTCCGGATCGTGTATGTATCAGTTTAGCTTGTTTGTACGTGCTACTGCAGTGCTGTTTGTGTTCTCCGCTTGTTCTCATATATGCAGTCCGTGTGTCTTAATTACTGTGCATACTATATATGGCGTGTGACCCGACCTGCCACCTAAGAGATTATCATGGTCACCTCTGCTCTGCTTGTGCCCCCACGGAACACCTCGTCCCTCCGCGTGGGCACGAGAGCCTCATCAAGGTGACAGGGTGTGAAGCCATTCGACGAGCCACGTTAAGAAAGCCGTGCCCTAGCGGTCCCTTCCTAAGCTGCCTCCGTACCCGCTGAATATGGCGATCTCGGTGGCGCAAAGTGGCTGCCGCCGCATCTTCGAGCAATGAGGAGAAGGGGGCGGCAGCACCCGATCTGCTCTATGAAGGGGAGAGGGAGAACGGCTTAGGCAGAAAGGGAGGGGAGATTATTGCTGATGGAGAGGAGGAGGGAGCACCGATCCCCTATAGTGTTGTAGATGAGTAGATCGATCATGCGAGCATGCGTGTAACATTCGTAGTACGTTTAGGCTTACGTGCGCATGTGGCGGTTTTTTTCGCTTGACTAATCAATCGATTCACCCGGATCGTGTATGTATCAATTTGGTTTGTTTGTACGTGCTACTGCAGTGATGCTTGCGTTCTCCGCTTGTTCTTGCATTTGTGAACAGTTCAGTCCGTGTCTATTTTAATTAATGTCTACAGTATATATGGTATGTAGCCATAGCCCATAGGTAGTTCGACTGCACATGTGCTCCTTTAGGCCATTCACAATATGAATACTTGGCATGTGATCCAACCTGCCACCTAGGAGATTCTCCTGGCCACATTCGGTCCATCCGTGCCCCCGCGAAGCACCTTGTCCCCCAGCAAGAGCACGAGAGTCTCATCGGGGTGAAGCCACTCGATGAGCCACGTTGGGAGGCCATGCCTCTGCTGCCGTTGGATCTGATGAGCCCAAGGTCAGATCTGGCTAGCTCATTAGCATAGAGTGGCCACCGTTATGTCTTCTCCCGTGGCTTTGGGTAACAGGGAGGAGGGGGATGGCTGTGCCCCGACGAGGAGGAGAGGCGGCGGCGCCTGATCTGCTCCGTGGAGGGGGGAGGGAGAACGGCGCGGGCAGAGAGGGGGAGGGAGTGACAGAGATGGGGAGGGGATCCGGAGAGGGATTTTATATTTGTATGTCAGTAAGATGCAACGAGACATTGACATGTTAATATTCTATGTCGGTAAGAAGTAATGTACTGGGACGTCAACATGTTTTAAGTTCCATCGAGTTTTGGTTTTATCCTTCGAATAATTAGAAAGGGTGCGACACCTTTTTAATAATCTATGGCCACGATAATTAATACCATCGACCTAAGAATGGTTATATCTTCTTAATTAACATAAGAATTTTCTCAAAGTGTCTAATTAAGCATGTATACATGTAGAGAGATAAATAGATAGGTATCATTGCATCACACCAATTAATGTACACAAATTTTTCTTCCTGTCAAACAAGCAGCAACAAAATATCAATTAATAGGATGAGAAGTAGCATATGGACTTATACCATTCTTGATGCCTTTTGGTAGTAAAATTTTTACATTGGAAACAATAAAATAAATAAATGTTATATTAGTGCATGGAACGTCGAGGTACACACATCTCTCCTTCTTCAAGTGCAAGTACAACAAATTAACCGTTAATAGGATGAGTAGTAGTACATGGGTTAAGTTTACCTTTAATTGATGTTGCTAGTCAAAGATTTTTTTTCTTCCTCGATAAATGCATGTCACGTGCAGTGCCGTTAACCAAAACTGAGTGAATATAGTGAGTTCACATATCACTTTGAGTACAAGTTTTTTAAATATCAACGAGAAGTTGCCTAACTTTCGGGTACAAGTTTTTTAAATATCAACGAGGAGTTGCCTAACTTTGAATTAAGGAGTGGTCTTAAGAAAACCCTTTGCATGGGCTATTTGTATCCCAATACTTTGTCTATATGTCAGCAAAATGCAATACAACGTTAACATGTGTTAATATTCTATGTCGATAGGATGTAACGTGACATCAACATGCTTTTGTTTCTTCGAGCTTCATTTATCCTTTCAAATAATTATCAAGTTGTAACGGTGTTACACCTTTTAGATTTATGGCCATGATAGTTAATACCATCGATCTAATCGACTATTAGATCTTCTTAATTAACATAAGTTTTCTGATCAGAATGTCTAATTAGTATAAATAAAGATAGACAAATACGTTTGCAACACACCAATTGATCTACACAAAATTTCTCCCTTTCAAATACAAGCAACACAACAAAACACTCTAAATCGGTTGATAGGATGATAAGTAGCATGGTCTTATACCATTCTTAGTGCTGTTTTAACCGGTTACACTAGTGCACGGAACTTCTAGGCACACACATTTCTTCCCCTTCAAGTACAAGTGCAACAAATTAACCATTAATAGGACAAGAAGTAGTACACGGGTTTATCTTTAATGATGTTTGCTACTCCTAGTCAAAGATTTAAGTACATGGGAAACAACGAAGGACAAAAGGTTACATCAGTGCACGGAACAAAATAGGTGCTCTCTTTCGCAACATAGGACACCCGAGTCTATGACTTTATATTCCTGTACAGGCAAATGATACAGCTGCTATGAGAGGCATTGCCAAAGGACACATATCATACAGTTCCAACAATATGCTAAAGTGAGTTTGAAAGTGAATAAAGAAGAAGAAGAAAGAAGATCACGTAAAATAAGATAAGCTATTGATATATAATTAATTGAGTATTATCTATTTTAAATTTAAAAAATAAATTTATATGACTTTTTAAAGCAACTTCTATATAATCTTTTTTATAAAAACATACCATTTAACAGTTCGATAAGTGTACACATAGAAAAAGAATAGAGTTTTCACCTAAGCATCAGTCTCAAATGCACCGAAGCCATTTCCACATCATACGGCTGCTAGGAGAGGCATTGCCAAAGGGGACACAAGAAATTTCATAGCACGCAAAGTCGCAGCTGCGAAGGTCAGACATGCTGATGCTGGTGCGATGCCTCTTTCTGTTCCTATATTCACACAGTGCAATGATTACTTCTTCTTTATTTTAAAATATAATAATTTTAGAGTTTAAATTTATTCTAAAATATAGTTATTTCTCTAACTCTTATATCAACCAATCATAACTATCTTCTATTTAATTTCTTCATCTATATTCTTTTCTCAACCAATCATAATTTTTTACTTTTTAATTTTTACTAACTTTTTTAATTTCTACAAAAATCTCTAGAAATACTTGTATTTTAGGGTGAGAGAGAGAGAGTATCAGTGCAAAGCAACACGGGCATCTTAATCTTGACGAGGCTGAAAGTATGTGAGCTGCTGTTTACAGGAGGGCCCTCGCTGTTGTTGTTGACAAGATGCGCAGTGGCTGTGGATGGACTACGGTGCATGTACGTCTGCAGAGTCTTTTTCTGAATGTTACTGACAGGGAAATATTTGTCCGGAGAGGAGAATGGTCTCTGTTAACCGAAGACCGGGAGCACCGACCAATCGGGAAACGGCATTGCCATCGAGCAGCTGGGTCTTGTCAGCTTAGTTCACTACCAGAAAATCGAGATTTTGTGACGATAATGAATTTTTATAAGAGTATTAGATACACTTTCACGAAAATCACAATTTTTATAACGGTACAGCAAAACTCGTCACGAAAACATATTTTCGTGACGGTGCTTGACACACCGCCACGAAAAGTAGTTGTTTTCGTGAGGGTATTTTTTTAAACCGCCACGAAAATGATTGCCCATTCACGAAATAATATACAGTACCATCACCTCTTTACTTGGACAAGAAAGAACTAGACCCACCGACGGCATGAGTATTTCATATGCGATTATACCAGTACTAAAACACCGGCTCTCGTCGAAACTCTGAAGTTAAGCGTGCTTAGGCTGAAGTTAAGCGTGCTTAGGCGAGAGGATGGGTGACCTCTTGGGAAGTTAATTTTCGTGACGGTGAGCACCCTGTCACGAAAATAATTCATAACAGTTAACTGCCATGGAAAATTTTTCGTGACGGTATTTTAATACTCACGAAATCTCGGTTTTCTGGTAGTGGTTAATGCACTCTGCTGCTCCATTTATTGTGAAATATGACACGACATACACGTAGGGGAACGTGCAGGTAGACAAAAGTAGATTTTTTATTTTTATATTTATTTATTTTTAATTTACAGAATTATATTTTTCTTTTTCTTTTGGAAATTTAAAAAGATAGCCTCCTCCCATCCACTCGGTAGGTTACTCTAAATGACGCCTCTATCACGATGACTCTGATGATGTGTCGTCAACAGGGTTGATAGCCCGAGGAAATTTTAGAGATAGCCTATTCCCACCCCTGGGGGCAAGGGATGAAAAACGAGCCAGCTTGGCTCGTTATCTTACGAGCTAGCTAGCTTACTTGGCTCATTAAACTTAACGAGCTAAACCCTAGCTTGGCTCCTTAAGATAGTTAATAAGCTTTATCTTATTTATATCATCTTTTTATAATTTTAAACTTATCAATTTGTTATATGCTAGGGGAAAATCCAAATACCCCCTACAAGTTAATTTCTCTTTTAATCCCCCCACAATCCATTTTCATTGATTTCTCCTTCTTTCAATTTCTCACGCCCCGTAGGCCTCTAGCTTGACGGGACGATGGAAACCCATGTCACCTCGCAAAAGGTACGAATCTCCTAGCTTTCTAATTCTGCGAGTAAAACATGATGATCATATACTATAGGGAGGATTTAGATAAGGAAACAATATGTATTTCAGCTCCAGCAAGATGACAAGAGAGAGCGCGCTGACAAAATTTTTTTGATCTGATAGACTATATTGAGAGGACACACTAAAGGCCCATGGGGTGCGATGTCACGCCTAGAATTTCCATCCAAAATTCTGAAGTTTTATTGTGTGTATATCCTTATCAGGAATCAACCGAGGCACACATGATACAGTTGATAATCAAAGTACTTGTTTACATATCAAAAGTATTTATTACAGAGGCGAATGGTACCTCACAAAATAATAAAGTTCTAGCAGCAGTAAATAAACTAAGATAACGTGACGAAACCCACTCCACGAGCTTGACCGGGACTCCCGCTTAATTCTCCAAGCAGTCCTCCTTGCTGAAGTACTACTCTGAATGATGATTGTTGATTACAAGGTGAGTACATGAAATACTCCGTAAGCCACACAGCAAATATGCAAGTGCACAGGATAACAAAGGATGGCATAATAGGGCTCAAATTTGTATAAAAGCATTTAATAAAATATTTAAGAGGGTAATAAACCATTAATTATTAAACAATATTAATCAACATTATACCGCTCACCAAAACGATATAGACCCAACCACTCCAATCTGGAGCTAAACATATTCCATCATTCATCAATCAAGTTTAGATAGTATGGGACTAATCACAGAAAATATTGCTAGTTTCGTCCTTAACCGTGAGCACGGTTATTCGAATAGTTTTATTCTGGCCAGAGATGTACCAATTTACCCACAAGACACAACTCCACAACACATCACTGTGCGCCTCGATACCACCACGGTACCTAGGAAAGGAATTATGACAGGATTATCCATGTAACTCGTACAATAGGAGAGCCTCCCGCCGAACCTCCGGTCGGCCCGACGCCCAAAGTATGGTCTTATTGTCACTGCCATGTGTGGACTTATATCGGCCACAAACACGCCTTGGTGCCTCCTATTGAACTTGGCACACTTCAGACTCCTGCTATCTCATTCTAGCTAGTGGTTAGCACGAGTGTTGCTTTGCAACAAGTAGTCCGCGAACCGGTCCTTAACTGTCACGAGCACCACTAGCAACAATCAGAATCCTGGTGCTCGCAACCCACCATTTATCTATATTTTAAAGAACCATTAAATTAGCCTTGCACGACCACAGTTGTAAATGGACTTATCATTTCATGTGAACTAAATATTTAATCGAAGTTAATGTTACAGCTCAGAAGTTATTCTATAGTTTACTAAGCATGGCTAAGCAAAGTCCTAGAGGTAATCTAGCTAACCAATGAATAAAGCTAGCTAGTCATATTTATCCCATAGGTACAATATCCAGTAATAGAGTCAAAGGGGCCACAAACAAAGATTACCTCAGCAAGGGCCCGAGAGCCTCATCGGGGTGAAGCCACTCGATAAGTCGCGTTGGGAGGCCATGCCTCCGCTGCCATTGGATCTGATGAGCCCAAGGTCAGATCTGGATAGCTCGTCGGCGTAGAGTGGCCACCGTTGTGTCTTCTCCCATGGCTTCGGGTAACGGGGAGGAGGGGGATGGCCATGCCCCGACGAGGAGGAGAGGCGGCAGCGCCTAATCTGCTCCGTGGAGGGGGGAGGGAGAACAGCGCGGGCAGAGAGGGGGAGGGAGTGGCAGAGATGGGGAGGGGATCCGGAGAGGGATTTTATATTTGTATGTCAGTATGATGCAACGAGACATTGACATGTTAATATTCTATGTCGGTAAGATGTAATGTAATGGGACGTCAACATGTTTAAGTTCCATCGAGTTTTGGTTTTATCCTTCGAATAATTAGAAAGGGTGCGACACCTTTTTAATAATCTATGGCCACGATAATTAATACCATCGACCTAAGAATGGTTATATCTTCTTAATTAACATAAGAATTTTCTCAAAGTGTCTAATTAAGCATGTATACATGTAGAGAGATAAATAGATAGGTATCATTGCATCACACCAATTAATGTACACAAATTTTTCTTCCTGTCAAACAAGCAGCAACAAAATATCAATTAATAGGATGAGAAGTAGCATATGGACTTATACCATTCTTGATGCCTTTTGGTAGTAAAATTTTTATGTTGGAAACAATAAAATAAATAAATGTTACATTAGTGCATGGAACGCCAAGGTACACACATCTCTCCTTCTTCAAGTGCAAGTCCAACAAATTAACCGTTAATAGGATGAGTAGTAGTACATGGGTTAAGTTTACCTTTAATTGATGTTGCTAGTCAAAGATTTTTTTTTCTTCCTCGATAAATGCATGTCACGTGCAGTGCCGTTAACCAAAACTAAGTGAATATAGTGAGTTCACATATCACTTCGAGTACAAGTTTTTTAAATATCAACGAGAAGTTGCCTAACTTTCGAGTACAAATTTTTTAAATATCAACGAGGAGTTGCCTAACTTTGAATTAAGGAGTGGTCTTAAGAAAACCCTTTGCATGGGCTATCTGTATCCCAATACTTTGTCCATATGTCAGCAAAATGCAATGCGATGTTAACATGTGTTAATATTCTATGTCGATAGGATGTAACATGACATCAACATGCTTTTGTTTCTTCGAGCTTCGTTTATCCTTTCAAATAATTATCAAGTTGTAACGGTGTTACACCTTTTAGATTTATGGCCATGATAGTTAATACCATCGATCTAATCGACTATTAGATCTTCTTAATTGACATAAGTTTTCTGATCAGAATGTCTAATTAGTATAAATAAAGATAGACAAATACGTTTGCAACACACAAATTGATCTACACAAAATTTCTCCCTTTCAAATACAAGCAACACAACAAAACACTCTAAATCAGTTAATGGGATGATAAGTAGCATGGTCTTGTACCATTCTTAGTGCTGTTTTAACCGGTTACACTAGTGCACGGAACTTCTAGGCACACACATTTCTTCCCCTTCAAGTACAAGTGCAACAAATTAACCATTAATAGAACAAGAAGTAGTACACGGGTTTATCTTTAATGATGTTTGCTACTCCTAGTCAAAAATTGTAACGCCCAGAAATTCGCTACCGAAAATCTGAAAATTTTTGTGTATTAAATCCCTGCCCTGGAAAGCCAGGGTACATAAACCAAGTTGCCATACAGAGTGTCTTACAAATAGAGTAAAATTATATTACATAAATGCAGCGGAAAAGGTAAAATGTAGTCTAAAGACAATGGGTCCATCGGCAGCATTCATCCCACAAGCACCTTGACGGCGGAGCTAGCCTATACCTCGGGACGATCCTCGTCAGACACGTTCTCCAACATTGAGGGGGAAAAATTGAGCAAGGCTGAGTACCACCCACAGTACTTAACATATCACACCCACAATTATGCATATGCACAAAGTACAAAGATGAGCTAGGGTTTGTGTTAACGCCAAAATTTGGTATGGCTCTGTATCAGATTCGGCTAAGGAGAAAGTTGCTGTTAACTAACGGAGGTTGATCCAGAAGGAAGTCGAATCCAGGAAAGAGCCGTGAAGACCGCAGTATGGCAGATTATTAATTAGGCAAATTAATATTTTATCTTTAGGAAACCTGATCTCGTGTCCGGTCGGGTGCTGTTAGTGTTTCCTTCTATAATTAGGAACTCGTGTGCCGTGTCCAATAAGGACTCGTATCAACTCGGGGTATAAATACGTATGCCCGGGTGCTTTGTAAGATATCTACATCAATCAGATCAATACAATTTCGGCGCATCTCCACCCCTTCGATGGGTTCTTGTTTCTCGAGCCGGGCTGCATCGGTTAAGTTCGTCCTCCTGCGAGAGGGTAAGTCTCGTCACCCCGGCCACCACATCGGCTAGGACTTCCTCGGTTAAGTCCGACATTCTAGTCGGTTCATGGTGGACGGCTTACCACGATATATTTATTCTGTCTATGGCTGCATCAGTTTAGTTTGATCTTATAGATCGACTAGGTATATCACATCACGCGTGCGTAGATCGTATCGGCTTACTGGGAGCGATTTATCATCAGTTTGTGCTGCATCGGTTGGGTCGACCTACTAAATTGCTAGTGAGAAATCGTTCCTGCTAGGTTGATACCCTTTGTGCAAGCATCTTATCGGGATGTATAGCCGATAAGTTATCATATTTTATATCACGATCGCATTAGATCTATCGGCCTATCGAGGTCTTGTTATCATCACCAGTCTGTGCTGCAACGGTTGGGTCCGATCTACTAGACTGGTGACAATAACTTTACTCTTAATAAGCCGATGGGTTTTATGCGATGTTTTATCAGAGTGTTTAGCCGGTAAGTTATCTTTATATCTAGCCGATTTGTCATGAACATGTTTAGAAAATCGCTGCCAAGTCGGGGCAGCACGAAATTGCATATCTCGTTTTTTTCCCTATGGTGAGGACCCGGGCTCGAGCACGAGCGAGGACCCGGGCACGAACAGCATACAAGGACCCGGGTGCGGGCACAAGCGAGGACCCAGGCACGAACGGCAAACGAGGACCCGGACACAGGCACGGACAGCAGGCGAGGATCTGGGCGCGGGCACGAGCAAGGGCCCGGGCACGGGCGCGGGCAGCACCTTTGAAGCGATGCTAGCAATTACTATTGCAATCGGCTGAAGTTTATTTAATCTATTTATTTACGCATCCTGCCTATTTATTTTATCAGTTTATAGCTGATTTTCGAATATCCCTTCGGCAATCGGCTAGTTCGATATTTGCTTATTATTATTAGTTACCGCTCATGCCATCATCGGCTTCCAATCGGTATATAAGTGCTACAGTTCATATCGGCTATCGGCCGATGAGACGAGTCCAGATCGGCTTCCAGCCGATTGGCTCATTGATTTAACATTTTCTATCTCCTTGTCAATTGCAGGGTCAAATTGACTGGCACGCCTACGAACCTCAAGATTTTAGGACCTACACTGGAGTGAAGCAAATCTCCCAGGCCTTCGAGTGTCTCCAGACGCCAAACCAGGTCGTCAGCCTCCGGCGGTTTTCGGCGTCAACACGTTTTTGGCACGCCCGGTGGGACACGAAGTTTGAACATAAAGTCTCAATCGGAGTTGCAACATGGCGGGAAAAGAGATCAAAACAGACAATGTAATTCCGGTCAACATGGAAGATTTAACAGACGAGCAAAGACAGCAAGTCGAGCAAAATATGGCCAATTTTCAGAAGCTTTGCTTGGAATCCTTCAGCATGACAAGACAAGGGCCGATTCAAAAATCTCAGTTTCCGAAACCAGTTCTGGTTGGAGATCGAGCCGCACCACCACCTGAAGTCCACTAGTAAAACCCTTACAGGAGATGGTGAATGAAGCAGTACATCACGCGCTCATCAATCAATCCGGGATCCTAGTGAACACACTTCATAACCTCATAAAGAAGACGGTGGATGGATCAATTGTTCAAGAGCCTACTCGAGGTCCTGTATATCTCCCACCAAAGACGGAGCCAAATCAGGTTACTTATGGGATAAACAGAGACATACCGGAAAACCTGTTTACACAGAACCAGGCTGGGGGGACAACAGGATATTCCTGCTGGATACCATCGGTCTGCTTATTATGGGGGATATCAACAGAATTACCCAGGTGGTATTGCCGATTCAAGAAATTACCAAAGAGAATATCCTAGACAGAATCGGCAACCAACTCCACCTATACAGTATCAACAGGATAACCCGAGGGAAGAAGATTTATCAACAAGGGTTGCAGAGATAGTGAGAGAACAGTTTGGGATCAAGCCAAAGGAACAAACATTTATGTATCGGCATCCATATCCCGAGTGGTTCGACAGAGTCCCATTACTACACCGATACAGAGTCCCGGATTTCTCTAAGTTCTCAGGGCAAGACAGCACATCTACAGTAGAGCACATTAGCCGATTCCTGGCGCAGTGCGGAGAGGCATCGGCTGAAGAAGCTCTGAGAGTTAGGTTTTTCCCCTTGTCGCTATCTGGATCGGCTTTTACATGGTTCTCTTCATTACCACCGAATTCAGTTCGGGGATGGGCCGATCTAGAAAAACAGTTTTATAAATACTTCTTTGCTGGGATCCATGAGATGAGACTGACAGATCTAACATCGGTTAGACAGAGACCAGATGAAACAGTACCGGAATATATTCAGCGATTTCGGAACGTTAGAAACCGATGTTACAGTTTAAACCTGAGCGATGGACATCTAGCCAATTTGGCTTTCCAGGGTCTCTTAGCGCCAATCAAAGAGAGGTTTTCATCACAGGAGTTCGAATCCCTGGCGCACCTGGTACAGAAGGTATCGGCTCATGAAAGCCGATTTCAAGAGGCGAAAAAAGATAAATATCAGATAAGGGTTGCTCAGGTATAGGTTTATTCATCGGACTCAGACGATGAGGGATCCGATGCTGAAGTCGGATTGGCGGAGTGGGCTAGGAACAAAAAATCAGTATCATGCCCCCGTGGGTCCAAGGATATCGGCAAAGAGGAGCGATATGACTTTGACGTCAATAAAGCCGATAAAATCTTCGACCTGCTACTACAAGAGAAACAGATACAACTTCCGCCAAACCACGTAATTCCATTGGCCGAAGAACTGAAGAAGAAGAGATATTGCAAGTGGCACAATACGATATCACATCACACCAACGAGTGCAAAGTTTTTCGGCAACAAATTCAATCGGCTGTTGAACAAGGGAGGATCAAATTCGAAGATAAAAAGCTGATGAAAATCGATGGGCACCCGTTCCCCGTGAACATGGTTTATGCGGGATCGTCGTCAAGGACTCAAGCCGATGAAGGAAGGCATGTGGATCATAGAAAATCAAGGATTACTTCATCAGGCATGATAGAAAAATATTCAAAGTATGAAGAACAGCGGATTAAGCCAGACGGGAGAGATATATAATCCGCATTGGGATTATCCGTTCTTCCGATTCTGCTGGGATCAAGGGATGAGATTGCCATCAATTGAAGATTGCCCTAAGTGCGATAATCTGAGGTTTCAGCAGGATCAGCAGGAAAATTTTTGCAGGATCGGCCACCTAGGAGAACGGGCATCGGTACTAGCCGATTAGGCGCCGGTTCACGAGGAATTCTTTGAAGAAAATAAAGAGGAAGTACATGAAAAACAACAAATCCAGAATTCTCAATGGTGTCCTAGTGGAATATTCACGAAGAATCAGAAGAGAAGGGCACAACGGCTACGACACCGAGAGCAACAGGAAGAACAGAGGCAAGATCAGGAAGAAGCCGATCATCGTCACAAGAGAACTAAACGAGTATGGCGTGTGAAGAGGAAGGACGATGAAGTCGATTCATCGGCTCCAGTAAACATGGTTTTCTTTTTGCCTCGGGAGTATAAGGCACTTTCATCGGACGAGGACGGCAATGAAGAAGTTTTCGCTCAGCTAACGTTGCAACCCGATCAGGCCATATTTGATAAACCTGAGGAATCAGAGCATTGGCACTTAAAGCCATTATATATCAAGGGCTATTTAAATGGGAAGCCGATGACAAAGATGCTAGTTGATGGGGGAGTAGCTATTAATCTAATGCCTTATACTACATTTCGAAAATTGGGGAAAACTGCCGAAGACTTAATCAAGACAAATATGGTGCTAAAAGACTTCAGTGGAAATTCATCAGAGGCAAAAGGCGTGTTGAACGTGGAGTTGACAGTGGGAAACAAGACATTGCCTACCACGTTTTTCGTTATCGATGGAAAAGGGTCATATAGTCTGCTTCTTGGCAGGGATTGGATTCACGCGAACTGTTGCGTGCCCTCGACGATGCATCAATGTTTGATACAGTGGCAAGGAGATCAAGTCGAGTAGTCCTAGCAGATCGGTCAACCAATTTGCAATGACCGATTTGCCGTCTGGGAAGCTGATGGTGTTGATTGCTTGTTCCGGAAAAACATGGGAAGGAGATTATCTTAAGTTACAGCCAAGGGATACAGCCGATTCAGCAAGTCGGCTCCGAGCTGTTACTCTGATGGGCTCCATTGAAGATTTCGCAGGGAAACTGGGACAAGGGTTTACGTCGGCCAATGATTTAGAGGAGATCGACATAGGACAGGATAAGCCTAAGGCCGACGTACATAAGCAAAAGGTTATGCCCTGGAACTTCGCAAGAAGAATTGATAACACGTTGAAGGAGTATTGCATGTTTTGCTTGGGAGTATCATGAGATGCTAGGATTAAGCTGATCAATTGTTGAACATCGGCTACCCATTAAACCAGGATATCAGCCGTTCAAACAGGCTCCAAGGAGGTTCAAAGCAGAGTTATATGAGCCGATCAAAGCGGAGATTACAAGGTTATATGATGCCAAGTTTGTAAGGCCGTGCCGATATGCTGAATGGGTTTCTAATATCGTCCCGGTGGAAAAGAAGAATGGAAAATTGAGGATATGTATCGATTTCCGGGATTTAGATAAAGCTACCCCAAGGATGAGTACCCGATGCCGATAGCCAGATTTATTAGTGATGCGGCATCAGGCCATAAGATTATTAGCTTCATGGATGGCAATGCAGGATACAATCAGATTTTTATGGCTGAAGAAGATATACCATGTCTGCGTTTCAATGTCCTGGAGCTATCGGCTTATATGAGTGGTAGTAATGACGTTTGGGTTAAAAAGTGCCAGTGCGACCTATCAGAGGGCGTGAATTACTTATATATTTCATGATCTCATCGCTTGTTAGTGAAATTACATTGATGATGTGGTGTTAGTCTAAGAGTGAGGAAATCCAATAGCCAATTTGCGAAAAGTGCTGAAAATGGCCAAGAAATCGGACTAAGATGATCCCAACAATGCGCTTTTGGTGTACGACTGGACAGTTTTTTAGGTTTTTATGGTTCATGAACGGGGAATTGAAGTTAGCCAACGGAGCATCAGAGCCATTAAGACTACAGAGCCACTAAGCAACCAAGACAGAGTTACAGTCATTGATCGATAAGATTATTTTGTAAGAGATTATATAAATTTTCAGGAAGGATTGAATCTTTTACTCCGTTGTTGAAGTTGAAAGCCGATCAAGAATTCGTGTGGGGGGCAGATCAGCAGAGGGCGTTCGATGGAATTAAGAGTTATTTGAGTTTCCCACCTGTTCTAATTCCGCCGCAGAAAGGAATGCCGTTCAAATTATACTTATCAGCCGATGAGAAATCCATCGGGTATGTTTTAATTCAAGAGTTTGAAGGCAAGGAACGAGTCGTGTTCTATCTAAGCAGAAGGCTTTTGGATGCTGAAACAAGATATCCTGCGGTGGAGAAGTTATGCCTTTGTCATATTTTCATGCACGAAGTTAAGGCATTATATCCTATCGGCTGAATGCACGGTGGTTTGCAAGACCGATGTGGTGAAGTATATGTTGTCGGCTCTAGTTTTGAAAGGGCGAGTTGGTAAATGGATCTTTGCCTTGACCGAGTTTGACTTGAGATATGAATCGGCTAAAGCGATCAAGGGACAAGCGGTGGCCGATTTCATTGTGCAACACAGAGGGGTTCACGAAGATTATGTGGAGCCGGTCCCTTGGACTTTGTTTTTTGATGGATCGGTTTGCAAGCATGAATCTGGTATCGGCGTGGTCATTGTATCGCCTCGGGGGCAAGCTTTTGAGTTTGCTTTTACAATTAAACCTTATCGGACTAATAATCAAGCTAATACGAGCGTATTAAAAGGACTTCAACTTTTAAAGAGATCGGAGCCATATCATAGAGATTGTTGTGATTCTTGTTGGTGATCAAGCAGTTGTCTGGAATATGAGTGCAGGGATGATGTTTTGAGATCATATTATGAGGAATGTACAAATTTTGTTGAAGGATTTCAAGATCGTATCAGTGATCATATCCCTAGGAACAGAATTTAGAAGCCAATGATCTGCACAAATTGCTTTCTGGTTATCGCTGAATAGACAGGTTGAGGTTGAAATAGCCGATAATGATATTCAGGATAAAGCCGATGATTGGAGACAGGAAATAATTGGTTATTTACAAAATCCGTCGCAATCTGTTTCCAGGAAGTTTCCGGTATAAAGCTACTAATATGTGCTGCTTGATGAGGAATTATATTATCCGACTTTTGAAGGAGTTTTGCTGAGGTGCCTGAATTTGGAAGAAGCCAAAGTGGTGATGTGCGAAGTGCATGAAGACGTTTGTGGGACTCATCAATCGGCTCATAAAATGAAGTGGTTGCTGAGAAGAGTGATACTTTTGGCCGACAATGCTGGGATGATTGCTTCAGGTACTATAAAGGATGTCAGATTGCCAGAAGTTTGGAAATGATACGCGGCACCAGCGTCGGCTATGAATCTATCATCCAAACCGTCGGCCGTTCAGCATCAGGATGGGGAATTGACATGATCGGCCAGGTTTATCCTCCATCGACGTAAGGGACATAAATTCATATTGGGCAGCGACAGATTATTTTACGAAGTGGGTAGAAGCGATTCCTCTGAAGAAAGCTTACGTCCAAAGAAGCAATCGAGTTTGTAAAGGAGCACATAATTTATCGGTTTGGAATTCCTCAGACGATAACTACTGATCAGGGATCTATTTTCGTATCCGACGAGTTTCAACAGTTTGCTGCCAGTATGGGAATCAAGTTATTAAATTCATCGCCTTATCATGCTCAGGCTAATGGATAGACGGAAGCTTCTAATAAGAGTTTGATCAAGTTGATTAAGCGGAAGATTGATGAACACCCGCGAAGATGCATACTACGTTAGCCGATTCGTTATGGGCATATCGGATGGCGTGTCATGGGTCTACTCGAGTGCCACCATATCAATTGGTGTATGGGCATGAGGTAGTTCTGCCTTGGGAGACTAACATCGGCTCTAGGAGAATTTCTTTGCAGATCAATTGACAGCCGATGATTATATGACTTGATGACAGATGAACTCGAGGATTTGGCTCAGAATCGGTTAAGGGCGCTGGAGAGGATCAAGGAAAACAAGGCTAAGGCAGCTAGGCATTATAACAGAAAGGTGATGAATAAATCATTTGCTGAGGGAGATCTTGTGTGGAAATTAATTTTGCCGATCGGGTCCAGAGATAATAAGTTTGGGAATGGGTCGCCTAATTGGAAGGGCCTATCGATTAATCGTTGTGTGCTGGAAGGTAATGCCTATATATAGAAGATCTTGGGGGGGAGTTAGCTAAACATCGCTTAATGGGAATATCTCAAAAGTATTATCCGAGAGTTTGGATAACTCCTGAATCGGCTAGATGCGGCCGATTTCTAAAACAGTTCAGAAAGCCGATATTTTTGCATCGCCTAAAGATAGCCGATATCAATTGATATCGCCTTTAGATCAAACAGGCAAAAATATTAAGGGACAATTGAAAGAAACAGGCAACAGTGCCGATCAGATTTTGTTACAACAAAAGATGATCGCGTATTCTGGAGCGACATCAATGGTATCAGATGATAAAGTTTTACAGAAATCTTTTGAATGTTTCAACAGCCGCAGTGCGATCTGGTCGATTTCACTTTATGGCGCGGATGTCGTCTTCATCGGAGCTTGGGATGGTCTTCAAATTTTGCGCCGATGAACACTTGGCGACCACTGCTGCAACCTTAGCTTCTTGGTCTTGTATAGCTTGTGGTAGATGAGCTGGGATTACTGTTGTTTCAAGATCGCTTACGACGTTTTTTTTCAAGTTCTGCAGCAAATCGGCTCCTTTTTCTTCAGTTGTCCAATTTGGATTGGAGCTCTTGAGGGGCAGTTACCATGTCATTAAAGCTTTTTCTTCTCTGTTTGGCTGACAGCGATGACTTGATATCTTGGGTTATCTTCTGTTGGTCAGACATCGCTATGCGCGTCCTGAGCTGATGAGTCGAGATTGTGAGATTCCAATATGCCGCTGAGTCAGTGCGGCGATAGTTCTCGGAATGTTCAATATTGCAATCTGCCGGTCACCTGCATTTCCATCTAGTGCTCGATCGGATTTTCAGCGACTAATCTTATCCCCACATCGGCTGAGAAGGAGTTGGTTCCGGCTGGGCTGTTGATTTTTACCTCTAATCCCGTGCAAAGGACAATTGGCTAAGCATTACGTCGTAAGATCAATGAGAGTTAAAAGTGAAGTATGGATATAGAATTACGAGTAGGGCATGCGCTTGGTGCTCGCCAGTGTAGTAGTTGTTCCCACGCCAGACAGCATTAGTAGAAGCTCGACGTTAACTGGGTACTGAAAGTGGGCAGCTGGAGAAGTTGGCTCGATGATTGGAGGGAATGTCAGGAGAAGTTGAGGTCCAGGGGCCGATGACCTCGAGCGAAAATGAAATTGATGCAAAAGATGGGAAGAAAATATATTAAAACTTAGCAGCATACATGAGGAGTGAGGGGTTGATGTTGCTTTGGGGAGTAGTGGCGTCGTGACCCATGACCTCAGCATTGGTTTTCTGCTTCTTGAGAGAAGGGCGCTGCGCCATCTTTTGCGTTTCTGTCTGTCGGCCGGGGCACCTGAGAAGAGCCGATGGAGAGGGAGATCGCACCTAAGTTCGGAGTGGCAGATCGGGGGTTGATACATGATCGGCGGCCACTAGTGCTTGTCGTTGGGGACTGACGTTGGAGCCTGCAAAATTAAGTTAGAGGTGTCAGACGAGGGTGATTAGCTTATGGTATTACCTCTTCATCGGATTTGATATAGTCGGCATTGAGGCGAGAACAGTAATGGATGCAGCTAAGTTATAGATGTCTCTCCATTCTGCCACCCATCGGGCAAAGCCTTTGTATTGCAGTACATACATTCACCTTCGGTGGCGGCGCCCAGAGGTAGGGGATTCTGTAAGGTCCGCATCCGGTCATTAACTAGGGCATTGTGAAGTTGCCAACCGCGGCCTGAAGTTTTCGATGGAAGAATAGGGCCGTTGAAGTTGACATAGAAAGCTTGAACGGGAGCCGACCGATGGATGGTAAAATTCATATGATTTTGTGATCGGCCAAGAAAGCCAGTCGGCAGCAGACAAGGGATAACGGCCGATAGAATATGGCTTCGACTCTCGCCTTCAGGCATCGAGTGGATTGAAGTTGGAAGGCATTTCGAATGACGATGCAGTGTTATTGCAACCAAAGTGTGGCCTCTTGGTGAAAGCGTATACAAACCTTGAACCATTGACTGAGTCTAGCAGGTGTTATCTTGCCGCCAGGGAGAGCATGCAGCTTCGCCCATGGAGAATACATCGCGGTAAGTAAGTTCTGGGTCTTCTGTATGATCGGCTGCGAAGGATGGTTAAGAAAGAAGTCCAGAAAGGCCTGGAGTGTAGACGTTGAGCATAGCTGCACACACACCAAGGACCAATATGGCCGATGGGCTGGCCGGCCAATAGCTTGGTCGCTACTTTGATTAGCACTGGTAAGTGGCGCAAGGGAGGTACTGCCCAAGGGGGATTTGTTTCCATCGGCCAGCATCTGGCCATTCATTGCATGTTTTGTTTTTTTGGTTGTGGCGGGGTTGACCACCAAAAAACAAAGCATTCCGCACAAGTTCAAAAAGGCGCGACATGTCCCATCGTCGACTGGCCCAGTTCCTTGTTGTGAATTGATATATACCCTGGACCAGCCGCCGATGTCTTCGTGAAGCCGATGAGCAGGTTGAATCGGAGCTTAAAGGGTTGATGTATTCATCGTGTCAGGCAGGTGAGCATATTCACATCCATCAAGGTGGGGTATCCGGCCGTGCCCGACATGAAGGCGTTGAGGTGTCTGCCAGCAATATGAAGCCGATGCAAGCAGAGGTTCGTATCCTTTCCATATCGGCTAGAGAAGGTTGATGCAGTGGCCGATGTTTGATTCTTCAGAGGGTTCTCTTCGGCGGCCGATAACTCTGATATACCAGTTTCTACCAGAAGCTTGCTCGGCATGATCTGAAGCTATTGTCAGATCGCTGACTAACATGCGGGTTCTTGAAAGGAATGTGTTGGGTCTCGGGTTATGAATCTGTGGGATTCGTTTACCCATTGGGCCGTATAGAAGAATTTGGGTAATCCGCGGCTGGGATAGGACTTGGCTTCTAAGGTTTCAGTAAATACGCAATCACGACGAAGAACAGGTTGAAGAAATGGCAGATTGGATTAATCTAGGTCTACAAAACAAGAAAACAATCAGACAGAAAGATTACTCGGGGTACTTGCGGATGCTGATGCCATTGCGCAAGAAGAAGAAGCGGGAATCAGTGGTGAGGAAGCGAGCTGCGACGGTTTTTCGTTCTGGTTTGCCGGAGTTCGTCGAGGACGGGAAGATGAAGCGGTAGTGCTCTGGTGATGTGAAAGCATAAAAAGGCTCAGGGAAGACGAAGGCCGGTTTATAGAGGCATATGACCGGGCGGGGAAATCGAGGCTGTTGGCACTGTTTCAAAAATTAAGGCAAGTGGGCTACCTTGGGCGCCTCGGTATGAAAGGAATTTGAAGGCCAAAATCAAGGAATTTGAGTCCTATAGAAGAATCCGAAATTGGGGGCATGTGTAAGGCAAATTTGTATGGCTCTGTATAAATTCGGGCTAAGGAGCAGTTGTTGTTAACTAACGGAGGTTGATCCAGAAGGAATCAAATCCAGGAAAGAGCCGTGAACGACCGCAGTATGGCAGATTACTTATTAGGCAATTATATTTTTTTTAGAAAACCTGATCTCGTGTCAGTCGGGTCCTGTTAGTGTTTCTTCTGTAATTGATAGAGAGTGCCGTGGTCCAAAGGATCGTATCAATCGGGGTATAAATAACGTATGCCACGGGTGCTTTGTAAGATATCTACAATCAATCAGTTATCAATACAATTTCGGCGCATCGACCCCTTCGAGGGTTCTTGCTTCTCGAGCCGGGCTGCATTGCGGTTAAGTTCGACTCCTGCGAGAGGGTAAGTCTCGTACCGCCGGCCACCGCATCGCTAAGGACTTCCTCGTGTTAAGTCCGACTTCTAGGTTGTTCATGGTGGACGGCTTACCCACGATATTTATTCTGTTATGGCTACATCAGTTTAGTTGATCTCATAGATCGCTAGGTATTAATCACATACGCGAGCGGCGATCGTATCGGGCTTATGGGTAGCGATTTACTCACTCAGTTTTGTGCTGCATCGGTTAGGTCAGACTACTAAATTGCTAGTGATAAATCGTTCCTGCTGCTAGTTGATACTCTTTGTGCAAGCGTTTATCGGGATGTAATAGCCGTTAGCTTTCTAATTTTTAACATCACGATCGCATTAGATCTATGGCCTATCGAGGTCTTGTATCATCACAGTCTGTGCTGTGCAACGGTTGGGTCCGATCTTACTAGACTGTGGATAATAAGTTTACTCTTAATAAGCTGATGGGTTTTATGCGATGTTTATCGGAGTGTTAGCCGATAATTATTTTTATATCTAGCCGATTTGTCATGAAATTTTTAGAAATCGCTCCAAGTCGGGGCGGACGAATTGCATATCTCGTTTTTTTCCTGTGGTGAGGACCCGGGCTCGAGACTAGCGAGGACCCGGGCCGAACAGCATACAAGGACCCGGGCGCGGACAAGTGAGGACCGGGCACGAACGCAGACGAGGAGCCGGACACGGGCACGGACAGCGCGAGGATCGGCGCGGGCACGAGCAGGGCCTGGGCACGGGCGCGGGCAGCACTTTGAAGCGATGCTAGCATTACTATGAATCGCTGAAGTTTATTCAATTATTATATTTACGCAATCCTGGCTATTTATTTTATCAAGTTTATAGCTGATTTTCGATATTCCCATCGGCAATCGGCTAGTTTCGATATTCTGTTTATATTATTAGTTTACTGCTCATTGCATCATCGCTTCCAGTCGGTGTATAAGTGCTACACATATGCGGCTATGGCCGATGAGAACGAGTCCAGATCGGCTTCCAGCGATTGGCTCATTGATTTAACATTTTCTATCTCCTTGTCAATTGCAGGGTTAAATTGACTGGCACGCCTACGAACCTCAAGATTTTAGGACCTGCACTGGAGTGAAGTAAATCTCCCAGGCCTTCGCGTGTCTCCAGACGCCGAACCAGGTTGTCGGCCCCTGCGGTTTTGGCGTCAATAGTTTGTTTGCGTAAAAGAGTTGCAAAATTAGTAGTTCGCAAACCATAAAAGTTGATTAATTTAACATATAATTCTCCCACTGATTAACGTTACAAACCACTTAACTAGCCAACCATTCCCAACTGGCTGACGTTACACCACGCAACCTCCAACTGATGAACGCTCACCACGTTACGCAGACCTCCGTTATCTTCACCACGATAACCGGCCTCCACTAATTAACGCTACCCACGTTAACAGTCTCACTGAACAACATTACACACGCTGGATCAGTTTTTCTGATCAAACGCTACACCACGTTGACGGCCGCACTGAGACGCTACACACAATCCACCAGGCGTCACTGATGAGCATTACACCATGCTCACCAGTCTCCACCGCTCGTTAGCATTACCCACGCTAACCAGCACAGTCGTCAACTCAACCTGGTTGACCGCTCCACTTCCACCACAAACCAGTTTTATAAAACCAGATTAATTATTCTAAAGGTGAGACTAATCACGGTGAGTCTTGGCCAATGTCCATAACCCGCGGGTGCGGCTATTCGAATAGATTTACTCTGATTAGAGGTGTACACCTGTACCACAAGACACAGCCCATCACACGTCCATGGCAGTAATAACCACGATGTCCGTGAGAGACTGTGACAGGACTGTTCACAACCCTCCTAACATTCACACACCACGCTGAGGTTGCACCTGCCGACAGGGCAGCGCCTATTGCCAGGCCTACCTCCCTTGCGGCCAACAGTGAATCGGCAGCGATCAAACCCTACGCCGGGCGACCCAACCCTCCCAATTTTTTTTCCCCGCCCTCCCAACTCTTTCTCGGTGCGTAGGAGAGGGAGAAGAAACGCTTAAGCCCAGCCGTTGCCGCATGCTGGCTGTGGGAAAGTAGGTAGTTGCCCAAGTGGTTCCGCGACCGGTCAGTGTTTAAATTGCCATGGGTGCGACAAGCAGAAACGATAACCCAACACGCCAATCATTTAGTTCAAATTTTTAATCAATTTAACTCAGCCTATCTAACATGCCAATTTTTGCAATTGAGTGAACATATGAAAAGATAATATTTAATTCCCATGTGAGCTTATGTTGCTAAGCATGGCTAAGCATATCCTACAGAATAGTAACCTAATCATGTTATTACCAGGTGAAAGATTCAGGTTTCAAATAGCTAAGGCAAAGACCATAACATTGCTAGGTTATTGACCACACATGTAATCAGAATATACAGTTTTATTAAGTAAACAAAGCAATTTAGCGAAAACCGGGTATAAAGTGTTAAGGTAACAGTGCGATGTGCCTTGCTCCAAGCTCGATGTACTCGGTCAACGACCCTCGAAAAACACAGGATGGGTCACACGTCAGATTCTATGAACAAACAATGCACAACTTAATTAAAATAGTAATGTGGGCAATTAACATGGGCTGAAAGTATTTTTAATGAATTCTTGGTATTTTCTGGATTTAATGAAATTTGAATGGGCTTAATCGGAGTTTCGTATGAATTAGTTATGAATTTATTGAAGTTTTACTGCTATTTTCAGTGCAAATATGATTAACAAGCATTTAATGCGCATTTATATCGATTTATGGCTCACCCACGGGAAAGGCGGCGGCCGACAGCGGGCCCACCAGTCAGCGGCGACAGAGGCTGGCGCAACGGTGGATCGAGTCCACGCGGCGAAGGCGAGTGACACGTGGGAACGCGTGGCGAGGCACGCGGGTTGGCCCCGATTCTGCCAACGCCGGCAGATCGGACGGCCCCAGGGGACGGTGGAGAGCGGCCGTCCGACGGAGGCGGCGGTCGACGTGACCCAATGTCACGCGACGGCGACCATCGCACGGCGGCGAACACGCGGAGGGGCGAAAGGAACGGGGAGGCGGAGGGATTCTAACGGCGGCTTCGCGGCGATGCGAGCCTATGAACGCGAGGAAATGGCGGCGAGGAGCGTAGCGGCGGGGCCTTCGGGACGACGTCGGCAACGATGCTTCCGACGGCGGAACGAGCGAGAGGCGGCGGCAAGGGTCCTGGCGAGAGGAGGACGGAAAAGGAGTTAGGGGGGAACGGAGGACGGCGGCGGCGGAAATTGCCGGCCGGAGGGAGACAGAGGGCAGAACTCACCGTGCGCGAGGCGCGGGGCATCTCGGTGAGTTTGCTTCCGGAGTGGCGGTCGACGAGCGACGCGGCACAGCGGAGGTGATGGCAGTGGCGGTGTGGCTTGGTAGCGTCCGGAACGGCGGCAAGCAACGGCCGGAGTCGGTGAAAAGTGGCGGAGGTCTCGGGTGCGCATGGCGAACGGGGTTTTTAGGGCAACGGGGAGGCTCGGCGTGTTGGGGAAGGCGGAGGAGAGGATGCGGGGAGCTTTTTATGCACCGCGGGCGAGCGAGATCAAGGCCGTAAACGGCTCCAATCGTGCATGGGAGAGAGGGCGGTGGCGTGGCGATCGTGCGTGCGATTCTTGCGCGGGAGTGGGTGAGGACTCCGGGGACGTGGGGGAATGGGCGCGGACTCGGTCCCACTCCGTTTGAACCAGAGGCGAGCGCGGAGCGGAAAGACGGGGGAAAAAAAAAAGGCGCGCTGGAATTCGAGGTCGGGGATTTCCCCTCCGCCCGATTCGGACGGAGGAGGGAGACAGATGCTGATAGGCGGGCCGGCCTGTCAGCGGGGAGGCGCACGGGGGCGGCGCGACGTGGCCTCACGAGGCGGCCCCGAGCCGCGAAAGAGAGGGGATGGGAAGCAGGAGGTAGGGGCGCGGATGGGCGGGCCCAGCGCGGGAGAAACGCAGGCCAGGGGGAGAAGCAGGCCGGCGGGCTGTGCGAAGAGGCCCAAAGGCGGGCCGATGGCCCCCAGGAGAAGAAAGACAAAGAAAAAGAGAAAAGGCTTTTCCAGAAGATTTTTAATTCCCGATAATCGATTGATTTATTAGAAATAGTTCCTGTGCTCTAAAAATTCCACTAAAAATTCAGTTAATGTATTTTGGCCAGGAGAACAAAGGAAAAATATTCTCAGCCATATTAATTTATTATTTTGCATTTCGCACAATTAATTTAATTCCTCTGACCATTTAAATTTATTTTTTGAGCATTTTTCGTAAGTATTATTTTGTGGGCAATATCAAGGTGTGGACAACAAAAAGTTTAAGTATGAAACAATGAAGGGACAAAAGGTACATCACAGTGCAGGAACAAATAGGTGCTCTCTTTCGCAACATAGGACACCCGAGTCTATGACTTTGTATTTCCTGTACAGCAAATGATACAGCAGCTAGGAAGAGGCATTGCCAAAGGACAACATATCATACAGTTCCAACATCTGCTAAAGTGAGTTTGAAGATGAATAAAAAAAGAAGAAGAGAAAGAAGATCACGTAAAATAAGATAAACTATTGACATATGATTTATATTGAGTATATCTATTTAAATTTAAAAAATAAATTTATATGACTTTTTAAAGCAACTTCCTAATATAAAATTTTTTTTATAAAAAAACACATCGTTTAATATTTTCTACTTGTACTCATAGAAAAAGAATAAAATTTCACGCTAAGCATCAGTCTCAAAAGGCACCGAAGCTATTTTCATATCAACGGCTGCTAGGAGAGGCATTGCCAAACGGGGACAAAGAAATTCATAGCACGCAAAAGTCCAGCTGCGAAGGTCAGAACATGCTGATGCTTGTGCGATGCCTCTTTCTGTTCCTATATTCACACAGTGCAATGTATTACTTTATTCTTCTTTTTTTAAAAATAATTATTTTAGAGTAATTAAATATTCTAAAATAATTATCTCTCTAACTCTTATATCAAACAATCACAACTCATCTCTATTTAAATTTCTTCATCTGTATTCTTTTCTCAACCAATCATAATTTTTTACTTTTAATTTTTAATAATTTTTAATTCTATAAAAAATCTCTAGAAATACTTATATTTTAGGGTAAGAGAGAGAGAGAGTATCTATCATTCGTGCAAAGCAACACGGGCATCTTAATCTTGACGAGGCTGAAAGTATGTGAGCTGCTGTTTACAGGAGGGCCTCGCTGTTGTTGACAAGATGCGCAGTGGCTGTGGATGGACTACGGTGCATGTACGTCTGCAGAGCCTTTTTCTGAATGTTACTGACAGGGAAAATATTTGTCCGGAGAGGAGAATGTCTCTGTTAACCGAAGACCGGTGGGAGCACCGACCAATCGGGAAAACGGCATTGCCATCGACAGCTGGGTCTTGTCAGCTTGGTTAATGCACTCTGCTGCTCCATTTATTGTGAAATATGATGCGACATACAAGTAGGGGAACGTGCAGATTTTTTATTTTTTATTATTTATTTTTAATTTACAGAATTATATTTTCCCTTTTCTTTTGGAAATTTAAAAAGATAGCCTCCTCCCATCCACTCGGTAGGTTACTCTAAGAGCATCTCCAGCAATAGCCCCTATTTTAGAGTCCCAAATATTAAATATAGGCTATTCCTATTTTCTTTGAACCCTAAAAATGCTCCGAACTCCAGCAACAGCCCCCATTTCTCAGCCCCTATTTTTTTTCTATTATTTTTCACCGTAGACTATATGTATATGCCTAGTTTAACACTATAATTAAAACATAAATATTTATAACACATAGAATTTATAACACATAGTTCTACCAGTGTAGCCAGCGTAGAGGGTGCTGCCATCCGCGCTCCAGCTCAAGCTTGTGCAGTACAGCATCTGGCTCTTGAAGGCCTGGACTTCTGGCTTGAGGTCCTGCATGACGTGCTTGGACTCAAGGTCCCAGATCTTGATGGAGTCCTCTGTGGCGGCGCAGAGCCAGTAGCGGTTGGGCGAGAAGCAAAGTGAGTGGATGATGGCGCCGGCGTCCAGCTTGTACAGCATCTTCCCCTCATTCAGGTCCCAAAGCAAGGTGACTCCGTCCTTCCCAAAGGAGGCACACAGGGAGCCGTCTGGGCTCACGGCGACGGCATTGACATAGCCGCCATGGCCGTCGAGTTTGGAGGGCAGCTTGCAGTTTGTGAGGTTCCAGACCTTCACGCTCGATCCACGAGCCGGAGACGATGGTGGGGGTCATGGGGTTGGGGGAGAATCTGACGGAGGAGGCCGGCGCGCGGGAGGCGGGGCGCAAGAGGCCGGGCGGCGCGGCGCAGGAGGCTGGCGGGCAGGGCGGCGCGGCGAGGCAGGTAGGGTTTTCACCTGAGAAAAAAAATCCAATCTTCCTCCTCCTCATAGATGTCGACGGGCACGATGGGCTTGAGGAATTGTCGTAGGCGCCAAAAAAACGTCGATGGGGCCTCCTCATTTTAGGGGCCCTATTAGGGTCTCTGCTGGACCTAAAATTTTTGTCTCACCGCCCAAAACCTGTTTGGGGGCTGAGTTTGGGGTCCTACTAGAGATGCTCAAATGACGCCTCTATCACGACGACTCTGATGATGTGTCGCCGACAGAGTTGATAGCTCGAGGAAATTTTAGAGATAGCCTATTCCCACCCCTAGGGGCAAGGGATGAAAAAAGAGCCAGCTTGGCTCGTTATCTTACGAGCTAGCTAGCTCACTTGGCTCATTAAACTTAATGAGCTAAACCTTAGCTTGGCTCCTTAAGATAGTTAATAAGCTTTATCTTATTTATACCACCTTTTTATAATTTTAAATTTATCAATTTGTTATATGCTAGGGGAAAATCCAAATACCCCCTACAAGTTAATTTCTCTTTTAATCCCCCCACAATCAGTTTTCCTCGATTTCTTCTTCTTTCAATTTCTCACATCCCATAGGCCTCTAGCTTGACGGGACAATGGAAACCCATGTCACCTTGCCAAAGGTACGAATCTCCTAGCTCTCTAATTCTGCGAGCAAAACATGACGATCATATACTATAGGGAGGATTTAGATAAGGAAACAATATGTATTTTAGCTCCAACAAGATGACAAGAGAGCGCGGACAAAATTTTTTTGATCTAATAGACTATATTGATGTCACACCCTGATATTAGCCACACAAAAACTTTACTTAAGAAAATACCTAAGAAAAGGAATTTTAAAATGGCAACAGGAAAATAATTAAAGGTGTAAAATACAAGATAATAAATTATCGTGGCCGGGAATATTTTTCTTGTATTCTCTGTGCCAAAATACATTAACTGGATTTTTAGTGGAATTTTCACACATAGGAACTATTTTTAATAAATCAAAAACGCTTATCGGAATTTAAATCGTCCTGGAAAATCTTTTTCCTTTTTCCTTTCTCTTTTTCTTCTGTTGGGCCGGCAGCCCGCTCCTGTGCCGGCCTCCCTCCCCGCGCGCCCGCAGGCTGGTTCCCCTCCCCGACCTCTTCCTCCCTGCGCTGGGCCGGCCCAACCCTCGCCCGCGCCCGCGCCCACGCGCCTCCCGCCTCCTCCCGCGCTCACACTTGGTTCAAACGGGCGCGGACCGAGTCTGCCCCACCTCCCCGAATTCCCCGGCGTCCATGCCCCCTCACTCCCACAAATTGCGCGCATGATCTTCACGCCGCCTCTCTCTCTCCCGTGCACGATTGGAGCCGTTCGGCCTCAATCTCTTCCGGCCGACTGCATAAAAAGCCCCTCCGCCCTCTCCTCCATTTTTCCCCCAACACACCGAGTTTCCCCGTGCCCTAGAACCCCCTCACCACCACGCACCCGAGCTCCCCCGTTTTTCGCCAACTCCGGCCACCGCTCGTCGCCGTTCCGGACGCCACCAGGCCATACCGCCACCGCCACAGCTCCGCCGTGCCACACCGCACCTCGGTCGCCACTCCATGGAAGCCAAAGCCCGCTGGACCGCCCCGCCCACGCGCACGGTGAGTATCAGCCCTCCGTCTCCTCTCTGGCTGGTGATTCCTGCCGCGCCGCGTCTCCATTCTTCGCCCTAACTCCTCTTCTGTCCTCGTCATCCTCCAGGACGCCTCGGCAACCGCCTCTCACCCGTTCCCCGCTGTCAGAGCTTCGTCGCCGACGTCGTCCCGAAGCCGCCGCCGCTTTTTCGTCACCTCCGTCATCTTCGCACCATCGCGAGCCGCCGGTGAGAAACCCCTCCGTTTTCCTGTTCCATTCCGCCCCTCTGTGTGGTCGCCGTCGGTGACCATCTGGTCACGTGCGCACCGCCGCCTCCCGCTCGAGACAGTCGGCTTCGGCCGCCGCTCCAAGGGGCCGTCCGATCTGCCGGGTGGCAGATCGGGGCCGCCCGCTCGCTCGCCCGCGTGATTGCCCGCGGTGGCCCACGTGGTGCGCCCGCTTTCGGCCGCGGTGGACTTGGTCCACCGTGCGCCCGCCTCTGTGCACCGCTGGCCAGTGGGGCCCGCTGGTCGGCGCCGCCTCTCCCTCCGGTGACATCATTAATTCGGTTTAATGCACAATAAATTGCCTGTTAATTATATTTACACTAAAAATAGCAGTAAAACTTCAATAAATCATAACTAATTCATACGAACTCCGATTAAGTCCATTCAAATTTCATTAAATTTAGAAAAATACCAAGAATCCATTAAAAATACTTTCATCCCATGTTTGATTGCCCCATGTACTGTTTTTAATTGTTTATACATTGTTTGTTGTAGAATCCGACGCCGGTAATTCTCCCGTGTATTTCGAGATCGTAGCAGAGTACCTTGAGCCGGAGCAAGGCAAGTCGCACTGTTACTTTGATCACTTTGTACCTATTTTTTGCTAAATTGTTTTGTTTATTCAAATAAACTGTATTATTTTTATATTTCATGTGGGTGGTTATTACCTATGCAATGTTAGGACTTAGCCATAGTTTTGAAACCTGAACCCTTGTCACCTAGGTAATAATGTGAGTAGATTACAGTTCTTTGGATGCTTCGCCATGCTTAGCAACCTAGCTCACATGGGAATTAAATACTATTTCTTTTCTATGATTCGACTCCATGTCGCAAAAGTGAAACTTTGGATAAGCTGATATTAAACTATTAAAATTTGACCTAAATAGTGGGCTGTGGGTGTATGGTTTGCTTGTCACACCCATGGCAATTAAGGACCGGTTCGTGGGAACCACTTGGGCAGCTTCCCGTACTTTCCACAAGCCAGCATGGGCAACGGCTAGGCTTGAAGCGTTTCTTCTCCCTCTCCTAGGCACCGAAGAAGAGGGTGAGCAGGATGGAGTTGGGTCGGCCTGGGGTAGGGTTGATCGGCTGCCGGATTCACCGTGGCGCAAGGGGGTAGCCTGGCCAATATGGCATGCCCTGTCGACAGGTGCAACCTCAGTGTGGTGTGGATGGTTAGGGAGGGGTTTCGTGAACGGTCATGTCACAGCCTCTCACGGGACATCGTGGTGATGTACTGGCACACAGGAACATGTGTGGAGCTGTGTCTTGTGGGTACAGTTGTACACCTCTGATCAGAGTAAAACTATTCGAATAGCCGCGCCCGCGGTTATGGGCACATTGGCCAAGACTCACCGTGATTAGTCTCACCCTAGATAATTAAACCTGTTTTATCAAACTGGTGTTGTGGAAGGTGTTGAGTCCGGTCAACGTGGTTGAGTTGACCGGGGATGACCGGTTAGTGTGGTGTAACTCTCATCAGTGACGCCTGGTGGTCGTGGTGTAACTTCCATCAGCGCGCCCTGGTCAACGTGGTGTAGCGTTGATCGGGAAAAGTTGGTCAGCGTGGTGTAACGTTGTCCGGTGGTGACTGGTTAACGTGGTGTAGCGTTAATCAGTGGAGTCCGGGTAACGTGGTGTAACGGTACCCGGAGGTGTCTGGTGAACGTGGTGTAGCGTTCATCAGTGGAGACTGGTTGACGTGGTGTAGCGTCAATCAATTGGGAATGGTTGGGCCTGGTTAACGTGGTGTAACTTTAATCAGTAGAGAATTAATATGGTTAAATTAGTCAACTTTTTACTGTTTGCGAACTACTACTGTTTGCAACTACTTTTATGCAAAACAAACCCTATCCCATCTTTGTACCCTGTGCATATGCATAAGGTGGGTGTGATTTGTTGAGTACTGTGGGTGGTACTCAGCCTTTCTCCAATTTTTCCTCCAGTGTTGGAGAACGCGTCAGATGAAGATCATTCTGAGGAATAGGCTGGCTCCGCCGTCAAGTTGCTTGTGGGAATGGACGCTGCCGATGGACCTGCTGTTTATAGACTATCTTTACCTTTTTCCGCTGCATTTTTGTAATATAATTTTACTCTGTTTGTAAGACCCTCTGTATGGCAACTTCGATTTGTGTACCCTGGCTTTCCTGGGCAGGGATTTATTACACATTAATGTTCAGAATTTTGGTGCGAATTTCTGGGCATTACAATTGAGAGGACCACTAAAGGCCCATGGGGTGCGATGTCACGCCTAGAATTTCCATCCAAAATTCTGAAGTTTTATTGTGTGTACATCCTTGTCTAGGAATCAACCGAGGCACACATGACACAGTTGATAATCAAAGTACTTGTTTACATATCAAAAGTATTTATTACAGAGGCAAATGGTACCTCACAAAATAATGAAGTTCTAGCGGCGGTAAATAAACTAAGATAACGTGACGAAACCCACTCCACGAGCTTGACCGGGACTCCCGCTTAATTCTCCAAGCAGTCCTCCTCGCTGAAGTATGGTCTTATTATCACTGCCATGTGTGGACTTATATCGGCCACAAACACACCCTGGTGCCTCCTATTGAACTCGGCACACTTTAAACTCCTGCTATCTCATTCTAGCTAGTGGTTAGCACGAGTGTTGCTTTGCAATAAGTAGTCCGCGAACCGGTCCTTAACTGTCACGAGCACCACTAGCAACAATCACAATCCTGGTGCTCGTAACCCACCATTTATCTATATTTTAAAGAACCATTAAATCAGCCTTGCACGACCACAGTCATAAATGGACTCATCATTTTATGTGAACTAAATATTTAATCGAAGTTAATATTACAGCCCAGAAATTATTCTATAGTTTACTAAGCATGGCTAAGCAAAGTCCTAGAGGTAATCTAGCTAACCAATGAATAAAGCTAGCTAGTCATATTTATCCCATAGGTACAATATTCAGTAATCAAGTCAAAGGGGCCACAAACAAAGATTAGGGTTTCCCTTTTCAAATGACATTCCAAAATAAATGCAGAGTTGAAGGAAAATATAGTTTTAAACATAGGAACAATATGCTCAATGGTATTGAGGAATCTGTGTGACTTTCCTTGCTACTCCTCACAAGTCTCAGAACTCTCCTCGAGAAATTGCAGCTCTTCCTGAGCGTCGGCGGCTAAAGGCAATAAACAAAAATGAGCAAAACAGTACATCAACACACATAAATAGTGTCATATTATATTTTTAATGGGTAGATCTTGATTTTTAAAGAATTTTACATGTTGAATCACCCTAAACAGAGTTCGGATGAATTAGTTATGAATTTTAGAAGTTTTAACCCTTTTAAAAGCTTTTAAAAGAATTAAACCGATTTATTGCGTCATTTAGGAGTTAATTTAATTCGGGAAAAGGAATTATGACGTCATCACAAGAAAGAGAGAGGGGCATGGGCCGGCAGCTGACAAGCAGGGCCCATTGGACAGAGAGAGAGGGCTTTGGTCCATGGTGAACCGAGTCCACCAAGGTCCACGGAAGATTTGAATGGTGTAGATTTTATGAGATTGGATCGGACAGCTTAGATGGCTTGATGGATTGGAGTTGGATCGGATGGGTGTGATCTAATCTACTCTAGATCGAACGGCCGAGATCAGATCGAGCGATTGACGGTTCGGATAAGATCTGATCGAGCGGGCCTACGGCTGAGCTGGCAACTAACGCGGCCTCCACGCGGGGAATTAGAGCTACGGGTCCGAGTCGGAGAGCTCCTAAACTCCTGCATCTGAACGCGTTTTTTGCTCGAGTTTCTTACGGATATAGCGGAGGAGGACAGGGGCAACATTTCCCCTCAACAAATTTGAGAAGATCGCGGACGAGACGATCGGATTTTGGGCGGGATTCATGGTGGTCGCGAACGAAGCTAACAGGTAGGTCCCACCTGTCAGCGAGGCGCGGGCAAAGCGGCGGCCACAGGCCGTGGGTGCGCGCGTGGAGAGAGGATTAGTGCACAGTAGCGGGCCAGATTTGGCCCAGTGCACAGGGAAGGGTTTTTAATTTTTTTCTTTTATTTTAATGCAGTGACTCAATTTAATTCACCAAAAATACTTCCCTTAATCAAATAAATCTCAGAAAATTCTAGAAAATAGATGATTAAGCAAAGAATTTTATAAAATTATTTTCAAGCCTATTTTGCTATAGATTTTTCTCTGTTTTTATTATTTTCACTCTTTGAGGTTTTAATTTAATTTCTAAAATTCTTTTTCTCATTTATTTTTATATGAGGATAATTTAGGGTGTTACATGCGAGAAATTGAAACAAGAAATTGAAAGAACAAGAGAAATCGATGAAAACAGGATGTTGGGGAAGTTAGAAGAGAAATTGACTTGTAGGAGGGTTTATGTATAAAATTGAGTTGTAGGGGAAGAGTAGAAAAACAAGTGATTTATAGGAGTTTTTTAGATTTTTTTCCATATATGTTAACATAATAATAAATACTAACTTGTAAAGAACCTAGTAAATACACATAGAATGGAAGTAATTAAAGGACTAAGTACTTGTTAAGAAGCAATATATGTAATGATCTTCTATACTAACGAGCTAAATAAGTAGCTCGTGAGCTAAAAGCTTAGCTCCGCTCAGCTTAGCTCATTATTACTATGAGTTTGAGACAATCTAATCCGAGCCACATGCTCCAGCATTTTTTTCACCACTATCTAGGAGGGTGGTTTATGATATCCTGCCTACCCAAAAAGCGGCAAGGGGCTATCTGTAATTTTTCCCGCATGTGCTCGGCGTGTGTTATTTTTACCATTTGTAAATTGGACACATAAGTAAGCTACTTGCCGCCGGCCTGTCTGCTACGAGATCGCAGCCCAGCTACTCTATTAGGCTCCTCTATTGGGCCGGAACAGGATTTCGGCCTATGTGAGGCCCGTTAATGTTGGGCTAGAACAAAATTACAGCCTATGTGCAGCCCGTATTATAGTTGGGCTGGAACGGAATTCAGATCTTTGTATAGGTGTGCAAATGGGCCGTGCCCTATAGGGCCAGCCTGGGCACTGTGCTACAGTAACCATGCTCTAGCCGGCCCGGCATGGGTGGCCGTCGGCCGTGTCGGCATGGCCCGTGTGCCCGTGCCGTGCCTGGGCCGGGGGTGCGGCACGGCGGGCCGGCACGGGCACGGCATGGCACGGCCGGCCCGCTATAAGCACAGGCACGGGCGCTGGGGGGGGGAGAGCAACGGTCGACCGGCTGGGCCGGGCGGGTACGCAACGGTCGGATGCCTCGGTGGCCCAATGATTGCGTGACACGTGTCCCCAACGGTTGAAAATAACGGCTAGATTTCGAATTTAGCCGTTGGAGGGCCAAAAAATCCGAAAAAATACTAAAAAATCCGAAAAATTATGAAATTTTTTCTATAAATAGGGCAGCCAGCAACAACATCTTGGCTTATCCAAACCTCACAATCTCTCATCTTGTGCTCTCTTTTGCTCTCTTATGCTCTAAAATTTTGATTTAGACAATTTTGTCTAAAAATAAAAAATTTTCCGCATTCCCATAGCTAATAGCTGCAGCCTCTGGTGCTCCTGCAAGGCAAAAAAAAAATTTAATTTTGTTCTTTGTTCGTACTATTTTTTGGTACTAATTTTCTCTATTTATATTTCAATATGGATCCGAACTACCCGACGTTTGAACTGAGCGACTTCGACCCGAGCTATGTGCCGATGTTGCAGGGAGACGATCTGGGTTGGCTCGTACACTACAAGGACAGCCGGAGGAAGCACCTTCCGGAAGATCCGGAACTGTGAACGGGAGACTATCAACGGCAACCGGCTCGAAGAGATCAAGAACTTTCTCCGCCTGACAACATTTTGATGAGCTCAAGGAGACCGGCGCGGATAGAAGGGAGGTAACTTACGTGAAATGTAGCATTTGTAAGATTAAACGCTCTGGAAAATCTTCTGGTTGAACAGGGTATTTGAGGCGGCATGCTGAGGCGTGTGCAAAGAAGCAAGGTTACCAGTGTTGACGCCGAAAACCGCCGGCAGCGTCGGGGACGAGCCGACGATCTGGTTCGGTGCCATAAGACACACGAAGGCCTGGTAGATTTGCTTAACTCCAGTGCAGGTCCTAAATCTTGAGGTTCATAGACGTGCCAGTCAATTTGACCCTGCAAATGATAAGGAGATAGAAAAAATTAGATCATTGAGCCAATCTGCTGGAAGCCGAATTGGACTCGTCTCATCGGCCGATGGCCGATACGGACCAAAGCACTTATACATCGACTGGAAGCCGATGATGGCATAGATGGATAAAGTAAAACATATGGCTAAGGAACCAAAACAATGTAAATAAACTAACCGATTATTAACATGAAGTGTATCGGCCGAAAAGCCGATAATGGCAAAAAGTGCCAAAACGTGAAAGCCAAACAATGTGAATCGGCTTTTGATTAACAAAAGATAACCCATCGGCTAGGCACTCCGATAGAACATTGCATAAACATCCATCGGCTCATTAAGGATAGAATTATTATCACCAATCTAATAGAGTGGACCTAACCGTTGCAGCACAGACTGCCGATGATAATAGAAACCTCGATGGGCCGATAGATCTAATGCAATTGTGATGTAAAATATGATAACTTATCGGCTATGCATCCCGAATAAAACGCTTGCATAAAACCCGAATATCAATAGCAGGGAATGACTTATCACGCAGTTAGGTAGGTCGACCCCAACCGATGGCCAGCACAAACTGACAATAAAAATCCACCCCAGTATAGCGATAAAATCTATGCACGCGTGATGTGATATATCTACTCGGCCTATGAGATCAAACCTAACTGATGCAGCCGTAGACAGAACAGATATATCGTGGTAAGCCAACTACCACAGGCCGATTAGAATATCGGACCTAACCGAGAAAGCCCTAGTCGGAATGGTAGTCGGGGTAACGAGACTTACCCTCTCGCAGGAGGTCAAACTTAACCGATGCAGCCCGGCTCGAGAAGCAAGAACCCATTGAATGGGGTGGCGATGCGCCGAAGTTTATATTGATCTGATTGATTGAGATCATTACAAAGCACCCAGGGGCCATACGGTTAATTTATACCCCGAGTTGATACAGTCCTGATCAGACACGAAACAGGAGTTTCCTAATTATAGAGAAAACACTAACCAGGCCCGATTGGATACGAGATCAGGCTTCCTAAAAGATAAAATATTATTACTGCCTAATTAACAGATAAGGCATTAGACTGCCACGCTATGGTCTTCATGACTCCTTTCCAAAACTCGGCGTTCCTACTGGATTGATCCCCGCTAATTAAAAATCATGTAAATCCCCTCTCCTTTAAAACCGAATCTGAATAAAGAACCATACCAAATTTTGGCGTTAACAACCAGCTACGATAGTAGCAACTGGTACTAAATCCTGACAGTACGATACGTTCATGCGAGTATGTTCCTCAGGTAGCACGAGTTCCCTTACCCATTTAATTGCTAGAAAAGATTTACCCCTAAACTTTGGTGAGTCTCCTGCATTTGAGACTTACATTAAAACTGCTCATAATCTTAAGTTTCAAGCTGTTAGTTAGAAACCATAACCCGGGACTTGGTGAATGTTTACAACCAAGCCAGGACAGTATTAAACATTTGTTTGCTACATGCACCTTTTCTGTTAGTATCACATCTGATATTTGGAGTGGTAGGGCTAAGGAGGATTATATTAGTGTAGTTGCTCATTATGTTGATGATGACTGGGAATTACAAAAAAGAATAATAGTTTTAAAATTAATTGATGTTTTACATACTGCAGAAAATATTGCTGAATGAATTTCTAGAGTTTGTGTGGAATTTGGCCTCACAAATAAAATATTTGCAGTTGTCGGCGACATGGGACTGGGGTCCCAGTCCGGGACGCGAGGGTCTTCGGCCACGTCAACTCCCCTGGGGCACATTCTGCATCGACGGACGGCTAGCTCTCCTGCTGAGCACTCCGGGCAGTGCCCGGGCCCGAGCGCCACCCCGTGCCCAGGTGCGTCTTCCCGGCCCGGGTGCAACCTCGCCCGGGTGTATCTTCCCCGGGACCCGAGTTCCGGGGATACTCCCCGGTTCCGGGACCCACACGCACAGTCCCGAGGCGCGTTCTCCAGAAGCAGACCAGCTCTCCAACCACCCGCGTTAATGATGAGGCGATGGGGCGTGACGCACCTGTCACCCGCTCCTGTGCAGTCTGACTGCGGTGGTGAGGGCGTGCGCCGAGGTCAAAGCAGCAGACGACCAGACGACCAGATGACCTGACACGCCGTCACATCTCCACGACTTCACCGCCCGCTGCATACCTACTCCGGCTAATCGGGCACGGGCAGGCGGGCGTGAGTGACTGGACGTTCCTCCAACTCCGGCGTAGGCACCGCAGGCGGACGTGGCAACAGGGGAACTCATCAGAAAATCTCTCTCTCCGTATACCGGCACTGTGGACTCCCCTTGACTTATAAAAGGAGAATCCGTGCCCCAGGTTCAGGGGGCTTCAGCTTCGGCGGAGGTTGAGCTTGGGCAGAAGAAGCTTGGGCATTAGCACACTTGGGACTCTGACTCTCTCTCTCTCTCGGTCTCGGGTTCACAGCTGAGGGCAAGGCGCCCGGGCAGGCTCTGAGTACCCGGGTTAGCTCCCGAGCTCCCCGGGTGCACCTTGTAAGATCAAAAGCCACATTCTCCCATATAGCCAAACACACAGGAGTAGGGTATTATGCCTCTGTGCGGCCCGAACCTGTCTACTTCCTCCTGTCTTCTTTGCGTGCCATCATCCACCAATCGATCTTTCTTCTACACCGGACGCCGCATTTGCCTGAGAACTACTCCCCTGGCCGAATCTCAAAGGGGGGTCTCCGGACTTCCCGCAGTCGAGGTTTCACCCTCCGACAGCAGTAACTCTAGATAATGTAGCTGCAAATTCCAGAGTAATGAAAATTCTGCATCTTTTATTTAATATTTATGCTGAATCATTACTTTTACATCAACGTTGTGCTTGCCATGTTATTAATCTTATAATTAAATCCGGTTTTAAGAGAGTAAGTTTATATCTTGATTCCATCCGTGAAGCCATAACATGGCTTAATGGTTCTGATCCTTGAATTGCGACCTTCAAGCGATTCTGCATCGCTTCGGATAAGCATCCACGCAAGTTCCAAACGGATGCGGACCATCGGTAGAACTTGACTTATTTAATGTTGAGACATGTCTTGCCTTATAAGGATACACTAACTGTTTTTTTGCAGTCCAAGAATATTGTTACCAGTGACGGACAACCACTAATAACAAAACAGTTTTAGCATGTTGTGGAAAAGTTTTATTACTTCTTTGAAATATTTTATGATGCAACTGTTACTTTGTCTGTCGTTTACTATCCAGCTGCTAATTTAATTTTACATAAGATTTTTGAGATTGCCACTTTATTAAAAGAATATGAAGATGACCAACTACTAGGACTTGCAGTATTTCACATGAAGCAGAAATATCTTAAATACTGGAGAGACATTACATACTTGTATGCTTTTGCATTTATTCTTAATTCTAGGGGTAAAATACGGAGGTTCCTTAATATTATGAATCTTATTAGGGGTACAATGAATATTGATTACACTAACTACTATTCCGATGCTAAGACTAAATTGTATGAAGTGTTTCGAAAATATGAAACTAAGTTTTAGAGAGTTCGCGTACAAAGAGCCCCACCCATCCCTGTACCAGGTAAGAAGAAATTGCAGTAGGGCCGAATTTAGAGTGGTTCTTCTTCTTCTTCGAGCACCGGTGGTGGAAGTTCGGCCGTCGCAAGTCTTGCACACGCTTCGCTTGAAGCCCTTGAGCTGTCCTTCTACTTGGATAGCGACTCCATCAACCAGGAAGATCTCAACGTTCTAAAATAGTGGAACGATCAGAAGACCCAATATCCCGTACTCTTAAAGCTAGCACAGGATGTGTTCACGGTGTCTGTGTCTAAGGTATCCTCCGAATTGGCCTTCAGTTTTTGCGGAAGAATTATTGAGGAGAGGAGAAGAAATCTCCGCAGTGAGATGGTAGAAATGCTACTTACGGTCAAAGACTAGGAGCTAGCCAAGGAATGTGTCCAACACACCACGGAGAACCAAGATTTGTCTGCTCAGTTCGAAAATATTTACCTAGAAAATGAGGAACTAGAGTAGTATTTTTTATTTTTAAGTGTTGACCTTTAGCTATACTCTTTTTTTTGTCATGGTTTTTTTAAAATTGAGTTTTTACATGACAGAGTTTTTAATGAGACAGTTGTATAATATCAAATTCAATAAAGGTCATTGCGCAATTTTTCCATATATATGCTGAAATTAAATTACATAATTATATATGTGTTGCTATTTTGCTTGTTTAAAAAATATGAAAATTTCCTCCTCCAATGTCATCAAAAAATACCCTCATATTTTTTTTACTTATCTCAAATAATTTTTAACCTTTTTTTCATATTTTTTTTATCCAGTCCTCTAATTTTTACAAATTTTGAAGTCATTTTTTCTTTTTTTCCTAAATTTCTTTTTTACTTTAACGCTTTTTTAACCACCAGCATAATCGTCGGCAGGGCTCACCGGCCAACGGTCCACGCCGCGCGCACCGGTTTGAACGGCGTGGGCGAGAGACGGGGGCAGGCCGTCGCCGCCGCCGAGGAGCCGGACTCACAGGCCGACAGGCGGGAGAGGACGACCGAGAGCGGACCGGGTCGGCCCGGGCACGGTGGGCCACCGATGGATCGTGTCGGTACAGTATGGCCCATGACCTCGACGTGTCGTGCTTTCATACCTAAACAGATCATGCTGTAGCGGGCCGTGCTAGACCGGGCCGTGGGCCGTGTCAGCCCGGTCCGCCCGTTTGGACATATATAGATCTCCGTGTGCCCGGGAGGGCGAGGTGGAGTAGGAAGGCGACGGCGGCACAACGGCGACGGCGGCGGCGGCGGCGATGGCGAAGGGGAGGGATGCGTGGGAGTCGTGGTTGAGCTACGTCTCCCGGCAGGTCAAATAGCTTCGCCGTTTGCATTCCAGATAGTTCTGGGCTTCTGGCCCAGCGCCAGGTAGCGGCGCGGGGAAGGTAGCTGGAGGGGACGACGGGCTCTCCCCACCAGAACCCAGATCTTCCACTCGCGCTCGCACGCCTTACCCACCTCGCCGGCCGGAGCCGGAGCTGGTGATCCCGTCGACCGCCGCGGCGATGCAGCCGCCGGAGCCCTCCTCCTCCTCCCCGGTCCTCCTCAACATCGGTGCGCCCCTTCTCCCTTTCTCGAACTCGTTCCATCCCTGTACGGGCGTGAATTTAGAGGATGGTGATGGGTATGGCGCAGGGGGCAAGCGGTACGCGACCACCGTCGAGACGCTGACGCAGCGGGAGCCCAACTCCATGCTCGCCGCCATGTTCAGCGGGAGGCACACGCTCCCGCGACACCCAGACACGGTACGGCCCCTCCTCAGCGAATCAGTGGAGCTCTCTCTCTCTCTCTCTCTCTCTGGTGACGTTTCTCGGAGCTGTAGCCTCAGCGGATGAATGGTGGGTGCAGGGCATGGTGTTCGTGGACAGGGATGGGAAGCATTTCAGACATATCCTCAACTGGCTCAGGGACGGCGCCGTCCCAGCCCTGTCGGAATCTGAGCACCAGCAGCTCCTGCGAGAAGCGGAGTACTACCAGTTGCTCGTAATTGGAATTCTCGATTGCACCTTCTTCGATTCATCAGGGTTGCAGCTTCCGACCAACCGTTGTGAAAACATGATGGTTTGTTTTCCAGGGTTTGGCTGATTGCATAAATGAGAAATTGGGTTGGAAAAAGGATGAGAATTTGTTGGAGGCTGAATTGACACGCAAAGATGTGATCAAGTACATCCAAGCTCCGAGAGTCAGATTTCGTGGTGTAAATCTATCTGGGCTTGATCTATCCAAACTAGTAAGGTCTTTTTGTTGTTCTCAATTGGAATTGCTTTATATGGTTATTACCATACCATTCTAGTTGTCTTAGCAACTCTGATTACTGTACACACACAGCTTATATTTTTTTATTTTGTATATATTCAACATAAATCAATAAAAAATTTATTGTTTTCTTTAGCTTCTTGTTATTTCGTGGCTTCAAATATTATTGATGCATTTGTGTGTACAGGACTTATCAGAGGTGGACTTCAGCTTTGCATGCATAAAGAATGCCAATTTTTACTCTGCTTATCTTCGTAAAGCAAAGTTCAGGGTATGCCATTCACACCTAAGTTCCTTGTTGTTTATCTGCTTTTGATGAAGTAGCGACCCTTTACGAGCTATGCTAGTTATTCTAATATTTTAAGGCATTTTAGTTCTACATCACCAGCTAAAAAATTGTCTGAGACTTTCTTGTATGACTGTCAAATGTTGTATTGTATCAGTAATACCTTACCCTGGATGTTCTTGACAGCTGACGGAAGCTACTTATTCTTCATTCCAAAGCGCAAATTTACATGAGTAAGATGGTCCAACGAGCTTCTTTTAGGCTTGTACATAGGCCCTAAGATGGAGATGTCCTCTCCTTTTACTTTTGTTCTTTTTGTGTTGGGTGCATGAGCAACCAGCTAAGTAGCTAACCATCTATTTCTCCCCTTTTGTGTTAATTTTATTTCGCTGTGCTATTCTTAATTGCTTGATTTCGAATAACAGGTGTGAGCTTATTGGAGCAAATCTTGAAGGATCTGTTCTAGATAAAGCAAACCTTCAAAGTGCAAACCTACAGGGTATGTAACCTGACATTAGTCTAATGTTTATATGTTCGTGCGTTCCTAAAAAATAATATTATGCTCAAGCTTATCCTGTTTCTTCATTTTCTTGGCTTTTGACATCTTATTCACTAGTGGAGATTGTTGTCCATGTAGTATTAGACAATGTAGCTATGCCTATTTTGCTTTCAGTCTCTCTCATTCGAGGTGTGCTAGTTGATTTTACCATATTCTTCTAAAAACTAAGCAGGAAATGATTTGATTTGCTAGGCATATTTTGCAGATGCATGCTTAAAGCAATGTTGCTTCATCGAAACGGATCTTCATTCTGCTCATTTACAGGTTTGCAAGTTATTGCACACAGTGTGTTTCATAAATATTGCCAGATTCCAGCTCTGCTACTCTGCTAACATATTGCATTCCTGATCAGTATACAAGTAAAAGTGACAAATAATTATGAACATTAGCATAAAGCAAAGCATGGTCTTTCATTGTTTTGCTTGTTTTAGAAGTTAGTTTTCTTGTGCTAGAGGTGATCGAATATCTAGTTTCCATCCTTGCAATATTTTGTACCATCCAAACTTCCAAAGTAGGGCTGCAGAATTTGAGAATTGTCCTTGCCCAAAGTATTAGCTGCAAATGGACACAGACATGTATTTTGTCATATCATTTCGTCCTAAATTGTTTATCTAAAAAATATATTCATAAATAGTTGAATGTAGGCATAGAGACTCACTACATAATGGTTTTCAGCAACTTAAAATACATTGATATTTGGGTTCTGATTATTCATTTCCTATTGTTGGTCCAACTGGATTTTCAGGGTGCTAACCTTATGGGTGCCAACTTAAGTGGAGCTAATCTTGAAGGGGCCAATCTCAAGGTAATGAAAATGTATTATGCCCTTAAGGAAAGCTACTTGAGGGTGTATCCAAGTCTTCCTTTACTAGCAAGCTTGAAATAAAATGTCTGAAGCTTGCACTAGGAAATAACCCTAGAAGAAAATCACCAGGAGATGTTCCAAAGTCATGAAGTGATGCTGTGATGTGCACGTCATGTTTTTGCTTACAAAATATTAAGAAATAGAGATTTGCAAAAGAAATATTACTATGTGGTAATCATCTTAATTGATAGTAATGCTTTCATATAAGGTTTTCTTTGTAAGTATGTGATGTTTGACATGAGTGAAAATGTTTTGACCCGTAGTAAGCTGTGATAACAGTGCACACCCTTTATATTTTCTTAGAACCATGAACCATGACTGTTTGATATGTCTTGTAGAACATATGGTTAACTTATTGTGCATACTGAAGTGTACATTTATGAAAGGTCATTGGCATTTAACTCCAATCCATCTTCTCTGGTGCCTTACCTGACAGTAGATTCAGTTCCTTGTCCTCATTTTGTCATTCAAACTTCTTATCCTACGCTAAGCTAGTCTGATTTGCAGGGAGCTAAGTTGGCCGGTACAAACTTGGAGTGTGCAAATCTTCAACGAGCCTACTTACGAGAAGTTGATTTGCGTGAAACTGTATGTTGTCCTGCTTCCTGCTTGCTTTTTTTCCCCCTCTTTTCAGTCTACCTGAACAGTGAATATTTTACTTTCACTCTGACAAAATTTGGGGTCAGAACTATTTATCTACTTTGTTTCAGTTGTTTGCAAATATGCAGCAGTAGGCCTCCTAGATCTCACGTGCTTTTGTTTTATTCAGTATTGTGCAAGTGCTTATACTGATTTGTGGGGGAAAATACAGAATTTGGTGGGGGAAAATACAGAATCTAAGCTTGTTTCTTAAGATATGTTTTACTTTGATGAACAGCATTTAACTGGTGCTAAGCTTGGAGGCGCAAATTTGCTTGGAGCTATCAGATAATACCAACGAAGAAGCTTATATCCTCTACATTTACAATTAAACTGGAACTGGTGCCTTAGTACCTCGAACGTACGTGATCTTGCCTGCACCAATGGTTGTTCAGGGTAAATAGTGTCTTGGTATCGACTGTAGATAGTCACCCAGCTTTAGTCAGTTGTTGTACACTATATCATTATCACATTCCTATGATTCAAAAATTCGGTGATGAACTGTAGGATACAGCTAGTTGCTAAGTATCATCATGGATAGAAGATGTTCTATACTGACATTCCAAAATATAGGAAAATATGCTGCATATCTTGGGAATTGGGATATTGTTGTGGACAATTGACTGAAAATTTTAGGGGACAATATATATTCGTTAATGCGCATGTAATTTTCTTTTGATCATATTTACTTATCTATTAGGCTGTAGATCATGGTCTCGTGAAGATCGAGGACTTTTTCCTGAACCTGGCATCTGGAATTTCGGATGTTGTAACTAAACTACTACTTGTAGATGCTGCAGAGATCATAGAATTGATCGCATGTTCGTTTGGTGTATAATTTGCTTGCACAGAACATTTACATTGTCACACGTATTCCGAGAGGAAACGTCGGTAATAGGTAGCAATCACCATATGTGTACAAGGTACCGTACGTGTAAGCTACGTGCGGCTTCCGAAACTTACACGTCGTTCAGGCGGCTCACGCATGATCACCTCTTCAGTGTGACGGACCTGCATGGCGATCAATGGTCGGAGAGGCCGAAGATATGTCCGCCGTCCGCCGGCGCCGGCTCAGCCGACGGATCCATCAGCCTGTACTTGGCGTAGAAGCCAGCGGCGGCCAGCAAGGCCAGCACGACGGCGAGGAGCACCGTCCACGACGTCTTCCTCCGGCCCGTGTCGCCAGGCTCCTCGCTCTCGCCGTCGTCGTTCTCCTGGTACTTCTCTTCAGCGTCTGGTGCAGCGGTTTGCTGCGTGGCTTTCTCTTCAGGTTGTGCAGCGGTTTGCTGCGCGGCGCCATCCCCGGCGGGCGCGGCGGCTCCCTGGCCGCCTTCCATGCCGGCGACGGCGGCCTTGGGCTCCTCCTCCGCCGGCGACAGCTTGGGCATGGTGATGTGGAGGACGCCGTCCTTGGAGTCGAACCTGGCGCGGATGTCGCCGGCGTTGCAGTCCTCCGGGACCTGGAACTCCTTGCGGAAGCATTTCCACTGGTTGCCGGAGACCTGCCGCTCGCCGCTTATCCGCAGCTTCCCGTGGTTGTCGAGCTGCACCCTCAGCTGCTCCTTCTTGAACCCTGCATGCACGATCCAAACGGCACATGTCAAACCATGCATTGCATAGTAGTAGCATATTCTAACAAATTAGAGGAATGAATCTTGCTTGCCTGCGGCGGCGAGGTCGATCTGGAGGACCTTCTTGTCGGCCTCCTCAACCAGCTTGTGCGGCGGCACGAAGTTGAAGTACTGCGCGGCGGCGGCCATGGCTGGCTGGTTTTGCACTGATCAGGTGTGTCGATTGATCAGTTGCAGGTGGTCGTCGAGTTGATTTGAGAGGAAGCTGGTGTTTGTGCGCATATATACTGAGCAGGATTTGATTGGAGTGCAGCGCAGGAGGAAGGATTGCTTCGTGGGACGGCGTTTGCAAAGACGCAGGGGGCCGGGGAAGCTTAGCTTGCTTGGTTACTCCCCCTCCCCTCGCCAATATACCTTTTCTTGCCTTCGCGAACCGTTCTATTACTTGTTCTTGTTCTCAAGTTCCAAACACATAAAATATTTCCTGGAATTTCCGGTGGCTTTTCTAAAGGATACGAAGTGCCATTATTTTTCACACCCGAGAAAAGATTTTCTACGTACAGGATTGTCGCCACGGTAAAAAGAACTACGCTGGGGAATCCAAATTTTCGTCCATTCAATACGGCCGAAATCAATGTACACATCCTACCGTTGCCGCCGCGTTTATTTTCACGTAGGATTAATAATCTATTCGGCGGCAACGTGTCTAGTCATTAGTTACATCTGCTAACGTCGTCGTGTTCGTTTATTTTGCCGAACTAATCTGTTCGGATGATTTTACGATCTCTTAGAGAAGTACGTAGACAAGTGCTTTGAAACAATAAGCATCTGATTATAAAGATTGTTTAAGGAAATTTTACTTATTTTAGAAGCCGATGCTTGATTGTAACCAATGAAGTAAAACTGGCGAGGTAACTTCAGACCAGACCAGTCTGACCATTTTTATAAGGCCAGGTGAACTAACAATGTACAACTGGTCTGACCACTGTTTCAACGCCGGTTTGACCATGACGACTATATGGTTAGTTTGACCAAGGTTACAATGCCGATCTGACTGGGGAATTACTGCCCTTAGTACATACCTAGGGGGCATGAGCTTAAAAAGTGATCGAATAGCCGAATTGATTGTCCTAAATTCTGTTGATGCTTTAGGAATTCAAGTTAACAATTGGAGAATTCCACTAGTTAAATAATTTAGAGATCCAAGTGACAGGTTGATAGAAGAGTTCGGCAGTAAGCGTTTGAAAACAGTTAATAGGGAATTACATCGTTGAACCATAGAAAGAATACTTTAAAATATTTAGATACCGGTCAATCTGAGATTGCTATGGATAAAGTGTTTCAAGGCATTAGTAGAATTTATCAATCGGCTTGGGGAATAATTTATTCTGCCAGTTGATTCTCTTAGGTTGAGCAAGTTGATTTATCGATGAATGACTATAATACATTAATGATGGTAGGGTGACCGATAAATGTTTGGAGGTTATGCAAGCGGTTGAAAAGATGAAAAGAGAAGATCCATACCGAGTTGTGTGAATCGTTCCGGAAAATTCTTTCTTTGTTAACACAATACAAAGAGAACGATTTGCAAGACGATTAGAAAGTTCATATGGATAGATATTATCGCCCTAAGACCATGTGTTCTATGCTTTTTGGCTCACAAGCTTGCCAAAAGGCAGGGGGCATGTGTTGACACTCAAATCTGGCACTATGACAAATTTATGGCATGAGGAAGCAAAATTTAGAAAGAGAATCCGAGCCTTATTTATGAGGCCGGTCTGACCACCCTTTGGGAGCCGATCGGACTGGCGGCATATAGGCTGTCGGACCAGCCAGCTCGACGGTCGGACCAACAGCCTAAGTCCGAGTCCTGTTAGAGTTTCTCTTGTTTTTCTTCGGTGCGCACGGGGTTTTTTGAGTCCTAATTGGTCTCTAACCTTACTAGAACATGGAAAAGACTCAGAGAACATAAGACCAACCCCTTTATAAGGGTCATGGCCGATTCAATTGATCACAACCTGAAACCTCCGACAATCGATCAATCGAATCATTCTACTTTTCTACTTTTTAGCTATGCTTCTATTCTACCTAGTACCTAGTTCGTCCATCTTTATTGATTTACACCATAAATTATCCACCTTTACCGCGCGAGTGCAAATTCTTTGTAGGTTTGTCCCATAAACCTTTTGATTCACCCACGAGATGGGTGTTTACCCCCATATTATAACGCTCCCGCCTTGGCACCACCTACAGTGACACCAGAAAGGAAGCGCCGCGGGAGATTGGCGTGAACCAACTCCCATGAAACCGCGTTGCCAGTACCAGTCCCAGGAAACCTTGCTGGTACCCGTAGTCGACGGAGATGTATCACAACAACTATATATATATATATATATATATATATATATATATATATATATATATATATATATATATATATATATATATATATACCTTATAGGAGGTCACACCTTCGGAGCGACTCCGAGAATGTAACCGGCAAGCAGAGAAACAACAGCAGAACGACAGCGCATCAAGAACCAAATCCACAAGCAACGGCTTGGGATTAGGAAAGAGACCCTAATCTTCGCTTCAACTTCACTCTTCTTGAAGGGGGGAGGGAAAGAAATGGACTGAGTACAGACGTACTCAATAAATCACGGGAAAAGTGAGTTATGTAGGCTACCAAAGAAGGCCCGGGTTTATTTTGCAAACCTTTTATTTGAAAATATTTTTAAAACTCTAAGTGTGGGCTTGTCTCAGTGTAACTGGAAGGAGGCTCTCGCCTCGACCTGTCCGCGAATTGCTTTGCAACAATTCAAGAGGACGAGACCTATTTTATTTGATTTGAGTTTTCTGGTTACATTTATTCACATACCAGTAGTCTGAACACGACACCAGCCCAAGGAGTTTGCCCTTATGTAGCTTTTCACCTTGTTCTCATCTATTAGTTTATTTTCACTTTCGTTCCTTCTAGGACGTCATCTCATTTTTTCTCTATTATTTTTCTTTCACTTTCGTCCTGTTCAGGACATTATCCCATCTCATGTGGCTCCTCGAGCCATCCATAATCTCAATCTCAACATGCACTGCTTCCACTCGAGAAGCCTAAACTCTAATGCCATTCAACATCTCGGGTCACACAGCCCCGTTTCAGACCACTCAGGTCATCCATCAGCCACCAAGGCCGATTCTAGTAACGACTTCCATACCACAAATCACTTTCGCAAAGCACTAACAAACAAATATAGGCTAGAGGAATCACCTCGCATTCGCCTGTAACAATGGGCACAGCTGTTCGAACAGTTCACAATCTTTGCAAAGGGTGCACACTTTACCCACACAACGTGAGCTTACTTCCCGCACTCGTCAGCAGGGAAGGTTCGTGACAAGGCCTTTCCAAAGCCTACCCAGGATAGCACGTTGCCCTATAAATGGGTCCTCAAACCAAATACCAGGAACTCATTTCCTATACTCAGGGACATGGGTATATCGTCCTCTTGGCACTCAGTTGATCCCACATTTATTAGTAATCGAACGATCTTATGAACACTAATTACTCGGCCAGGGGCGTCTCATTCCACCCGTGTGATCACACTATGAGATGCTCGGATGAAATTCCCCAATAAAACGGTCCTTATATGTGAATATGAAGCACCACCACACAGGCAGTCACCTTGCATCACGGGTTTTGGCAAACCAATTTTTGTTTCGCAAACACACTGACATCACATGTCGGGTTTTCAAAGTTTTTGAAACCCTATTTTTCCCATATCGACAAACAATAGTGTTGAGGTGGGTCCATCGGAATCCACGCTTAGGGAGCACGGTTACCAAGGTACCACGGGGTAGAGTGACAAGGAAAAGGGTACCAACATCATACAGTTCTTATGCAACTACATGGTAGGTTCGTCGGTTCGTCACGCAAACCGAGGCTGGTCAAATTATCATGCACGCTAATAATGCAATTTTGAAAACAAATCATTTTCAATTTACGAGCAATATGGTCAAGGAGTGACTTGCCTCAATCTTCGTCTTCAAATCCACGCGAAAATCCAACGTCCGACAATACCCGAAACGTCGACTACGCGTGAAACGAGAAAAACACGCAAAACCCTAGGAATAAAGTACTATTATTAATAACTAATAGTGCCATAAGGTATATCTCAATTTTAGAAAAAATTGGAGACTTGAACGGGGTCAATCGGAGTTACGGTTTAGAAGATATGAATTTTTGAAGTTTTAATGATTTTCTAGAATATAGAAAAAGATTTAATTTGAATTTTGGAAAAAGAATGTTCTAGAAATATTCTAGGTCTGACAGGTGGGTCCAATGTCAGTGGCTGGGAGAGAGAGACTGACGGGTGTGGCCCACATGTCATTGGGAGTGAGGGAGAGAGAAGGAGGCAGGGGTCCACATGTCAGTGGGAAAGAGAGAGGGGGCTATGACAAGGAGGGCCCACATGTCATCCATACCGGAGAATAAAAGGGAGGGGGCCCACATGTAAGTGGGACACAAGTTAAATTAAAGATTAATTATAGTTTTTTAAACTGTGTAGGCCCATATGTCAGTGGAAGTGAGAGAGAATAGGAGACTGGGGCCCTTATGTCAGTGAGAATGGGTGGATAGGGAAGTAGGCTCACATGTCATAGCGACATATTTTAAAATGGATATTAGGTTTTTAAATCATGCCAGGCCCACGTGTAAGTGAGATAGGAAGGGATTTAACCATCAGGCCCGCATGTCATACAGTGGAAGAGGCGGGGCCATCGGTCATAGAGAGAGAAGGGAGAGGATGGGGCATGGCTATCCGATGGCATGGATCGACGGCCAACGGCGGCCGGAGGGAATACGGTAGACGGAGGTGCGCCGGAGAAAGGGGACTATGGGAATGGAACAAGGGAGAGATGATGAAGGAGGTGGACGGCTCGGATTATGTGGATGGTGGACGATGGCGGCAGGCGATGGTGGCCAATGGGTGGCGGCAGGGTGGTGCATCATCAACGCCGGTGACCATATGGGGGGCAGAGTGGCTCAGGGTAGGTTGGTTTGGAGGCAGGGAGATGGGAAGAAGCAGGGGAGAAAGAAATTTGGCCCCTACCTTGCTTTTCGGTGAGTTCCCGAAGCTGCAATGGCAGAGAGACAACTGCCAAATTGGGGATTTCCCCTAGGGCGAAGCTCGAATGGATTGAGAGGCACGGGCGGGAGCCATGAGGTGGTGAGGAACTCGGCGGTGGGGTTTATTCGGTCGATTGGGCTCAGGAGGGGTGGAATTAGGGCGAGTCAGAGCGGCGGCAATGGCAGAGAGAGGTAGACGACGGTGAGGCAATGGCGTGGAGTGGTCCTTAGCCTATTTATAGGCAGCGTGTGGCGCAAGGCGACGAGAAAGAGAGGCGGTGCGGCAATGGGGAGTGACCATGGCAGAGATGACACGACGCGACGGGAACTTAGGCCATGTCGCGCACTATGGCCATCATCACGCACCGGTGTTGAGGGAGAAAAAGGAGGAAACAAGGAGGGATGGGCACGGCGAGGGATAGGACAAGACGACACTGGTGGTTGACTTCGGTGTCACTTGCGGAGAAGATATTTTTGTGGCTTGGGATTTTTATCGAGCACGTGGTGCTCGTGCAGGAGTGGTCGGGCGAGGAAACAGGCGCGCGTGAGGAAGGTGATGGTTGACGGGTGGGCCTAGGCCGCCAGGGCTGGCGACGCGTGCACGTGCGTGGAGCGGTGTGCGGGCGGCGGTTTGCGAGGCCTGACACGGAGAGAGGCCAGGTGGGAGAGGCCGCTTGGGCCGGGCGCGGTTGGGCCAAGCCGTGGAGAAAGATAGAAAGGAAGGGGAGAGGAGAGAAACATGGGGAAAAAAAGACTGGGCCGAGCAGAAAGGAAGGAGTACGGCAACCCAATTAAATAGTGGAGTTTGATAATTTACAGGGAATTTCATTTGAAAAGTATTTGGAATATTTGAATTTGATATTTGATACTTGAGTCCCCAAAATTCTGAGAATTTATATGGGAGGAGTTCTTGGCTAGGAGTTGAATATATACACACACATATTTGGATAATTTTGATTTTTGAATGATATTTGAGAAAGGGAAAAGGAAAGGAGGGGATTCAAGAAGATTTTTTTTCTTTATTCAAATATGTGGGAACCTGGTCCAGAGATTTTATTTGAGAAATTTTGAAGAGGTGTTTGAGCTCAAATTTGGTCCATGATTTCACAAAAAAAATTTAGGTTCCCAAAACAGGTATTCAAGGCTTAAAATTTTGATATTTTTGAAAATAGTTTAGAGATTTGGATATGAATTTTGAGGAAGGATAAAGATAGGGAATTTCAAGGGAGGTTTTGAATTTAAAAATTATTCTTGGGATTTGAGCTTGAGGGAACTTTGAGGATTTTTGAAAGGTGTCTCGACTTTGAATTTTCCAAGAAAATTTAGAGAGAAACGTCCAAATCTCGAAATTCGAGTCTCAGGTTCGGATGAAATTTGGAATTGAGATTTTTTAGGGGAAAGATTTTTGGTCAGAGGTTTTAGTGTCTTAAGTAGGGATTTAACTGAGATCTACAGCAGATAGTTCTTAATCACATATAAAGAGCCAAATTTTTAAAATTAGCGTTTTTATTAAAATAGTTTCTAACAGCGCAGAAACCGGGGCACTCCACATATCGATTCAAATCGGCCTAGAGGCTAATTCTGATCTCTAAATCGGCTCCACTAGCCAGTTTTTTATTTCTAAACCTATCTTGGTTAGGAACTTCTCAAGATTAAAGTGGTTAGTGACTCCATAACACCATAAATCTTTATGTGACTCTATCTTAACCAAAAAAGCGCAACACCCATCCTGCGATCGAGAGAGCCCTACTATGTCTCAGGCCCATGGTTAGTGCGTCCGGCCACATCTTGCCCAGATCGACCGGTAATTCAGTACTCTTGCCTTTTTAGGTTTCGGATTTACGGGTTTAAAGGTTTAGGTTTAGTGATTACGTTGACGGGTTTAGGGTTTAGGGGGTCGTGGACGGCGGTAGCAGATGACACGTTGTGCGCAACGCGGGCCGAGGTGGCGAGCTGCATGCGCTCGTGCACGCACACCCATGCACCAACGAACCAGCGAAGTTATAGGCTCATTTCGCTGACACGATCCCGTTCACTCCCACACCTCCACTGCGCCACGCAACACCCAAACTCTGACCCGGCCATGGATGCGGAGGCGGCCGACGGGCGGAGAGCGGCGGCGGGCGGCGGCGGGGCGAGGGGCGAGCCGGAGCCGCCGGGAGTGGGCGGCCGGAAGCACCTCTCCTCCATCGCCAACCACTTGCTGCGCCAATGCTCTCTGTGCGTACTCTGCGCTCACTCGCGCCTTATCCTAAATACCTAGCCAATCCTGTCGTCGATCTCCCCGTTGTTAATCGTCGTAGCAGTTTTGTGTTTTATGAGTGTGTTGTTGTGCTGATGCAAATAATTAAGCCAGGACAAGTGCGTGCAGAACTGTTACTGTCGATTCGAAAGAAGCTGGCGATTGTTTTGCTTCTTGTGAAGTCATGCTTTAATCTTGTACATATTGGTGTGAATCCCCTCAAGATAATGGGTGAAACTTCACTGGAAATCAAGCTGAATTATGGTTGTTGTGCTTATGTTTGGGTATCTGATTTGTCCACATACATTTCCAGGTTTGGTGCGTCGGTGCTCTACAGTAACTAGTACACTGTATTTTTGTTACAAATCTGTAGTTTTCTGATCAGTAAATCCAAAACAGTTTGAATAATTTCAATTCTAAGCATGTCATACTAATCTTTTCGTTATTCTGCTTGCTCATGATTAGCCAATGGCATATGTCCCACTCCCACCAATCTGTTAGTTAGCTTGCAGAAAGACAAAACAAACTTTTCGCATGTTAACCAAACTTTTTCGCGTGTTTTTTTAATAGTTCACCAAAGATCACATGCATATACGCATGTCGCACATCTAAAAATTTAAGCTGCCGATGGAGCTTACTGTCACCGTGTACAGCATCCTGACTCTAATACTGTAGAAACTATTACCTTCGTAATGTTTGACCATTCATCTTATTAAAAATAATTGGTAAAAATATGCAAAAATATAAATCATGCTTAAAGTTTCTTTAATGATAAATAAAATAAATAATACTTATTTAAATTTTTTAAATAATATAAATAGTCAAACGTTATGTCAAAAGTGAACGGTGATATCTGTTAAAAACGGAGGGAGTACTCTGTTTTAGTGCATGCTTGTAGTAGTGCCTATAGCTCCTCTAGACTAGGCATGGCAGAGTAACTAATATGTTCTTGGCGTACAGGACATTGGACAGAAGTGTTGATGAATTGGTTGCAGACTTTGAGCTGGGATTGCAGACTGCTGCAGTGGATAACTATTCAAGAAGACTTGTCGAGTTTTGTAGCCTTCAGGCGCTGCAAGTTATTACATCTATTGATCTGGGAGACAAGATACATGATGGATCGCTTAGTCGGTTCACATTTGATATGATGCTGGCTTGGGAGACCCCCACTCCTTCAGATCAACAAATTACCATGGTTTGTGATTTTGTATATTTGTGTGGGTATGTGTTTGGCTTCTAAACTAACTGATCAATGTGGTAAACATTACAGGAGAGCATAGCTAAAGAAAGAGAAGACAGGAAGGAACCACTTGGAGCAAATGAAGCTGTGATGGGTGATGAGACTTCACTATTCTATTCAGATATCATGCCTCTTCTTGTAAGTGAACTTCATAACTGATTGAATGTGTTGCAGTAAAATTTCTGTGAGCTATTCATTAGTCAAAAATGTTGTAGGTGAATGAAGAACCGACGGTTGGAGAAGATACCTATGTGTGGTTTGGATCGGTATTCCCTTTGGCCTGTGATGTTATCAATGCTCGATTCACGTTTGAAGCGTTGACTGCCACAACAGCTAATAGGCTCCATTATCCTGCTTATGACAAATTTCTGAAAGAAATGGATAAGTATGCTACCCTCCCATAATCAGATAAACACATATTTCCTACCTTTCTGTTGGATGTCACAAATATTCAAATTTACTTTTTCTTAGGTCTTCCGAGTTCTTACAAAAAGCGCCAACTCCAACAGGAACTGAACTTGCTGAGGATGAATTCATTTTGCACATGGAGGGGACAGCAGGAACACAAAGGGTGGTGCGGCACATCGGAACCACTAGTTGGCCAGGTCATCAATCTGATCAAGAGTTCAAAAGGAGTTTATTTTTTTTTATTTCGTCAGGTCCTATTATTTTACATTGCTACTTTGGTGCCCAACATTTACATATGAATGGAATGTTGGTCGTTATACTATGCAGGCAGGCTTACTCTGACAAACAAAGCACTGTATTTTGAGGCTTCCGGAAAAATTTCATATGAACCTGCTTTGAAAGTCGAACTTTCAGGTAGTGAAATAGAACAGCAAGTTAAAACTACTTCAACTGGTCCTTTTGGTGCACCGTTGTTTGATAAAGGCATCGAATTCGAACTGTGAGTTCCATTTACGTTTCTCCCTTTTGTGTTCACATGGAAAACTTACACGGATCATTTTTGTTAGGGTACCCTTTTTGTTATTATACTTAACACTTAATTCCTACCACAAAGGACTTCCATTGTTGGGTTAGACAGTAACCATTCATCTATGCAGACCAGAACCCTTGGTTTTGGAGTTTCCTGAGATGACCAGCTCAACAAGGCGCGATATGTGGCTTACCCTGATAAGAGAAGTAATTTTCCTTCACCGGTTCATATCGATGTACAGCATAAACTCCCCCATTCACAAATGGGAGGTGCATTCAAGAATCATATTGGGGGTGATAAGGCTCCATGCTGCAAGAGAGATGCTTCGGATGTCGCCACCACCTCCTTCTAGCTTCCTAGTATTCTCGCTTTACGATGAGCTGCCTAAAGGTGATTTTGTGCTCGAACAACTGGCGAATAATCTGAAAGAGACGTCAACCATAACTCCACTCAGTGCATCCCATGTGTTCAAGGGTTTGAGCAAATCACATCGGGTATCTTTAAGTGCGGAGATAGCAAAAGAGCATGACAGGGACTCAAGTAGCCATGATCAGCCCTTGGCATCCCTCGAAAACACTATCGGTCAGGTAAGAGACGAGGCCAGGGAAGTCACCATTGCTAACGCTGCTATTGAAGGAATGAAGGAGGAAGGTATCACTGACAGCCTTCTTGTATTGGTGGTATGGGCCATTTCATTCATGTTTATTTTGGTGTTTTACCTAATCAGTCATTTTCATTTCAGCCGTACTGTTTTATTCAAACTTTCATTCAATGGTTCTGATTCCTTTTGATGCAGGGATTAGTAAGCCCCATGAGCAACTTGTTTCCGGTGATCCAAAAGATAACCTCGTGGGATAGACCACTTGTGACTGTCACTGTCCTTGCCATGATTTTGTTGACCATATACAAGTGAGATTTATGCACCTCATTTAAATGATAAACATGTCCTACATTTTACTCTGGGAAACGAACAAGGAACATAAGATACAAATTCCTCTTTTCTTTCTAACATGATGCAGAGAGTGGGTCGGTTTTGCGTTAGCGGCATCCCTGATACTGGCAGCAGGCTTCATGGTTTGGGCTAGACGAAGAAAAATCGGTGCACTATGCTCAGAGGTGATCATCGATGCTTCCTCGGACAAGACAATGATGGAAAGCTTAGTTGAAGCACAACAAAGCCTGAAAAAAGTGCACGAGTACATCAAGACAACAAATATTGTGATCCTCAAGATATCGTCGATCGCACTAGCGAAGTCACCAAAGGTATCATCAATTCTATCACACCATCTTCGGTCACCGATCGATCCTTCCGACATGCCATTCATGTTCATGTCCGGTGAATGTGGCTTTATCTGGTTTGGATAATTTCTCTGCTTTCAGCACACGGAAACGGTGATTTGGATGCTGACAGGGCTGGCGGCGGCGCTGGCCGTGATCCCGTTCAAGTACGTCCTGATCGGGCTGACAGCCGGCGGTTTCATGTCGAACACGAGGATTGCGAGAGCCATGTCGAACCCGCACGGCAGCCGGCGGTGGAGGGAGTGGTGGGAGAGCATACCAGCCGTTCCAGTTCGTGCGGTTGACATGAGTGATCTGTGAAGTGCTCGACGAAATGTCAGCACAAAATCTCCGGTATTGTGCAGCTATGAGGCTTAAGCTTCATATGTGTATGTATTTGCACAGAAACGTTGTGCCATATTGCCATCCTTTTCATTACCTATCAGCTGTGAACACCTGAAGTAAATGGCAAGCGCGGAACAAAGAACTCTTTGTTGAATGTTGTGTGTCGGTCTGAGTTGATGAATAAAAGAATTGTACAATGTGGTGGTGTACAAATTTTTTGGCAGTGCCCTATAGGGTTCGTTCGGTTTGGTACAGTTTCTACTTTGAGATTTTTGTCCTAGAGAAGCTTTGAGATTTTTTCCTATGGAAATAGAGCTGTATCAAACACTTTTGAGATCTTAGACAATAGAGTGGAGTCGTCGCTCCGCTTCTAAAAATTACACTATAAACTTTTAAGATCCCAGATAATAAAGTGAAGCCGTCGTTCCGTTTCTAAAAATTACACTATAGCGTGAAGCGATATTTCTTCGTCCTCAAAATAAGAGCCGTACTAAATAGGTCTATAGATCTAGAGCATATTGGCAATAGAAAACTCGAAATACTGACCTATTCCGAACCAAATCACCATCTGAACTCCCAAGCAAGCAAAAAAGGCTTGTTTTTCAATTTGCCTCTTAATCTCTGATAAGCATAATATGGAGAGAACAACTGGACTAAATTTGTCCCTTAAATCTGAATCACCCAATATAGATCCAACGGTCCAGGATCGCTACCGATCCTACCCTTATAGGATAATAGCGAATATTATAGGGGGGTTTATGAAAAGATACCTCCAATCCAAGGCACATCAATTCGCGCAATGTAGCTCTGATGGTCCATGATCGCTGCCGATCCTAATCTGGATTCTGGAGGGTGTAACGGATAATAGGGAACAGTAAGAGAGGCTTCTGAGAAAAAGTTCATCCACGCCGACTTGCGGCGGAATCTCGCCGCCTCGGCTCCCCGCGCCGCCGCCCGGCCGCCGTGGATACCCGCCGCCTCCTGAGGTGTCGATGTTCGATGTATATGCTCGTTCCTTACTTCAACGACACGGAGAGGAAGACACGAGATGAAGGGTCTATTAGCATTGCTACCCTATCAATTTTTTGGTAGTGCCAAAACTTTTATAAAATTTGGCACTATCAACTATTTGATAGGATAAGTTACATTTGATTATATTTGATTTGCTACTAACATAGAGCCAAAATGAAAAATTACAATGAAGAATGTTCTAGATTGATGTTAAATCTAGCATAGGTATTACCAATAAATTGTTTTCAGTCTAAACTAAGTATAAGTACTATTTAAGCTATCAAACTATTGGTAGTGTAAGTTTTGAAATCAATCCAAATATGACCGAAGAAGCGGGTTTCTCGTCGCTGTGTTTTGCCGCCGTGCCTTTGTTGGTCAAGCGCGGCCATTGTTGCAGGGCGAGGTATCAAGGAAACTCGAGAGCAGAATAGGAGATCATCAGGCTGCGCCTTGCTATCGTCAGCGTCATGGCAATGCATTGTTTCTCTTTGGAGAAGTCTTGCTGTTCTTGGCAACTTGTTTCAGTTGAAGATGCTAAAGGATTTTCCCTGCGGCTATGTCAGAATGTCTCGCATCGCATCTTACTAGTTCTTGATTTGATCATCTGGCCGCAAGTAGTTAATCCATCCCATATCAATTTTCTTCATGTACTATGTAGCTCTGTGCTCTTCAGCCTGACATGTACTATGTAGCAGGCAGTAAGCCATCAACATGAGATTCAGAAACCTTCATGTCTGTTGTCTTCGGAGTCTAGACAAAATGCCAAAATGGCGTTCGGTTTTGCAATTGATTCAACCAAACCTTGTCCAAACGATCTTAACATTCCAAGGAGGACAAGGAAACCTGCAAAACCGTTTGCTAATTGCCATCAAGAACTCGTGTTTCAGGATGACAGAATGGAGGAGCCCCAGACGATGGCAGCATGGCACTATCAAGCGGTTCAGCAAAAAAGAAAAACAGTAAAAGAATATACTAGTTCATTTTACAATTTTTTTTCTTCTGTCTTTATACTATCCACTTAACCAACTTAACGACCAAATGATCTCTCAGTTGGGATTCTTCATTCTTGCATGTTCAGACCCAGACAACACCTTTAAGAAACTTGCTTGCATCCTATTACTAAAATTGTATATACTTAACTTGCTGTAGATATTTTAGCAGTCTGACAGGATGTTCGGAACAGCTTCTGTTTTTAACTTTTTTTCTCAGCACACACTTAACTTTCTACTAGAATTACACACACTTTTAACTTCCTATAGATATTTTATCAAGCTTCTGCTTTTAGTTTCTTCGCTCGGTTTCGTTAGCACACGCTTAACTTTGTGCTAGAATTGCACACACTTAACTTCCTGTGGATATTTTAACAGTCTGAGCTGTCCAAATCCAAACGAACTCTTCCTACGAAAGATTGGGGAAAAAGTTCAGTTGAGTTCAGCGCATGAACAATTTGATGAACCTCAATCCATCCATCCACTGATCCACCCCCACCCACACAAAAGCCAAGGCGACGCGAGGCGCGGCGGCAGACAGAGGCGGGCGGCTCGGCGCGTCAATAAAAGCAGAGCAGCGGGATGCCGCGCCCGGAGTAGAAACCGCCACCATTTCGATCCTTCTCCTCCTCCCAATTCCCCACCTCAATCTCTTCCCCCGCGGCGAGGAGGCGCCACCCAAAACCCTAGCCGCACCGTACCCAACCCCGCCGCACGTCGGAGCGGCGCGTCCGCGTCCGCCTCCGCCGCGGGTGGGAGGAGAGGAAGGGCGACGCCGTCGTCCGTCGGCTCCTCGCCACCGGCGCCGGCGCGGCGGTCCTCCACGTCTGCAATAAATCAGCCCCCGCCTGCGCAGGCGGGGGCGGTTGCCGCTCGTCCCGGAGGTAGCGGCAGCTCACGTGGCACGATCTCGGAGGCGCGCGCACCACCGGCTCGTGGAATTCGACGACGGCCAGCTCGAGTGCTGCGGTCTCCCTTAGCTTCTGCGACAAATCTCCCCCGTCCGCATCGACGCCTCCCTCGCCGCGCTTGGCTCCAGCTCTTCCCCGAGGTAGCAGCGGCGCGTTCCAGGGGGGAAGATCTCGACGACGCGCACCACCTGCTCGTGGACCTCGGCGACGAGCAGCTTGGGCGCTTGCACCTCGATGGACGAGTTCAAAGGCCCAGAGGTGAAGAAGGAGGAGGCCGGCGACAAGGCCGCGCCGAAGGAGGCGGGGGACGGATTCCAGGTGGTGCGCGGTAAGAAGAAGAAGCGGCCCAACGGCCAGGACGGTGGTTCGGCTTCGGGTTCTGGGTCGGGGACGACGATGGCCAAGGACAAGGCGGCCGCTGAGCCGTGGACGAAGGCGAAGGTGTCTTTCCACGATCCCAGCATTCCACGGCCGCAGGATGTGTACGCAATAAGAGTGAACAACTACAATGTGCCATTCGAACATATCTGGCTAGAGCGCAGCGAAGATGGCAGCCGACCTATTCACCCTCTGGTTAGTGTTCGTCTTTTCATACCTAGATTTTTCCTCTGAGCCTTTTCCTTTTCTGTCGCTTGGTGTGTTTAGAACGAGGAGCTAGGAAGCCCTTGATCGAAGTTCAAGACATGATATGACCAAACATTGTTTTACCTTGCTTTTTTTTAGTGTTCCTTTTGTCACTCAAATAAATATTGATGTTTCTTGGCCAAAGATTGAGTCTTGCATGGGTAAGAAATAGTTTTGACCTTGTTTTGGGGATGGCCTACATCTACTTTGGAGTATGATCTTAAGACAGAATGCCTGGGTATTCTTGAAAAAGTACAAGTGGCATGTGTAGAAAGAAGTGGGGAAAGGCGAAGATTTTTTTGATTTCTTGTTTTTGGGATACTCAATGTATTTTTTATTATTATGTTGAAAACTAGCGAAATGTAAGCATTTATGTGTTGACTTCAGGCCTAATTCAACAACAACAACAACAAAGCCTAATTGGTTAACAGAATTAGTATGAATGCTGTTATTTGAAAGAAAAAAAAGGTAGAGCAACCTGTAGCAGGTAAAATTAGTGTTATATTTTGCTTTTGTTAATCATATAGAGTTATTCGAGATTTGTTGTTTATCTTCTGTACTTACTAATCAGTAGTGGAAGGATTGACGTTCTTGCATATCCAATTATCCATGCATGGAATGTGATGTACTATACTCTCGTCTTGCAGGAAAAACTTCCAGTGGAGCAGTTTATTGACAGAAATGTTCCTGAAAGCGAGCCTGTAAAGCCAGTTGATTTGGAGGATACCCCATTTACGCTAGTTGAAGATAAGAATGGTTTAGCGGACTTAGCTAAAAAGTTGAAGAGTGTAAATGAATTTGCTGTAAGCATTTGTAATTAAGTTTTGTTTAACTTTCAAATGAATATATATCATACTTTGTTTCCCGCTTGCATTGTATTAAAGTTCAAGTGCTAGAGTATTTTGTCTTATATAGTATGCATATCCTCCTGAAAAATTTGTTGTCTTATGTAGTATGCATATCCTCCTGAAAAAATTGTTGTCTTATGTAGTATGCATAACCTCCTGAAAAATTTGTAAGCATGCTTCCCTGACATGAGTTCCTAATACTGGATTTTAAGATATGCAAACAAATTTTGTCAGTAATTATCCATAAAATGTTCTGAGTGAGACATAGCTGTAGTTGTTGGACAGTAGTTTTTTCTTTACCGGGTGGCAGTACCTTTTATGATCTGGTACATTAATTTTGACATTCTTATTCTGTGCTGAGTCTATTTTGGATAGACCAGTAGGACTCTACCTTTTCTAGAACTGTTAGACCACTAGCTCCTTAAATGTTTTCATTTTACCTGTCATCATCAGGCTCCAGTCATAAATCCAACTAGTGCTGATATTCTGTAAGGATTAAACAATTTTATGTCCAAATCTGAGAGTTTATATTGTAGCTTTTGACTTAGGATTAAAACAAAAATTGATATATGCTTTACTCTGAATCACACGCTGTTGCCTGTATTGTTTCCCTTTGTTTGCCTTGTCTGACAACACCATTCACTTTTGCAAGAAAGACATCACATAGCTTTACTGGATTCTTAGAAAAGAACTTATTCCATGCTTTCTTTCTTTTGCCTTCTCAGCCTTGTTTGACAACACCATTCACTTGTTTGCCTTGTCTGGATTCATGTTATGGGCATATGTCATGGAATAAAACAACTTCTGAGGCCTTACAATGTTAGCAACTTAAGCTTTTCGGTTCGTCTGTTGTTTTCAGGTTGACTTGGAGCACAATCAATATAGGTCATTTCAGGGTTTGACCTGCTTGATGCAGATTTCAACAAGAACAGAGGATTTTATTGTAGACACTCTTAAACTTCGCATATACATTGGTCTCTACTTGAAAGAACTTTTTAAAGATCCAACCAAGAGAAAGGTTTTTTCTGCATTCTCCGCTTGTTTATCATTTTTTTGAGGGGCAATTGTTTGTCATTGTGAACTCAAAATTTCTGACTACTTATTTCTTCTTGTGCAAAAAGGTAATGCATGGGGCTGATCGTGATATAATGTGGCTCCAACGGGATTTCCACATATATGTTTGCAATCTTTTTGACACAGGACAGGTATTGTGATTAATAGGCTGATAATACTATTTACTAAAACCGTGATTCTTGATTGCACCATTTAATTTACCTCTTTCTTCATTCCCCTTCAAACCTGACCTTGAATTCTCCTTTCTAACTCCAAACAGGCTTCGAGGGTTTTACAGATGGAGAGAAACAGCCTAGAGCACCTATTGCATCACTTTTGTGGAGTCACAGCAAATAAAGAGTACTGCTCATTTACACTACATAAATATCTGCAATGAGTAACCTTATGACCAAAACATACCCCTTTTGTAGATATCAAAACGCTGATTGGAGGTCAAGGCCACTTTCTGATGCAATGATAAAGTATTTCATTTATTTTGGTTTAGTCTTGCCTTGTTTTTCTCTTATATTTTTCACTATTTCATCCAGTTTTATCCACTTGCAAATAACTCCTGTGCAGGTATGCTAGAGAAGATACACACTATTTGTTGTATATGTATGACTTGATGAGACTGAGACTGCAAAAGGAGTCTACATCTGATAACGATCTTCTTCTAGAGGTAAAACCTTAGTTCACTAGTTTTTCCTTTGGTTCTGATCTGATTTTTGAAGTCCGAATGAGTGAGCATGGTTTGGTATATCCTTTTTTTTGCCCTGAATGAAGCTTCATCTAGAACTGCATGTAGAGCTTACAAAATGCCCATCATGCCATCTTGTTCACATAAATTTGCAATCTGTTTGTTACTCATGATTCCTGAATCGATTTGACAAAGAGCATCAAAATGGACATTCTGGTCACTAGTTTTCGGTTATTTCAGGTGCAAAAGCGCAGTAATGAAATTTGTTTACAGTTGTATGAAAAGGAACTGCTGACAGATACATCTTATCTCCATATATACGGGTCTGTATGCTGTTACTCTTAATTAGTTCATTTCGTTCTATCATCTAGAAATGTACTTTTGCTTACCTTGGGAGTTATTTCGTTCACCTTTATAATTTGTGTGAATCTCATTAACTCAAGTGTATTATTACAGGTTGCAAGAACATGACCTGGATGCAAAACAGCTGGCTGTTGTATATGTAAGAGAATATTTTGTTATCTGTATACTTCGTTATGATCATTCTGTGTCAAACTCGAATAGAGCTAGCATTCATAACATTGCATTGGTCCTAGAAATGAACTTGTAGTTGCTATATCTATTGACTGTTGACAACAGTTCTTCATTTTGGCTATGTTCATAAATTTGATAACTTAAAAGTTTCTGAAAGCCCGTATGTTCATGTCATATTTCCAAATAACAAGTTTTTTTTCATACCAATTCAGAGTTATTCAATTTATGCGTGTAATAAACATCTCACAAATCTTTTCACAGGCTCTACATCAATGGAGAGATTATATAGCTCGTGAAGTAGATGAGAGCACTGGTTATGTGTTGCCAAATAAGGCTTTAATTGAGATAGGTAGTGCTGATTTATTTTTGTTGTTATGGCACAGGACTTGATGTATTGGTTTGCCAGTTTGGCTAACTAATTCTTTCATTTCTCCCCCCTTTTGAATTCAAAAGCAAAGAAGATGCCTAAAGATACTGCAGAGTTAAAAAGAATGGTGAAATCAAAATATCCATTTGTTGATGAAAATCTGGACCAAATCGTGGACATCATATGGAATGCAACTGAATCTTCTTATGTCTTTGAAAGCAGAGCTGAGCAACTAAAGAAGGAACGAATGGAGCAGGTGTGTTTAAGCTGATCTTCTGTGTATTTCATGTCTTTTTTTTTTTTTTGCTTTCGAGGATGGTGGGGGAGAATCACAGAATGCGATTTTTTGTGTGCCGATTATTAGCATTGACATTTAAGCAACTTTGGTTGATCCAGCTAGGGGACAGGGTTCAGACTATATCATCACCTGAGATGAAGACCTCTCTGACCTTATCAGGTCCAATTAGACCAATGGATAAGGAAATACTGAACAATAACATACATCAGCAGGTAAGAAATTATTTTATGGTCTCTGGTTTTGGGGTTTCCCCCCTGTATTTATGTAGCTGCATTGTGCAGGCGGCACAGACTACTTTTCAAGAACTGAAGAGACCTATGGCTTTGGGAGCAGCAGGGAATTCAACATCCGGGGGACAGAGAGATCTCTTTGGAGGGTTTTCAGATAAACAGGTATAAGAGAATGCTTGATCTGAGCAATGAAAACATTTAAGTATTCATTTATATGCATGCATGTCATTTTCCTTTTGAATTGTTGTTGAGTTATTGATATAGTACATTCTTGGTCATAGTAGTAAAATGTTTAAAGAATCCTTTTGGTTTAGTTCTGAATGTTGTCTTTACAATAAGTTTTTGAAATGAAAATGTTTGAAGAACCTTCAATTTTTGTTAACCCTTTTAAATTCTTAAGATGTTTGCTCACGTCATTATGTTATCTACTTTTTATGAAGAAAATGTCACCATTTTACCTTTTTCCTGCATGATTTAGCATGGCTTTCCTGAAAATGTTTTGAGATTTTCCCAGTTAGCTTCATACAGGAATTGTAGACTTATGTTTGTTATTGTGCAATTGCAACTTATCAAAACTTTACACAATTGCAGGCTGAGAAGATGGAGAAGGCTAAATCCTATTCAGCCTTTTACTACCCCCAGTTTCCAGAATATAACCCTGAAGTTGGGCACGGCTTTCAATCAATAAACCGAACAAGTGCAGGAATAGCACAGCCTCCTTCTGGGAATAAGGAGAGGGATTTCCAGAACCTTAGAAGACGTCAATCTTTCCCACCTTCTGGTAACATAAGTGATACACACAAGTAATTGCTCTGATTTATGCCTTCAATTCATCCTTCTGTGCAGAAAATAGCGGTAGAGAAAACGAAACTGGGCTGTTTTTATCCGTGCCCCCTCATATGAGAAACCATGCCTCCCTCAGAATTTTGGCTAGACTAACAGAAATATGAGAATAGCCCATACCATTGACAGTAGATGCAGAGCATGGGAAATACCATCTGGATTGGCTTGTGTGTAACAACTGACAAAACATGTGATGTGCAATTGTGAATACTGGAGTTGTACAAGTGGTTATACTGTAATAGTGGTACACATAGCATCAGTATACAAAGACAGAAAAGGAACACATTACATTGGTCTCTTCTTTGTTTACATCATGCCTTGATTCTTTAATTTTTTTTTTGACAGCATGCCTCATATCACTCTGCTGTTTTCGTCACACCTGCCTCATAACACATTGCATCATGATCACTGCTTGACTTTATTGTTTGGACTCGCTGTTTATGAATGTGGGTGCTGTTTCTGTCTATGTTCACTCTCGAAGTGGAACATTGGGCTTGCAGCGGTGAAATGTATCTGTGTCTGCGCCCACCAGGATGAGCCTGGGAGGCAATGGAACATGTCAGTTAAAGTTGCAGGTTATGGCACCGGTCAAATCACGGCGCTCGCAGGAGCAGTAGTGATCATCGTTCTGGCCTGCCGTTTGTTTCCATTGGCAACGCCTGTTCGAACAAGGCGTTGGCCCATGTGATGCCAACGGGTTCCGTCCTGCTGACCACAATTCTCTCATACGCAGGTTTCAGATTCTAACTAGTCGATTGATTTATCACAGTTCTGTTCTGCATCAATTATTGTTAGATGATGAAATAATCTTGGTTATGAAATAATCTTGTCTGCAACCACACAAATCGAACAAACGGCAGCTCATGTTAGCCGAAGCAAGCAGAGAGCTGCTCCAGATTTGCAACCTGCGCACTTCACAATCAAGTTGTCTAGCTGCAATTTGCCCTTGCATTGCAGGTCCATAATTTCCATTCCCCTTCCACTGCAATATATAGCCCACCAACCAACGCAGCCACCAACCCTCCGATCCCGACGCAGCCTCTGCTATAGATCCCGTCCCCTTCCGCACTAAGCCCAAAAAGGCCAAAACCCTCTTCCCCTCTCCTCTCCTCTCCATTCCGCCGCGATGGCAGCCGCTGACGCCGCCGCCACCCCCAACTCCCTCCTCCTCCACCGGCCCAGCCCGGCGGCACCCAAGGTGGCCGCGGCGGTCCGTCTCCCCGCCCGCGCTGCCAGGATCTCCTGCACGGCTGTGGCTACGCCCTCGCCGTCCTCCCCGGCCGCCGCCGCCACCGACCGCGGGGTCTACAACTTCGCCGCCGGCCCGGCCACCCTGCCGCTCGCCGTCCTCCAGAAGGCGCAGGCGGAGCTCGTCGACTACCGCGGCTCAGGCATGAGCATCATGGAGATGAGCCACCGCGGGAAGGAGTTCGACGCCGCCATCAAGAAGGCCGAGGCCGACCTCCGCGCGCTCCTCGCCGTGCCTGACACCCACGAGGTGCTCTTCCTCCAGGGCGGGGCTACAGCCCAGTTCGCCGCCGTGCCGCTCAACCTCTGCGCCTCCCCCTCCGACCCCACCGACTTCGTCGTCTCCGGCTCGTGGAGCGACAAGGCCTTCAAGGAAGCCAAGAAGTTCTCCGCCGCCTCCGTCGCCTGGTCCGGCAAGGACGGCAAGTACACCTCCCTCCCGCCCTTCGACGCCATCAAGCAGAACCCGGAGGCCAGGTTCCTCCACATCTGCTCCAACGAGACCATCCACGGCGTCGAGTTCAAGGACTACCCGGAGCCCAACAACAAATCGGGCATCCTCGTCGCCGACATGTCCTCCAACTTCTGCTCCAAGCCGGTCGACGTCTCCCGCTTCGGGGTCATCTACGCCGGCGCGCAGAAGAACGTCGGCCCCTCCGGCGTCACCATCGCCATCGTCCGCAAAGACGTCATCGGCAACGCGCAGCCCATCACGCCGGTGATGCTGGACTACAAGACGCACGCGGACAACGCCTCCCTGTACAACACCCCGCCTTGTTTCGCCATCTACATCTGTGGCCTCGTGTTTGAGGACCTGCTCGCGCAGGGCGGCCTCGCCGAGGTCGAGAAGAAGAACGCCCACAAGGCCGGCATCCTGTATGACACCATTGACGCCAGTGGCGGGTACTACATCTGCCCGGTGGAGAAGTCCGTGCGATCACTGATGAATGTGCCCTTCACCCTTGCCAAGGGTGGAGACTTTGAGAAGCAATTCATCGCCGAGGCGGCCAAGGAGGGAATGGTGCAGCTCAAGGGGCACAGATCGGTCGGTGGCGTGCGCGCCTCGATCTACAATGCCATGCCACTCGCCGGTGTGGAGAAACTCGTCGCATTCATGAAGGATTTCCAAGGCAGGAACCCTTGATTGGTTTGTGGTTATGATATTTTGATACTGCTTCAGTAGGAATGGTCTGTTCTCCATAACATAATTAGGCTCTTTGCAAGAGCTGCTTTGCGCATAAGAGATTTCGATCCATCTGTTGTACTGGTATGGTAACTACTTCGCGATGCTGCTTCTTTTCCTTGTGTTGATGGGATCTTATTCCCATTCCGTGCCATTGAATGTTACTATGGGAATAAAGGTAGATTGTTAGTTATCTGAGGAGTATGTGATGCTGCTGCGTGATTTATTTCTTATGAAAAGTGTACAATCTCAAGTTTGGTACCAATTCTTCTCTCAAAACGAAATTTTGGTTGAGCTCTTGTCTGATCATTTCTGGTTGGTTTTCTTGTGTTACCATTTCCTCATTCAAGAAAGATTTGTGGACAACTGTTCATTCGGTTTAGGTTTATGTAACATTGTTCTAGCAGAAAATTCTTTGGATCTGGGTGCAATGTTAAACTCCTTTAAATATCCAGTCCTCCAGGGTTGTAATTTCAGATAGATTTGGTTCATGTTGAGGGCCAAGTAGAGACCAGGTTGCTATAAGTATTCGTATTTCAGTGGTTGGTGAGCGCTTGAGCCAGTGAGCCCTTGAGAGTTTGGTGATGAAGAGTATTTTTGCTGGTTCTTGTGTCTCAGTCTGGACTTGGCTCACTGAGCTGAAACGTTGAATCAACAAAAGGAGATGAGGGTGACAGCTGTTTGTTGCAAACCAATAAACAAATTTCTCATAACTTTGAAATTTCAAAGTGCACGTTTGGTAAAATTGTGACTAATACCAGTTCACAAGATGTTGCACCTGACCTTGTTCTGTCAATATTTGAAGTAGAGTAGCAATAAACCTTTTGAATACCTTCACATGCCAAACCTGTAGTTCTCCATTTGATAATGTTTTTTGATTGTGTTTGTACCATAAAATTGTGAGTTGTTTGAGCTTGTTAGGTTGTTTTCCAATCCAATGCTGATCCGTTGATGCATCTTTTTTTAAAGAGACGTGAAGAATCCCAAGTGCATTGTTTGGCTTCTGAATCTTCGGCGTTTTCAAGGGATCAGGATCAGCTGCAGTTGCAGCTTTGGCTGCAACTTTAGCTGTCATTACCATCCATCCATTCAAGAAAGAACCAACGGCTGGATCAAGGCCTTCTACATCCTTGTTGTGATTTGCTGTGTAGATATTGCTATTTAGTTATTTGATGAGACAAAGTTAAAGAGGCACTGTGCACAAATATTAAAAGGGAAAATATATCAATTAGTTTCAGCAGATATATCCAAACTTAAACATTTGACACCCACTATTCCTAATCCCATGAACAAAAGCTTTCATGTCATCCTATAGTTGACTTGTTTCCACGTATAACTTGCAAACAAAAATCATAAGCAACTATGCAAAAATATGGTTCAATGTTTTTTTTTGTCATGCTTAAATAAAATTATAGTGCAGTAAAGCTAAAATTTGCTTATGCAAAATTAAAGTAACAACTACTAATATGTTTTGGCCTAAATCAACACATGCAAACCATAAAAGATGTGTAAGTATAAAATCCAGCGTATTTATATTCTTAATATTTTTCTATCTACCAGTTAATTCCAAGTTTTATCTCATGTTCCTTCTTGAAAAGGAGGGGAAATGAAGAATGAAACATGCTCTTAATCCAGTCGTAGGTTCCTTGTTGAATGGCTGGATGGTAGCGACTGCTAAAGTTGCAGTCAAAGCTGCAACTGCAGCTGATCCGGATCCATTTTCAAGTGAGACGATCACTAAGTCCCCTACGAGGTTGCACACGCAAAATGAAAAACATTATTAGTACATAATTAATTAAGCATTAACTATTAAAAACTTGAAAAAATAATCTATTTGTTTTTTAAGATACTTTCATATAGAAAATTTTTTTAAAAAACATACCTTTTCATATTTTAGAAAACGAGTCATAAGCCACAAGGCACAAGCTCAAAAGAACAGTGTCTAATGGGGTGTTCGAATCAGTTTATGTGTGTGTGACTTATAAGCCGTACGTAAAACAAAAAACGTCATTAGCGTATGATTAATTAAGTATTAACTATTAAAAATTTAAAAAATAGATCTATTTAATTTTTTAAGATACTTTCATATAAAAAATTTTTTAAAAAATATACCATTTTATATTTTAAAAAACATGCTAACAAAGACCGAGAGAGAATCGATAAGCTACAAGCTGGCACCTAGACCTAAGCTACTGCCACTTGGTTAGCATATGACATCATCGATGATTAATCCCCGTTTGGACTCTTCGATTGGTATTGTTAGTCTATTCGGCTGAGTGGATATTTCTGTGGCAGCTTTCTGAATTTCTATCAGAATTTGAGATCTTCTGTTCATTTTTTTGCTGTGCTTGAAGCCAAAATAAGTTCAACAAATGTTCTTCTGCTTGCCTAGCATCACTATCAGAAGTATTTAGTATTTAGAGGGATATTAAGATAGCATTAATCTGTATCGCGTTCCTTTTTTAACTACCTTATACTCCAACAATCAGAAGCAAGAGAAGGTCCAAAAATTAAGAACACCTGCTAGCTGCTGTTGGTTCTAATTTCTGAATCTTCAGAAATCAATTAATCCAATTGTGACAGAATTTTTAATTCGGCCCAAAGTGAATGGTACATTGAATCGTAGGCCCAAATACTAATAAGAGAAGGCCCAAAACGAATTTTTACTGTTACTAATTTATTTTTTTTTAATTTACAAAACTAATTTTCGATTTGAATCATTTGCAAAACTAGTCTCTTGCCGCCCTGGGCCACGGCGGGATTTAAAAACCGCCGTGGCCCAGGGCGGCGAATGGCATCCCCGTCACTCGGGGCTAACGGCGCCGGCCGCCGTTAGCCCTGGGGAGGCCACGTGGATTCGCCGCCCTGGGGGACGCATTCGCCGCCGTCCCCTAGGGCGGGTTATAGCCATTCGCCGCCCTGGGGGAGGGCGGTTTTTTGCCGGCCCCTATAAAATCCCTTCCTGCAGTCGCCGCGCGTCATTTCTCCCTTCCGCCTCCAGCGTTCGTCCAATAGAGCTGAGGGAAAGGAGGAGAAGTACAGCGGCGAAGCCCTCACAGATTTTTTAGCCGAATCCAGGTTTTTTTTTATCTCCCTCTGTTATGTACTCAATTTTTTAGACAAATGTTAATTAGTAGTAGACTTGTAGTGTAATATCCGATATAGTATGAAAATATTAGCGGTTTGGCATAACCATCGTTAGTGTTAAATTTATTTGGCCGTACTAGAAGAACATAGCGGAGAAGTAGTAAATTGTAGATATTTTAAAAATAAATATGCTCCGCCATGGCCATCGTTGGTATACGTCATTTTGACACGTTAGATAAACCTAGCGTATAACTTTATTAGCGCCGCTGGGTCAGTTTGTAAAATATAGAAACGGTAATGGTTTGACTCATACGTATAGCCTTTTATGGAACGAATATTGATTAGTACAGATTAATAAAATCTTTTTTTGAACAGAAATGACAAATAGAGTTGTATTCGCGATATATCACGGTGAAGGAAATGTCAGACAAGGACAATATGGGGTAGATTTATCGGAGTTCAACGTAGCACAAAAGGGAATTATAGCTCCAGCTGAGAGAAGTTTTCCTGGAGTTTACAATTGGTTAATGAGGGGATTCGGAGTAGATCCTCAAGTAAATGCAATTACGGTGTACGCACTGGTTAGCTGGGCTGTGGAAGGTTTTTGGTGGGAATTGATGCCAATAGATTCAACGGCCAGCTGGGTATTTTTTGTGGAGAGTGCACTGCAGCGAGGATGGGCACCGAGCATCCTAGTGGTAGTGCATGACGTGGTCAGCATTGATCAGGCTGGTCCGAGTACAGCGGAAGGGCCCGATGAAACAGGGGAGCAAAATGAGGCAGAAGACGAGGGTGCCGGAGAGGAAGGAGGCCAAGAAGACATGGGACCGGGGGGGTTTGCAGATGAAGGGGAGAGACACCCAGGTCTAGTACAGGAGATGGAAATTGAAGACTCAGAACCTGAGCATATGGAGGATGATGATTCTTCGGAGGACGATGTACACGCGGCAGAATGGGACAACGAGGACTTCTCCGGACTCGTTGTCTCAGAGGGGCACACCGTGGCATGAGAGTATCAGCAGAATGAAGTGGTGCAAGGCGCTAGATACGCCGAAAAAGCACAGTTGACAGAGGCTGTGAAGATGTGGGCCGTGTCACTTGGGAGGGAGTTCTGGGTATCAAAGTCCACAAGATCGGTGTACGAAGTGAAATGTGCAAGTTCAAGCGATGGATGTCCATGGAGGATGTACGCATCCAGTAAGAAATATGACGACTGTTGGTCCGTGTCAATCGTGACGGAGCACAACTGCCATCTTCCGGGTGTTCAGAAGTACCACAAGAACATATCATCTGCATTCATCGCTTCAGAGCTGTATTATACTGTTGTGGAGAACCTCCGGTTCGAGCCTAAGTCAATTATCAGCCGCATCGAGGAGAAGTACAAGTACACCATTACATATGCCAAGGCATGGAGGGCCAAACAGAAGATAATTGAAATGAGATTCGGTAGTTTTGAAGCTTCGTACAATAATTTGCCTCGTCTACTGCAAACCATCTGTGCGAGGAATCCTGGCAGCTACTCCGAAATCAAAAGTTTCCCATCGTTAGCAAGTCCTGGACAGAGCGTTCTTCAGCGGGCCTTCCTCTCTCTGCAGGCGTGCATGTTTGCATTTGTTCATTGCAGGCCCATTCTCTGCATCGACTGCACGTTCCTAACTGGAAAATACAGAGGGCAAATGTTGACAGCAATCGGAGTAGACGGGAACAACCAAGTGTTGCCAGTGGCCTTTGCCTTCGTCGAGAGCGAGAACACAGAGAGTTGGTACTGGTTTCTGAAGCTGGTTAAGGAAAAGGTGGTGGGGATGAGGCCAGATGTATGTCTCATACATGACCGTCATCCAGGGATGCTACGTGCAATTCAGGAGCTGCGAAACGGCTGCGCAGACAAGGGATACCCTCCGGTGTGAGAAGATGTGAAGAGCAGATGGTGCATGCGTCACATGGGCGCAAACTTTTATAAGCAGTTCAGAAACAAGGAGCTGATGGCCATGTTCAAACGTTTGTGCGCCCAGAATCAACAGAAGAAGTTCAATGAGCTGTGGAGGAGACTTAATGAGCTGACAGCCAAATATAGACGCGAGAGTTCTGCAAGACCCCCAGCTAGAGGTGTTGACGGCCCTGAAGCTCTAGATGCACTTCCCACCGATGACGGTACATTCAGAAGGAGGCCCGGTTTCTCGGTTAGCAGATTTTCGCAGTGGATCGAGCACGAGCCGAAGGAGAAATGGGCATTACTGTACGATGAAGGTGGAGCAAGGTACGGCATAATGACCACGAACCTTGCAGAGGTGTACAACTGGGTCATGCGTGGTGTTCGGCAACTCCCCCTTGTTGCCATCGTGGAGTTCATCCTACATAAAACACAGACGTACTTCCACGACAAGTGCAGACAGAATGGCCCATCTATGGCCGATGGAAATCTTTGGTTCGGCACCAAAATGACACAGTACCTTGAGGACAAATGCAAGAAGGCAAGAGAGCACCGAGTCCGAGTGCAGGGCACACGAGAGCGTAGATTTGAGATATTGTATGCCGACAGGTCCAGGCGTGGCATATTCGCAAGGAAGCCTATACAAGAGTGTGTCTTAAAGGAATATGGGACATGCACGTGCTCCTGCCGGAAACCAAGCTTGTACCACAAGCCATGTTCTCATGTCATTGCCGCTTGCGGGGAGTACGGCATTGATGAACGCCAATATGTGTCTCCGTACTTCAAAAAGGAAGCAATTATGCATACATGGAGTACCGAGATCTTTGGTTTCGGCATCGTCGGCACTTTCACTGAAGACACAAGTCCAATTTATTACATCCCTGACCCGACGAAGGCAAGGAACAAGGCAGGCCGACGTCGGACACGGAGGATACGCAATGATATGGACGAATCCGAGGCCGGCGTTAGCGCTCAACGTTGCAGTAGGTGTGGAGAGGAGGGACATACCTACAAGAAGTGCACGAAAGACGCCGAGGCCCCAAGTGCAGCGGAAGTTCCTATGGAAGGATCAGGCGCCGACGGAAGGCGGCCAACTGGGGAAGGCACCACTGGTAGGCAGCGTCGTCGCAGGCGTCCTCGTGCACCTTTGGGTTATGTTGTCTAGTATAGCCACTCGTTGATGATGTAATCTCCCTGTAATGTGTTAATTTTCTGTTAATTTTCTGACTATAATGCACTATGTTTAATTGAGCTAATCCGTTCCGCTTCTTTTTCCTTGCAGGTATGGACTACCAGACGCCTGAGCTGCTAGACCACGCCACCGATCAGTCCCACCGGTCGTTTCTCTCGGCGGTGCAGAACCTCGAGCTCGGTACCTTACGTCCTCGACCTTCCAGGCGACTACTTCCCGTGGACGACAGGTTCACGACTAGGTACGTACGAACGTTGTACTGTGAATCTGTATATGTCAACTTACTAACTTGTTTTGTTTTGATTGTCAGGTTGCGGGAGGCAGGCCTTCTGCCGCTGTGTAGGCTGGTAGCAGTCGCGGTGGAGCCGAATGACCCGACGAAGAAGTGGGGTATCGACCGGTCGCTGCTCACAGCTCTTGTGGACCGGTGGAGACCGGAGACGCACACCTTCCACCTCCCGTGCGGTGAGATGGCCCCCACGCTGCAGGACGTCAGCTTCCTCCTTGGGCTGCCTCTAGCAGGCGATGCGGTGGGGCCAGCTGACGGACTCCAGGCATGGCGAGAGGAGATCAATGGTAGGTGCCACGCGCAACTAACCACGCATGTCCTGCTGAACAGGCGGACGATACTAGGCAGGTCCACACGGAGCTGGACCTACTGCGGCAGCGCCTACAGGCTGGCATCCCTCTCACACAGCAGGAGCAGACGATCACGTTCGACCGGATGTGCAACACGATGCGCTCGGTCGTCCGTGCTCTGAGTTGTCGCCGTCCCGATGCAGTCCCACCGATGCAGATACGTATGCGAGGTCCCCATGGTGAAGGGACATCGGCAAGAGCGGCGGGTTCTGCAGGGGCCAGTACGTCGTGGGGAGCAGGTCCTTCTGGTACCGCCGGAGGATTGAGGTCGGCAGCCTCCACGATCGGGCGAGGATTGTCAGGTACGTCAGGATTGAACCTATTCTACATAACTAACTGCACTTTTTATGCGATTAACGCAAGATTTTCTTTACCAGACCCACGCAGCGGATCTCACCTCCACCTGGGGGACACTGGGCGGGGATCTGCCCCGAGCACCTCTGCATGGATCTCTATCGAGGACGACCTCCTTCCGGAGCAGGACGTGATCGGGTCGTCACAGCTCGGAGGTGCACCGCACACACAGCCGCACGACGCCGGTGCTTCCCCTACTGCTCAGGCGGTCCGAGCTACCCGTGGGGTACCGGCGGACCGCCTGACGTACTCGCGCGGGCACGTGCGAGCGCAGCCTAGGAGGACGAGGAGGCGTATGACCTAGGGGCTATTGTTGTATTTATTTATTTATAGGTCTCGCATTACTTGTTTAAATTTGTCATGTCCATATTCACCTCCTGTAGACTCGATCCCATCCTTCAGATACATTGTACTGCTAACAATGTAGTCTCGCTTGTTGTATTTCGTACTATGGGTGTCGCATTCATCATGCTGCAATGCGAATGGCTCGCATCTACCTATTATCATGTCATTAAAACGGACCGGTCTATTACCATGTCATTAATTAAGTTTTACCAAAAATAAACTTGAAAAAATGATCAGCACGATTTTACAAACCAACGCCCACCATCGTCGGATTATAAAAAAAAACTGTCAAAAACATACCCTAAACCACGATTAAAACTAAATTTTGTTAAGCGTGTAGGCGAAAGACGGGGAGGAGTGGATTGCGAGTGCCAATCCAGACATACGAGGAGTGGAATGCGAGTGGCGATCCGGGAATACCTTCAGTTTGACAAGTTCTTTTCACGACGTGAACAATATATGATATTTGGTTTTTTTAAAACATCGACTCAATAAATGCAATGGCACAATAAATAGAATTTAAGAATTTAATTTTGACAAATAAATTTTTAAAAATTTTGGGGTTAAAAATTAGCAACAAAATTTTCAAATTTGGTAATTTGCAAATGGCTCCAGGGGGCCGAGGCCTGGGCTGGGCAATGGTCCGATCGGGAGGGAACGGTTCGATCGGACGGTCCGATATCTAATCGGACGGTCCGATCCCTATGCGGACGGACCGTCCGATTGCTGGGCGGACGGTCCAGTGGATTCGCCGCCCTGGGGGACGGCGGCGAATGGGGCGGCGAATCCACATGGCCTCCCCGGGGCTAACGGCGGCCGGCGCCGTTAGCCCCGGGTGATGGGGATGCCATTCGCCGTCCTGGGCTACGGCGGTTTTTAAATCCCGCCGTGGCCCAGGGCGGCAAGAGGCTAGTTTTGTAAATGATTCAAACCGAAAATTAGTTTTGTAAATTAAAAAAAATTAAATTAATAACAGTAAAAATTCGGCCCAAAACAGTCTCCTCCTAGGCCCAAAGCTTCCGCCGTAATGGGCCGTGACAGCCGGTCCGGCCGACCAGACGAGACGCGGGCTGACCGCGCCGCGGTGTGCGTACATCGTAAGCAGCGGGCTCCGCCGCTTAAAGGCTAAGCTAAATTACTCCCTTATAAACCCTTTCCAAGTAAGAGGCGAGGTAAAAAAAAAAAAAACTTAGCCTTAAGCATTCGTCTCTCTCCCCTTCTCGGTTGCTCTCGATCTGCTGCTGCGGCGAGATGGCCGACGGCGGGAAGGCGACGCCGGAGAAGAAGTCGTGGGCGGACGTCGAGGAGGAGGAGGAGGCCAAGGCGAAGGCCGCCGCGGAGGCCTCGGCCTCGTCTTCGGCCAGCGAGCCGGCGGTGGACGCGCAGGCCAAGCAGATTGAGGCGCTCTCGCTCTCCGTGCCGGAGGAGGATGGGGGCGGCGGCGGGGGGGACGACCAGGGCCCGCCCCTCCTCGACGACACCGATGAGTCCCAAATCCAAGCCGTAAGTTCTGCGCTGCTTCCGCCGGCGCTAGCGCTGGCGGCCAGTCTTTGTAGCTTCCTAGGGTAGTTGATCGGTTGATTGATTCGAGGTGGTTCTGCTCAGGTGACGTCGGGAGGCACGGTGTACGAGTCGGCGGCGACCTTCGAGGATCTGAAGCTGACGCCGGAGCTACTCAAGGGGCTGCACGACGAGATGGGGTTTAGCCGGCCGAGTAAGATCCAGGCTGTGACCCTCCCCATGATCCTCACGCCGCCCTACAAGGACCTCATCGCGCAGGCGCACAACGGCTCCGGGAAGACCACCTGCTTCGTCCTCGGCATGCTCAGCCGCGTCGACCCTAGCCGGAAGGTCCCGCAGGCCATTTGCATCTGCCCCACCAGGGAGCTTGCCCAGCAGGTTGATTGAGCAGCCATACTTTTATGTTCTAGTATGTGGATTTTTCCTTGTTATGGATGTGCACCCTGTAATGTACTCAATTTGTTTGATTGCTGTTTGCAGAATAAGTCGGTGCTTATGAGAATGGGAAAATTTACTGGCATTACCTGTGCCTGTGCGATCCCACCAGCTCAGAAAGATTATGTGCCGATCTCTAGAATGCCTGATGTTACTGACCAGGTGGTGATCGGCACTTCTGGGACGCTTATCAAGTGGATTACTAATAAGAAGCTGAAGACAAACAATATCAAGATACTTGTTTTTGATGAGGCAGACCATATGCTTGCTGAGGTATGGTTGAATTTTATTGCCGTTTCTCTATCCAAAACATGTGTGTGCCCAGTGTTGTTCTGTGTTAGTTATTAGGATGCCTTGTAAAGTTGTTAGGGACCTTTGGGTTAGACCTTAATCTTACGGAAAGTGATAGTTGATTATTTCCATTTCCAAGCTCTATGGTAAACATATAAGCTTGATTTGTTGTAAGAATTATCTTTTTTCCTTGGCAAAAATAACGGTGGCATCATGATGATCGATTTTCCTACTCGAAGTGACATATCCAAGATTAGCTACGGCATGTATACACAGTACATCGAGCGCTGGTCTAGTATCCATCCTGGGAGTGCAAAGCAGTTATATTCTATTTTTTCTGTTGATTTGCACAGTGTTGCATTATGTTCACTATAAGCAACTGAAATAACTGGTCTTTTTGTGTTACAAAGTGGGTCTCATTGGAATATGAAAAGGGTTCATGATTTTAAAAATTCCTATCTTTGCCACTGGTTTTGTGCAGGTCTTGCATTAGGGTTTAGGCGAAAAAATAATGAATTGGTCCATTATCATTACAAAACAGGTTTGATTCGAATGGGAAAGCACTTCCATGTTTTTGTGGATCAGATGATATTAGCTCCTAAAGTAGAACTATATTGGTCTTTGCATATGTATTCTATAGTTTAAAAGGATTCATTCATATGTTGATGTTTTACATTTGGTAGGACATAATTCCTTGCATGACTAAGCATTTCTTTTCAAATTATATGTTGCTTGTATGCTTTATAATTCATATATGCTTATGTGCTGGATGAGTTTCTGTATATGATTTAGCAGCTTTATGTTCATGCAATGTAACTCTACATTATAGATTTCATAAGTCCAATTTCTTATGATGGCGAATGCATTCTTGCAGGATGGCTTCAGGAGTGATTCCGAAAGGATTATGAGGGATATACAGAGAAGTGCTGGTGGCTGTCAGGTAACATTTTTCTGGTCACATGAAACAGCTTGCATGCTTCTTATACAAGATGATCTGGAATTTTTTTGAAGAAACATCTTCCTACAGTCTGCAAGTATATATTTACATGTAGTTGCTTATTAAAGAACTCCAACCAATGCTAACGATGTAATTGGATAACCTTGCTTGTTTGCAAGTAGCAGAAAGAGGATCTAATTTTTAAATTTTTGGTTATTGCTGATGTTATTGATTTAGTTCAGTTTTGCAAGATCGTTCAGATGACCCCAACATACTTTTGAGTTTTAAACTAGTAGTGTCCATGCCATGTTATCATGTGTGGAGTTGATTGTCCAATGTGTGGAGTTGTTATTTATTATATTTGAATTGATGGATGTCAGGTGCTTCTCTTTTCTGCGACTTTCAACGAGAGAGTTAAAGATTTTGTTACAAAGGTCATTAAGGATGGGAATCAAATATTTGTGAAGAAGGAAGAGCTTACTTTGGAAAAAGTCAAGCAATATAAAGTTCAAGTCCCTAATGAAAGGGCAAAAATAGAAGTCATAAAGGACAAGATTTTTGAGTTTGGTCAAAAAGTTGGACAGGTTATCATATTTGTTAGAACAAAGCAAAGTACTAAGGATGTCCACAATGCTTTGACATTAGAGGACTATGTATGCTCCTCGATTCAAGGATCCCTTGACCAGTCGGAGAGGGAAAAGATAATACAGGAATTCAAAAGTGGGTACACCAAGGTTCTTATATCAACTGATGTTCTTGCTCGAGGTTTTGACCAAGCACAGGTACTATTTTTTGTTCATTGACTTTATACAAGTGCAAAGCTTATCTTTCTAATATTCTTCCTTTGAAAGGTTAACCTCGTCATCAATTATGACATGCCAATCAAGTTTGGCACAAGAGATGAACCTGATTATGAGGTGTACCTGCACAGAATTGGCAGAGCTGGTCGCTTTGGCCGAAAAGGTAAAATTGTTTCTTTGGTCCTTTTTTTCCAAAAAGAAAAATGCCAGCGGTTAATAGTTTAATGTCTTGTAAGTCAAATATTTTGTTAATAAATAATGAGAAATAGTCAATATCAAAGGCAGATCTGTAAGAATGTTGATCAAAATTTGGCTGATAATCCTAGTTTTAAGAGAAATTAATCAATTTGGGGATAGTCATATCTGAGCAAATAAGCTTGCCTATCTCTAGTCGAATACATAATGTATGTGTCTTAGCTGAACCTGAGCTTTTGAACCCTTGAACAGTTAGTGTAGTTTTGATAGGAGATTTTTCCACTGCTTTCTGAGGATAAGATAGAAAGACCTATGAGTGGTTTGGTCAATTACACCAGGTCCTCTTTCTATATGGGTAATGATGTGTCTTCTGGGGCTTATAATCTAATTTCGCTGGACTTATTTCGTGGTTTATGTGTTTCATATTGTTAGGGCTTGTATGCTAAGCCTACCGAATACCTAATCAAATTCAGAGGCCTTCTATATGTTACCGTGCATATTTTGCAGCTTATATTCTTAACTTAGTCATTGCTGGTGCAGGAGCTGTTTTCAACTTGCTGTGTGGCGAGACAGATAACACTGTGATGAGAAAGATCGAGGACTACTTCCAGCACAGAGTACCTGAGGTGTGTAACTGCGAGATGCATATGTTTGTATTTTGTGTTCCTAAGCATTAGCTTATTGTGTGCTATTCATATGTAGGTTCGCAATTGGCAAAGTGAGGAAGATTTTGAAAGAGCTCTTAAGGATGCCGGCTTGGTTGAGTAACACCATCGGAAATATGTCATTGGATGCGCTCATCGGTTGGGACGAATGCGCGTGATTTACCAGCTGAGCCAGCTGCTACAGCAAAGCAATCGAGCTTCTTGAGCTCATCCTTGGTTGTCTTGTACCGAACGTTATAATGTCAAGGGTTGTGAATTCTGTTAAAAGGAGACCACCGATTTTGGTGATATGAGCTTATACGAAGCAAAGGTGTTCCTTCGCTATTTGGTTGGAGTAGCGCCTGTTGCCAGGACTAGGGCTACGCTTGCATTTTATGTTACATCGTGTACTTATCTGGACCTGTTTGGTTTATGGCTTTGTCGTTGAGATGCGTGTACTGGTGTACGCTACTCCCTCAGTCCCAAAAAAAAAAACCAACTTCTAGGATGAATCTAGAAAAAAAAACTGGAAATCTCTTTCTGCGTCAGCTGTGAGTGTATTTTAAGTTGCATGTTGTATGTATTTTTTTTTACCTGTTTCCTTGTGCACTTGTCCACGCTGATACAATACAAGAGAGGCACCACTCAATCATGTTTCAAAGAACAATTCGTGTATAAATTGGTCGCCTTGGGCAATTACATGAGAGAGCTAGCCAGAGGCAGGAACAAATGCGCGAGAATGTACACGATCCCTTTCTTTTCACTCTGTCGTAAAGAACCAAAAAAAAAAAAGAAGTTACAAGTTGTCGTGTTCGATGACCTGCGCCGCCCTCCACTCCTCGCCGGGATTGACGACCACCGGCACCAGCATGGACGCCATCCCTGTGCACAAGAAGTAGTCCTTGCCGAACCTCTTGTACATGTCCCCCGGGCTGCACAGGTACATGTCCTCGTACCCCATCCTCACCAGCCTGAACCCCAGCCCGCTATTCTGCAGATCAAATTTCAGTTCAATTTCATCCAAGTGTTTGGTGAGAAAAAGTTTCTGATGATTCATGAACATTTCTTGGTGGTTTACCTGATCAATGGTGGTGAACTTGGAGGGAGCCGTGCTGTAGATGCGCTTCTTCCTCTCCTCCGGCGGCGCGGCGTAGACCCTGCTCACCTTCTTCTTGAGGATGGTGTAGAGGTTGTCCTCGACGGTCCAGACACCCTGCCGGGGCTCCTCGTCGCCGCTGCCGCCGAACCAGCCGGCGTCCTCCCGCTTCATGGCCTCCGCCGGGGTGAGGAGCGCGAACCCGGACGCCGGCGGCTGGTGGGAGCAGTAGGGGCAGCCCCGGAGGCCCTCCACCGCCGTGCCCCGCCGCTTGTCGAACTTGATGTGGCTCAGCATCGCGCTCGTCAGCGACACCGGCTTGGTGCCGTTGTTCTTCACCATCACCGCCGTCGCCATGCTCAGCGGGTACAGCGTCACCACGTATGTCACCTCCAGCGTGCCACTCCCCTTCGTGCACCCCAGCTCAACCTACAAATCTTGAGAATTTTCAGTCCAAATTTGAATTGAATATGGCTCGAGCACAAACAAAATTCACATTTGCAAGACGCGAGTGCGCTTTCAACATGAACTCAGTTAAACAACCAGGGATTTGCCATTGATCTCTGACTCTTTAAGCGTGTGTTAGAGGTCGTACTAACGAGTGTGTGCGTGTATGTCTTCCGTGTAATGAAAAAAATCCATGCTTGCAAACATTGGCAATGCCAAAAAGGCAACGTAGACAGTTGGATTTTTACAACTCGAATGCATGTGCACTTGTTTTCTTATTTTCAAATATCAATCAAATATGTTCTTACCTGTTCTTGTTTGAATTTTTATAGAGTTCACAAAATTCGAGCCAAAATTCATTAATCAATGTAGAATGGGAAGTGTACCTGCACTGCATCGTAGGAGTCGGAGTCCGCGTCCTTGATGGACCACTCCGAGCCGACGAGGAGCGACTCGGCTGCGCCGGAGGAGGACACCTCGCTGAGCACGAGCCCGACGCCGCCCTTGACCTTGCCGGGATCACCTCCGTCGCCGGCAAAGGTGTGTAGCACCTCCCTACACCCATCATCCTTCCAGTACACCTTGGGCCGGTACGAGGTGATCAGCCCGTCGGCGAGGCGGAGCTGCAGCGAGCTGCCGTTCCGCACGCTCAGCTCGGCCGTGGGCGCGCCGGTGGCGGGGTCGGCGGCGAATCGGAGGCCCTTCCGGCCGAACGACTCCTCCAGCGACTGCGGCGTCGGGGCCGCCTGCAGGGACGACGACGCGGCGGCGGGGGAGGCGGAGGCGGAGGCCTTGACGGCCGGCCTCGTCGGGAGGTGGAGGGGGAGCAGCGAGGAGGTGGCCATAGGTGAGGAGGGGGGGAGAGTGGAGTGAGAGGTGGGCTTGGGTTTCACTGCAGCCTCATATCCGGCGGCTTCAGGATAGATAGTTTCTCCTCGTCTGTATCTCTCGCTTCACTTCGATTTGCTTTGCCCCCGCGCGTTTTGTGCGCTTTTTCCCGGGAGATATTGGAGGGGTGGTGCGTTTTCCTTACTGTTTTGGGTAGGGTTATCACTACGTGACAACATCACGGTTATCGGGGTATGAAAGCCGTAAGATTTTAAAAGCTAAGAAAGTACCGAGTAATTTGAGGTAGTTACGCGATATTGCAAACTACAGCCTTTCAGGGTGAAGCAGGATGGTGGCTCAATGGGGGAGAATTCACGAGTATGCATTGCTGGGTAATTCAGAAAAATGACAGGTTTTCCGTTCAGAAATCGGAGAGATCATATCGGCAGAAGCTTAATTTTTGTTCTATCTAGCATTATCCCGGCCAAAACACGGCGCATAAGGTCAGGATGGCCGAGTGGTCTAAGGCGCCAGACTCAAGTTCTGGTCCTCTAGCGAGGGCGTGGGTTCAAATCCCACTTCTGACAGAAATAGTTTTTGTTTCTTTTTTTGCCTTCTTACTTTATTGTAGCCTGGATAGTGGACATCTTCTCCAAACAGCATGATATATCATATTTCCATCTCTTTTTTAGCCCCCTTATTGGAGCCTGGACAGTAACCTTCTTCTCCGAGCATGATATTATTATCATATTTTTTCACTAAGAAAAACAGCTTGAGCACAAACGAATTTTTTATTATTTAAATCTTTTTGTTTTTAAAAATAAACCCTTCAAACACTTATTTCTAAATCTAAACCTTTTCACCACGCCATTCCACCTGACATGATAGGATAACACCGTCACGCCGAAGAAAATAGACGAGACAGTTATGGCACACAAATCTAACTGGCATGGCATTGTTGTTTTGCTACGCTAGTTCAAAATATTCATATCTAAAAATAAATTTTTGAAGAGTTTATTTTTAAAAATAAAAAATAAAAAGGTTTAAATAATAAAAAAATTCGTGCACAACTGCAGATGCTAGCCTCTGAGCCTGTGCGTCCTGCCGATGCTGCTCCTGGCTGGCTCTGGCGGGCTGCTACTGCACTACGAGTACACAGTACTCCCTCTGTTTCGTGATAATTGATACCGGACACTATTCACTTTTAAACTTTAATCGTTTGTCTTTTTTTTAATATTTATAAATACTAGAAATAATAAAATTTTATTAAAGTGGGGTATGTGCTAAATATAAGAATTAAACTTTTCTTCACTTGAATCTAATAATTAAAGAATAATTAATAGTCAAAGTTTAAACAAGAAAATCAAAATTATCGGTTATTAAAAAATGAAAAGAGTACTAACTGCTGAACAGCGCGCCACCTGGCTGCAACCTTGCAACATCTCTTGTCACGAGGCACTATTCAACAACCTTGCAACCTTTTTCACTGTACCGTACTACTAGCAAGTACCCGCAACAATCTCAGTGGTCACCTACGTATTCCCTTCTTCAGCAACAGGCAGTACCGCGGTCAGCAGTCTGTACCTACACTTGATCGGTTCTTCAGCAGCAGCAGTAAGTACTGCAGTCTGCAGTTCCAAGTGCTAAGGTACTTATTTACCAGGTACCATCCAACTGCAACGCTATGTTAACAGAAGGGCATGTTGTGCTAAGTACGCACGCATAGCTCTGAAATGATAATATCAACAGCAGCCAAATGGACTGATGCAAGCAAAGCCCCAGCTTTAGAACAGCCGCGAACAGAGCAGAAACGCAAAAGCAGTGCGCTTTGCTTGGTCAGCTTCGCAATATAGCTGTTTTAGTGGAGCACTTAGACGAAACCCTGCATCATCAGATGTATATAAAGCAAGATTCTTTAAGTAAATAAATAGCACCAATCTAACCCACTTTCAGAACCACTCAACAACGGGATTATAGTACTCCACCCCCCACTGAATAAGCGCAAAACGCACGCACCAAAGCCAGATATATGGTCTCTTCAACATCTTGTCTTTGCCACTAGGTTTTTCTGGCATTTTCAACGATACTATAAACGGAGTCTTAGAGCGAGCTAAAGCAAACTGAAACAGAAATACAGCAAAAGAAAACTAAGCAAAACTAACTAGCCAACTGCTCTCCAGTAGCAGCCAAGCAGCAGGATCTTGGGCCCTTGCTGCCAGTTCCACAGATAGCGTTTTCCAGACCATCAGTTCCTAGGGATCACATGCCTGTTGAGTTCTTCAGGACCGTTTGTTCTTCATGGCTAGCTAGGAACATGGGGTATGTGATCCAGCTAACCAGCTTTGACGGTGGTGCTGTTGGCGAGGACAGGTTTCTCAGCTGCTGCTGTTTGGGCTACCTTTGCTGCATAAGTAGCAACTGGAGCTGTGCCGTTCTCTGCAGGAACCTTCAGTTCTCCGTTGACCCCATTTGGTACAGATAGCTTTGGCTTACCATTAGCAGCAGCATCCTGCTGTTTTTCTCCAGTGACAGAATTTGGAGCCCTGCTGTCCCAGACCTAAAATGATCAGACCAGCCATTGGAGTTATTCAATAGGGCAGGGCATAACAGAAGCAATCGTGCACAGATTGATAATTGACACTGCTCGGGGCTTATACATACCTGCTTTTGGATCTGCTGTTGTTTCACCCTTTTTTCCTGCATCAACTTCTGACGGTTCTCATAGAAGGCAAAGTCATCCAAGATGGAGGTCTTACTGACATGCTCCTTGAATATTTTAAGCATTTGAATGCCTTGCTCAAGGTTTACCTGAATTTTAACAAATGGATGAGACAACTGTATGGTACCACCTATTTGAAAGTCAGATAACTAAACTGGACAACTATAAAAGCTACCTCTTGTGTGTCACGGCTATTTGTGACTGGCTTGTTCTCATTGTTCTCTAGGATGATGTGCTTGAGAATGTTGTTGGGCACATCTTTGACAATGTGCCACTTGAGAGAGAAGGAACCATTCCACTTGTCTTGTTGCCAGTACTCCAAGGTTTTTTCAAAATCAACAGCGCCAGTCATTTCAGCAACACCAACAAACTGCCCACTGGTATTAACCTGAAGTGCATAGCAACAAAGATAAAATTAGCAAAAAGAAATCATGATTGTCATAAAACCATTCATAAGTGAATACAAGATGCCAAGAACATCTTACCGAGAAAAACAAGAATATAGGGCATTTGGAGCTCTTAGCCTGAGCTTCCTGATAAGCAGCATCAAGCTTCTTGTTTCCATTAGTGGTGCTTGCCCACACATTGTACTTTATGCTCTTGTGGATATCATCCTCACTGTATGATTTAATGACAAAGAACTTTGCATCATCATATTGGACAGGAAAGTCTTCTTGGTTGAATTGTGTTCTATCAGGTACATCAGTAGCATTCTTGCTGTCACTTGAAGGAAGGCTCTGCCCTTTCACGGCAATAGTGACAGTATGGCCAAACAATTTCTGGTTCTTGAAACGGCCTGATCTAGGACCCCTGTTCAACTCAATTGTTCCATCCTGACTCTCATTGCCAAAACCATAGTATCCGTTACCACGGCCTCTTGGCTTGTACCTGTTATCCATACTAAGACCCCAGCGACCATATAACCTGGAATCATAACCGTTACTACCATAGCCATTACTTCCATAACCATTGGTTCCATACGAAAGGCCAGTTTTGTATGAATTTCCATACTGGCTGTAAGACCGGGTGCTCGGGTACATCCTATTTGGATATGTAGGAGCAGCTGATCCTGTTGTAGTTGCAGGTCTTCTGTTATTCATGCCCTGCATACATACAAGTATAGAAGCCAAATAGTTTAGTACATGAATAATATTCTTTACAATCAAGGTGAGCATGTCAGGGCAACACATACATATGGGGAAAAAATTGCAACATAGCACTGATACATATCCACAATTAATATGTTTTCACATGGCTTACCGTCTGCTGGGGTGTGGAGCCCTTGTTTTGAGTCCTTGCGGAAGAGCCATTACTAAATGCTGAAGACGACATGTGATTGGTTGTTGTTGTTCTCTGCTGTCCATTTGTATAAGCAGAACCATCATACCATGCAAAGTGTGCTCCTGTGCTGTCATACCCATATGTAGAGTCCAGGTACCCAGCAGAAGGAACTCCACCTAGCAAGGGTGCCCTATAAGTTCCATCAGGGGTCAGTGATGAATTTTGCTGACCTGATCCAAGGGGTACAGTTCCACTGTTACTATGAACAGTACCGTTAGGAGCACCATTTGTGGTTGTTTTAGCAGGATCTGCCTTAGCCGTTGGCTTGTCAGGATTGGCAGAAGGCTGCAGGTCACCTTGAGTGGTAGAAGGAACTGGTGTAGGAGGCTGATAATACGAAGTTGGATACTGATAATGCTGGCCAAACATTTGGCCATCAACCGTTGGAACTGGGGAACTAGCAGGAGAGTATGCACCATAAGGAGCATACCCATATCCATAAATGTCTCCGTATACTGCCTGTGAAAATTCCAAAGGCCAATCAGAATAGCTGGTAGCACAGCATGCAAGATTCTCATGACAGGATATTTAGTGGCAGACAAATAACAGTGAACACAAAAGATTCATAGGGAAGCTAGCACAGAGCAAAAGCAAAAAGAAAAAGAACCACAGATAACAAAACCATAGACAAATAGACGAGTGCATAGCATTCCACTTATTAGTTATTACATCCAACAAGACTTGACAGGACAGCTCCCAACAGACAATAATAGCAAATATCTGGACCATTTCCACATTAAGTATATGACACATGGTGCAATTTATGATCAGCGATATCACATGGAAAGAAAATAGATAAGATTATCCAAGGTTAACTTACTGGGGCGATCTCCACTCCATCTGGATTTACATATCTAGGATAATCATCCCACTCGCTCGCGGAACCGTCGTAACCTGTAATTTTGCAAAGCAGCGCAATTCTGTCAGCATAGGACAAGCCAAAAGTACATGAAAAGAAGCTATGTCCTATAAATAACCACAGGGTCTATCGAACAAAGGAAAAAAAACATGCCAGATATTCAGAACAACTGGGCTCGATGGTACATGATCACCATAAGAATTTCTCTGTAGTTCCTCACCTCCATAGTAGTACGCAGGCAGGTAAAACATGTTGGGATCCATAAAATCTTGAAGCACTGGCGTGATGGACCGCTCAGGCGGGATTGACACGCTAAGAGGCTGGCTGGCTGCAGGTCCCTGCTGGATTAACAATCAAACATCACCACAGACACTTATTAGAATCACATATCACCGGTAGAAAACCAAGAACATATACGCAACATCAAGCATCCATCATTTCTACTGTTTTATCAATACCTTCTTAGCGCCGGCAGGCTCAGTGGCCGCATCCACCGCCTTGGGCTGCGAATCTAACGACAACTTCTGCAGCAGATCCGTGGTTTCTTTCGACAGCAAAACAATGAATTAAGGAGATACACGCTGCATTCAGATCCCAAAATCCACTCTTTCAAATTAAACCCTACTAAATACCACAGTAATCCTATCATCAGGAATCAAAAAAATAAATAATTTTTCCGATTTCGCAATCAACATAAAGCTAAAAACAGTAAACACGCCCCGATCTGGAGAAGTCAACCCATGGCACGACCAGGCAGAGACCACCGGGCGAAGGAGCCGGCAGACGGCCGCCGTACAGCCTCAAACGGCGCAGCAAAGTACTCCCAGCTACACCAAATCCCCCCAACCCAAAGCCCAAAAACCTAGAAAAAAAACCATAAATCAGAACCCCAAAAGGATACGATCCGCGGCGGGGGCAGCGGCGGCGGCGGAGGCCGGGGGAGGAGCGGCAGCAGCAGCCGGCGCCGGCGCGGCGGCCGGGACCTGAGGCGGCGCCACGGCAGCCATGGTTGGTCACGAGATCCCAAACAGGAACACACGGAGGCGGCGGCGGCGAGATCCGACGAGACGAGCGCGCGCCCGGCCCTTCTCCTCCCTCCTCTCTCAGGTAGATGCGGCGGGGTAGAGCGAGAGAGAGGGGTGCGCGAGAGGAGGCGGCGGCGGCGGGGGAGGGGAGGGGGATGGAGCGAGGCGAGCCGGAGCAGCGAGGCGGCTAGCAACCGGCAGTACAGTGTGAAGGGAAAAAGAGGAGGGTTTTGGGTGAGGGGCAAGGGGCTCATATACTAGTCGAGGGATAGGGGAGGAAATGGAGCGGACCACTGGACCACGGCTCACTGGACGCCACGAGCTTTGGATTCCACTCCTCTCCAGTTTGCCCCTGATTTTTTTTCCCTTCCTTTCTAGTGCTACTGAATTATTAAAAACATTTCTCTAGTTTTCCTTTTCTTTTTTACCGTCATTTAAACAACGAGGGAGTATTAGTTTTCTTGAGGGGAATGGATGGTTGGGTTATGGGATAATGGGTTGTTTGGTCCAGATCCTTTTTTTTAGGTTTGCATTTGCTTACTAGCTAAGTGAAAAAAATTACAAATCGGTTGCTTTGTTTTGATCTGACAATTATATATTATATAACGTGCAGTGATTATCTTAACCAGATGTGCAGGTTTTTCACATAATCTAGTAATATATTTTTTTTATCGTACATAGCTTAAAAAAAGACAAACAAATCTTGTTAGCATCATGGACACAGGTGTCCTAAGCACCTCCTACTTACGAAGTGGACGAGTTTAACGCCCCTCTATATAGGAATTTACAGATGATGTGATCCGTGTGGTAGTGGGCCTAGATCATAGCTCAGCTGTAGGAGGCCCCGCCCAGATCCTGCGACCATCCAGGCCTAGTCATAGGGGACCACACAGCATAGTAAAAAAACCAGACCGTCCCGCCGGTTGAACCAGAAAAAAGGGAACCGGTGACCCTCATGGCTCAATTCCCTCGCAGGCCTGTTCGTGCAAATGGACCGGCGTGGACCGAGAAAACCGGGTAGTTTTTCTGTGGACTGACGAATCAAACAACTATAAACCAGGTGGCATGCAAGCTGCACGGCATTGGAACAAGGCCCGAGTTGAGCTATTGTGTAAAATAGAGAAAAAAGGCACGGGTGCGAGGGATCAAACTCGGGTAGATGGGACCAAGGCACTCACGCATGACCAACTAGGCAACCCAATAGTAATGTTGGAACTATATATGGATTTTATATTTTAAATCAAACTACGGTTAAACCGGCAATCCATCGGTTAGATCGGCGGACCGGTGAACCAAAAGCGACAGCGGGTCGACCGTTGGTTCAAGTTTTTTTACTATGCCACAAAGACAGTGGCAATGCGACCACCAAGCAGGGCGGCTACCTATGGGCCTAGGTATGTGCATCCGCGAGACCGCGACCATGTCCCCGGTCACCGAGGTGATCTTTGTGGGCCCTGGCTCATGGACATGCGCCCACAGTCACACCACATGGTCGTGGGGTGGTCTCAGTAGGCCCCTTAGTCTAGGGGCATGTCGTGCACCCTCACGCCTAGTCATTCCATATAAAATGTGTATGCTTGCCGTGCGTCATTTTCATTAAATATCGTTGATCTAGCATATCTGGTCTAGCCCCACCATACCTAATCGCTCGCTCCTGTTCTGTTAGGCAAAAACCAAGTGTCCCATCCAACGAGGAGCTATGTGACAGAATATGACAAGAGCCCTTATAAGCAATGATGCATGTAACAACATGGAATGTCAGGCACTGCAAGGGTGAACCCCATGGGTGCAAGGGGTTGTAGGCAGGTAGGAGGGAGCATGTATAGCACCAGCCTACATGAGCATTCTTGCACAACTGAAGTGTAACACATTCTCGCTTCCATCTAATACAATCTAGTAGGAGTAGGTCTATTGTCTTCTAGGAGGCCCGAACCTAGGTAAAATATCTGCATTCATCTGAGAGGTAAGAACAGGGCTAGATGAAAAACTCGTGGCTCGCTAGCTCGCTCGACTCATGATTGGCTCGGCTCGACTCGTTGGGAATTGTTAACAAGCTGAGCCAAGATTTTAGCTCGTTAAGACATAGCGAGCCGCTCGATCTGGCTCGCGAGCCAAACGAGCCATCATAAGCAACATGCCAGCAGCCCAGCACAACAATCAATAGCCTAATTGCCCAACAAGGCCTATCTCCAACCCTAAAATCGCCAACTCCAACCGACCATTCCCAATTCCCCCATCCCTATTCTCAAGCTGGCAACGCAGACGCTCTCACTCTCATTGTCTCGATCTAGCACCGCCACAAGCGAACTGTGGCAGTGAGGTCAGCAACTAGCTCCTCGAAGTGCTGCTTCCTCCCCAGCTTCTGTCGTAGCGCCTATAGTCCCTGCTCCATCTGCGTCGGTGCCGACATGGTGCTTTGCCTCGATTCATCCTCCTCACTTGCTCTTGGTTCAAGCTCATGGTGGTGTGCATCTGGCGCAGCCGCACGGCGGTGCTTGGGTACGCCCCCAACGAGGTGAAAGCATGGCTCTCCTTCCCAGAGGGATTCTACAGGGAACATGTCACCTAGTCCATGGCGGCGACCTTGGGTATGCGTTGGGGCTGGTGAAGAAGGTCAAATCGACGGTGACGTACAACTGCTGTAGTCGGTGGCGGATCTGATGGTGGTTGCCGGATGGCCTCAGTTCATGCCATCGCGGATATACATCTTCTTCGACCGGCGCCTGCTTACACCTCCCACTCTCCCAGATCTGGCTCATGAGCTAAACGAGTTGGCAAACAAGTCGAGCTAGGCTTTTGGCTCGTTAGGATAACAAGTTGTGCTAGCTCGATATCCACCCCAAGAGAGCGATCAACAACCCTTCAACCCGCGCTATCGAACTCCGGTCCCCTATATAATCTACCGACTACATCATGTCAACGCCTATCAAGTAGATCGTTGCGTTAAGCAAGATGGACACAGGAGAAATTGCACCTATGACTTCGTCTTTCTTTTCCAAGTTTAGAAATCTAAAGAAAAAGAGAAAATTACTTGTATGTCTCTAAAATCTTAGCCGGTCACTTCTATGTTTATGAGTTTTGCTAACTCCCTTGCATACTCCTAAATTTCAACTATGATCCGTTCTATGACCATTCCATGAGTTGTTCGTTAAACCGACTTTTTTATGTGTATTAAATGGTCAATTGGTAGAAAATGTATAGAAGGGATTAGAGTTAAATCTCGAAAGCATACAAGGGAGTGGATAAAATTTTAGGGGCATGGAAGGAATTTTCTTGAAGAAAAATGAGGTGAAAATATAAAAGGTCTAAGATTATATTGCCTAGCCCCTCGGTGGATTAAGGCACCAATTACGTTAAGAGACATGATGCCTAATTAGGCAAGCAGAACCTTCTGTCCGTTCTAGAAGAATCGCGAAAGTTTAAGAACCATCAACGGTGTCATTGGTCAATGGCTGTTTGGTGGTGGTGTGCCAAGAGTTGGAAATGGTCCGAGGAAAAGGATGGCTTAGTACGACGGCACAGAAATCTATCTATCTCAAGCTTGCAGGTTTCCCGCTAGCTGATTGGTTTCCTATTTACCCAATTAGTTTGATGACACGTAGTAAAAATATGGAGGAATGATATCGTGAAGAGGAAAAAGCGCACCAATACTTGCAAAAAAAATCTGAGAGAGAACAAAAGGAACTATCTAGAATTGATGCCTCAGGCAAATCAAGTTCACACATAAATCTAAAAAGTCAGTATAGATAAATCCCACGAAACAGATAGAAAAAATGCAGACCACTGTATCAGAGTCAGCATAGAGAGGAGGCCACCAGATCCGTGCCTGATCAAGCTGATTGGCCTAGACCTACAACGGTTTGGTCATGCCTTCCCACTCCAAGTCTAGCAGCCGCCATTGTAACCCGAGGTCGTGTCGCTCTCTTGCTGCTGCAACGCTTGCGGAGCCTTTCGGCGCTTAGCATTGGGTCCACAACACTCAAAGCCAGAGACAACTCAACAGCAAAAGAAGAGAAGCGAGAAGTAGGAGATATGGCTGTTGGCCGTGGCTTTAACGAGCACGCCCGCTCCCAAATCCCAAGCGAGAGGTAAGAGAAGAAAGTGAGAACTGGGGATTGGGGAGAGGATAACAATAAGGTTAGTGGAGTGGATCATTTTTTACCAATCGATGGACAGATGCAGTCACCAGTTTATGAAACATGAAGTGCATGCCTGAGTCTAAACTTCTTTTTCTACTCCTCTGTCCGCAAATATAAGCATATTTATAACAATGCTAAGTCAGATATTTTAAACTTCGACTGTTAATATAAGAAAATCATAAAAATCGATGACATAAGAACGTTGTTACTATATTTATCGTTAAACAAACAATCTAATATGCAACTCTTTTATTTAAAATAATTTACTTATATATATTATTGATTAAATTATCACATTGAAGACCGTGTCAAGTCCAAAAGTGTTTATACTGTTGAATGAATAGAGTAGGTTATTTAAGCAGAGGGTTGAGGAGGAAAAGACTTTTGTGCCTCCAATTAAATGAGTGATGATTATGGGTAAGATGGGAAAAAATTCAATGAGAGATGATTGATAGGACAAGTAGTAGTGTATGAATATTATATTTTTGGATAAAATTAAAATGCTCCAAATGCTTATATTATTGGACCAGGGGAGTGTGAGGTATGAACCTATACTTTTGATACTATACATATCTGTATGAGCACGTACTCCCTCTGTCCCAAAATAAAAACATCTTTTACTAAGGAGGACAAATGACCAAAGTATCTCTTGCTAATAGAAAAGTAAGTAGTGGGTTAATAAATAATGTATATTGAAGGGATAAACTTCTCAATTTACGGACTAAGCATAAGAGGATAAAAATTAATTTGTTTAAGGACAAAGTTTTAACTCTAGAAATATTTATTTTGGGAGTATATATTTTGCATTTTTTTAGGCTCATGTACTCTAATCCCTCCCTTCTTAATATATGGAGTAAGCTCGAAAATTAACAATGTAGATGGTCATCATCATAAGGGGAAATGAAAAAAAATCCAAATTAACATTAATACATATTAACTGGTAATTAAGGGGATATAAAATTTATAAAGAGTAAATTGCTCTCTAGGGCACCTTTTATTGTCTAAGTTTTACTTTGGACCACCCTTAAACTAATCTTTTCACTCTGGACCGAGTAATTTTTCATTTTTTTTGCAGTTTAGACCACCTAACTCTCTTTCTAGTCATGTCTAGCATCATCTCTAGCAAATATATGGTCTGCATATAAATAGGGGAGTTTGCTGGTGTACCGAAGCCGATGTGTTTAAAGTTGTTAATGTGTACTAAAGCAGTTATTTGGAGTGGTCCAAACTACAACAATAGTAAATTTATCCGTTTAAAGTGAAAAGATTGGTTAAAAAATGATCCAAAGTAAAAATTTGACAATAAAAATGACCTAAAATGTAATTCACTCATTTATAAATTTTCATGTTCTAAACAACCCTAAACAATATACATGGGCTATGAACAAAGCGCGCCAACCAGTGCGCTGCTTTTCTAGTTTGATCTCTAGCTCTTCTAGGTTTGGTAGCTACTCCTATACAGATGAATTTTGAAAAGATTTATAGGAGTGGAATCAATCACGTAAAGCTACTGTGAAAATTCCCAAGTTCATTATTTGAGACATTACGGGCTCGTAAAATCAATATCTCGCAAAGCTGTCTTATGTGGGTTCGGGGAAGTGTTGATTTTTCGATTTTACTTGTCATGCGTTTGTTTGATGGAGAAGAAATAACTGCATGAGCCTGCAGCGAGCTGCTAATCACCATGCCTAACAACAACCGCGTGTGTCCAATCTACCGATCGCCAGCTCGCTTGTCTCCATTTGCATCCGCTCCAGAAACGCCGATTACTTTTCAAGCCCCCCTATAACACAAAAAAGAAAGAGAGAGAGGAAAAAAAAGAAAAGAAAAGGTAAAACAAAACAATAAAAAAAACGCGTGCAGTGCAGCTTGGAGGAGGAACCACGGCGCACTGGACGGCTCCAGTGCCCCGCACGCCGCACGCCGCTACGCCCACACCCCACATCCACAGCAGCCTTTGGCCCTGTTTGTGAAGAAGCAGCTAACGAGAACTTCTGCTTTTTATAACTATGAATTTTTAAAATCTAGATAAAAATCTAAACTATTTAGAGAAGTTTCTGTTAGCCAGAGATTTTAAAAAAAAACTATAGCGGATAGAAGCTCCTAAAACACAGCCGTAAAAAATCTAGTCTAGCTTCTGACTTCTATAATTATGAATTCTTAGAATCTATATGAGAATTTAAATTATTTAGAAAAATTTCTGCTAGCTAAATATTTTTAAAAAATTGTAGCGGATAGAAGCTACCAAGACATACTTTCTTTCTTTCGCAGCAGCCAGCAGCGAACAGCTTTTTTCTTTTCTTTTTTTTTCCACGCATATAAAAACAAGCCAGGATAAGATCTCGCACGTGCCGTGCCGTGCCATGCGCCCACGCCATGCCTGCTCCTGTATGTGCCGCCCGAAAAACGCGAGGAAAACACGCGAAAACGGAAGCAAATCCCGTCTCCGAAATGGATCTCTGAGCCGGCCGCCCGCCCGCCGTGCCGTGCCGCGAGATTCTCCAACATCTCCCGGCGATTCCACCCTCCCTCTCCCCTCCGTGGAGGGCTCCAGAGTGCACCTCCCGCCCGTGATCCCATCAACCCCGAAATCCACCGTTTCTTTGCAAAGATCGCGCGTTTTTTTTTGTTAGGTGGAGATGGCGCGCGTGCCCCGTACTGATCTGGGCATTCTACGGCTGCACGATCCCATATTGGCGTGTAGCCTCATCGGCGGCGGAGGAGGGCGGCGGAGACTGTTGGTCGACTCGTCGGCGTCGGCGGAGAGGACGTGGAGGAAGCCGGAGGCGGGGTGGATGAAGCTCAACTTCGACGGGTCGTCCAAGGACTTGACTGGGATCGCGAGCATCGGCGGCGTGTACCGCGACCACGAGGGCGCGTTCGTGCTCGGCTACGCGGAGCGGATCGGCGCGGTGACGAGCTTCGCCGCGGAGCTCGCCGCGCTCAGGCGCGGCCTCGAGCTGGCGGTGAGGTACGGGTGGCGGCGCGTCTGGGCGGAGGGCGACTCCAGGGCGGTGGTCGACGTGGTGCGCGGCCGCATCGAGGTGCGGTCAGGGGAGGTCCTGAGGCGGTGCTGCAGGGAGATCGCCGCGCTGCTCCCGCTGCTCGATTCAAGGTGGCGCATGGCTTCGCCGAACTTGGCCACAAGGCGAGGCGCCGACGGGTGTGGCACGCCGCGCCGCCCAACGAGGTGCTCCGGTTCCTACAGCGTGACGCTGATCGCCGGTAAAAATATAGGACATGACTCCGATATTTGTAAAATATTGAACAGTGTTTTATTATATATAAAAAATATTTTATCACTTAACAAAAAATGTTTTAATAACCATTGTTTTAGATGTTTCATCATTCGGAAAAAAATATTTCATCACTCAGTAATAAATATTTCAAAAAAATACAACAAGCTAATTGTAATATCAAGATACTACTATGTGCAACATCAAAGAAAACACTTTTCACATCATATACAACATCTCGATAAAAAAAATAATGAAATATTCGAATACAATAAAGTGCAGCAAGACGAAACCATATATTGCAACAAGTATATCATCTGTCTTATTCCTATACTCCAGCAGTCAGATCTGTCTTTTTCTCTATTCTAGTGACCCAACACACTCGTCCATCCTTGTTGTCGCTGGGCCTGAATTGGAACACAGATCTATGGCCGCACCATCGGCCGTTGTCCTTCCTACATCTCGCCAGTGAGGGCCTCACGGAGGAGGTAGCAGGAGGCAGCGTCGGTGCCGGATCTAGCGGCCACGGCCCTCCCACATCGTCGGATTCGATGTCCCCGCATCTCCTTGGTGTCCTGGACACCATCCTCACCTTTGGCTCCCTCTAAGTCACCAGCCGACAGTTGATCTCCTTGTTGTGGTCATCAAGGAGGCGAGAAGGAGTCTAGGCATCCTCCTCCAACCTATAGCCACCTTGTGGTCTCCCTAGATTTATCCCGGGCGTTCTTCTTATAGGCGCCACCGCTGACGTGATGTGAGGCGTGGTCGACGTCGCCCGGAGAGGAGGAAGGGCGACAACCATCGAATGTCAGGGGCACGCAATGTTCAGTTGCTGGAGAAGGTGTAGGAAGAAAGAGAAATAGGGGAGAGAAATTAGAAATGGCAAGAGGCTGCGTGGGCATCCGATGATTCTCTCACGCTCGGACGCCCGTGAGGAAGCGTTTTCAAAAAATATATCGACCAAATAGTACCGCACGAGTTGTTGATTGATATGCTCTTTCTCTTGTACGAGTTGGTTCGGATTATCAGATCGATTATGTAGAGGTTTGGTATTTCTCGATATTATCTTTATATTATCAACGGTTTAAAAACCAATATTGATAAATGGACTTGGATAAAAAACCTTAAATTTAACTCTATAATTAAGTTTTAAAATTTAAATTTTGATCATATCTGATAAGCTAATCAGCATACGATGGGAAAGCATAATCGGTCGCGTCACGTTGAACGAGGGGCAGAAAAAAATGACTGAAGTGCGGTTGTACCTTGTGCGTGCGTACTTAGTCGGATAGCATCTGACCTAACGATGGATTATGCAGCATATTTTCGTTTTCTAATTACGCACGGCTGAGGCTTGGTACGCACGTGTCACGCCTAGCGAGGGAGGAGTCTGCGTCAGAGGTCATCCCGGACAAGGACCTGATTATAGATTTATGGATCATATATGCATGATTGGTTCAACTGTTTCCATCGTACCCTACGTATACGATTCTTGAAATTGCCCAATTTGCACAGTCCTACAGATTTTTTCATACTAGGTCAACCAGAGTTGTTGGTCAAGTACTGGACTAGTAGCCGGCAACGGAAGTGAAAATGACGTGCCAAGAATGATCCAAGGCTCCGGTTGTTTTAGCTTAATGAGGTGAGTTTCTTTTCGAACCGTTAAAAGTATAGTTTTGGTAAAAAAATTTTATATAATTTTTTTAGAAAATCAAAACTATTTTAAAATTTAAAAATTTATAATAACTAATATTTAATTAATTATACGCTAATTATATAGATCCTTTCCCGTGCGGTCGTTGAGCTCATCCAACATGCCCTCTCAAACGGGGCATAAGGCCAGAATGGGAATTGCAGCTCGCTCACTTGTGCCCACAGTACTAACCAGTTGCTTGTCTCGGCATGGCTTGCCGTGCCTTGCTGAAATTCCCCTGCTGGCATCCCCAAATCGAAGCTGCACTGCACATCTCAATCAATAATGTCCCCAGATCTAGGTGAATCATTAAACTTTTAACTCGTCGCTGTTAGCTTTGTAATCCTGAGTTCCCGCTCGTGTTTTATTTTTTCGTTAGTTAAGCCTTGGACTGTAGTTGGTTCGTGGGCGACGTCATGGACGTGGGCGTGACGTGCGTGTATCCGTCTGTACGTTTGGTTCGTGGGCGACGTCACGGACATGGGCGAGACGTGCAGACCCTGTACATTTGTAAATTTGCTATAAGAGGAGAAGGAAAAAAACAGAAAAGCTGTGCGGTTTTGGCAGCACCAAACTCTCGTGTTCTTGTGTGCGTTTGTTTTCGGGTGAAGTCGCAGGCTCACCGCGGGCGCTAAGGCGAGATCCCGGGAACGGGAGCCGATCCGGGGCGCGAGGTCGGGTTCCCGGCAACGAGGTACCCGGGCACGGTCGCAGGTCCCCGGGCGAGGTACCCGGGCACGGACGCGTGTACCCGGGCACGGACGCGGTCCCGGGCGCCAACATTTGGTATCAGAGCGCATCGAGTCAGGACCTGATGTCGGTGCGATCAGAGCCGCGCATCGGCAGGTCGCACACCCCACGGCATCGCCGTCGCCCCTCGCTCTCGCCTATCCCACGCCGCGGTCGTCGTGACGGCGGAGTGATCATCCAGCGGACCGTCAGGGAGACCGGCGCCGGCGCCTCAGTGCAGTACCCTATGCTGACTCGCTCCAACTATCAGGAGTGGTCTATGTTGATGCAGGTCAACATGGAGGCGCAGGGCATCTGGTACGCGATCGAGCCGGAGGAGGACGACGTCGTCGAGTACCGCGACGACCGCCTAGCGATGGCGGCCATTCTGCGCTCCGTCCCGCCGGAGATGCTGTCCTCGCTTCATGGCAAGCGCACGGCGCAAGCTGCGTGGGAGGCGGTGAAGACCATCCACGTCGGTGTGCAGCGCGTACGCGAGGCGAACGCCCAGCAGCTCCGACGTGAGTTTGCCGCGCTGGCGTGGAAGGAAGGCGAGACGGCGGAAGTTTTCTCCATGCACATCACCGGGCTTGCCAACAACCTCCGAATCCTTGGCGACGACATCGCCGACGTTGAGGTGGTTCGCAAGATGCTGCAGGTCGTCCCCGAGCATCTCGAACAGGTGGCCATCTCCATCGAGACACTGCTAGACATCAGCTCCATCCCCATCGAGGAGGTGACCGGGAGACTGCGTGCCATCGAGCAGCGCCGCAAGACGGCGCCCACCGTCGACAAACAGGGCAGGCTGCTTCTGTGCAAGGAGGAGTGGCTCGCCAGGCTCAAGCTCCGCGAGTCCGAGGAGAAGGGCGGCGGGAGCAGCTCGGGCGGCGTCGCCGGCAAGAATCGCGGCGGCCGTTCACGCGGTCGTGGGCGCGGAAGGGGCGCGAGCTCCGGCCGGCAGCGCGACGGCAAGGTCCAGTCCGGCGGTGGACAGGGCTATGACCGAGATCAGCGCAAGCGCTGCGGCAAACACGGCCATTGGGCGAAAGACTGCCGCAGCAAGCCAAAGGGCGAGGCCCACCTCGCGCAGGCTGAAGAGGACTCGGAACCCACGCTGCTGATGGCTCGAGCCACTGTCTTCGCCAACGCGCCGCCACCACCACTCGCCGCTGCGACCCCACATCCGCCAGAGCGCCGTCTCCTGCGCGTCGTCGAGGAGAAAGTCCTTGCGCAGTTCGATGACGAGGCGGAGCACGACGACAGCGACTGGTACCTTGACAGTGGGGCCACCAATCACATGTCAGGCTGCAGGAGCGCTTTCATCGACATCGACACGGCGATCCGCGGCACCGTCAAGTTCGGCGACGGCTCGGAGGTCGCGATCGAAGGGTCGGGCACCGTGCTGTTCGAGGGGAAGACCGGCGAACACCTCCCGCTCACGAGGGTGTACTTCATCCCGAGGCTGACCACCAACATTATCAGCCTCGGCCAGCTCGACGAGGGCGGCTGCGACGTCCACACCAAGCACGGCGTCCTTCAGATCCGTGACGAAAAGGACCGGCTGATCGCACGAGTCCGGCGCTCGGCTAACCGGCTGTACCTGCTGCGGGTGAAGATCGGGTGGCCACTCTGCCTGGTCGTGCGCGCCGGCGACAGCGCATGGCTGTGGCACGAGCGCTACGGCCACCTCCACTTCGACGCCCTGCGCAAGCTCGAGCAGCGGGGCATGGTGCATGGGCTGCCCCATGTCGAGCACGTCCACCAGCTCTGCGCCGACTGCGTCACCACCAAGCTGAAGAGGAGACCGTTCCCGTCGCAGTCGAAGCGGCGAGCGGAGGGACTGCTGGACCTGGTCCATGGCGACCTGTGCGGCCCCATTATGCCAGCGACACCCGGCGGTAAGCAATACTTCCTTCTGCTGGTTGATGACCGGAGCAGGTACATGTGGGTGGCTCTGCTCGCCGCCAAGAGCGACACCCTCGCTGCCGTGAAGAAGTTCCAGGCGAAGGTGGAGGTGGAGACAGGCCGACGTCTGCGTGTTCTGCGCACTGACAATGGGGGTGAATTCATCTCTGTTGAATTTGAGGAGTACTGCGCCGAGCACGGCGTCGAGCGGCAGCACACAGCGCCGTACACGCCGCAGCAGAACGGCGTGGTTGAGCGGCGGAACCAGACGGTCGTGACCATGGCGCGCAGTCTGCTGAAGAGCCGGAACATGCCGGCATTCTTCTGGGGCGAGGCGGTCGCCACTGCCGTCTTCCTGCTGAATCGGGCGCCCACCAAGGCCGTCGACGGCATGACGCCGTATGAGGCCTGGCACGGTCGCAGGCTGGATGTGCACTTCCTGCGCACGTTCGGGTGTGTGGCGTATGTCAAAACGACGAAGCCGCACCTAAAGAAGCTCGACGACCGCGGCGCTCCGGCTGTCTTCATCGGCTACGAACCAGGCGCCAAGGTATGGCGTTTCTACGACCCGACGACGCGTCGCGCCGTCGTGTCCAGGGACGCGGTCTTCGACGAGCCGGCGTCCTGGAGCTGGAGGGATGAGGACGAGGACATGGAGGCTGGCACTAACTTCGTCGTGGAGTACCCTGCGATGGAGCTGGGCGCCACGCGCTTCGATGCCGACACCGTGAAGGGCTCAGTAGAGCTTCCGGCGACCCCAACTTCGGGCGCCAAGGTCCGGGCGCAGGCGCTGACCCGGGAACGGTCGAGTTCCCGGGCACGGGCGCTAACCCGGGCGCAAGGGCGAGTTCCCGGGGCGAGAACCCGGGCACGGAGGGCGAGTTCCCGGGGAAAGGGCCTGGGCACGGGGCGCGGGGCGCGGAAGCAGGGGCAGGCGCGGGCGAGCGCGGGCACGGTCCCGGGGGCGCTCCCGCGGAAGGCACACCTGCGACGTCGCCCGATGCCTCGACGCCCGCTCCCGCGACTCCAGCACCACCGGCGTCTCCACTGCCCCAGCCTGAGTTCGTCTCGCCGCCTCCAGACATGGAGGAGTACTGGGACGCCGACAACGATGACGTCGAGCCGCGGTACCGCACCATCGACAACGTCCTCGGGGCAGCGACGCCGCCGGGCCTCGCCGCGCGCCAGGTAGCTGCTGAGCTCCATCTGCAGATCGAGGAGGAGCCAGCCACCTTCGCCGAGGCTGAGAGACATAAGTCCTAGCGCCGTGCCATGATGGAGGAGATGGACTCCATCGAGAGCAACCAGACCTGGCGTCTGGTGCCCCTTCCGCCCGGTCACCGGCCAATCGGGCTGAAGTGGGTCTACAAGGTGAAGAAAAACGCCGCCGGCGAGGTGATCAAGCACAAGGCGCGGCTGGTGGCAAAGGGCTACGTCCAGCAGCCTGGCGTGGACTTCGACGAGGTCTTCGCCCCCGTGGCCCGCATCGAATCGGTGCGGCTACTGCTGGCACTGGCTGCCCAGGAGGGGTGGTCGGTGCACCACATGGACGTCAAGTCCGCGTTCCTGAACGGGGAGCTCATCGTGGAGGTGTACGTTCGCCAACCTCCCGGCTTCACCGTCGCCGGCCACGAAGACAAGGTGCTGCGCCTGGACAAGGCACTCTACGGTCTCCGTCAGGCCCCGCGAGCGTGGAACGCCAAGCTCGACGAGACGCTGGTGGCGTTCGGCTTCAGCCACAGCGCGTCGGAGCACGCCGTCTACGCCCGCGGCAAGGGCGTCTCTCGGCTGCTGGTGGGGGTCTACGTCGACGACCTCATCATCACCGGGAACGATGCCACCGAGATCGCCAAGTTCAAGTAGCATATGAGCTCCAGGTTCAAAATAAGTGACCTTGGTTTGCTCTGTTTTTACCTGGGCATTGAGGTGCAGCAGGGGAGCGACGGCATCAGGCTATCCCAGGCGGCGTACGCGCGCAAGATTCTGGAGCGTGCGGGCATGGCGAGCTGCAATCCGAGCCACACTCCCATGGAGCCCCGCCTAAAGCTATCGAAGGCGAGTACAGCGGCGCCGGTGGACGCCACTGAGTACCGGGGCCTCGTCGGCTGCCTCCGGTACTTGGTGCATACCAGGCCGGACATTGCCTTCACCGTCGGCTATGTCAGCCGTTTCATGGAGAGTCCCACCTCCGAGCACCTCAACGCGGTGAAGCGGATTCTACGCTACATCGCCGGTACGATCGACTACGGCTGCCATTACAGGCGCACCGAGGCAGAGCTGAAGCTGCTCGGTTTCAGTGATGCCGACATGGGCGGCGACATTGATACAAGGAAGAGCACCACCGGCGTGCTGTTCTTCCTCGGCTCATGCCCGGTGACCTGGCAGTCCCAGAAGCAGAAGGTCGTCGCTCTCTCCTCCTGCGAAGCTGAATACATTGCGGGGACGACGGCGGCCTGTCAAGGCATTTGGCTGGCGCAGCTCTTGGCTGAATTGAAGAGCGAGCAGCGCGCCGCCTTCCTACTGAAGATGGACAGCCAATCGGTGATAGCTCTCAGTAAGAATCCTGTCTTTCATGATCGAAGCAAACATATAAATGTCAGATATCATTTCATTCGTGAATGCATTGGCGACGGGAGAATGGACATTGAGCATGTCCGCACTGAGGAGCAGCTAGCTGACATACTGACGAAGCTGCTAGCGCGTGATTGTTTCTGCGAACTCCGAGCACAGCTGGGCGTTGTCAAGATCAGTAAGGAACTTCAGGCTTAGGGGGTGAAATGTTAGCTTTGTAATCTTGAGTTCCCGCTCGTGTTTTATTTTTTCTGTTAGTTAAGCCTTGGACTGTAGTTGGTTCGTGGGCAACGTCACGGACGTGGGCGTGACGTGCGTGTATTCGTCTGTACGTTTGGTTCGTGGGCGACGTCACGGACATGGGCGAGACGTGCAGACCCTGTATATTTGTAAATTTGCTATAAGAGGAGAAGGAAAGAAACAGAAAAGCTGTGCGGTTTTGGCAGCACCAAACTCTCGTGTTCTTGTGTGCGTTTGTTTTCGGGTGAAGTCGCAGGCTCACCGCGGGCGCTAAGGCGAGATCCCGGGAACGGGAGCCGATCCGGGGCGCGAGGTCGGGTTCCCGGCAACGAGGTACCCGGGCACGGTCACAGGTCCCCGGGCGAGGTACCCAGGCACGGACGCGGTCCCGGGCGCCAACGGTCGCATCATCCATAAATAATTCGTGCATGATTAGCCACCAGAATCATTTCTGAAATGGCACAGAAAATTGTAGTAGTAGTAGTAGTAGTACTTGACCAGTGACACACAGACACCTAGTGGCTACTTGTCCGAAGAAATGAACTCCAAGCTCGAGAAATCCACACCCAAAAAAGATATCAATTTTCGCAGTCTGATGAGTGATGAATGAGTTGATGACCAGATCAAACCGTGTTCCTGAACAATCTGAGCTACGAATCCTGCAGCTCAGTGGCGGTAGGGGTGTCCACGGGGCGCGCGGCGGCGACGCCGTCGTCGGGCAAGGTGGTAACCCTGACGACGAGCGTCGTCCGGACGCGGTGGTAGCCGTCGGACCAGACGATCTCGCCGAAGTCGTACCGGCCGCGTGACAGCTTCGCCGGCGTGACGGTCACGTAGTAGGAGGCGGTGTCGTGGTACGGGGAGAAGGCCAGCGCCGGCGGCCACACCGCGGCGCGCGCCCCCTGCGGGCTGACGACGGCGGCGCGGTACAGGGCGTCCCTCCGGGCGCCCACGTTCGTCACCGTCCGCTTCACGGTCACCGTGGCGTTCAGCTGCGCGAGCACAATGGCCGGGTAGTTGAGATCGTACTCCGGCGGCGCGCCGGCGCCGGTGCCGCCGCAGCTCGTGTCGAGCGCCGGCGAGGGGAGCACCATCTGCCGTATATGCGCCCGGGTGTAGCCGAGGCTACAGAGGAAGAGCACATGGTCGCGCGCGCCGACGTCGTAGACAAGCCCCGGGTCCAGCGCCCGCAGCGGGTCGACGTGCCCCGCGCCGACATCGAAGGCGTCCGCCGCCTTCAGCGTCCCGCCGGCCAGCATCACGTCGGACGTGTCGTCGTACATGTACGCGGTGGTCATCAGGGCGGACTTGATGGCCGCCGGCGACCAGGTCGGGTGCACGGACCTGACGACGGCGACGATGCCGGAGACGTGTGGGCACGACATGGACGTCCCCGACTCGAAGTTCCACATCACGGAGCGCTTGTCCAGGGGGATCACCGTCGGTGACGACTTGGGCGGCCACGCCGCCAGGATGTTCACGCCGGGAGCGGTGATATCAGGCTGCATGCGAATCACCAACCAAAATGCATCACAAAACTCCGCCATTTTCGCCGTGAAACTCACGCTCGAAAATGAGAATGTGATGTACCTTGAGGATGTTTGGGGAGATGGAGCTCGGGCCCCTGGAGGAGAAGTAGGCTACGGCCGGCGCCGGCGTCTTGCCGACGAGGGTTCTGCTCTGCGAGATGTGCACGGTCGGCGGCCTGCTGCTGCCGCGGATGTAGTCGAGGATCAGGGTGCCCTGGCGCAGGTCGACGTGGACGGTGGGGAGGAAGTTGTCCTGCGTCGACCTGCGGGAGATGGTGTCGGCGAAGATCACGCCGGCGCCGCCGGCGGCGTACACTGCTAGCGCCGCGCTGCCGCTGGACACCATGCCCATGGTGGAGAAGCACAGCACGATCTTGCCGGACGCGGCCGTGCGGCTCCCGTTGGTCAGCTGATCGAATGAGCAAGACCTTGGTGTACAAATGCACAAAGCAGTTGTGATTCATGGGTGCAAATGTGCAGAAACTACATGTATTTTGTGAGCTTTACTGTTTAGAGTTAGCTGTACCCATTACTAGAAATCTCCATTTCCCCTACACTCCAAATTGTTCCCTTACGAGCTATATAGAAAACGTAGGGAAATTGGTCTATTTTAATGCTTGATCTGTTGGATTTTGGAACCTGTTGCAAGTATGACTTATGCATCACCTTTTGATGTTGGATAGGATGGTTGTTAGCACTTTGGTTCAGTGGTGGAACACTTTTTGTCTAGAAATAGTGTAACCCATTTTGATGTCAAGTATGCTATAAGCTCGTGTGAGAGCATAGCATAGCATTCTGACTTGACAATTTAGTTGGCCATTTGAACTTGTAATCGCAATGCTTCACCATGACACACACACACACACACACACACACACACACACACACACACACACACACACACACATATATATATATATATATATATATATATATATATATATATATATATATATATATTATGACTTGGGTTTACTAAACAAAATTGCTTATATCAATGATTTGTGATATTTAAATGTTTCGTATAATTTAATAATATGAAATTTGTGTTCAATAAAACAAGGACTGAAAAGAAAAAAACTAGAAACTAAATTATTGCTTTAAACTTTCCCTAGTATATCAATTTCCCAAAAATACATAGGAAAACCACCTTTACACATAGACAACCATGCTGAACAATCATGCCACGTATGTTGTGTCTCCTACGGCAAAGAAACGTGGGGGAAGATTAGTTTCCCTATGTTTTCTCCTCGAGAACGGTAGGGCAATTTTTCTTTCCAAACGTTTTTCTCCTACGATTCTTTCCCTACGAAAAGAGGTAGGAAAAACGTTTCCCTAATATTTTTGTGCCTTTCCCTAGTAAAATAAAACATAGGAAAACTGGAGATTTGTAGTAGTGCGTACCAACTAATTTAATCCAAAAGGTTAAACTGATTAGTGTTTGAAATGGGTTAAACTTGCACAGTTTATTTCACAAGATCTATTTATTTGTGTTCGAATAGAGCCGATTTTCTAGCAAATGATTAGATAAAAGTATATGCTCGAGGGGTAAAAATCAACTTGTAACATAGTAAGTTCAGCTAGTGGCGACCAGTGTGCGTATATTAAGAACAACAATGCAGCTAAGCCTATAAACCAGTCATTAACCTTGCGGACCGTAGTTATCATTTCTCTCGACTCGAGTTCCTCTAACAAAGTTCTAATTTTTCCCTCTCCATGCATATCTAGCGAGACACATATAGTCACTAATCTAGTATACAAATATAAATGTATTGTTTGTATTTATCCTGTTGCTACCTAAAAAATATTTTAAAGACAATTCATGCGCATGAACGTAGACCACATTGATCCTGACCCTAGAAAAGCCATATTAGGACATACTCAAAGGTAAAGCTCTCTATAGTCTCTTAAACAATACATGTCTATTTAGAGATTATATCTTTATAATAGTTAAGACAACAAAAACTTTTACTATTAACCTAATAAATAATTTTTTATTACTATCATTTTCTTTTTTTTCACCTTTATGCAGCCAAGTTTTTATTTTATAAAAGCTAAAAGTCATTATTAGCCGTTGTTAATCATAATACCGATGTTTTGTCTCTCCTTTCTTTCTTTCACCGATGTTTTGTCTCTCCTTTCTTTCTTTTCTATATCAGTAAATATTTCTAAACAGCAAGGTTAAGAACTCTTTATTAATGACTATTGTACATGCTCTTCTGTCCACTGACCCACAAGTTACAGTAATCATTCATTAATCCAAGAAGTTACAGTAATCATTCCTTATTCCAATTAAACTGAGAGAGAGAGAGTACCCATCGGCGAAGACAGTGTTGCTGTCTACTAATATCCTCCTCGTGTCATTCACATTGAAGCTCTCTCCCTAAGCAAAAAAACAGGCAGTTCACCCATTACTACTGGATTTCACACCAAGCAATACCTAAGACTGCACAGATATGCAAGAATAATAGTACACTAAAAATTCAGCCAAAATGCTATTAGAAAGAGTTAAATATACTTCCTCAAGTCGTTAATGTTTGATGTTTAGGATAAGATTTAATCAAACATTGAATCTTTGATCATCAAATTTGAATGAGTATATAAACTCTAATAAGTTTACGTTATTATGACAGTACTTTTTAAGGTAGATCTACGTATATAATTTTTTTTTCTAAAAAGCTAAGTATTTGAGAAATTATTAATGTTCGAAAGTATTAAAAATGTGACCAAATCTTATCCTAAAAGTAACCGGATGGAGTAGCTTCATAACATCATGTACAACGTATATGGCTACATTTTTAGCTGATGATAACAAATATCCGGTTGCTACATCTGAAGATACATTTTTTTTCGCGTGCCACCATAAAATGCATGACAGTGAACTAGCGGTCATGGCATGCTTTCATTAGGTATACTTAACGCCATTAGGAACAGCTAGCGAGAGCTTACCACGAGCGAGACATTGTTCCCGAGCGTGATCACCGTCGGGAACCTCCGGTCGATGGTGCTGGCGGCGACGGTGATCCCCCACGGCGACACGTTCTGCACCATCGAGGCGTCCGGCCCGTCGTTCCCGGCCGAGAACACCGCCGGCACGCCGAGCTGCATCGCGTGGAACGACCCGATCTCGGTGCTCGTCATGAACAGCGGCATGAGCGGCGGCGTCGACCCGAGCGACGCCGAGACCACGTGGACGCCGTCGCGCAGCGCGTCGTCGAACGCGGCCAGGATGTCGGCGTCGCTGCACCGGCCCGTGAGGTCTTTGAACCAGCACACCTTGTACACCGCGAGCCGCGCCCAAGGCGCGCCCCCGCGCGCCACCCCGCGGCCCAGGCCGCCGACATAGCTGGCGTTGGGCGACACGGCGCCCGCTGCCGTTGACGCCGTGTGCGTGCCGTGCCCGACGCGGTCCCGCGGCGACCGGTACTCGGCGCCACCGCTGGTGTTCAGCGGGCCGACCTCGCTCTCAAAGCCGGCGATGTAGTACCGCGCGCCGATGAGCTTCCGGTTGCACGCCGTGGCTGGGTCGAACTCCTCTCCCGCCACGCACGTGCCGCGCCATGACGACGGGATGTCGCCAAGGTGGGAATCATCCCTGAAGCTTTGGGATTCAGGCCACACTCCTGAGGACATATGAAAAAGAACAGATGCATCAACTAGCATCTAAGTGGAAAACCAAGGACCACTGTGACCACTCTACTTCACCAACTAACATGAACAAGTGATAAAAAATGCAAGCTTCAGATTTTCGCATCGCATGCCAGGATGCAAGACATGATTTTATCTTTCATTTCAAGTTTTCTCAATTCATTTCTCTGCACAAAGGTCAGCGGGATCGATCACCATTTCAGCTGATCAACTCGAACATCTCGCGATGCAGTTGGACCACGTTTGATGATAGCCACATGTTCTCAGGATAGAACACCATGCAAATGCTCCACTTTTCATGTTTGGGAAGATAGAGCGGCAAACATAGGAGAGTATTCGTTTCAAAAAAATATAGGAGAGTGAAACTGGATTTGCAGGTATATGAAACTGTGAGAGGAAAAGTACCTGTATCAAGGATACCGACAATTATATTGTCTCCAAAATTCAATTGCATTCGGGCTGATTGTTCCATCTGAATATGCAGGTTGAGTCCCATGAAATCCCAGCTTCTTGTTGTATGGATCTCCAGCATCCTACTCCTGAATACTGATATGACCTCTTCTGCTTCTGCTTATAATGATCAAAGGAGTCTTTGGTAAGTTCACAGAAACTAGGTAGATACAAGAACAAAGTTGACAGGATGAAGGTGTCTACCAGATAATTTGGCAGCTTGCGTTGAATTGAGCACTGCAGCAAATCCAGAGAATCCATAGCTGTAGCTGTACAGAATAGCATCTCTTGCTTCATCCGGCCTACAAAGTTGAGCTCACAAGTGACTCTTCAGTTACATTTTCTTGCCAAATAAGAGCAAATATACAAAAATTATCTGAGCTTAGGGGTTTGAATTTTCTATATTAATAGCCTTTTTTATCTGATAGACACAGTGTTAGAAAGCAATAACTCAGTGAGATGATAAAGTTTTTGCACTGCATTTGGCTATTTTGACATAGTCAACTTCAAGTATACTTGGTGTGTCTTTGTTATTCGTCTTTAATTTGAGTAGAAAAAAGGATAATCAATTACTTTGTAAAAACCCTTGATAGAAGTTGGAGATGAAGTCCTGTAGTAAGGGAAGCATTGAGGCCATTGTTGTGGCCCAAGTACACAATATGAACCTGCAAGACAACAGACAGGACAGGTATAACATGAAAACGTGATTTTTTTTCACTAAAAGATGGAAAAACAGTAGTAATATCTGCAAGAAAAATCTACATGTGAATGCGATTCTTGAGTGGATTGAATGGGATAAAATGAGAGAAAGGAAACAACGAGAAGAAGCAGAAAAACAGCCATTGCCCTTTACACGATGAAGTTACTGCAATGGGAGAGAGATATATATAGACAGAGAGAGACGGAGGACAGAACATATGATTCTGTGGGGACGTGTTTGTGCCATGCTGTAGGGTGCTTGCAAGACAAGCTTTCCAAAGCTACAATGGCTCTGACATCCTCCATGGCTGCATCATGCCTCAGCCTTGTCCATCTAGTGATCTAGTCTATAGATGTCTGATGCGATGATTAAGCCTATAGAGTTTAAGTACAGAGTCTAGCTACTGTACAATATAGAAGATAACAAACCTAACGTCTGTTAATAGAGCCCTAACCTTCTTGAACTCGTGTTTTAATCATCTGATCTAGTGCTCTATTACTTCCTAGACATAACTGGCAAAAAGACCCACCTATCAGCTTTTGAGATTCTGTAAAGGCTAACCTCATGGTTTCAGTTTAGTTAAATAACTACTAAAAGGCTAAACTATAAGGTTTAGAGTTCAATGAAATATACAAGTGTCTTCAACACATGTGTGCTCAAATCATTAGACCTTGAAGATATACTTTAGTGACAAGACAAACTAATGCCTACCATCAGCATCCAGGTCACAGAGCAAACTACAGTGAGAAATGTATAATACTTGGATAAAACCTAAAATATGTAGTAATTGTTCCCCTGAACTAATGCTGGCTCTTTTCTAGTGTTCTGTCAACCATTTATAGCAGAAGTAAAAAAGATAACAAGATTCAACATAGTAGCCATACATTATCAACTTTAGTGTACATGTTTCTAATGCTAATAATTACACTCTGACTAACCATTACTTATTCCGTGAAAACTCATGGCAATGCAAATCTAAAAAAATACAGAACAATCATTCTTTGAAGGAAAAATTAATTACTAATCAGTATGGACCATGCTTATTTTGGTATGGTTTAATCCTTCATGCTCTACTTTACAGGCATTCAACCACTTGCTCTCAATCATCTAATATATTTCAGATGCTTGTAACTTGTGAACAGCTGGTTATGTAGATCTAGCATGCGTAGTAATTAAGTGGTAGGCATATCATCTGGAGTTGCACACAATTAAAGAGCATGCTTATAGAGCCAACCTTGTTGCTTGTTGCAACTTTTTAATTGATGATGAATATACTGTTTAGGGGGCCTTAGTAAGATGGAAATATCCTTGTACATGCTATTATGGACACTCAAGAACATGGAGGCAGGTAGAAACCTTATTGATCGCGCGGTATGATTTTAGCAGACGCAGATATCTTGAATCACATCTACTCCAGATATGTGCCCTGCACTTCAGTAATGCAAAGATAATAGTTTATAGAAGGAAATAGTGATAATCATTGCAGGTAAAGAAACCTGCAGTATCCAACATACATACAGTATGAAGCTTACCGAACACCCCATGACATGAATTCAATTCATCACATTTCTCCACTTCACAGAAAAATCATGCTTCACAGACCATCAATCTTGCCTTTTCTATGCATTATAATATGCAAATTTGCATCATTGGATGCAACAGAGCAAAGAATGGGTTCCATATGGTTGGGTCTGCATTCATGTTCAGTGGCTGCCTACATTCATGTGAATTGATGATGTTCCATCCAATTGGGAGGCTAGTTGGTGTTGTCAGGATAATGGTTTTGATCCAGGAGTACATGTTTTTAGACTCACCGTAGTAGCTTGCTGCATGGTGTACCATCCATTTAAGTTCTGCATATTTGGTATAATTATGAAACTTCAAATGCCAAATCATTTTCTGACATCTGGGTAGCAAGGATGGATTGATGATGGCAACTGTCCATTATACGAAGTTCATGAAAAATGAGTATACATTTTTTGCAGGAGGATTCATATGGCCAGTTGCATGTAGGCTTTCCCACACATGAACTCCTGAACCTTCATCAGACATGGGATGGGAACTTTGGAGTCTTTATTGAAGTGTTCTCCCCAACCTCCTCTCTTGCAAAGCATCAAACACAATTCTCGTCACTGTCAGCTGGGATATCTAGAGAAGTCCCATCGACAAGATTTTTTGAAGAGAGGGTGAAGTGTCCCCATATTCCTGAAAACCTGACCGTAAAAATCAATACATACAATGATAATCATCTATAGGAACAAACTGAGAGAAAATGCAGATTCTGGTTATTTATTAAGTGCCACATCCAGTAAGATCAAGTGCTGTATCATGAAGCCAGAATCCTATAGAAGTTACAAAACTGCAAATAAACATGAGAATTGCATTTGACTGTTTTTAATTTCCATGAGTTTATAAAAGTCAATGCTATGATTCAGAAAAGTAGACTTCCATCAATCCGATAGTTCAGGTATACGAGTCCTACGAGCTATTTGCTTGTCAGAAATGTGTTAACTGTACCTGTTTTATTACCTGGCCACTTGTACTTCATTTAGTCCACCACCACAGGCTTCAAAAATCTTGAATCAACTACTTAAATCTGAAAATCTAATGTGAACTATACTCTTTAAAGGAAGTTAAAACAAACTGTTTGACTATATTGGGAGTTTCATGGCAAGGTAAAAATCATTAATTTGCCAAAACACTGAAACTAGAACTACACAAGAAACTTTTGGAATAAAAGAATAGGAATAATTATCAACGAATACAGAAGATTTATAATAAAAAATGGAAAGCAAAATGAATAAGAGCATGTATCAGACTACTGTAACTGAAGGTTGCAATCGGGACCACAAAAAGCACACAGTACCCTCATAATAGCACTAGAAACTAAGAGCTAAAAATTAGGGTTTTAATTGCCAAATGACAAGATTAACAAGCACTACTTTGCAAGCTATATTGTTGGAGAATCTAGACAATGATATTTTCTGGTGCGACCAACAAATTAATTTGCCTTTAGGGCTTTCTAGGATCAGACAACTATGGAAACCCAAGTGTGCCCCGTTTCTTCGACGTGTAACCATGGAAATGCGAGTGAGAAAGGAATGAAGCTTACAAAAAGCCTTACAGACCTATGCTCATGGGAGTTATTGATTTTGTTGCTTCAAAGAACTCAGGTTTTGGTGTTTTTCTTTATTTTGGGGTGTTGAATTTCTGAGGAGCGTATTCTTTCACGGCATATAGATGGTTAACTACTCCAACTTGATGGCTGAAAGAAAAGTGAAATCTTAGCTTTCCCTAGAATCAACTCTTTACTATCATGTCCCAGTTTCTTTTTTATTTTTGTGATATTTTGTAGGTGAAGGTTACTCTCATGAGTAATAAATTTGAGTTGTCAATGCTATGCATGCAATCTGTTAAATTAGCATGACAATGATAGCATACTATTTTGATGATATGCCAAGTGTGAGTTGCTGCAAGCAGCATTCTAACCTAAACAAAATATCGCCTAGATGTCACACCAAACTACCAAAGTATATGCTCACTCTAGTCAATCAACTTTCACACCAGCCACAGACGAATCTGTCAGCACCCTCAAGGTGCAAATAGTCATACAAAATCCAAAGACAATCTCAATTTTTACATCTAGCAACTAGCAGCCGGTGTCAATATAATTAGGACTAGCACAAATGGACAGCCAAGCAGAAGTGCAACACCAGCTGGAGCTCACATAGTACAATCGCTTAGAACTTATTAGCCCTATTTAAGCCCTAGCGAGATCAAAACTGGGCAACCTAATAGCGCACTACCCACAACATGCAGAACGTAGCACCACTACTCTCACAGGCAACCAATCGAACATTTGGCGGGCGCATCACTCTCAAGCAGACAGTCCACACCGATCCAAATAGAACTACAATTGTTTGGTCACACCGACATGTTTATTTGTTCACTAATGTTGTGGTTTGACATTCGATGAAATGAGAAACTGTTTCTATACAATGGAATAAGCAATTCACATTGTGCTGCTGAGCCCCAAGGGGACATGGGCACCTCCCCTAGTCAGAGAACTCCAAAGACTAAGAATCTGATAGAGTGACAAGATCACCAACCTAGATAGTTCAAGATCACTTACGCAACTATATGACGCACATGTAGGAACAGCTTAACTGTAACTGCCTCTAGTGGGTGCAGGACCCATTGTGCTGTATAATTTGTAACCCTTATAAAAAAAGGCAGCACCTTTGCAAGTAATCTAAAGCCACCTTTCTTGATCTTAAATTAAGGTTGAAGATTAGCCTAACCTGGGGATGACAATTGGCTGGCTGGACATGAAGAGGATGGAGAGACAGTGACACCCCCAAATTGGACAAAAGGCAGATGTTTTTGACCTAATGGAATGAGGAGGAAAGGAACAAAACTCATCAAATGCTGCTAGTTGGTGGCTTGGTGGGTGTTGGGCTTGGAAGATTGGCACTGGTCCAGGTCTCTCTCCTCCTCTTCTCCCTCATCCCCACGCCCACCCAGAACAGCGGCCGGCCTAAAAGCGAGTGGCCAAGTCCAAGAAAAATTCCCACTAGAGCACAAACTCTTGCAGCGATTGCAACCTCTCCCCTGGAGAAAAGTCGTTTTGGGGATCGCAAACCTGGCACTGTGATTCAGACATCCACTTGCCCCAGAGCAACAAAGGTTAATCATCACCAGGGAAAGAAAGAAAGAGAGCGAACGCTACTACCACAAGGAGGGGAAAAGGAGCGATTTTTTTTTTCTTGTAGCAGCAAAGAAATGGGAGATTGGGGATTACCTGTGGCTGCAGTTACTGAGTAGTGATTAGTGGGTAGTGATGGGCGCCACTACCACCACCACGGCCAGTCCACCAAGAAACCCCATCATTCCATCTCCCTGAAAGATCAAGCAGCAGATGGAGGCTAGATGAGTGCATTCCTTACAAGTCCCAACCACAACCAAGAAAGCAGTTTGGAAAGGAGTGAGGGCAAAGCAACCAACCAAGGTCAAGGGGTCTCAACGCCAAGACAATGGAATCTAGGAGGAGAGGAGAGGAGGAGGAAGAGACAGGGAGGAGAGATAGCCAACACTACACTCCCCATTGTCCCACTCAAACTCAAGTGCAGTGCACCCCCCTTCTTCTTGGTGGTGTATGCTTTGCTGCCTTTATCTGCTGCCTGATTGCTGCATTTTCCCACTCCCCTTTTTCTTCTCTTCCACAAACCAAAAATCCACCGGAAATACGTAGAGGATGCAGAAAAAGGAGAAATCTTCCATACCCTTCTTAAATGCAAGATTTATGCCATTGGTGTAAAGGATGCATATAAAGGAAACAGACTACCAGAATTGAACTGTTCAGCATTCCGTTCTTTTTGCCCCTTTGCGTTTAGCCTCTAGTTTCTCCTCATTAAACACATGATAAATACAGAGGGATGTTTCACTTGAGACCTTCATTTGCATCTCTGCGTTTTGTTTCTTCTGAGAAAGCTCTCCTCTCATGGGAGAACAGAAATTCGCATCTTTTTCTCCTCTTGGTGGTCTTTTCTTCTTCTTCTTCTAGTTTTATCCCCATCTTTGGCTGACAACTAGGGGTCTTCTCTTTAAGAGAGCCTGTTCTTAGTTCTGGGAGTATTAAGGTGGCGTCCTTTTGTTTTTATGTTCTTTTGTGTGTCAAATAAGCAGCAACCAAACCATTCTCTCATTGCAGACATCTCTGTCTGCTGCCTCCTCTTTCTTGGTGTTCTTGGTGAGACACAGAAAGCTGAGTTGTTCTTTAGGAATTGTGTATTATGGGTAACTGCTGGTTTAAAGGGAACCCATACTTTAACAGGGTTTCTTCCAATGCAACAAAGTCAGGTACCTCTGTCCTTTCTTGGTGTGGTCTATGTGATTACGAAGTTGCAGCTGTATGGTGCAATACTTTCTAAGTTTCTATTATAAGTTTGATCCCTAAATATATATACAGAGGTACATGTTTATATGCACTGTTCGTTAATGAATCAAAACTGCTGCCAATTTTAGCAAAATTATTAATCCTAATAATTCAAAGGACATGGCTGCCTCAATGCTTAATCATATTATTGTTCCATTACTGCAGATTTAGTTTGATCCATTTTTATTGTCAGTGTTTTTTTTTCAAAAAAAAAAACAAATCAATTACTATTATAAGTTCTCATCTGCCATGTGAAATTTGTTTATTTTGATAAGCTCATGTTTAATCTATCTGTGCAAAGCATTCTTAATCATTTACAATCTGTGCTTTAGGTACTATCAAGTCAGTGATGTACTTGTCTTTTTATTTGTTAACGAATCGAAACTTTTACAGTTTTAGCAAAATGTTCAATCCTAATAATTCAAAGGACATGCCTGCCTCAATGCTTAATCAAATTATTATTCCGTCACTGCAGATTTAGTTTGATCCCGTTTAGGTGACCACTTATTGTCAGTGTGCTTTTTTTTTTCTTTCAAAAAACCAAGTCAATTATCATTAGTATTCTCCCATGTGATGTTTTGTTTAGCTTGAGAAACTCATGTTTTATCTATCTGTACAAAGCATTCTTAAATCATTTACAATCTGTGCTTTAGGTACTATCAAACCAGTGACATACTTGTCTTTTATTGTTGCAGAATCACCAAAAATGCAGAGCCCTTCTGAGAGAAAAGAAAAGGAGGACAGCCTGCTGCCATCGAATCCAAAAGAGGTGGAGGAACTGAGAAGGGAATCAGCTCGAAACCCTCTGATAGCATTCACATTTGAGGAGCTCAAGAGAATAACCAAAAATTTCAGGCAGGATTCATTACTAGGGGGAGGTGGTTTTGGTAGAGTCTACAAAGGATACATCACTAATGATCTTCGAGAAGGATTAACAATAGAGGAACCACTGCGAGTTGCAGTGAAGGTCCATGATGGAGACAATAGCTACCAGGGCCATAGAGAGTGGCTGGTGATTGGCCTTTCTGATTAGTACTCTATTGATAAAAGCATGCTTAGTGTTGAAGTTGTCGTCTTGATGTGTTCTTCCATTTTTTGCTTTACTGATGTCAGATATGAAAATATTTTTCATGTCTGCAGGCTGAGGTCATATTTCTTGGGCAGCTCTCTCACCCAAATTTAGTAAAGTTGATCGGTTATTGTTGCGAAGATGACCACAGAGTACTTGTTTATGAGTTCATGCCCCTTGGAAGTGTGGAATCACACCTGTTCTCGAGTAAGGCTAAAGCTATTGTTGATAAACTGCTGCTTATGTTACTGAATTTTGTCTTCATACGATGTCAATCTGTTTCACTCGCATTTTATCTTTATCTTTTGATTACATGAATTTAACATCTAGTGTGAATGATGGAACTGAATTCTGATGTGAGAGAATTAAGATGGGATATCCATTTTATATGATACATTATGCAATAAATCCTTTTTCTTTTGAGAGATGCAATAAATTATTTAATATGCTGTTGATGACATATTATTAGGTTGTGCAGATTATCGACCACCTATGAATCACAATGCTTAAGTGCCGTTGCATTTGTGGTATTTTAGATAACTGCATGACCGATGTGATCAATTATGTATTATTATCTGTTCATTTAAGATCAGCCACAGTATTTGTTGATTTGTTCAAGTACTGATATTTACTTACACAGGGGTAATGGTGCCACTCCCATGGTCCACCAGAATGAAAATTGCACTTGGTGCAGCAAAAGGACTTGCTTTTCTGCATGAAGCTGAGAAGCCAGTCATTTATCGGGATTTCAAGACATCGAATATATTACTGGATGAGGTAGATGAAGTTTAAATTTTCTATCTTAACCACGTGTACTCATATCCCATTTGCCTAAAATTAAAATTCCTTGAAAGAAGGAGAAACACCACTTCTTTTAGTTCTTCTGTTTAGATGTTCTTATTAATGCAAGTCCATGCCAACTGAAGTTAATGGTAATGACTAATGGGACATAAATCAGAATAAGAAATTTCTCTAGCAAATGCCCTATAATTCGACAGTAAAAATGTCTTTGTATGATTCTTCATGGACCATACGGATAGCATTTTCTTATTTGATTCCGGACATATTTGATGTATAGGAGTACAATGCGAAGCTCTCCGACTTTGGGCTCGCAAAAGACGGACCAGTTGGCGACAAATCACATGTTTCAACTCGAATCATGGGCACCTACGGTTATGCAGCCCCGGAGTACATCATGACAGGTAATGCCATCTTCATCTTGTATCTCTAAATGAAGAATAAGCCTAATGATCACCAGTTAAGTTTCTAGCCGATTTAGGTGGATGTCAATGGTTATTAACTGAACATGTCCTGCCATTATAGACATGACCTGATCCATGACACTGAACTTGTCCTAACAAAGGGGCTTGCTGGATTGCTATCTGAATCTTAAACAGACTACTAGACTTCTACTTCATTTGGCCAATGTGTTGCTTTTTCTGCTACTTCAGGGCATCTGACAGCGATGAGCGATGTCTACAGCTACGGAGTCGTGCTACTTGAACTCCTGACAGGGCGCAAATCATTGGACAAATCCAGGCCAGTCAGAGAACAGACATTGGCAGACTGGGCATTCCCAATGCTGACACAGAAGAAGAAGGTGCTTGGCATAGTAGACCCCAGGCTCGCCGAGGACTATCCGGTGAAGGCGGTCCAAAAGACGGCAATGCTGGCCTACCATTGCCTCAACCGCAACCCCAAGGCTAGGCCTCTGATGCGCGACATTGTCGCCACCTTGGAGCCTCTTCAGCAGCTGGAGGGGAATGAGAACCCCAGTTTCAGTTTGGCTAGTGGCGCCTGAAGTGTGTGCTGCATCTTTATCTTGTTCAGAGAAACAAAGATGCCATGTACTTAATTACATATCACCATATGTGTGATCATAGTAGCTAATTGAGTGCTTGTCTGTAGATATTAGCTAGTTGAGTTTTGCTAAGGTATATGTAATATACCATTTTAGGTTGGTTTGTGCATCTAGTGTTTGACATGGGGAGTGGTTTTTTAGCCTTCGAGGGGATGTCCTCTTGTGTATCTTTACTTCTTAAATACAATATAAATAGTCATGAAAAAATATTAAAAAACTGACAATATAAATTATATTTACATCTACCCTCTACAGAAAATTAAGTCCAAACTGAGAGAAAAAAGAAATACGATGGTGAATAGTTCAAGTACTGTTCATAGTATAGATTTATCCCTTTGTTCCCTCAACGTGTGGGTCGATGAAACTTAAACTTCAGATTATCTATGATAGTAGCCGGGTTGGCCGAAGAGGACCAACCAAATTTTATTAAGATTGGAAGAAAGAAAGAGTGTTACAACATAAGTAAGAACAACGATGGGAGACCGTCGAAACTAAGTTGTAGCCAAGCTACATGAACAGGCAATCTCCAGAAACGCTAAGGGGGACTACTCATCATATGATTTGAACACCCCTGCCTCTCTCCAAATGGATGTCTCATCTTTTATATCACCAAAACATTGGCCCGCTGGTCTCAAGCAATTATTGAAGACTGCCGTTCCGTTCTTTCCATATCATCCAACAGGTCAAGAGGAGTAGCGTGTCGAAAGATTTTCTATACCTTGTCTAAAAAACATCCTGACCTTGAGCCACCACACGGCAAGCTCTTCCCCAGCTTTCCCTAGTAATTGAAAAGAGGCCCCCATCCAGCTTTTGAGCATTCGCCACTGTTGGTGTAAGCACATTTGACGAACAGATGCAAGCAGTCTTCTTCCACCGCCAAGCACAAGGGGCAGGATTGTTGATGAGGCCATCCTCTCTTCTGCAAGTTGTCCGCGGTAAGACAACAACCTTTCTTAGTCAGCCACATGAAAAATTTGACCCTCGATGGTGCCCCGGTTTGCCAGATTATCTTACCACACAACGATCTTGTTCTAGCCATGAAGAAGAGCTTGTATGCTGATTCAACTGTAAACCCGCCATCCACAGTCATTTTCCAAATCCTTGCATCAGGCTCATCCGGTTGCAACTCAATCTCTTGGATGGCATCCCATAAGTCTAGATATTCCCCAATTGCTTCATTGGACGGTGCCCCCCACTATGTTACGCACCCACCTGTGCTGTTGTAATCCCCTTGCCACAGCCAGGTCTATTCTACTGACATAGGTAAACAGGGTTGGGTAGCTTGATTTGATGCTGCCCCCGGGCAGCCAGCTTGCTCGCCAAAAGTCAGTGGTTTTTCCATTGCCAATCTGCATCTTTGTAGCTGCGAAGGCTAGATCCTCCATCACTGAGGGATGTTTTAGCGGCGGGATCGTCCATGGCCTCTCTGCTTGTTCCACCTTCTGTACCAACCATTTGAGCCGCAGCGCTTGCCCGAAAAGATTCAAATCTTTGATACCTAGGCCCCCACACTAAACAGGTGAACATACCGTGCTCCAGGCCACTAGGCAATGTTCCCCACTGACGTCCTCTTTGCCCTTTCCAAAGAAATCCCCAACACTTGTGGTGGATATCCTTGATTGCCCATTGCGGTAGCTGCAGCATAGAGAGTAGGTGTATTGGCAGTGCAAGCAGGACTGACTTGATCAGGATTAGGCGATCCCCTGTGGATAAGAATTTTGGCTTCCAACCCACAAGCTTCTTTGAGAAACGATCCAACAGCAGCTAGACGCCTTGCTTCTTTAACTTATGTAGAGACAAAGGTATACCAAGGTAGGTAATTGGGAAACTCTCTGTTCTGCACCGAAGAATAGAGCGGACCAAGCTGAGCTGAGCATCATCGCATCTAATAGGGGTGATTGCACTTTTAGCTAGATTTGCCTTCAGTCATGTGGCTGCTCCAAACAAGCTGAGAATTGCCTAGACCGCCAACACATCTTGCCTTTCTAGCCTAAAGAAAATCACTGCATCGTCGGCTACATCGACACGTTCGGGCATCTTGGGCTAGAGTCAATCTTGGCAAGAACAGCCGTTGTCGTAGCCTTTGTCATCAAAAGTTGCAGAACATCCATCACTAGTATGAACAATAATGGTGACAAGGGATCTCCTTGGCACAGTCCCTGCGCCGCACATACTATCTATGATAGTATGCATACTCTACACCGATGTTATCAAATTTCTTTTAGAATCTTTCATAACTATTTACATGTATTTGAGGAAATGGGAGGATGTTCCCTCGATGTAAAAAAACACTTTCTTGTTTGGCGCACCGTATTTTCAGAATATGTATCTAGTGTTTGATAATGCTACACATAAAATGTTTTGTTTCCATCTGATAATTGCATCAACCATAGGCATTTTACAACTTATTATTACTACCTTCTTTTGCATTTACCGAACACTTTTGACTTTTGCTGTTTCAACTTTGACCATTAATATTTTTTAAATTGTTAAACTATAATAACAAAACTTTCATGCTTACATTTAGAATGTAACAAACTATAATAATAAGATATTAAGTATTTGTAATTATTTTGAAAAGATGAGTGATCAAAGTGTACAGACAAATAGTACTTCAGTGCCGAGTATTTGTAAAGGGATGTAGTATTTGTAAAGGGATGTAGTATTTGTTAAAAATGGGACAGAAAAAAGAGTTCAGTATACACCCCAGCCCAGCTGGTTGATCGCAAAAATACGCCTTCGCCTTGCACACTGGTTGGCGTAAATTCGTGGACACGCATCATCGCATAGTGTCGCCTTTCCACTGAAACAGCTTCATGCTCTCCGGTCTCCGCAGCGAAGAGCTCCAAGTCTCGAAACTGAAATCCCAATCCCATTCCCCGAATTCCCAGATTCCCAATTCCGTCGCGATGAAGAACCCTAACCCTCCTCCCCCGAAGCCCTCCTCCTCCGCGAAGCCGCCGCCCGCCGCCGCCATGGCGTCCCGCAAGTCACGCTGGGGCCCGCCGCCGCCCGCCGGGGAGAAGGGGGCGGCGTCCACCTCGGCGCGCACCCCGACCCCGACTCCGGCCTCCGACTCCAGGCGCCATCCGGGTCCTCATCCTGGTGCGGGCCCCGCCGCTCGCAACCCCGCATCGCCGGCGGCCGCTTTCCGTCCACCGCAGCCGCAGCCGCGGGTGGAGACCCCTCCGCCGTCGTCGTACGGCTTCCACAACCTAGACCGCCGCACCATGCTGCTCGCCGACGGCAGCGTGCGCACCTACTTCGCGCTGCCGCCCGACTACCCCTTCGAGCCCACCCCTTTGCCCCCGCTCCCGCACCTTCCCCGCGGAGCCGGCCCCGACATCTGGCCGCCGCATCACCCGCCGCCGCCGCAGCAGCTGGCGCAGCACGACGCCAAACGGAAGCACCTCGCTGACCCCGACGAGGGCTTCCACAACAGGCACCCCAAGCAACCCCGGTTCGAGGCGCCGCATCACCCGCAGCAGCTGCCACCCTATGCCGGGGTGGACCGGCACGCGCTCAGGAGGGCGTTTCTCAAGTACGCGAAGATGGTCAACGAGAGCGCGGCGCAGAGGCGGAGCTACCTTGAAGGTGGACGCGTCCCCTGCCTTGCCTGCGGCAGGTTTGGTGATCCCGCATTGCTTGTCACTTCCTTCCTGGCAAGCTTTCTTGTATCGTTTGTAGTTAGGTTCTTGTGCTGGTTTCTTTCCATCGTTGAGCTCGCTATTACTCTTTGACTTGACATGGCTTTGCTCTGTGTTTCTTATTGTCGTGAACTGACACTGATACCATCTTCTGCCTGTCTGGATGGAGATATCCACCCCAAAAATATTTGATTTGTGTGGAAAATGCTAGCCGATAGGTCTGTGATTTTCCTTACTCTGCACAAGTTATATAGCTGGGCAATGGATGACTACTCTAGATACCGGTAGTGATACTAGGAATGTTGATGTGAATTGTAGCTTTAGTATGGCATCATACCCATATGGTTCCTAAAATTATTCCCGTTAGTCAAGACTTTTTTCTGTGGTAAGAGTTGACATTACTGTGTTCGACAGAACCAGTAATTTGTTATGCGGCTTATAGAATTTCCATTTCTACTTTTGACTATGCCTGGAGCTTGCCCCGGCAGCTTACACTTTGTGGTTTGTTACTTTTGTGATTAGCATTATAGATAGAACCGAAGTGCTTTCTTTTCTACATTCAGTTAGTTGATTTTATGCATACATAGCTACATTTTTTGAGAGCTGCATTGTTGTGTTCAGAGTTCTTACTCTGTGTACTGCAAAGAAAACTGTCCTGATATTACATATAATCATATAAATTTTCATATCCTGTTTCACTTCTTGCTGCAGAGTAGTTATTTGCATTAGCAAGTGGTAATTACCATAAAGATTTGCCACTAATATAGTTTTGGTTGTGGATAAGTACTCTCATTGTTAGGTTATTTGATCTGTAGCTGAACTTTTATGGATGGTGTGGTAAATTATGGCAATGAGCTTGCGATAGGCGACATGATCCTGGTTGAACCAGTAGATTTTGGTGTACAGTTATGTATAAACCAGCTAGACCAATTGTCCTCTCTCCCATGCCAGCTAAATTAGAAAAAAGAAGCCGTGACCACTGATTACCTCTTGCCTCAAATGCCAGCAGTAGACAAACCGGCCAACAAAACGTTTCGGGCTTGTTAGGCTCGTAACCTACTTTGTTAGACTCATATTTAGGCAAGTTTGAGTGTTTGACAAAGTTAAACATCCGTTTTGTTCATGGCCGCACATGCTTGGATTGCCTTTTCTGTAGACTGGTGGGAATGCCTTTTGCTACCCAAACTGTGGCCCCGGTTTTGATGATCTAATTTTACATGTGTTTACCCACACATTATGGCAACCTTAGATATGAACGAAATATGCTTGATAATCAATCTTCAAACTTTTGTTCCACAGTATAGAATATATATATTTAATAAAATAGCGCACCTTCTTAGATCTGATGTCTAGGAGACATGTTATATGCACTGATAGATGAAATATTTTGAAGGGACAAAATATTATGCATGGATAAACGAAATATTTTGAATGGATAAAAAATCAGTATGAAGTAGAAATGATCGCATTGCAAGATTCAACCATAGTTGAAAAAGATGGACCATTCTGGCGGTTTAATCAGAAAAACTAGAAGCGGATCTCAGCTTGTTTTGGTTGCTTGTGAACACCATTTGTATTTGGACCGATTTCAACCGTTCAAACCAGGTGGTTTTCATGCGAACTGGGCATTAAACCAGGATCGATTGGACTGGGTGGGGGCTGAAGAGTGTTTGTAATGGTGAATTCGGCGCCAATCCAAGGCCCAATTCCTTCCATCAAGGCCTGCAACATAATCTTTTTTGCAAAAATCGCTGAAAAGGGCTGTGTGTGGGGATTCGACCCTAGGTCTTCACGTTGGGGCAGCTTCATGTTGCCATCCTACCACCAAGTTGCTGCAGTTTAGAAGGAAACATGCAGCTTAGATGAATATTTCTGAACTGTGGTCCATGGTTCAACTGCCTGATTGGCCAGTCTGAATGCCAGACTGATGAACCAAGAGCTTAGCTGGTTCACCCTCTGGTCCGACTTATCTACTATATGGATTCAACACTTAAGATGGGCTTTGCATCTGTGATCAAGCACAATATTTTTCATATGCTTAAGTACTTAGGGTGAGTTCGGCACAGCAGGTTTGGAGGAAAGTTTCAGCGCATGCAAAATGAGACAAGCCATTAGCGCATGATTAATCAAGTTTTAATTATTACAAACTTGAAAAATGGATTTATTTGATTTTTTAGAGCAACTTTTATATAGAAAATTTTTGCAAAAAACGTACCGTTTAGCACATCGGGAAGCATGCTCATGGGAAACGAGGGAGTTTTCTCCCCCTTCCCCTTGATTCGAACGCTGCCTTAGGACCTGTTCGCCAACATTGTTCTAGAATCTAATAGTCGAAGTGCATAATGCCATAAGGCAATTCAGAAGAAAGTAATGGAAAATTGGAACTTTATTCATAATTGAAAGGTCACAAGAGTGTTTGTAAAGGGACCACTTATAGCCTGGCTGGCTACTTCTGATTTATTCCTTCTGTAGGAAAATAAAGCAATAAAATGAATGTGAGAAAGTTGAGGTAAAAAGTTATTGTGATGAGAAAGTTATATAAGTTGCATTGGAATATTATATAGTGGAACCCCTAGGGGGTATATCACACTATTTACACTTCATATAAGGAAAAAGGCCCAAACACAGGCCTCTTCTTTTGTGGCCCTATGCCTGTCCTCGCTTATCTATACCTTCTCCATGTATTCACTGATTTCCTTAAGCAACGCTCGCTTCACCTAGCTGAGCTGGACTCATAAGTCAGATTTCTTGCACAATCTATTTTTTTTCATTTCCATGGTTGAACCATACTTTCCATGCAGAATATTTTCTTTATCTGTTCCTCAAGATTATTTTTAAATAATTAGTTTAAAAAAATTCTATCTAAAGTTTGTTATATTATGTTACACTTGGAGGTATGCGCTTTAGCACATTAGCATTAGAGGCGCATGTGTTGTGCAGCTTGTGATGCTTTTTCCTTGATGTGTTTCACTTCCACATGAGCACATAGTTTAGTATGCCAATGCTCAATTTCAATAGTCAATAGTCTATAAATGAACCATCTGGAAGGACAAATCACTGCCTTGGAGATGGAGTAGAAAGTAGAAACTACCTTGGAATCACTGCTAGCAATAATTATTACTATATCCACTATTAGCTGCCTCATCCTCATACTGCTCCGTAGGATCCCTTCTGTGATTTGGCTGCTTAATGCCATACAATGCTTGAGTGTCCTAGAGCTTTGGACAAAGCAGCTGGTATGGTTTATTTAGACAGTGAACTAACCTGTCAGCATTATTTTTTGCTACCATGGGTCCTTTGGCATTAGAATCCTATCTTCCTGCTTTCATGTGATGTACTTTCGATATATATGTTATGGGGCTTGGTACGGTAAAGTTATTTTTTTTGGGCATGTGTAGGCACTGTCAGATAACATATGTAATGAAGGCTGCATTAAGTTTGCTAGTACTCAGCTCATGTTCACCAAATCTTAATTTTTTTTGTGATTATGTCTGGTCAATGTGCACAATTCCAGGTCTTCTAAGGACTTTGCTGATGTGCATGGACTTGTCATGCATGCTTACAACCCACCAAATGCGGATTCATTCGTTGACCATCTTGGTTTGCACAAGGCACTATGCGTCCTTATGGGATGGGATTATACAAAAGTCCCTGAAAACTCTAAAGCATACCAGTCATTACTCCCTGACCTTGTTCAAGCAAGTAGGGAGGACCTTATCATATGGCCACCGACTGTTATCATTCGCAACACTGCTACAGGGAGGAAGAAAGATGGCCGCTCCGAGGGTTTGGGGAATAAAGAAATGGATAAAAAAATTTCAGGTATACTTATACGTTGCTATCTTAAGCTCCTTATATGGACAGTATAGTGTTTGCGTGCAAGCACCTGTTGCATATATACTTTCTATTGGTTGGATAAATGCATGAAGAAAGTTAGGAATTTTCTGGCAAGGAAGGTCAACAGCTTTTTGTACTGGCGCTTCGAAGACCCGCTTAACCAAAGCTTTTATTTTCAACTAAATGATCATTAGAAGTCATCTATTTCTGTTAGGTGTAACAATACTATTAACACAGGAATGCCGTAGCCTGATAGCAGTTAAATCAGCAGGACCGTTGTTATATCTTGCTGATCTGATGGATCGGAGAACACTGAACATTTCTCAGTATTATCTGTTTGCTTGGGCAAATATACCATGTCATAAGATTGATTATAGGCGTACTGCCTTGCTAGTGTCTAGTAGCTGTCTTGAATACAAACTTGTATTAAAAAAAATGTTAGGTGGTGGTGGTTTGCTGTTATCTATTTTTGCTGCAACGCAGAATTGCCTTGGGTGATTGGGCATACTGCTGAGGCAGTACCTTGGGGGCATTAAGTCTTGACTCTTGATGATGCATTATTTCAAGTTTGATCTCTGCAGGCAATGGTTTGGGTGTGGGCATGACTTTAGGTGCTTTGTTTGACTAGAAATAGTAGTTGCATCCAATGTTAAATATGCATTAAGCTAAAGGCAACTTATTCCCGAGTACTGCACAAACCGTAAGGTCTTATACCGTCCATGCAAAACTATGTGCTTTGCACCTTTGTGTCTGTTACATGAATTACATGTCCTTGTCTAAAGGAACTCAATTGTCTTGTCTTCTCAGTCATGCCCATCATACAGATAAACTATTTCCAGTGAGCTATGTCCCATTGGGTCTATGTCCCATTGGGCTATGTTGCTTTCTTGACAGATCTAGAAAAAGGTCGTCTGCCCAATACTTGTCCTTGCCACCCATTTTGTAATTTAAGAACTCCAATGCCAGTTTAGGTTTCACATTTTTTTCTAAACTAAACATCTAATCTAGCAATGCTGTTGAGTGTACAAATTAGAATTGTGCCATATTTGGACGTCGAGAGATAAGAGCACTTGAGAAATAGCATCCCCAGTTATGCAGTTCTGGCTCTGTTGAGCATATGTTCGTGGAATAATGCCGTATAAATCACAGTAATATTTGCTGTGTCAATCTATCTTTGTTTTCAGAACTAGGTTTTGCTGGCGGCAAGTCGAAGTCCTTGTATGGAAAGGAAGGGCACCTGGGTTTGACACTTATCAAGTTTGCAAACAGCCCGGCTGGCTTGAAGGAGGCTGAGCGCCTTGCTGATTTCCTTGAGAGGCAAGATCGTGGACGTATTGGTTGGTTGCGTGCACAAGCCAACCAGTCTGTAGATTCTGATAATAGTCCTTTACTGGTTGAGATGGATAACAGGACAGGTGAGAAAAAGAGGATACTTTATGGATACCTAGCAATTTCATCCAATATGGATGAATTAGACTCTGATTCGAGGAAACGGGCTTCCCTCAAGAGCAAGAGAGAATTTGACCCATCTGATTAGCCTCTTTTCACAAAAGCACATCTCCTTGTCAGTTTATTTAATTCAGCCGACGCTTCTGTACCTTCTCTTAAATTCTGGTTTACAATATACGCTGCTGTGCACCAGAAATATAACCTTTGAATATAGTACCTGCACTTAGGATGGTTGCCATTGTTATTGCTGGAAGCTACATATCTCAGCAAGTGTTTTCTGACAAGCGTCCATTGCTTGCTCATTGAATGGGTGTCCTGAAGAGTCTATTTATTCTTCCAGTTTGATAATTTCTAAATATTCGTTGTGCGATCAATTACCTCTAATTTGAACTGTGATGTTAGTATTGCCTAGATCAAGACATTGGCTCAATGATATGAGTGGGCAGTTGTCCCTATTCCTTACACTGTTTGGTCTTGATTGATGTTAGTTCATTATTCAGAGTAAAGATGTGGGTGGGGGGATCGGTACGCGCTTTGTTTGGTGCCATTGTCTTGTTTGTGGGGACTTTGCCATGCCCCTAGACAGCGCTCTGTACCTTTGTATTGAATATTGATCTTTATATTCTGTACCTCTTGCAATCTGTTGTGTGCAATTATATGATGGTAAGCCACTTAAACACCATTTGTGCTGTGCTGCAATCTTTGTGTTTTGCAATTTGGACAGCTGTGGAAGCGGATAAGATTCGGAGTGCACAGTTGAGATGTATCTATGTTATGACACTTCATCCTTGTAGTGCTACACATATTCTAATTTATGAATAGGGATTAGCTGCAGTGATGCGGTGGTTTGAATTAGAAACCTGAACACTTGTGTACATTTGTTTTGCCACTGAATTGTTTTGGATATAGATCTGGTTTTCCTCTTTTCAGATACAGATACTTGTCCTAGCCTCTCTGGTTGTCAGGTAATCCATCACCAAGCTATTATCCGTGGTTCCAGGGCAAAAAGAAAAGTGTGGATAATGTGGTACAGTATCTTTTTCTATGTGCAAAATGTATCAGTGTCTGCTGGACTAAACTGCTCTTTCATGGATACATATCCTGTGGTGTGGAGTGCAGACCATAGTGCATCTCCATCATGGTGCCAAATCTGCTTTTTAGCATTTCTTGTTTGCGGGTGCATTGCTGCATGCTTCTGCCTGTCGCAATGACCTCTTCTGATTTGTGTCATTTCGCCTGTATGTCGGCGTCGCTGCCGGTCAGAAAGGAAGGAGCGTAGTGCTGGCCGGTGGTGGACTTGCAGATCTTGTTTCTGATTCCACTGTGCAAGCTGCTGTGTTTGTTGGTTGCTGCTCCAGCGCTGTTGTGTTGCTGTTGCTGATGCAGAGATCGCAACATGGCTGCACAAATGCACAATGTCCTTCCTTGTTCACATCTTGATGTCAACCTGGCTTGTTTTCCTGTGACACACACTAGTCAGTGAGTAACTGAACCGGTCCCAAAACTTAAGTTTTCTGTAGTGACAGCGAAACTCGTCTGTTCAGATCAGTTTGGTACAGTGAGGTCCTTCATGAGAAAAGCAGATCTACACAGATCTTTGATCTTTCTTCGCGGTTGCAATGTCAATGTCTCCTCACAGGCTTAATTGCTTTGCAGTTTGTCACCAAGACTTCTTTTTGTTCTTCTTTAAGAGGTTTTTGCCATCAGGATACTGAGTCCATGAACTTTGTCACGAAAGAAGGGAAATTAAATGTTGATGTCACTCAGATGTGATCCGTCCAACTACACTGTGTGAGTAGCAGTAGCCTGCATTGTCCTGCACTGGTGCCAATTGGTTTTCTGTTTTGCACGGCACCTGCTTTTATTATTGCCAACTGTGGCTTGATCCGAAGACCTCACTAGTCTCAAGGGAGGAGACCTCGTTTATAGGGTAGTTTACAACTTGTGTTAATACTGATAAGGACAGAGAAGATGTGGACTGAATGAAGAATTCTTCATCGTTCAGATTCCTCTGAAGATATATACAATGGTAGAGATTGTGAACAAAGCCAATGAGATTGCATATACACAACCCAATATTTAGTAGCAATCATAATGGTTAGTACAGCTTACATTATCAACCACACAACAGCAAATTTAGCCTTAATTTGGAAGTTCAGTAATCATCACAGAGAGCACAGGAAAGATGAAATGAGCCAGACAGTGAAAAGATGAGTCATAAAGATGGCCAAGAAAAGCAAACACAAAGCAGCACACTTGGGGAAGCTGATATTATACTGTCTTCACCAACACGCTCAAGCCGTAGAAAAAGTGAAAAGCTTTTGCATACCAACTGAACTTTGGTACGAAATTTCCAGGCATATTTACAGCTAGCTAGACGACCTGACAGTTTTACAGTTCAAAACATTTGCTTGCAATTTTGCATGCAATAAAATTTCTAGTCGATCGTTACGAAGAATTTTCATACCAAAAACCTGTTCGTACGCAACAATGCAAAGAGAAAAGCGATGAAAAAAAGGGAAAAAAAATCAAGAAAGCAAAAGGGTTCAATTTGACTCGTGCAGGTGGCGCGGCGGCTGGTCGTCGTCGAGGTTGGCGGCGGCGGTGAGGCGGAGGAGGAGGTCGGTGAAGGCGCTGACGACGTACTTGTGGGTGCGCCTGTCGTTGAGCGCGAGGTAGCAGAGCAGCAGCTCGTGGAGGCGCACCCTGTCGCCGCGGCGGCGCGCGTCCAGCCGCAGCGCCGCCACCATCTCCTCCATCGACCTGAGGAAGTCGGCGTGCGGGTCCGGCGAGTACGTCGGCACCGCCACCCCGGCCGTTCCCACGCCGACGGCGGCGCCGTGCGTCGACGAGTCGACGATGGAGTTGGACCTGCCGGGCGAGGAGAGGAAGAACCGGCGGGACGCGATGGCCGAGGACAGCCCGGAGTCGGACAGCGCCGAGGGGTTCTTGGCGACGGCGCCGCCGCCGTCGTCGACATCATCATCTTCTCCCGCGTGGTGTCGGTGCAGCTCGCCGCCGCGGCTGCCCAGGTTCTTGCACCGGACGGAGGACGAGGAGGAGCACGGCGAGGTCTCTGCGGTGGAGGCGCCGCCCGCCGAGGTCGACGTCGACGCCTCGTCCGACTGCGCCATGGGCGCCGGTGCCGCCCCCGCCGCCGTCGTCGGCCGCCGCAGCCGGGAGAAGCAGCCCAACATCGCGCCTCTCGCTCGCTTTCTTTGCTTTGCTCACTTCACTAGGCAGCTTCATCTACAGCTAGCTAAGGACGGGCACGATGACGCTGTGAGCTGTGCACTGTGAGGAGTTTATAGGAGGAGGAGGTGTTTGCATTTGCAGTTGTAGTAGCCTTCTTGGTGAGGGGGGCTCACCTGCTGCAGGACGAAATTGAGTTAAGTACTCCAAGCGGACTAAGCATGCATGATTTGTTTGGACAGGAATGTCATTACTCCTAAGTCCTACCTATACTTAACAACCTTAACAACACGTGGATCAGTAGCATCAGGAGCTCTTTATATATATATATATATATATATATATATATATATATATATATATATATATATATATATATATATATATATATATATATATATATATATATATATATATATATATATATATATATATATATATAATTATAAGCTAGTGTAGCTACTCACTCCCTCGCACCTATTCGATTTCGGATAGTTTATTTTGCTCTCTTTTTTGTTGATTTTCTATTTCTTTTCTAGTTGATATTCTGCTTATTTCTATGTTGATTTTCTGCTCCTATAGTGCACCAAGTAAATATCACATCTGTCGAAGTCCTATATTCTGCCAACAACACTAAGAGGGCGTTGAGAGCAGCTTATGACTTCTGCTCCTTCTCTTGTTTTTTGTAAGCACGCTTTCCGAACTGCTAAACGGTATATATTTTGTAAAAAAATTATATAAAAGTATCTCTAAAAAATCAAATAGATTCATTTTTCAAGTTTGTAATAACTAATACTTAATTAATCATGTGCTAATATTGTTTCTTGTTTTATGTGTGGCTTATAAGCCAGTCGCATAAGAAAAAGGAACGCTGCCTAAAGCTTTATCGGTTGAGCTACAATGGATAAAAAGTGAAAAATAAACAAAACAATAAAATTAATATTTTAAAAAATACTTTTACATCTGTATTATTAGCGGTTTAAATGTTAATGATAAAAAATAGACTACAAAGAAAAAACCCAAAATCAACTCTAAACTTAAATTCTAAAATTTAAATTTTGGATGATAATAAAGTGAAGATTAATTCCTCCCTCTTCGCAGTGCATCTGCTTAGCTAGCTACTTCTGCGACTCAGTGACTGGTCCTAACTGCGGTAAGAATTCGCCACTCTCTTTATCGCCGAGACTACATACGTAGCACATACGCAATGCCAGCTAGCAGCCTAGCTCGTACGTACACCTTCCGTGTACGTACGTGTATTATACGGAGCACATGAGACCATGCGTTGTTTTACCATATACGTACCGTACTGACGAGAGAGAGAGAGAGAGTACGTGTCTACGTGCATGGGTTCACATGACCTTGCTACCCATCGAGATGCAGCGACACATTGAAGTCTGAAGAGTGAATTTGAAGTGTATGTATACATACACATATATGCATGTATACGTGTATACATGCACTGCAAGTAGCAGCTAGCCCTATATAAATTAAATGTCAACCAAAATGCATGTGTCCTGACTTAATGAATTGATTAGTACACTGTACCGTATATCTGGCTGATGTATTGATCCCCTGGCCGGCTGGCCCCCAACGACAGATTTAATACGCTACCCAGCTGCCACCGGCGACATTTCTTTGATTTTTTTACAGCTTCATCTTAATTAAGCAGTGTTAAGCTACTACTACAGTACAATTAACTATACAATGTTTCCTCAGAACTTAAAGGAGCTGAGAAATTTGGTCGCAGATCGAAAACAAAAGGAAAAAAAAAGTGAGTAATGTACGGTAGATCATGACTTCATGAGCGTATATATATGTGCATATGTTAGGCCATCTGCCCTGAAAGAGGCTTCTTGTCACAGTCGGAGAAGGTATACGTAGCTGTGTATAGCTGCGTACATATACGTACGTACGTACGAGCTACTGAACCGTCTCCATCGACGACACTACACGTGATCTTCTACATTTCGCTCGCCCATCTCAATCTCTGCAGCGTCTCTCTCTCATCGGCCGGTTGATCTCCAATTAATTAACGACCTCATGTATGATGCAGCTATGATCAGTTAGGTACACAACTACTCACGCAGGCTGCTTGTATAATTATATATGCACGTACATACGTAATATATACTACTTCTGCATGCATGGAAATTGTTTTGTCGGTATACTACAAAGCATGTAGCAGTAGAGTATATCAGCACCTACTAGCTCCCTCACTTTATTTTACCTGTCGCTCCAGACATCAACAATTCGATTCTCTACTATCGCGAGCAGCCGAGCAGTGACGGACACCGCCCAAAAATAAAGATGGGTTAAATATATATATTAAATAAAGATAATTGAACACAACATATATTATACCATATTTATATTATAATTATATATAAAAATAAAGAAGATACAAAAGAACACACCAGATGACACCTCTTAACTAAAAATAAATCAATAATCTTTGCACTACATATAATTCATCATACATCAGAAGATAATTATAGACCTATTAATTTGCAAAAATAGGTCCATCCGTAAAACATGAGTAATACTATTTCTGTCCCGAAATAGTTGTCTTTCTAGATTCAAAATTTATTATAAAATAGTTATAAGTACTACTTGTTATATCAATCATTTTGTATTCAAATTTCTCCTCATTCTACCTAACCATCCTTTCACTCCCGACCATATATCATTTAATAAGAGACACTATAATCTTTTTTCTCAAATCTTAATCTATGCTAAATAAATAATATAGAACAACAACTATTTTGATGAAGTAGTTAACTAATCACTATCTTTAAAATTAGTTAGTATATGAGAAGACATATCACTAATAAATCACTAAGCATGTCTAGGTCCTCTAGTAGGCTTAAAAAAATATATTCTCCGATCACCTTTTTTTGATGAAAATTCTCCAAACACCCATGAATTTAAATTTTTTCGTAACTTTATCAAAATCAAGTTCTATAAAACTCTCATTCTTAATATGACACAATATTAAGATCAAGTCTTTATTTTATTGTGCACACTAATAGGATGCTACTAAGAGAAGGGTCTAGGGATGTTAGACGATACGGACCATAGTTGGTTCCGCTGACCCAACTTGCCTAATGGGTAGATCCACCCCTGATAGCAAGAGAAAGTCATTTTATCACTCGAGTGTAAAAAAGTTATTAACCATATTTATTATTTTTTTATTTGTGTAGGTCAAATTTAAACTTACATGTTTATGGAGTGATATATCATATATTGATCTATATTACTAAATGTTTTTAAGTTTTTTATGTTTTTTCGGTGACATGTATGAGACGATTGTACGTCCACTCGAGTGACAAAAACCATTTCCGTTAGAGGTTTGAATATTTACTACACATATATATGTATGTTGACAAGTACTCCCTCCGTTCCGTTCCAAAATATAGATACCTTTAGGTTTGAATTTTATCCTATATATAAACAACTAGGACATAAAAGATGAATTTTAACCCATTACTTTCTATGCTAACCCTAGTAGACCCTATTATCTCATTGGCTATCGAGAACTCCATTTTATCCGTAGCATTTTTAATCTTCTATCACCCCCCCACTATATATTAATAAGAAATATTTTAAACCTTTTATCCTAATCATTAATTTCTTTAAAATACTTGCAGCTATATTTTAAAAATACTAATTCATGCAGCATTAGGCATGGCAAAGTAAAGCGATGCAAGCAACTGAATCATGGCGCAATAAGTGCCAACTGATTGGTGGATCTCGCATCTCTCAATAACACGACGCTTGCTTCAATGCACACAAGCAATGCTATCAGCAGCTGATGCAAAAAGCTGTAAGTACCAGATTGAGCCAACTCTATTATTTGTGTTCTATTCCAAACTATTTGTGTTCTATGTTTGTCAAGTGAATTTTTGACTATTAATTTTTATAAATTTATATAATTTAATATTATAAGATTTATGTTTTTAGATTTACTATGAAAAATAATTTCATAATATATAGATCGCGTGTTGTTAAACTACTCGACCCTATTCAGTTAACATCAATGAAGAGGTCGTTGCTCATCTCAACAACCTCGAACGCAGAAATTTCGCAGGGCCCCTCGGCTCGCACTCTCTACGGGCAATTAATGGCACACACACATAGGTGACAAACATGTCAGGTCCTATTGATCTCTCGACCTGGCACACATACGACTTCTTGCCAGTGGTCACTGCATAGCATAATGCATTTCCCATCTCAGCTCAGATCCACGAAGCTGCGGCCGAGGAGAAAAAAAGAAAACGAGGAAGAGAAAAAACTTTAAAAACAAAGTGAGAAAATGACATGAAATTATAGTCGATAGTATTTTATAAAAAAAGTAGTTATATAATATTCGACAATTTCATATAAAAAACTTTCAAAAGTATACTTTCAAACATAACTATACTTATAATTAAAATATAATTATATTATAACTTTATAATATTCGACATTCGATGTAACTGTAGTAAAAATATAACTATAGTATAATTAAAATTAAAATAAATTATATTATAACTATACTATAATTTAACTCGTATATAACTATTTATAAAACGCATACGGCGTACGGATGTGTTAGCTAGAATTGCGCGTATGCTATCACAGCTGAGATCGTAAATTCTACCAACAGACATATAGCAATTCCGTGTTATCCAATACATACGAATGGCATTTTATCAAACGAATGGTACTTTATCAAAAACATACAAATTAAATACCAAAATATCAAACACGCGCGAATTAAAACGGCATATTATCAAATTTCTCGAGCGCGCGGGAACGGCAAAGCGGCGGTAGACAGGCGCCGGGCGCGCGCACGGAGCAGACAGGATCCGCGCCTCGTGCTTGTCCTTCGCGCCGCCATAAATCCCCTGCAGGTGCCTGTCCGGCGAGCAGGGCGGACACGCGCACGCCGGCACGCCGCGCACGCCACGCCACGCCACGCCACGCCACGTCGCCATGCCATCCGTCGCCGCGAACTTTGGCGTGTAACCACGAGGACGAAGACCTCAGATCGAGATGGCATGGCCCGCGGCGTGCAGAACAGCAGCAAGTTAAGAAAAAAAAACGTTCTTTTAAACGTACACTGAAACGTGTTAATTTTACATTTGGCACTCGGATGGACTCGATAATGTTACACACATGGACCCATTGTCAGCTTTGCCCCGGCAAACTCACTCCCAAATCACGCAATCAAGCACAAAGTAATCACACGTAAGTAGAAAAAATGGAATCGACACAAGTGTTTTATGCTGCAAAACCAACCAGCAGCTTTTATAATCCTTGATTCATCTATTTATATGAAGAAAACAAATTAAACTTAAAAATAGAAACAAAACGAAAAAACAGGGATGGCCGTAGTGGCCATCCACCATGCGCGCCATGACCTTGCGACATGCACCATCCCCCATGCCAGCCATGCCACGCATCAACCTGGATGCTCACGCCATCACCCGAAAGCTGCGCTTGATGTGACAACAAACTGAACCGATAAAACATGACGCGCTACAGTCAACTGAATCCCGATAAGCGAGAACAGCCAATGAAAAAAAAACAAAATTCAGGCGCAGGATTACACTTCCATATTCAACAAATCTCCCCTTAATCCTGACGCCTCGGACCAACCTTGACAACCCCAATCTTGGCCAGAAGTTCATGAAATCGAACACGGCCAAGCGGCTTCGTCAGAATGTCCACGAGCTGATCACCCAAGCTTGTGAACTCCATCTTAACTTTTCCATTTTCAACATTGTCCCTAATGAAGTGGAATCGGGTGTCAATATGTTTGCTCCGGTCATGGAAGACCGGGTTCTTGCACAATGAAATGGCGTATTTGTTATCCATCTTAAGCACGACCGTCTTTGCTTCGCCGCCCTGGACTTCAGCGAGCAGTCGGGCTAACCAGACTCCCTGGCCAGCTGTAGTCGCAGGTACAATGTACTCCGCCTCGCATGAAGACAGAGCCACCACTTTCTATTTGTGGGACTACCAACTGATCGGATTCTGGCCGAGAAAGAACAATGTGCCGGTGGTGCACTTCCGGTCGTCGACGTCGCCAGCCATGTCGCTGTCGCTGTACCCCTGTAGCTTCGTCTCCAAGTTGTTGGAGCAGAGTAAATGACAGCCCAAATTGAGCGTACCTACAATGTAGCGCAAGATGTGTTTCACAACGGCGTAGTGATTGTCGCGCGGTGACTCCATGAAGCGGCTGACGTAGCCGACGGCGTAAGCGATGTCCGGCCGTGTGTGCACCAGGCACCAGAGACTGCTGACGATACTCCGATACTTGGTGACATCCACCGGCGGTCTATCACTTTGCTTACTGAGCTTCAACTGCGTTTCCATGGGCACGCACGCCGGATTGCACCCCAGCATGCCTGCGTTCTCTAGGATTTTCCGCGTGTACGCCGACTGGTTGATGGTGATGGCCTCGGCTCGTTGTTGCACTTCAATGCCGAGGTAATAACTGAGGAGGCCGAGATCACTCATGCGGAATAGTGAGCTCATTTCCCCCTTGAACTTGGCAATCTCCCCGCTGCTAGCGCCCGTGATAATGAGGTCGTCAACGTAGATGCCGATCATGAGACGCGCCGTGCCAGTGCCGCGGGTGTACACGGCGTGTTCAGATGGGCTTCGTGTGAACTTCAGATCGAGGAGGCTTGCATCCAGTTTCGCGTTCCAAGCTCGAGGTGCTTGACAGAGACCATACAGTGCCTTCCTCAATCGGAGTACCTGGTTTAGGTGCTCGTCATCGGTGAAGCCAGGAGGTTGCGTCACGTACACCTCCTCCTCCAGGTCTCCATTGAGGAATGCCATCTTCACATCCAAGTGATGGACCGGCCATCCCTCTTATGCAGCAACTGCAAGCAGTAGTCGCACGGACTCCATCCGTGCGACGGGAGCGAAGACTTCGTCGTAGTCGATGCAGTGCTTCTGGATATATCCCTTTGCGACGAGCCATGCCTTGTGTTTAACAACGGCGCCGGTCTCATCCTTCTTGAGTTTATAGACCCACTTGAGTCCAATGGGTCGTTTGCTGGTGGGGAGGTCGACGAGGTCCCACATGCGATTGTCCTTAATCGAGCTCATCTCTTCGAGCATCGCCTTGCACCAGCTTGCATCATGATCTGCCTCTGCAAACGTGCTCGGTTCCTCGGCGGCGAGGAGGCAGAGCTCGTCTGAATCGAGCTTCACCGGCTCGGTGGTGGCAGTGCTGTTGGTGATGCTGCGGTAGCGACGCGTAGCTCCTTGGTCGTCGTCAAGATTCGGGTCTGCCATGGGGGGCGACACGAATTTGACCTGTGGGCTTGCCAGCTCGAAGAGAGATGCCGCATGTTTCGGCGACAATTCGCCGGAGGGTGGTGGAGATGGCGAGGCAGCATTGACAATGACATGCTCCACGTCATAATTGATTGTAAAAGAGTCGGACGAGGTGCCCTTACCTGTCTTGCCATCCTCCCAATTCCACTTTGCCATTTCGTCGAACACAACGTCTCGTGTGACGCACACACGCTTGGTGGCGGGGTTGTAGACACGGTAGGCCTTGCTGCCAGGCTCAGAGCCGAGGAACACCATGCCCTTGCTTCGGTCCTCCAACTTCTTCAAATGCGGCTTCACCACTTTCACGTGTGCCACACACCCGAAGGTGCGAAGATGATGGACAGCAGGTGCTTGACCGTACCACGCCTCATATGGAGTCTTGCCGGGGACACTCTTCGTGGGCGATCGGTTGAGGATGTACACCGCCGTCATCACTGCCTCCCCCCAGAACTCGCCAGGCATGTCCTTGGCCTTCATCATGCACCACGCCATGGCTACCATGGTCTGATTTTGGCGCTCCATGACGTTGTTCTGTTGCGGCGAGTAGGGCGCGGTGAGATGACGTCCAATTCCCTGCTCGGCGCAGTAAAGGCCGAACTCCACAGAGGTGAATTCACCACCGAGGTCAATGCTCAGCACGCATAGCTTGCAGCCGGTCTCCACCTCGACTCCTGCCTTGAAGTGTTTGATTGCAGCTGGCGCATCGCCCTTACTGGCCAGCAGGATCAGCCACATATACCTAGAGAGGTCATCGATTAGGAGAAGAAAGTATTTCTTGCCGCCGTGTGTCGCAGGAGAAATCGGCCCGCAAAGGTCGCCGTGGACAAGGTCGAGGCGTCCCTCCACGCGGTACTTGGCTTCCTGTGGGAAAGGAGCTTGACATTGCTTTCCCACCAGGCAGCCGTCGCAGATTTGGTCGACGTGGTCGATGACGGGGATCCCGCGTACCATGTCACGGCGGCCGAGCTGCCGCAATGACTCCAGGTTGAGGTGGCCAAACCTTCCGTGCCACAGCCAGGCTTCATCTCCACCCTTGAGCGCAAGGCAAACCGGTTGTGCAATGTCGACATTGAGCACATAGAACCGGGTCGCATCATGATTGTCGGTGAAATGGGACAGGGGGTCCCACATGCCCTGGGGACGCGTGGGTCATCGGCCACGTCAGTTCCCCGGGGGCCATCTCTCCATCAGCCTCGGGCTCGTCCCCGGGGCGTCGTCTCCTTCGGCCCCGGGCTCGTCCCCGGGGCGTCGACTCCATCGGCCTCGGCCCCGGGTGCCGATTAGGGACTTACCTCTTCCGCCCCGAGGAGTTCGGGAAGTGGGTCTCGGTGGACCAGCTCTCCAACTACCTACATTAATGACGAGGCGACAGGGCCTGTCGCCCCTGTCAGCCCTGTCGCCTGCTTTGCCACGCGTGGACGTCCCAGGACGGCCCCCCGTGAACACTCGACAATACCGTCAGAGATTTTTGACTGAGAGGACTTCGGTTCTCTGCCCTATGGCAGCGGAGGGCAACAGCCTCTGTCACATCTCTGTACTCCAGCCGCCCGCAGCCGAGCGGCAAGACGACTCGTCATATCCCGTCACATCCTGTCACATCCTCATGTCCCGAAAACTATGCCGCCCGTAGCCAACCTACCCCGGCGTGGGCGCAGCAGGTGGCAGCAGGCGGAGATGCGCGACAAGACAGCGTTTCCTCTCTCCCCATGTACTGGCACTGTGGACTCCCCTGATTCTATAAAGGAGGATCCAAGCCACCGAGAGGGACAGGCGGAACTGGACAGGAGCTTTCCTCGTCTTCTGACTCCCTAGCTTGGCAACTGTTGGTCTTCCTCAGCGCTAGCGAGCTTAGGTTGAGCCGGTGCCCCCGAGTGGGGACTTAGCTCCCGAGTACTCCCGTTCGCTCTCGGCTAGCTTCTGAGCTCCCGGAGTTCTCCTTGTAACAACAGATACATTCATCTCCACATAGCATACACACAGGAGTAGGGTATTACGCTTCGAGCGGCCCGAACCTGTATAAATCCTCATGTCTCCCTTGTGCGTCGATCCCTTCTTCCAACCATCCGCTGTTCATCGTCTTCCCCGCGCGATCGTCACGGTTTGGACGGTCCGATCCCGGTTCGGACGGTCCGAACCCCTCTTCCTCTCGTCTTCCGCTGATACACGCTGACGCCGACTTCGCCTGAGAACTACTCCCCTGGCCGAATCTCAAAGGGGGGTCTCCCGACTTCCCGCCGTCGAGGTTTCATCCTTCGACAACGATGGACACGAGCCAGCAGTCGGTGGGCCGGATCTCAGAGAGTCAACACTCCGTTCTCGATCCCAATCTTGCAACCACACTCGTCGAGCTGGCCAAGGCTGACGATGTTCGAGCGTAGGTGAGGGATGTAGTATATGCCGGTGAGAGTTCGGTGTTCAATGGTCTTGCAAGAAAGGAGCACGGTGCCGCACCCCTCAATTCGTACACCAGAGCTATCGCCAAATTTGACGAAGCCGCGAACATTGGAGTCGAGCTCGGTGAAGGCGTCATGGTGGCCAGTCGTGTGGTTTGACGCCGTCGTGTCGAGGATCCAGGCAGGGTCGATCAGGTCCCCGGCGTCCTCGAACGTCACCAATGCGCGTTCTTCGTTCAACACGAGTTTCTGCGGGTCGCTTTCGGCTTCGGTGGCAAGGACCTGGGCTTTTGCCAAGAATAGGGTAGCCTCGCGTCATCGGCTTGCTCCTTGTTAACCTGCAAGAGGTTAGCCTGTGCCAGATTCTCCTGATCTCGCTTGGCCTTGTGACACTCCTCGATCCCGCTTGGCCTTGTGACAGTCCTTGGCCCAGTGGCCCATTTTGCCACAGTAGCGGCACTGGTCCTTCTTGACGTCGCGGCTCGCGGTTTGGGATGACCCAGACTTGGTGTCACGACCGCCGTCCTCGCACGTGTTCCAGTGGCCATGACTGCACTATCGCCCACGGCGAGAGGAACCGCCGCTCCCGCTTGCACCTCCGCCGTTGGCAGTTGAGTTCTCCCCGGTGCGCTTCTTGGCGTGTGCAAGCCACTCCTCCTCCGTGAAAAGAAGGCCACCGGTTTCCTTGTTATCGGAGTCGTGCCGATCCTCGACGGCGAGTAGCCGGCCGGTGAGATCCTCCATTATCAAGGTGCTCAAATCAAGTAACGTCTCAATCGAAACAGCGATCTGACGGTACCTTCTTGGGATGACGCGTAGGAATTTTTGAACCATCTTTTCCTCGGTGATCACATCACCAAGGAGGGCGAGGTCGCTCACGAGCCCTTGCATTCGGAGCTCGAAGTCCTCAACAGATTCGCCATCTTGAACCTCAAGGCCTCGAACGCTTGTCGAAGCTTCTGGGCCTTCGCTTCACACACACGGTCTGCTCCCAAACGCTTGGTCTCGAGGGTGTCCTAGGCCTCCTTTGCGGTATACATTTCCGGAGGCACAGCGCGGAGAATGGTAGAGAGAGCCTGTCGATCGGTACGGTACAAGGCGTCACCGATTGACACCGCATCCCACAGCCCCTGTGCCTGCAGGTTCACCCGCATCAATACCACCCAATCCGTGTAATTTATGCGGGTGAGCATAGGGTAGATCACCGGACCGCCGGCTTCCCTGATCACCTCCCTGACAACCATCTCGCGACCAACGGCATCATGTTGTCATGATTGCCGTGGGAAAGGAGGGGGTGATCAGGCATGCCCGCGCCTAGGAGTTCGTGACGCGCCACTTCTTGGAGCTGACATTACGCTCTGATACCACTTGTCAGCTTTGCCCCGACAAACTCACTTCCAAATCACGCACAAAGTAATTACACGAAAGTAAAAAAAATGAAATCGACAAGTGTTTTGTGCTGCAAAACCAACCAGCAGCTTTTCTGATCTTAATTCATCTATTTATATGGAAAAACCAAACTAAACTTAGAAGCAGAAACAAAACAAAAAAACAGGAACGACCGTAGTGGCCATCCACCATACGCGCCATGACCTTACGATGTGCGCCATCCCCCACACCAGCCATGCCGCGCATCAACCTGGACGCTCGCGCCATCACCCGAAAGCTGCGCTCAACGTGACAACAAACTAAACCGACAAAATATGACGCGCTACAGTCAACTGAACCCGATAAGCGAGAACAGCCCACGGAAAAAAAAAACAAAATTCAGGCGCAGGATTACACTTCCATATTCAACACCCATGGCCGGACTGCATATAGACTAGCAGTCTCAGGTAGGGCCGCGGTTGAGCCGCGCGGCTGCGGCCATGGACATGGCCACCCCACCCGGCCTCGCCGTCGCGCCAGGCTTGTTGCGCGTCTCCGCGCCGGCCACCCTCGCCGCGTCGCTGCTCTCCACCTCCTTATCAGCCACCAGCTTCGCCGTCGCGTTCTGCATAAGGCTCAGAAAAATTAGTACCTGCATTGCACGATTGATCAGAGGAATGTGCATGCATTAACGAGCGCGAGAGCACCGAGAGGACGTGGCCGAGCTTGGTCTTGTCCTCGTCGCGCGCCGCCCTGAGGTTGGCAGCCGCGGCCGACTGCGCCTGCGCGGCCAGACCGCCAGAGATATTGGCTTCAAGGCCGGTGGCCCTTACTTCGGCCGCCTGGATGGCTGCCCCGTCGCTGCGTTCCACCGGCCTGCGTCCTGCCGCGAACGCCGCCGCCTCCAGAGCCTCACCGATTGTTATCTTCGTAGCATCCTCCACCCCTGCCACACCGCTGCCGCCGCCACCGCGGCCATCTCCTCCCCCGGCGGCGGTATCGTCCTGCTCGACGTATTGACCCACTGCCTGCAAACGCACAGGCACAGAGTAACAATTAAACTCGGCATGCGTCTCTTTTTGTGCAACGGTGTGATTACCTGGCCGGCGACGAACTCGGTGACGATGCGGCCGCCGGGGATGAGGGTCTCGGAGACGGTGACGCCCTGCTCGGCGGTGGCGTCCGTGGCCTGGTCATGGCCGACCACGCCTATCTGCTCGTTGCGACTGGCCGCGGACTGCATGGCCGCGGCCGGGCCGCCCTTGGCCGTCTGCCCCAGCACGAGGTTCTCGGCCGACTGCATCGTGGCCGCGTCCTGCGGCGCGATGGGCTTGTCCGCGAGGTTGCCGCTCACCGAGAAGACGTCGCCATACCGGATCCCCTGCTCGCCGCCGCCGCCGGCCGCCTGGTCGGACGACCTCCTCCGCTGCTCCTGACTCATCGTCGCTACACTCTCTTAGCCAACTGTTTGATTACGCCAGTTGCTTTGCTCCGAGCGTGCTGTGCATGCGTGATCTTCGAGGTCATATATGGCGCCGCGGGAGCGGCTCGGAGGGGGACAGGTGTGCGAGCGGCGGGGACGTGGACGCGCGCAAGGGGAGGCACCTAGCGGCGGCACGGCCAGGTGTCGCGTGCGGGCGACGTCGGCGGCGGGCGGCATGGCGCGTGCGAGCGGTGGCGTTTGTTGGCTTCCTCCGCCCCCTCTCCGGCCTTACCGCGTGTCCACCGGTGCATGCACACGTACGACCGTCGATGTCGCTCTCTGCCGCCTCATCAGACGCCGACGGCGACGACGCCATTCCCGGCTGTGGGTCGTGGTTAGCACGAAGGGGGCAGATGGCGGCGTACGTGCGGCCTATGTTGGTTCGGCCGTAACGGGATCCCTGATTCCGTGCGGGCCGTAATTATTGGGCCGAAAGATATTACGGCGTACGTGAGGCCCATATATGATGGGCCGTAACTGTGTTTCGGTTGACGGGGATCTCTTAGTGGGCTTATACTGGGCTCGTGAGCCATTGAGCTCGTCACCAGCGAAGCAGAGGTTACCGCCGCCGATCACCGATGGCGATCGCGGCCGCTCGCCGGCGGCTGTGGCGCGGGCTGAGTACTGCTGCTGCCGTAGGGGTGGAAGGGGACACCGGCACCCTGCTCTCGCGACTTTTCGCCGAGCCGGAGTACCGCGTGAAGGCGACGATGGAGGAGGCGTGTAGTTCCTCCGCATCGGGGGCCTTCTGGGAGGCCCTCGCCGCCGCCCTCCTCCGCGCGGCGTCCCCTGCTAAGGCGCACCTCGTGAGTGAGGCACCTTTCTTCTCCCCGCTCAAGCGTCAGTCTGGTTGCTGCTTGGTTTATTTAGTGTCAGTGTTATGGCACGGAGAAATTCCCCCCTTTCTCACACGGGTCGGAATCAGATCTGCAATACATTTGGCGGTAGCATGTTTTAGCTTCTAATGTGAAGTACGCTATTACACTGCGAGCTTCCCCTGCATGATTATATAATGTAACGAGCTAGCTCTTGATGGCCTGATGATTGATGAGTTAGTACTTAGTACATTGGTGCTGATTCTGTTGCAGTTCGTGGTGATTTTTTTCTGAATTAGATTTGTTTTGCATTCTAGTTAGAGATCTTTATTATCGTGAGCTAAGATAGTCAATATTGAATCAGATCTTGGAATGGAAGCTAGAGAAGCTAGTCAAGGAAGGGATCCATGATTGTGAGCCCTACTCACTGATAATCCGTTTCTGTCGAGAGACAAAGAATGCAGCATTTGCGATGAAAGTCTTTCAATGCGTGGAGGAACTGGGAATTCAGCTCAACACTGGCATTTTCAATGCCCTTATCGATGCTTTCTTGTCGGTAGGAGATCTCCTTGCTGCAACGACCTTATATGAGACTATGGAAGACAGAGAGGATTGCAAGCCCAACTCAGCTACATATGATGCATTCATTTCTGCATTTTCACGGCTTGGGAGTGGCCATGCAATGATGAGCTGGTACCTGGCAGCAAAGGATGCAGGATTTACTCCTAGTATTAAGGCCTTTGAATCTTTGATCACAGGTTTTGTGAAGTTGAACAGGCTCGATGACGCTGAAGCAGTATTTGAAGAAATGATTTGCTTTGAAATCAAGCCAAACTTCTCTATATTGGAGGCCAAGCTTGAGCTACTTTCAAGAAGGAAAGACCCTAATAGGGTAAAAATATTTATGGAACTTGTAAGAGATGGAAACCATGAGTTGAGTGAAGCTACAGTTGAGAGATTAACAAGATTATGTCTGTACGAAGACAAAATTGATGAACTGGACCAGCTGCTTTCCCTAGTACAAGGAATGCACTTGGGTTCTTTAATAAAGTTGCACTGTGGAGTTATCAGGTTCTATGCTAATGCTGATCGCTTGTCAGATATGGAGCATGCAATTTTCCGGATGTTGGATAATGGCATAATTTTTGCCCACTCAGAGGATGTTGAGGCTGTTATCTGTTCTTATTTTCGCCACAAGGATTTTGATAGGTTGGATTTGTTCTTAAGCCGTATCCAAAGTTTGTACAAGCTCACGCAGTCTACGTATGATATATTGATTTCTGGATATCAGAGGTTCAATTTACATGGAAGGCTTGACTCAGCCATAAAAGATATGAGGGAAGCTGGGTTTGTGTGAGCTCCCGAAAAACATTGTTTGCTCTATGAACTTCCTAATAAGGGCATCAGGCCACATGACCTCATGGGCCTCCTGGGCTAGAGCTTGTTGGAATGGACTCCATTCAGATTCATTGCCTAGTTTTCTATCTAGGGGATAGGAGAGAACTTCAGAGTCAGATATATTATCATGTCAGATCATTCATGGACGAAAATGCAGTTACCCAAGCTACCAAGTGTCATGCTTGATTTTGCATGCATCTATTCATCCAAGACGCTAGCGAGCTTTAGAAGCAATTGGGATTTCTTTAGATGCTATCTTGAGACCCTGTGTGCGCATATGGGACAAAAACGCAGTTACCTGCGCATGGTTCTTGACTTTGCACGCATCTATTCAGCGAAGATGCTAGTGAGCTTTAGAAACAATTGGCATTTCTTTAGATGCTATCTCTGAGACCCTGAATTTCAGGAGTTACATATGAAAAAAGAAAGATCAGTTAGAGATGGATTAAGCTGAAGAAATGCTATGTTTAAGCTATCTGACATGTCATTTAGGTACGCCTGCTTTGAGATGATGATGTTCCAGTATTTCAGACTTGATGTTTTTACAGCATACTCTTTCGTATTTGAGACACTGACCTCATGTTTCAGACCTGATGTTCTTACCATTTCGTTGTTACAGTTTCTTAGCTGGTGTAGTGAGGTCATTAAGCATGTACATTGTTTCCAACTTGTACATCATATGACACAGTAAAGATGCTTAGTAATATGTCCAGGTCCTGCCACGCTGCTACATAAAATATGCTCTATATATTTAAGCCTTTGTTTTGTTGTGATCATATCATATCAAATGAACGGATACCTGATAACATTCCTTCCATTGGCTAACTTATGTAACAGTTGTTCTAGTGCTTTCGGCCCAATTTGTGGGGATCTCACTATCTCCATTGATTGAGCTGGTGCTCACAACTATTAATCTACTCTACTCTTATCTGGATTATGTTCTCTTGCTTAAACATGAAGCGGATTTCTAAGAAAAGACAACCCATGTGAAGCTGCCTGTGGTACTGATACATTGGTACAAATAATCACTATCAAATAATTTCATCCATCTAGAGAAGGATCATCGTCATAAAGCTATGTTTGGTACTAAACAAAGATTCATGCATACATGGTGCATACAACCAACGACACAACTTGTTTGTGGTCCATCTAATCTTGATAGGGTTCATTGGCTCTCTGTCCATGATGCCGTGGACGCTTTAACGAACTGGGCTCCCTTTTGTTAGGCACGATTCTTTGAACTTGCATCTTTGCCGGTTTTCCTTTCCCCTTTTGATTTGCTCTCCATCAGTTAATTGGTGTTCCTTTTTTTTTGATAATGGATAAAAATCCGGCCTCTATACCCACATGTGAATATACACAGCCAAGGGTTACAAACATGAGTACTTAGACTCCAAGCCTCAAAACTGAGGAATACACCAAATCAAGAAAGAAAGCTAGAAGACTAAGCTTTAAAACTTTTTCTATTTTCTTGTTTCAACCTTGCTCTATTCCTATATAGCAACACCCCTCACATCGTATGTCTACTTAGAAAAAACTTTGATGTTAGAATAATCGTGCCAGAAAACTGCCATCTGTTGATTGCCGTCATGAAGAAACCACACTGAGGCAAGCTGCCGTCACTGCGCCATCCCGCTGCCGCCTCTGCCTGGACCAACCGTGGACACCGGGAAGGGAGGAGCGGGACTAGCCCGCCCTGCTGCTAATATTTGGTGTTCTATACATTCCAAACCGTTCCCTTTTGTTTGCAACTTGATCTGAAATTTGCGAAGACATGTGCAAATATTCTCGACCTAGCATAATTTAATACTTCAAATTTCAACTGAGAGTGATAGGAGGATGAACTAGGCTGTTACTGACTTCTGTTCAGCTAGCTACAGAAGAAAATGGCAAATAGAAATAAAATAACACACAATGAAACGAAGGGTATGCAGGTACAGGTTTCTTATAAACCATGGATTGTCAACTGGCACAACATTATGGTACAGAAAGCATATTGTAGCGATATATTTTTCAGTTATAGATGGCTCTAAGATTATATTATTGCTTCTGTGGACTTCTCGTCTTGTACAATTTTCTGGCAGTACGCTAGTGCATACTTAGGCCTCGGAATTCTGTAGGATTTTTATGGAAATTAATCAATTCCTTCAATTTCTGCAGAAATAGGAAAACAATTTCAGTATTTCTGTGGAGGCATTCGCAAAGAACAAATTTGTGTCAATTAATTATTGCAGATAAGAGCTACCAGACACTTCGGTGCAGACCGTGGGCCACTGAAATACGACAGATTTGATGAATCCATGTGAAATGCTGCACCAACCAAGTGGACCTATTGCCCTAGTGGCAACTGACCTTCAGAGTGATAAGATAACCTGACAAATCTGGGGAAGATTTACACGGTCCAAATCCAAATTGAATGAAGGGGCAAGCTAAGATAAGGATTTGTTACATATTCTCCAGTAATTACATTTGATTTCAGGAAAATCCAAAGAGAAGCTACAACTTACAAAATTCACAGTAACTTCCCTTGCCTCAAGAAAGCTGTTTGAGGATAGCATATGAAACAACTCTTCCTTGAACTACCATGGAAGAGAAACATCAAGAACCCATCTTTACCCAAAAACAAAAGATGGCAAGACATTACTAGATAGATTAGATGAACAACTAGCGCAGACAAGGCTACTGATTCTACTGTACAACCACGAGTCTGCCACTAATCTTTCCTCCATTGCAGCACCTCCAGACCTCATCTCCGCCTTCACTGTCACCTTTGCCGCCGCCACGCCCCTTGGGCACGGTGACGACGAGCTGCCCGTTGACGTAGCCGGCCACGGCCATCGCCGGACAGCTCCCCTCCGGCAGCCGGGACCTCCACTTGTCAAGCTCCATATCATCATCGTCACCGGCATCTTCTCTGCCTCCGGCCCCGGCTTCCACCACCACCCTGACAACCCCAGGGTGGATCCTGACGGTGCGCACCCGAACATCGCCGGCGGCGCCAGACACGACGAAGTGGAACGCGTCGGGGCCTTCGAACACGGCGACGTCGGTGTCCGCCGGGAACGGCAGCTCGAGAACCTTGCTGTACACGTGCGGCAGCCGCCGGAGATCCTTCTTGCCACTGCCGCCGCCGCAGCCGGCGGCGGCTGTGGCTGGTGATGGATGGATCCTCATGTATGTATGTACTTGTTTCTTTCTCCTCTTTCTCACTGCCTCCTGCTTTTTCTTGCTTGCTGCTGGTTTTGGTTGGACAGGTGAACTGTGGAGAGGAGAGGGCCTGGATTTATAGGATGCCAAGAGGGTTAAAGGCCGGCCACGCAGGTGTCGCAAGATTCTCTTTCTTTTCTTGACGTGTGGTGCAGTCTAGGGAGATAAGCCCAGGGAGGAGGAGGAGGAGACCGTGACACGGAGATTGGAGACGGCGATAGGAGACGAGTGTGTGTTGTTCGTGTTGCTGGGCTCCGGTGGTGTTGAAGATAAGGGCGGTATTGGCCGTTTCCGCAGTAATCCTAGCCCAAACATGGGGCGCTGCTCCAACGGTTTCAGACCAGAGCACTGATCCGGTGACCCCCTTAGGGTATCTGTGTGTTTTCTTTCTGGTCTTGGAATTCAGGGCACGGAATCTACACATCACTTTGCTGTTTTTAATTGTATCTCTTACGTCCTTCATCCTAAAATATAATAATTTTTAGCATTTAAAATTTATCTCAAAATATAATAACTTCTATATTTATATTTTCTTTTCAACCAATCATAGACTTTTACCACTAAAATTTTTTATCTATTTCTACTGCTCAACCAATCACAACATTCCTTTAATTATTTTACTAGTTTTTTTAATACCTATGTCTATCTCTAAAACTTCTTACGAGTGAGTATTTACTACTGCTACTGCTAGTATAATTGATCAGGCCATGATGATATGGGAATGGGAATGCTGGCTACATCATGGATTGAACTGCCTGGAAAGCTTCATGTGATTGGAGAGAAACTGGGTAGGAAAAGAATGGAGCAGGCAGCTTGTGGTTCAGGTAAGGGTGTGAGACCTGTTGTCCTACATGCAGACATGCAGGAAAGGTATTTTTGCACTGTCAAATACGGATTGGTGCCTTTCCTGGTTAGGCAAGTCACAGGATCGGTAAGTGCTACCTCCTTTTCGAAAGTGTTTATTTTTGTGTAGACACCTATCTAGATTCGTGTAAAAAAATAATTTTTTTTGAGACGAAGATAATACGTAGGTAAAATAGCATACCATATTTACCATTTTATGCCAATATGGGTGAAGGGTCAACTGTGGTGAGTTAGTGTTACTGTCAAATGACTCAAATCCTTGAACTGATAGGAATTGAAGATAATTTACTTGGCTGACTTGGACTGCTTGTCTCAGCTTTGATTGGATATGCACCAGTGAGCAAGAGCTGATTGCTCAACATTCAGAGCTTATCTGAGGCGCCGTACAGGGTTTGTTTGTCTCGTCCGCTCAGACTATTTTGTGCGTCATCTAATCTGGATATGCACTAGTACGAGCGGTGGTTGCGGCGTTGTGGTCTTCTTTACTACTAGTACTCACTAGTGATTACCAGTAAGCCAGAGTGATTTTTATGATGATATGTTATTATAAATAAAAAAATGTTCTTTTGCTGTTAGTGCCTGACCATGTTCTGTCTCTCTCCCAAGGTTGCGGCTTTCAGGCTTCAGCTGGAAGGCTAATGATGTGCTCAACTGTACATGTACGTCCTTGTCGTTTTTGGTTTGCTTATCTGAAAACTGAAAGTGTTTGGCTACGTAGCGTCCACTCTGGCGCAAAATCACACTGGTTTATACCAAGTTACTATACTTACAAGCTTTCTTTATCTTGCATTTCTGGCCTTGTTCTGTTCTGTCCTTTCCTTCTGAAAAATTTGATCATGCTATTTTTTTACAGAATTTGAGCCACTTGAGCATGCGAGACACACTGCTTCTTAGGCACATAAATGACTTCTAAACTCGGAGATTCAGGCACCGAAAAATCGAGTGTTTTCTTCTCTCTTACCATGAGATTGGACAGATGGTGCACGCTACGCTACGGTGGCCAATCCAGTGTGCAATATCGCACGGTTATCTTATGATTATTGTGATAATCTTGTGTGGTAACTCTTATAGTTTTTAAAACCCTCGGTTTTTCACGGTAACCGCGTGGTTACCATGGTAACTGTGATACCACTGGATAGCGGTAATCTCTAGCAAAACGGTAAGAAAAACTCTGGGCCAATCTCACAAACTCAGTCTAAACACAAGTACAGATTCCTTCGAATCAGATGGAAAATATCGCACATATTCTTGGTTCCGACATGTAGCTGTTCATCATCCAATCCTTGACGGCGAGTGCTCTGTAGCACTCACTCTGCCTGAGTGCGAACAAAAAGCAAGGAAAAAAACATCAAACAGCGCTTTGCTTTGTTGACATGCAAGTCCCAGTCGCCCGGTCGTTTTCTTCCTTCTCTACCCATGGAGGCTGGAGCAGTTGCCGCGTCTGAAAAAAAATCAATCAAAAATCTGCCTGCCCGTCGACATGGATGCATCGATCACACAACTACACAAAGTTTTCTCCAATCAGATTGGTAGATTACACGCGTAATCGCCGACCAGAGAGAAAAAATCAGAGTGCCAATTTGCCACTTGTCATCATGAACACGAAGCTTCCCATGATCCCATCACCCAGCTCCGATAGCTTCGCCTGAACAACTGCCATTTTGCCCATTTTTCTCCCCTCTGCTCATGGCTAATCGGAGCTTGTTTTTTCTGATGAACCCATGGAGATTTCGTAAAAAGAACAGATGAATTTCATATCGCTGTCAAACTTGAAATTTGAAAAAGATTATAATCCACAGCCGAACCAAACGAGACCTTTACACACTGAGGGGACACTTCGCTTTGGCTTGTGAGTTCAAGCTCTTCTTCAGTTCTTCTAACATCAGTGGTCTTATCAGTACCTGCACTACAATGCCATCGCGATGAATGAACCAATCTACACATCCAGGTACGCAAAATGGACGACTGATCGTGATTAGATTAGAAAGAAAAAGCAAGTGACCAATTGAATTTGATCCATATAGAGACCGGAAACTTCTCAGTACAGTTGTATACAGCTTGATGCAATTGGCTGATGTTCCAAGCATTGGGTTCAAGAACTCGGCTCTACACCTGGAGCAATGAGATAAACTCACCTCCGTGATAAGACTAGACAGATTCATGGCCTTCTGCTTGAACATTATCCTGTTGAGCGTCTTTATTTTTATATTAAACTCCGCTAGGAAGGAAAAGTTAGATCGTAGCCTCGTCGAACAAACTCATTTCTCGCTTTTGTCGATTAGCTCGTACCGACGAGCCATCGTGATCTCCTTTATACTTATCTCAGACAACGAGCGAAGTTAAAATATTAATAAAAAATAAACAATAAAACCTCCATTATCTTAAAAATTGAGTCTGATATATCTTTCTCTCTCAACGAAATGCGAAATGCTCCGCTCAAGCGAGTGCTACAATTAGAGGAGCAATTCCACTTCCTTCATCTCAAAATAAAACTGGATGGAACACATCATAGTGCTATGAATTTAGACAGCTCTCTGTCCAAATCGTAGTCTAGGATGTGTCACATCCAGTACTATGTTTTCTATAAATGGCCAAATAGGTCTACTGGATTGGCACGACCTGAGGCCATAGGCATGGCTTCTTAGCGGACCGTGTCGTACTGATCCACGTGTTGAGGCCTTGGCCCAGACATGATCCATAAAGACGTCGGGTCATACCATGTTGGCACGGGCCCAAATCGGCATGTGGGCCGGCCGGAGACTCATTAGCACGTTTGGCCCATAAAAATTAAAAATGTGAGGCGGGAAAAAGAGAAAAAAAAGCAAAAAATAGATTACAGAAGGAAAAATATTAGAAAAAATTAGGAAAAATGAAAAAAAATAGTGAAGAAAATTAGGAAAAAATAGAGGAAAATAGAAAAATTAGGAAAAAATTCTGGAAAAAAATGCTTGTCCTTGGGCCAGCGTCTCAGCCCGTGGGCTGGCCCGGCCCAGTTACTATAGCACAGTGTCCGGATCAGCCTGCTAAGACATAGCCTATGTGCTTTTATATTTTAAGACGGAGAGGGCAGTAAAAATGGTGCGATTGCGAGACTGGCATTTCGGGCCCACCCTGTCAGGCCTGCATCCCCGGTGCATGCACATCCCGTCAGCGGTCAGCCCCCTCTCTGCCGCCTACTACCCCACAGGCAGGTGGGCCCCACCCACGATCGACGGCTGCACGTCCTCTCTCGCTCACGTAACGTCCCAATCTCCGCGCCCCGCCGCGTAATCATCATCCCGTATCATCCCGCGTCCCGCTGATTAGGCTAAACCCGAGTGGCTTTCTTCGGTAATTAACCCCGAACTCGATGCCCCATTTCCACTAACCCCCCCGCGCTACGCATACTAAGCAAAGCTACACGCGCGTTTTGCAGTCTAACCCCTCGGAAACTTCCTTTCCTTTCATCTCCTTCCTCCTCCCCCACGCCACGCTTCATCCCTTTCCCCAACCTTGCGGCCTTCCCCTGCTTGCTTGCTCGCGCTCCTGCACTGCGCGTCGACGCCGATCGATCACGCGCGCGGTGGCGGCGGCGGTGTACGGGGAGGGGGTATCGAGCCGGGACGTAGTTGACGAGATGAAGAATTTGTTCAAGAGTAAGATCAAGTGGCAGCACCGGTCGAACGAACCCGCGCCGCCGTCGCAGGGGCAGGCGCAGCAGCAGACGCCGCCGTCGCCTTCGCCGGCGAGCTCCCCGTCGGGGGGGCCGCCGGCGCTATCCGTGTCGACGGTATCGTCGGCTTCCCCTTCTGCTGCCGCGACTCCAACGGGGGCGGCGGCGGGGGGTGGGGTAGGGGGCGGGGGTGCGGGTGGGGAGGATTACATGTTGTCGGAGGAGGAGTTCCAGATGCAGCTGGCGATGGCGCTGTCGGCCTCCAACAGCGAGTGCGTGGGTGACCTGGACGGGGAGCAGATCAGGAAGGCCAAGCTGATAAGCCTCGGGAGGGGCGACCGCTTCGCCGCCGGCCGGGACGAGGACCACACCGCGGATGCGCTCTCCCGCCGCTACCGGGTGAGTCTCCACGACCAAGGATTCGATTCGAGCTGGATATATGCTAAACTTTGCAACCGTGTCTTCTTCTAGTACATACAACAGTAGACTTAATGGGGTGCAAGGGTTGTGTTACATGTTACCATTACCAATTACCACTAGAAATTTACAATCCATACTGCAATTGTTCGTTTCGCATTCAAATTCAACCAATGGATTGGATAGTAGCTTATGTGTCTATGTCTAGACCATGTAAATGTGAACCTTCCCTTGTTCTGCGGAATGGAAAATCACACATATAGGATAGAGAAAGGGCTACTATCTGGCAGCTGCGTGTATTCATTCATGTGGACTCTGGAATTACCCCCTTGGTCACTTCCAGGTTTATCAAAACAATGCAATTAATAAAATACTTCTACAATATATATTGCCATGTTTTTGCTGGTGTATTACAATAAAATCCCACAAATCAGAGTCTTACATTGGATACTGCTAAAGAATAAACAACTATTGTTTCTGTGGATGGTGAGGGAGTAGATATTACAATGCGACAAGATGTTCCAGAATGGAGGTTCTTGTGCAGGCCGTTGTAGCCTTGTAGGCTTGTTGGTTACATCAATATATGGTTTTTTACGTCTTGGGTTGAAGCTATTCAATTGCTTAGGGAGTGCTATTTCATATTTGTAGATATTTTGCTTGGCCAGTCACTTTTTGCCCTCCATGATGGGTCAATTAAGCTCAAACTTGGGGATGATATATCTAGTAATGAAGTATATTTGCTTGCTGGATTGTCTGACATTTTATCATTGTGCTCCTATTCTGACTTTCAGGACTACAACTTTCTTGACTACCATGAGAAAGTTATTGATGGCTTCTATGACATTTTTGGCCCCTCTATGGAATCATCCAAGCAAGGGAAGATGCCATCACTAGCAGATCTTCAAACAGGGATAGGCGACCTGGGCTTTGAAGTCATTGTAATCAATCGTGCCATTGATACCACCTTACAGGAGATGGAACAAGTTGCACAATGCATCCTACTTGACTTTCCTGTTGCAAATATTGTAGCCTTAGTTCAAAGAATAGCCGAGCTTGTTACAGATCATATGGGTGGACCTGTGAAAGATGCAAATGACATGCTCACTAGATGGCTAGAGAAGAGCACTGAGCTTAGAACCTCACTACACACAAGTTTGCTGCCTATTGGCTGCATCAAGATAGGCCTGTCTCGTCACCGTGCCCTACTTTTCAAGGTCATTTCTCTCTGTGTGCGTGTGCAGATGTGTTGTGGGGTGGGGTTGGCCATGTGTGTTTGCGGTATCCAACAATGCAACAATGCTCTAGAGTCAACAGTAAATTAAAAAAAATCCTCAATATATTGAATGTAGCACTAGATTTTTTCATTTGTCCAACATATATAGATGTGCACTTATGGCTATTGTACATCTTCGTGCAGATTCTTGCTGATAGTGTTGGCATTCCGTGCAAGCTTGTCAAAGGGAGTAATTATACTGGTGATGATGATGATGCTATTAACATAATAAAGATGGACAATGAAAGGTATTGATGTATTTGATCATTGCGTGTTGTTCACAACATAGTTATTTCTCCAAGAAAAAAAAATCCAAATACATTATTTATTTATTCATCTACTACCTTTGTTTCAAATATATTTTTAATTAATGTGGTATTTATGCCATACATTTTCTAAGTGAGTTTATGTATTGCATGTGCAGGGAGTTTTTGGTTGATCTCATGGCTGCTCCCGGTACTCTTATTCCATCAGACGTCTTAAGTTGGAAGGGCAACTCATTAAATTCTAACGGAAGACTCTCCCAGAATCAGCTGGCTGGGTCATCAAGTACAATTGATTCTAATATCAGTGCCAATGCATTACCACCTGGACATAAAGGTGGCCAACTGCCTTTATTTAGCAGTGGCGATTGGATATCGGCCAATCAATCTGGATATGAAAAAGATGCAGCCACCACATCTTTACAAGCCTCTTCAAGTGGCACATCATCTGTTACTGCTGGAACTGCTTTTGATAGTTCTTGGATGTTAATTTCTCATGGACAATCAGACGATCCATCAACGTCTGCTGGTATATCATCACAGCAGAAAGTTGTACTTCCAGGAGGAGAACATCCACGGAATGAGAATATAAATGCACGAAATGAGAATATAAAACTTGCTTCAGATTTGCAAGGGAATCATGAGTCCAACTTATTTGCCGACCTTAATCCTTTTGGGGGTAGGGAGTCCAAAAGGACTTCAGTGCCATTAAACGGGCCAGACAATAGAAATAGTGAGTTGCAAAGACGCAGAGAGAATGTAGTCCCTAGCACAAGAAGACCACAGCAGCGATTGGTTATGAAGAATTGGTCTCCTTACAATGACGTTTCCAACAACAAGCAGTACAATTATGTTGAGGATTCATTTGCACGTAGAAATATCGGTGATAATGCTGCATCATCATCTCAGGTGCCTCGGCCATCTGCAAAAAATACTAATCTTAATGTTGGAGTGCGCATTGATACACCATACATGGCAGCTCATAATTACGATAATAGTATGGCTGGTTCCTCTGCAATGAAGATGGCTTCTACAGCTGGGATCGGGAAGGTTCCTGATAAGGTTATGTATGGTGATTTGGACAAAGGCCTTACTAACTCTAGGCTGGGGGATCAACCACCGATAGAAAGAAATAAATGGGGCAATTCTGTAGAAGGAAGGATTCCAACAAGCACAGTTCAAAATCAAGCAAAAGAACACAAGGAAAACTATGACGCAAAGCAAGACAATAAGAAGTTACATCCTGATCCAAAGAAATCTCCACTTGACAGATTCATGGACACGTCAATGCCATCAAGGAATCCGGATTCCGTTTCGCCATCCTTTGCTAGGTCGCACAAGCTAGACAACATGTTTGACGATGTGTCTGAATGTGAAATTCATTGGGAAGATCTTGTGATTGGTGAAAGGATTGGCTTAGGTATTTTTCTGCAACTAAGATTTGACATGTTCCTTGCTGCCCTTCACACTAACAAGTTGAACTGATAAATCTTTAACAATATGTCAAAACTATATTGTTATAGCTCAGCCATGTGTTTTTAATTCATTGCAATATTTGGTGCCAATTTGTTGCACAAACTTACATGTTTGTGTTTGCTGTGAGAAAACAACTTGAATGAACTTCTTCCTCCTCCCAACAGGTTCATATGGAGAGGTGTACCGTGCTGATTGGAATGGAACAGTAAGAAACTGTTTCCTTTTGTTTCCATCTTGAGCCTACCCATTCTTCCAAGAGGTTAAATTCTTCCTTTGTTTCTGTCAAAAAACATTTTTTGTTTATTTGCAGGAAGTAGCTGTCAAGAAATTCTTGGATCAAGATTTCTATGGTGATGCTTTGGATGAATTCCGGAGTGAAGTAGGTGAAACTATATGTTTTTATATCTTAAAGCTTTACTGGCTATAGCATGGATTCATTTATTTGTCATTTTTAATTCATTGTTGCTGCAATGTTTTAATTTACAATATACTTTCTTTTTACAAGGTGCGGATTATGCGTCGACTGCGTCATCCAAATATTGTTCTCTTCATGGGTGCTGTTACTCGCCCTCCAAACTTATCTATTGTATCTGAGTATCTTCCAAGGTATAACAATTTTCCACTGTTGTTTTTACTGCACAGCTTGTGAAGGTCTTTTGGTATTTATGATAAATTATCATGGTGTAGATAACATAGAAAACTTTCTAGCTGGAAGGACTACGAAGAAAGCTCCTTTAACAACTTAGCATTAAAATGGAACATAACACTGGAGGTTCAACATAGGTAGTTGAAATACCCGTCTTCATCAGATGCACAATAAATACAATGATTTACTTGTGCATGGGAGGTGGCATCTATCTATAATAGTTATATTATGGTGTAGCTCATGCTCATGGTCTTGTCGCTCATGCTCATGTTCTTGTCCTGAGCAAGTCTATAGCTCTGTAATGAATGTATTGGTCATGTTCGACGAATTGATGGTTCACCTTTGACTACTCTTGTGTCCTTGACAGGGGAAGCTTATATAAGATCCTTCACCGTCCTAATTGTCAAATTGACGAGAAGCGTAGAATTAAAATGGCCCTTGACGTGGTAAGTATTTTGTATATTTTCTTGGCATGTTTATTTATTTTGTACCTGCTTGTGAAAATGGTTGTTTTCTCTTTTAAGGCCAAAGGAATGAATTGCCTCCACATTAGTGTACCGACAATTGTTCACCGGGATCTTAAATCACCAAACTTGCTGGTTGACAATAACTGGAATGTGAAGGTACTGTGCTCATTTTACCTTTTAACAACTAAATTTTGACTGGTCAGTCATATTTGTGAGTGTGTTGGTCTATTGGCTCACCAATGATGTGAAATAGGTTTGTGATTTTGGACTATCACGCTTGAAGCACAGTACATTCTTATCATCCAAATCCACTGCTGGAACTGTAAGTACTAATCCGGGCCATAGCAAGATGAGTTCTCTCCTGCTTTGATCATCACTAAACATTTACTGTTTCTGTTTCCGATATCTTGCCAGCCTGAGTGGATGGCACCTGAGGTCTTGCGGAATGAACAATCAAATGAAAAGTAAGTTGTTCCTCGATGGCTTTTGTTTCAGTAACTATTAGCTTTTGCCCTAGCTTGTTTCATTTACTTTTTCGTTCTGGGCATTCTGTTTAAAGTTGTTCAGCATTACCGAGGACAGGATGTTTATCTTCCAGTCTCTACTTATAGAAATGGAAACACCATCTCCCTCACAAAATTTTCAGTTTTCCTTGTTTAATTGGTGTGACACTAATCTCACTCAGCCATCACCTGAAATTTCTGCAGGTGCGATGTTTACAGCTTTGGTGTCATCTTGTGGGAATTAGCAACACTTCGGATGCCATGGAGTGGAATGAATCCAATGCAAGTTGTTGGGGCAGTCGGCTTCCAGGACAAGCGGCTCGATATTCCCAAGGAAATCGATCCTCTAGTTGCAAGGATCATATGGGAATGCTGGCAGAAGTGAGTGTTTAGAAATAAACCTGTTATATGTTGCATCGATAGAGTATTCCACCTCCCGATTGTTGTGTTAAATTCGAGCTAATATTTGTTTTTTAAACCTCAGGGATCCAAATCTACGGCCCTCATTTGCACAGTTAACCAGTGCCTTGAAGACTGTCCAAAGGCTAGTAACCCCTTCTCATCAGGAAGCCCAAAGCCCCCCTGTGCCTCAAGAAATATGGGTGAACTCTTCTACCCCTTGAGGGGCAGTTCACTTTCAATTGTGAGTAATTGATGATTGTTGCTGTTATGTTTGTTCAAGTCTGCAAATGTGGGCGCATTCTGTAGATTTGAGCGCTCCTACTGGTAGACATCCTGCTGCCGCGACAAAAGAACCCAGTGGCAATGTATAGAGACTAGAGTCATCGAACAATCGATGATCCGAAGAGGAAATGCAGTCTATGGCATCTCATTTTTCATGTTTCCAGTTTGCATTTGTAAAACCTTTTGGGTGCGAGCCCTCTGGAAAGCAGTGAGAGCTCGTGGCGTTGAATTAAGCATCTGTGTATGTCTGTTTACAATGGAATGGATAGTTGTTGCCGCAGAACATGGCATCTTGGAAGTTAAAAATGTTGTAGTAATATACTAGTAGTACATTCTTTTTGAACTGCTAGTAAAATTTTTTTTGGAGTACTCACTCTGGTAAAAAATATTTGACATTTTTTTAATTTTTTCGCAATTAATAATTTCTCAAATGCTTATTGATAAATAATATATATATATTTGTCTCGAAAAGTACTACTGTAATATTAGAAAATCATATTAAAAAATATAGTAGATTCTATAAACTTACTCTAATATAAAATTGATTATTGGAATTTTGAAAATTTAACTAAATCTTACCCTAAGCGTCAGATTTTATAACCGGTGTGAGAATGGACATGAACAATAGTAAGGGCTTGTTTGGAACACAGTGTTCTTGGAGGAATTTTGGAGGAACTCAAAGAGTTGTAACAGTGCTCGTTTCTATCATTGAATGCCCTCAAATATTTATGACTGGAATGAGAATCTCTAAACACGAATCACGGCTGAATTCTCGGCCAGCCAGCTATGCCACGTGGCTCAGCCTGGTTCCAAGGTTCGTCCCCCTTTCACAACCGTCGGATCACAAATCAACGGTGAGAGATCGCTGCGGTGGATCTCGTTGTAAAATACGAAAGTTGAGGGGGTTTTTTTGCAAACACTCAGGCTCACCTCCAAACCTGCTAACCCTGGATCGAGGAGGCGAGCAGCCGCCTGCTGCTGGCCCGCCGCCGTCCACCGCCTCCGCCGCCTCCTCCCGTCCTCCACCTTCAGCCTCCCCTCCTCTCCACTCTTGCACACGTGCTGGGCTGCTGGCGGCGACGCCTCAACTCGAGCGACGGCGCCATCAAGGTATGCACGCCGACGATAGCGGGCAAGGCGGATGCCCACGGCGGCATCTTTTCCCCATCCTCGCCAAAAATTTCCCGTCCCTTCCCTAATTCCTTTCCCTTCTTGTTCTTACGCGTGATAAGGCGGCTACAAGGAGAAAATCCAAGAAGCAAGGCACCCGCGGACCACCCTTCCTCCCACTCCCAAGTCGTCGCCTCCGATGAAGAAGATCTTCGGCTCCAAGAAGAACCAGGAGCCCCCGCCCTCCATCCAGGATGCCACCGATAGGGTATAGATTCTTCTTCTTTCTATGCCTTCAATTCGATTCAATTCATCCAGCGACCGAATCCAATCCATTCGCAGATCAGCAAGAGGGGCGACTCTGTCGACGAAAAGATCAAGAAGCTGGACGCCGAGCTCGCCCGCTACAAGGACCAAATCAAGAAGACCAGTCCTAGCCCTGCGCAGGAGCCCATCAAGGCGCGGGCCATGAGGCTGCTCAAGCAGCGAAGAATGTATCTTCCCAATCTCCCCTTTTCCTGCTTTCCTATTTTTCTTAGGTTGATTATTTATTTATTGCCAATCGTAATCGTGACATAATTACTTATTTACCCACCAATCACCCACCCCGATTGTGCAGTTGCGGTATACAAACCCAAATTGTTTCATCATTCTCATTTAAGTAATCGAGTAATTCCAAGGAGAAGCAAAAGAAAAGACCAAAAGAGTTCAACAAAGATTAACTGACAAAATGGTAAATGGTGAGTGGCAGTGGGTTCCCTTTCCTATGAGCATATATGAAGAACCACAGGGCCTAATCAGGTAAATCTGCAACCTTTTCCTATGAGGAATTTTGTTCATTAACAAAAAAAAAAGGAACTACAGCAAGACAGGAAAAATATGTCTGCTTATGAAATGAAAGGAAGCGAACATTTTACAGAGTCACTACATACGCCTCTTTATCTCAAATAATTTTGTAATTTTATTTATTAGCGCATGATTAATTAAATATTAGTTATTACAGACTTAAAAATAAATTAATATAATTTTTTAAAAGAACTTTTAAATAGAAAAATTTTAAAAAAACATACCGTTTAGCAGTTTGAAAAACGTCTTCATGAAAAACGAGAAGATTTTATCCTAACACGCAAATTGGAAATATACCTAAGAGCTCGTTTGGAACAGAGGGTTCTTGGAGGAACTCAAAGAAGCTGTAACAGTGCTCGTTTCTATAATTGATGAGAATATACTTCCTCTGTTTCAAAATATAAAAGATTTTATTATTTAAATTTATTCTAAAATATAAGGGATTTTATGATCTTAAAACAATTATTTATTTCCTACCTATCAACATTTATACTAGTTTATTCTCTATTTGTCATATTTCATATTGTTTATTCTTCACCTATTAAATTTTCAACGGTATATGTGTCTTTTGTTATAATCTTAAATTGACAAAAATGGTATAATAGTCTATAAACAGTGGTGAGAATGGACATGAATACCGTTGAATGCCATCGAACGGCTAGGATTGATTTGATGGTTAATCGGACGGAGCAGCGTAGTTCAGCCTAGTGGCATTCCCAAACATATTCGAACTCCCAAGCCCACTCTTCCCACTTCACCCTTCCAACTCCACCACGCGTCCTACGAATCACCGTCCGTTCCCGCCGACCACCCTGATCCGACGGCTCATATCCCACCCCCATATGAAGGCACGTGATGGGGACACGGACGCGTCCGGCTTTCTATTAAACCTGGCTTTGCGCCGTCCCATTTCAGGTCCGGGCGTCGCGTAGCTGATTAGATTAGACTAGTTCCCCTTCCACACCACTGACCCCAACCGCAACCACCTCCCTGATCACGTCACACTCCCCGCTCCCCTTCCGCCGCGAGGCAGATCTCGCCGGGGAGCAGCAGCCAGATCCGCCTCGTCCCCACGATCCCGTGGATCTCTCTCTCTCTCTCTCTCTCTCTAGGTTTTCCTTTCCTGGAGCCGTCCGGATCGGTGCGATTTGCTTTTGTGCGGCGGGATCGGTGAGTCTGGAGGGTCTGGAGCTAGTGAGCTGTTTCGTGGTTTCTGATTTGAGGGGGGTTTTGTTTGATCTGTGGTGTTTAATGGCGCGCGATTCGTGGATGCAGGGTGTGCTTGCGTGCGTGCGGCTTCTGGTTTTGGGACGGCGGCGGAGAGGAGTGTGGAGGCGAATCGCCATTTCTGTGCTCCGTTTTGGTTCCGATCTGCTTGCTCCTTGGCTGTAGATCTGGAAGGTAACTATCTGTAGATCTTCTGCTGCAGCTGACCTTTGCTTTGATGCTGTAATCTTCCGTTTCGCCGATGAAAGGAGCATATTTTGCTCGTTTATATTATTGTTTTTGCGTTAGAACTGCATTTGCTGTGATATTCCAGTAGTTACTGGTAGTTCTGTGATCAAAATGGCATGTTTTGATGTTTTCGCGTTTGATTTGTTTGGTATTAGGGCTTCGTGGGATCGGCCGCTCGAGCTGCCTGAGTTGTACACGAAAGTCACCACCTTCACCTGTGCATTGGACTATGGCGACTCTTGTCATCTCGCAGCAGCGCAGCCACCAGCAGCACTCATCTGGTCGCCGGAGGAAGCCATCGTCGGCATCATCGCACTTTGCGTCGCCCCAGTCCATGCGTGGCTTCCATGCTGTCAATTGCCGTGCTTTCCACTCCAGCGTCAGCATTGGCATCCTGCCATCCCCGCCCCCACCCCCAGCGCGTGCCTACTCCTCCCCAGAGCCAAAGACTCCCAAGTCGCAGCCACACCATGGGAAGAAGCGCAGCAGGGCAATATCTATAAGCCCTTCATCGTCTCCTCCCTCCCGACCTGAGCTCTGGGCTGGCCCGGCTTTCTCTAACTCGCCGCCTCCCAGCTCACTGCCGATACCCAAGTTCTCCCTCCACCAGAAGCGCAGTGTTTCACTCGAGTTGCCACCTGCTGACCGATCAGATGATGTTGAGATGCCCTTGCATGCTAAGTCAGCACCTTTGTCGCCAACCGCAGGCTCAGGTGTCAGCTTCTTTAGTGACAGTGATACTGCTATTGCGACGGAGAATCTGAGGAGAATCCTCCATCTGAAAATCGCTGATCACTGAATGACAGCTGGGCAGTTCCTTGTACATAGTCGATCTGCAACTAACCTTGGTAGTGTGTAGAGTAACCCAGAATGGCCATCTTTCACCTGGATGGTAGTTCTGCATAGTGCATCAACAGGAGGTACTGCAGGCGGGTAAAGCACATCAAGAATGCATGGCAGGCAGTGTGAAACTGCGGTGAATGACTGGGTGGTGAGACTGTTGGTTGGCTGGATGAGAGCACAGCAGTTTCCAAGTAGCCTTTGTAGCTTGTGGTCGCCTATATGTTCCTAATTTTCTTTCAGCCTTTTAGGTATTACTTCTTTAGGTTTTAGATCACCATTTGCATCCATGGTCTCACATCATTAACCTTTAGTCATAGTTTATCCTTACTCCTGGTAGTTCATGCCTGGCAGGGTATGGTAGTGTCTTAGTACTGTTCGAATGCTAGATATTGAAACACCTATAGGATAACAATATTTACCTGCTTCTGGTATTCTGCAATGAACATTATGATCTCTCCTTGCTGTCTCTTCTGTTTTTTGGAAGGAAGAGGCACAGTGAGATTTCACTAATTTTATCCATGCCCCTTTTCTTTTCTTTAGTTTGTTGCATATCTAGCATGTCAGACTCCTCCCATCACTCTTTCATACTTTTACCACTAGAGTTGCGTCAAACAATGGGTTGTGCCTTTTTTCGGGCACCATCAATAATTCCTTGTTTATGTTCATGAAATGAATTTGGGGTTCTACTATCTTCGATATGATGGATAAAGGACGCAAGACTTCAGAGACCTCTCAGCATGCAGACCTGAATACGGTAATTACCTTCTGTTCGTTGTGTTACTCTTATGCAACTGATCTCTTTGGTTAATGCTAATGTAATCCTGTGCTGTGGCTCTACAGGTTTGCTTATCCCAGCACGCTTCATGGTATTCATACCTGGAGCTCGTAACCACAATCAAGTTTGAATAATCTTCGTAGTCAACAGGCAGCGCTCATATGCTAGAATGTCAATTCAGTGTAATGCCTGCTTGGCTAGTTGTATCTCGTACTGTTTATTGTTAGAATATTTTGACAGCGTCGTGATACTTTTGCTTAGCGTCTGTTTGGCTGGCCGATGTTGCCTTGTTCCTTATCAGCTTGCTTATAGTACATTAAAGCAGGCTATGTTCCACTGTCTTAAGAGTTTCTATGAAATATTTGGAGGTTAATGTTGTAGCATGTAACTTTTTATATGTGTAACATGATCTATGTTCTATGGCTGGTTGTGACTCCGCCTTTCATCCGTTCATGTGGTTTTGATCATTTTGATGAAGTGATGAGTGACCAGGCTATTACATGACGCCTGCTGAACAGAATAACACATTTAATTTCCCAGCTATTCTATGCTGGAGCCCTCCTAGGGACTTTTTTTATTTTGAATTTGACGTATCATCTGCCATATTCGTTCTGCATTTGTGCCAGGCTGATAAAAAACATGGTTTCATGCTTCTGGAATACGGATAAACAGGCATTAACACTCCAAATTTCTCTCACGTTGCCGGAGCATCCCAGCTATTCCATGGCAGATGGAATCCCACCATGTATACCAACTGATGAGACTGAACTATCTGAATTATCTATCAGTCACCATGTATATCAACTGATGAGACTGAACTATCTGAATTATCTATCAGTTGACGCCAAGCTAACTACCAGGAATCTTGCTCGGATTCTCGTAGCTGATCATTTTGTTTTTGGAGCACCCATCAACCGCACCAGGATGGCATATCATGAGACGGAGAAACTTAAAACCAAACAGTAGTCTCGTCCTATTATAAATACAATAGAATCAGTACCTTTTCCATTGTGTACGATAGAAGCCATGTTTGAAGCCCAAGATTTCTTTTTTTAAAAAAAAATACAATGAGCGACAGAAAAATTTCGTACGCAATGGTAAAAATCCTAAGAATTGAGAAATACCTGCATTGCTTCTATAGATGTCCAAATAGGCTGTGCCCTCGTGGACTGGCCTGGGCACGACGCTGCAGCCACCGGCCTAGCACGGCCTGGGCACGAAAAGAAGTGGGCCACGTCGGCATGGCCCGGTAGGCCATGCCATGCCTGGGCCGAGGGTGCGGCACACTGGGCTACCACGCCCAATGTTCATCATACCGTTTGTGGAGGGGAGGGGGGGTGTAACACCCAGGAAATTTATCCCATATAAATATATTGTGAAAAGAAATTTTAGAAAAATAATTTAAAACTCAAGAAGTGCAAAAATTAGAGAAAAATTATAAAAAAATAGGTATGGAAATAATTTTATAAAATACTATGCTTAATTATCTGTCTCCTGGAATTTTCTGGGATTTATTTGATTAAGGAAAGTATTTTTGGTGAATTAAATAAGCTCTACAGCATTTAATTAAAAGAAAAAGGAAATAAAAAACCCTCTCCCCGTTCCTGGGCCGCTTTTGGCCTGTCACTGTGCCCTCTTTCCCCCTCCCCAAGCGCGCTCGCGGCCCACAGCCTGTGGCCGCCGCACCACCCCGCGCCGCTAACAGGTGGGGCCTACCTGTCAGCTTCGCCTTCTAGCACGGGATAGAGTCCCTGTTTCGATCGACACCGGCCACCGCGAATCTCGTCCAAAATCCGATTGTCTCGGTCGCGATCTTCTCAAATTGGTTGAGGGAAATGTTGCCCCTGGCCTTCTCCGCCATATCCCCAAGAAACCGGAGCTAAATTGCATACGGATGTGCGAGATTGAAAGCTTCTCGACTCGGATCCGAAGCCCTATTTCTTCGTCCTTGCAATCTCGTCGAACCCGAGCTGGACTCTACCTCCTCCCTCCTTAAATAGAAAGCCCGAGGCCCCTAGGATCTTTTCCGTGCTCAAGCCTTAGCACTAGTTAGCTCTAGTCGCCTCCCCGTACCCCGAGTTCGCTCCGCCGCTGCCGCCAAGTCTCGGTCAAGGGCCGTTATCGCCTTAGCCACCGACAACGCTCACCGCCGCCTCTGTGTGCATCGTCAGCGCGCCAGGAAGCTAGGCCGCCACCCCGGAGCCACCGAAGACCACCGGAGCACCGTCGCCGTCGAGGACCCGAAGTGCGCCACCACTAGAAGCTCGCCGCTGGCTCCTCCCGTTGCCGTTCCGCCCTTGGTAAGCATCGTCGTGTCTCCCTCTACCCGTTCACGCACTCGTCATGCGCTGCTGTGCCGCCGATCGCCAGCGACCATCGGGTCCAGTGCCACCGCCGTCGCCCGAGCCGTCGTGGCGCCGACGTGGATGCCGCATCAGCCACTAGCTCAGCCGCGGGCCCACTCAGTTGGATCTAATCCAAACCGTCGATTGCCCGATCTGATCTTGGCCGTTCGATCTAGAGTAGATCAGATCACAACCATCCGATCCAACTCAAATCCATCATGCCATGCCGTCCAATCCGATCTCATAAAATCTACACCGCTCAAATCCTCTGTGGACCTCAGTGGACTCGGTTCACCGTGGACCCGAACCCTCTCTCTCTGTCCTGTGGGCCCCGCCTGCCAGCCACCGGCCCACTCCTCTCTCTCTCTCTCTGATGACGCCATAATCCTTTTTCCCAAATTAAATTAATTTATAAATGATGCAATAAATCGGTTTAATTCTTTTAAATAGGCTTTTAAAGGATTAAAATTTCTAAAATTCATAACTAATTCATCCAAACTCCGTTTAGGTGATTTAACTTGTAAAATTCTTTAAAAATCATGATCTACCCATTAAAACTATAATATTGTTCTGTTCATGTGTGCTTATGTACTGTTTTTCTCATTTTTATTTATTGCCTTTAGTCACCGACATTCCGGAAGAGTCGTAGTTTGTTGAGGAGAGTTCAGAGGCTTGTGCGGAGCAGCAAGGCAAGTCACACGGATTCCTCAACAGCTTTGAGCATATTGTTCTTATGCTTAAAGCTATTCTTTACTTCAACTGTGTATTTTATTTTTATAATGTCATCGGAAAGGGAAGCCTTTATCCTTGGTTATAGCCTTCTTGACTTGATTACCTATTATTGTATCTATGGGATAAGTGTGACTAGCTAGCTTTATTTATGGGTTAGCTAGAATAATTCTAGAAACATGCTTAGCCATGCTTAGCAAACTATAGAATAACTTTTACGCCCTGTTCGGCAGCTCCTTCAGCAGCAGCTTATTTTTCTCGTATCCCGCGCGCACGCTTCCCAAAACGATCAACGGTGCGTTTTTTGTAAAAATTTTCTATATGAAAGTAGCTCTAAAAAAGCAAATAGATCCATTTTTTAAGTTTTTAATAGTAAATACTTAATTAATCACGCGCTAATGATGTTTCTCGTTTTGCGCGCGGCTTAAATAAGCTGCATATGCAGCACTAATGAACAGGGTGTTAGGCTATAACATTAACTTTGATTATAATAATTAGTTCACATGAAATGATGATTCAGTTCAAGATGGTGGTCGTTTGAGAATAACTTAATGGTCCACTAAAACTTGATTAAAAGGTTGGTTGAGAGCATCAGGGTTGTGAATGTTGCTAGCGGTGCTCGTAACAGTTAAGGACCGGTTCACGGACTACTTGTTGCAAAGCAATACTCGTGCTAACCACAAGGTATAATGGGTAATAGCAGGAACTAAAGTGTAGTCTGTTCAAACCGGAGGCCCCACGGTGTGTTGTGGTTGTGTCAATAAGACCACCATGGCTTGCGTCAATAAGTCCATGTTTTGGGCGTTGGATCGTCTCTCTGTCTAGGAACCTAATCAACCCTACCGAAGACTGGTGATCTAGCGGGTAGCTCTCTTGTTGTGTGGGTTACATGGAGGGTCCTGTCACGACTCCTTTTCGAGATACCGTGGTGGTATTAAGGCGCACAGTGATGTGTTGTGGAGTTGTGTCTTGTGGGTAAATTGATACACCTCTGGCCAGAGTAAAACTATTCGAATAGCCGTATCCGCGGTCAATGGGCGGGCCTAGCAATATTTTCTATAATTAGTCCTACACTACTTAAATTTGACTATTGAATGGTGGAATATGTTTAGCTCCAAGTTGGAGTAGTTGGGCCTATATCATTTTGGTGAGCGGTATAGTGTTGATTAATATTGTTTAATAACTAATGTTTTATTACTCTCTTTTAAAAGCTTTGTTAAATGCTATTTATGCAACTTGAACCATATTATGCCATTCTTTGTTATCCCGTGCATTTACATATTTGCTGTGTGGCTTGCGGAGTATTTCATGTACTCACCTTGCAATCAATAATCATCATTCAAAAGAGTACTACAGCAAGGAGGATTTCTTGGAGGACTAAACGGAAGCCTGGTCAAGTGTGTGGAGTGGATGTCGTCACATCGTCGTCATAGTTTATTTCAGCTGCTTAGAGCTTTATTAGTTTGAGAGGTGTCATTCGCCTCTGTAATAAATACTTTCATTTTGTAAACAATTACTTTGTTATCAACTTTGTCAAGTGTGCCTCAGTTGATTCCTAGACGAAGATTTTCACTCAATAGAGCACTAGAATTTTGGATGAAAATTCCGGGTGTGACACGGGGTCACTGCCCCCCACGGTATGGCGGTAACTGTCCAAAACCACACGAATTTCATCCTTAAAATTTAAATTCAAAATTTTTAAATCTCATGGTAAGGTCGCAATTACCGCACGGTAAGCCGCGGTATGTTGAAGCTAAACAAAATTACGAAAAAAAACTGTAAAATGTAGTAAAAATTCTAAAAAATGTACAAAATTCAGGTAAAAATTGTGGATATCTCTAGAAAAACAATGTAATATTGCATAATTTATTTTGCATTACCCTTGCTATCGTTTTTGCACTTAAATAAATTAGAAATTATATCCCAACCCATCTTTTATTTTTTTAATTTTGATGGAGCTCCAAAATACGAAGTAAACTTCGTTATTTTTACAAACTTTCTTCACCATCGTGATCCATAATTCAAGTATTACCTACTAGAATTTTTTTTAGATTTTTTTAATTTTTTTTAAAAAATTTGAATTTGGATGAATATTGTTCAAACCAAACCGCCGGTAACCGAAACCGTACCCCGGCGGTTTGGGCGGTAACGACGGTAACCGCGCAGTTACTGGCGATTTGGCGAACCCTCAGCACACCACAGCCTGAGTGCTATAGCAGGCCATGCCGGCCTGCTAGGCACGTCGGGCATGACATGGCACGGTTTGTAGGTGGCACGACAAGGCAGGAATCTAGCCAATACTTTAGCGCCACATGTACTCCAACGGCTATTTTTCGAAAGTAGCCGTTGGAGCGCCAAAAAAATCCAAAAAATGCAAAAAAAATCCAAAAAATGAGATTTTTACCTATAAATAGGGCAGCCACCCCCAACATCCTAGCTCAGCTAAACCTCCCATCTTATGCTCTCTTATGCTACTTTGTGAGTTCATGTTCTAGTTTGAATTTTTTATTTAGACAAATTTTGTCAAAAAATAAAAAATATTTTGGGGAAGCCCTCCACATCTCCATTCCTCCAGAAAAGGTAAGAAAGAGATTATGTTTTTGCATTTCGTTGTTTGCCTATACTATTTGTTATATGAATTAATTTTCTGGATCTATATACTTGTAATTTTAATATTTCAAGATGGATGATCCGAATTACCCGTCATTCCATTTAAGCGACTACGACCCGAACTACCCGTCGTACCCAAACACCGAGCAAGATGTCACAGGGTCGGCTCCAACTTCGAAAGGACAACATGAAGAAGTACATGCAGCTTCAGCAGGACAAGGAACTATGAACGGGAGTGCATCGACAGCCACAGGCTCAAAGAGATCGAGAACTTCCGCCACCTAGCAACATTTTGATGATATCAAGGAGACCGATCCCGATGGAAGGGAGGTAACGTGGGCAAAATGTAGAATATGCAAACTAAACTATCTGAAAAATCTTTTGTTGGAACAGGACATTTAAAGTGGCATGCTGAGGCCAGTGCAAAGAAGCAAGGATACTAACTGCGACAGCAGCAACTGCTACTAAATCCTGACGGTACGGTACGTACATAGGAGTATGATCCTCAGGTAGCGCGAGAATCCCTTACTCGTTTAATTGCTAGATAAGATTTACCCTTAAACTTTGATGAGTCTACTACATCTGAGAGTTACATTAAAACTGCTCTTTATTCTAGGTTTCAATCTGTTAGTAGACAGACCACAACCCGTGATTTGGTAAATATTTATGTCACAGCCCCAAATCTAATTCCAAGTAATAAGGGTTATGACCTACTGCCACTAGAGTGCACAATCTAAATTCTTGCTTTGTCACTTCTTGCAAAATAAAGTTTGCAAAATTTAAAACCATCAACACAATAAAACCCTAATCGGCAACATTAGCCCAACTCCTAAAAAGTGCACCAAATTGAACAGAAACATATGTAGGAAATAATTTATTCAAATACTAGCCTGTTCATCATGAATCAATATAGTTTTTCCAGAATTTATTTCATTGGTTTAGACCCCTCAAAAGTTCCAAACAAGTTTCAGCCTGGATCCTTCTCTTTGACAAATGCCCTTGTATGGTCTAAGGAATTTCCAAAGATGTTTGGCTGCACATTTAATCATGGAAAAATTCCTGTAAGAACTATCTCACCTGATTTACCCACCGTAAATTTTACATAATTTTATCACTTCAATAAATACTTCAACCAAGTCCCTCAAATCAGCTAAACTAGGAAGCTAGCTGAAATAAGTTGGTTTACTTCTAAAATTCACCAAACAAAAATGAGGATTAATTAGGCAGTGCAATTCTACCAACAGGTGTGACACCATGAACCCTATCACCAGTAATTTTGGCTCAATTTACTTCCCAAAGAAGTCACATGAAATAATAGGAGCAAAGCCCTAGGAACATACATCACACAGCAGAAAAACTGAATCAGTGTGCCTACTTTGCAATTTCACCACAAATTAACCAGACCTCCTCTAACCACGAAATTTGGTCAGCATGTTAAATACATCTTCCTCTACCTCCCATTATTTTCTCATAATTTATGCTCCTCATTTACTTAGTGAAACAGTAATTTAGAGAGCTGCATGTTGGACAGCTCACAAAATAGTCTCTAGAGGTTTCTTCTCTCTCAAGACACTGACCAGTGGACCCCACAAGACCTGGCCCACCTGTCAGCATTACTATAGCATGGGACTGTGTGATGCACCAGGAAACTCACCCATACTCCTCCACTCCTCCTAGGAATTCACTTCCTGGACCCACAAGTCATAGAGTGAAGCTAGCCACAAGTGTGTAGAAAAGTATTGTCTTACATGTGGGACCCACCCTGAACACTGTAGCAGTGGAGACGACTCAGCATTGCATGGCAGACGTGTCTTCCTCTCGTTCTCCTCTCCCACAGCACACACAGACAGAGTGACCTAGATGAGCTCCACCATGGGAAACCTCGACCATTTCGCCTCTAATCTCGCCAGCAGAATCTCCTCCTCATCCTCTTCACGCTCCCATCGAGAAAACCGCCGGAGACCCCAAGGTTCACCATTGGCAACCTCATCTTCCTCACTGCCGAAGCTGTTCGATCGAGCCTGAGCTTGCTCTGGTGAGCCCATTCCTCTTCCCTCTGCTGGAACGTGATTAGCACCTCCCAATAATTCCATTTTTGCACTTGGTTGCCCTAGAATCACCGGTCGAAGCCGCCGTGTTCCGCTTTCTGCTCTCCAGTGCAGCCGCCGGTGTCGCTTCGCCGTTCCGGCCGGCACAAGAAGTTTCTGACCGAGCCACTGCGCCCCTAGCATCGCATAGTCTACAGGAGCTTGCCGACCAGAGGAATTGCGCTGCGAAGCCCCGAGCAAGGAGATCGAAGTTATCTTCTTCCTCTCCGGCCAACTGCCGCCATACCCGATCCCGAGCCATCCGGTGAGCCATGATCCGATTCTTTGCACTGAGACCATCTCTCCGAGGTCTCTAACCTATTCGACACCTCAGCTCCGTCGCAGAACCCCGGGAGAAGGCCAACGACGTGAGCCCGAAGCTTTCCGCCGCCACCGAGCCGTCCTCGACGTCGCTGCTGCTGCGCCGACTCTGCCGGACCCCGCGTGACCACTGGTGAGCTTCCTGGAGTCCCCTAATACCTTGTGCATGCACTGGTTTGCCCAGCAACAGACCGTAGTCTCTTTTGCATCGTCGACCCGAAGTGCCTTGCCGCTTGCGCCACCGCCGTGGCTAGTTCCGACCACCGCCGGCGACGAGACCACCACCGACGGCTTCGCCTTGATCTCCTCTGCATCTTCTCTTTGGGGCCCGACTACAGCCGACGCCGCCATCGCTGTCGCCGCCGCCGAGAAGCCCGCCGGCTCTATCTGCCCGCGCCCTTCTCTGTTCGCCAGGCCGGACCATACACTCCCGGAACGGACGGTCCGATCCATGCCCTCGCGCCCTCGCTCCCGCGCCCTGCTCTGCTTTGCCTCGCTGGCCTGCGGGCCCAGGCTGTAAGGGAAATAAGAAAAGAAGAAAAATGTTAAACTAAAATATTTTTTTTCCAACAGAAATATAGCTCAACTTTATAAATTCCTATCTTGGTCATTTTAACTCAGTATTGAGTGAAACCAATTTTGTTAGTTTGTAAATCTGTGAACTTTAATACTGTCTAATAAAATATTACCACTTTTGTACAGAAAATCCTATAAAATAATAAGAAACAATAATAACTTATTTTTGTGCTTAAGAACTTGAAATATTTATATAAAATCCATTATAACCCCTTTTGAGGTAAACCAAATTTCTGTGAATTCATAAAAATGTGCTCTTCCATTTTGTAACGTAAAAAGTGATAACTTCTGTGTAGGATTTTTCTCTAAAAATGGAAACATCTTTTATATACCTTTTATTAACTTATAAGTTTATGAATTTCTAGAAAATTCATCCCAATTGCTAAAACTGTGAAACCACTTCTGTTAAACTCAGAAAATTGTAAAATTACTGTGTAAAAGTTGTATTTGATAAAAATACCTCCCAAAATAGACCTAAGTAATTTTCTAACCTTTCTTTTTGTTAAACTTGTAAAATTCATCTCTCAATCATTTTAAATCGGATTTCAGTAAACCAAATTTTGTCGGAACCAGGAAGATATGTATTTTCACATAAAAAAATGCTCACACTCATAAAATCCTACCAGAGAAGGCAAGCATTTATTTTCCACTTAGAGTTTTCCTATAGTTTCGGCTTTTGCCGTATTCAGCCCTTCTACCTTGTCATTTTTGTATATCCCAATCCAGGGATGCAAATGACTTGGTTCTTTCTCCTAAAATCTTGTTATGACATACCATACCTACTGTATTTATCTCATAATTAATTAATCATGTTGCATAGACATGTTTAATTGCTTCTTATTTGCATATTGCTTCTTATCGATAGATTCTGAGGATACGGAGTACGTGGAGATTAACCCAGAGCTTGAGTGTGACCCATCGCTACAGCAAGGCAAGCGTCTAAGCATATTGAACCTATGTTTTCAATAAATTGATTTGTTTGTGAAAACAATATATATATGCATGCTCCAGTCTATTTAAAATGGGAAAACGGGTAGAGTCAATAGTACCCAATTGTATGCATTTCCATTCCTTGGTTATTGATGCCATGTTTATACATTGTCACCACTGGTTAAGGACTTTGGGATACTTTTATTTTACCGAATGCTTAGCCATGCTTATTCTAGACTTAGCAAAATCCGATAGATGGAGCTATCGGTTCAAAATTAGTTGAATGCGAATAGATGGGTTAAAATCTGACAAGAATAACTTCTAATTAATATTTGAGAATATGTTTGACTTGGACGGATGATAGGGCGATGAAGGGATGGTGTTTCCCCGATGCACGTAGCTCCGTCTGGGTCGTTAAGGACCGAACATGTTGACGTCTATTCAAGCACCCTACGTACTTCCACACGCCGGGAGTGGGACGGCTTAACTCAGTAGCACGGGAGGCTGTGACCATCTACGCCCGTCCGTCAGTCGTGAGGAGAGACCTTTGGAGGACCTCAGTGCGAGTACGCAGAGCGGGCCTGCACTTGGTGAATCCATATGGCCGGAGGTGCCTCCCGCGACGGTGAGCCCGCCTTAGCTGCCACGCACGCACGCGGCTAAGTCGTCGGGGGCCCAGACGTGGTTTAGGTGGTTGGGGCTAAGCGTGCAAAAGGTTCTGTTGTGACCTCTAGTCCGCACTCAATGTGTAGAGTGTGGGTACCGACGGGTACATATCAAACTAGAGTGTAGCCTTTTGGCTTCTATCACATCGTGTGGGTAAAGATGTACACCTCTGATCAGAGTAAGAACTATTCGAATAGCCATGTCCACGGTTACGGACGACCGCTTGATGTGTTAGTTAGTCATGTTAGCATCCAACTTGGGTTATGTGGTTACCATGACTTAGGATAGTCATGGATGGATGGGTTTATATAAGAGATTTTTGGATATTAAATATGACTTGGTTTAGTCATGAGAAAGAACATGCTTGTGTAGCATAATTGTTTGGGCAATGGTAGCCCATAGATGATGAATATGACTTGGTTTAGTCATGAGAAAGGATATGCTTGTGTAGCATAATTGTTTTGGGCAATGGTGACCTGTGGGTAATGTTTAGAGCACGGTTGGTGCTCATTTATATTTCATTTTCAGAACTATAAGCTTGCTGTCTTAAAAATTCAGATTGTGTTATTTCTCAAAATGCTTATAGTTTCAAGTATTACTTGCTCAATAAAATCAGCTTTGTGCAAAATCAAGTCAATATAGCCTTCTTCCTTGATGTAGAAACCAGCATGCTTCCTTTGTACTATTATTATTGTGTAAGTCTTGCGGAGTACCATTCGTACTCACGTTGCATCTTTTCAGGTGAGGATAACGACGAAGATGGTGTGATCTACTATTATCCCGTCAAGGGTGGCGAGGATAATGTGTAGTTGAAGTTGAGCTCTATCCCCAGTCGGTTGCCCTGTGCATGGGTTTGGCACCACTGGTTCTTGTCTTTTGTGTTTATATTCCGCTGCAAATCTTTTGTGTCACTTTGTGATGATTTGGGGTGTGAACCCTCTATGTAATAGTTGTAACTCTGCTGCTCGTCTATCCATTTTTAGAGTACTTGTGATGTTTATCAATTGCTTGCGATGAAAGTGTGAGACTAGTCGCTTTCCTGGGGACTAGCTGAACACGAGTATGAGTTGTGTATAATTGAGATGGTTGGGGGATAGCTATTGTGGTTCGAGTCCTCTGGGGTACGTATCGTGTTTGGTCGCCACCATCGAGTGGTTTGACGGGCGTATGATGGGGAGGACTGGCAAGCTATCCTTATGATTATCTCTTTTGTACACTTCTCGGCATTTTGGATTTGTATTGTGAGTGGGTAAAGATTATGGCAAGTCTGCGATGAGGATGGATGGTTACCGTACTTATTTGGTTTTTATTTGAGACCCCATCCATCTAGATAGTTCGCGTTGCCGTAATAGTTACTCTTCATAATGCACTTCCGGGGTGCCCACAATTTATAACCAAGGTCGTGACATATTTAAGGAGTTATTTGGTACATGCACCTTTTCTGTTAGTATCACCTCTGATATCTAGGGTAGTAGGGCTAAAGAGGACTATATAAGTGTAATTGCTCATTTTGTTCATGATAATTGAGAACTACAGAAAAGAGTCATAGCCTTAAGATTAATTGATGTTTCACATACTGCTGAAAGAATATCAAAAATTATTGAGGAATTTAGACTTAGAAATAAAATCTTTGCAGTAACATTAGATAATGCAGCTGCAAATTCTAAAGTCATAGAAATTTTGCAGTCATTATTCTCTGTTTATGCTTAATCATTTCTTCTACATCAACGTTGTGCATACCATATTATTAATCTCATAGTTAAATATGGGTTTAAGAGAGTAACTGCATATGTTGATTCCATCCGTGAAGCAATAACATGGTTAAATGGTTCTAATCCTCAACTTATTCTGCATCGCTTCGGATAAGCGTCCACGTAAGTTCCAAACGGATGCGGACCATCGATAGAATTCCACTTATCTAATGTTAAAACATGTGTTACCTTACAAGGATTTACTGACTGTTCTTTTGCAATCAAAGAATGTTGTAACCAATGATGGGCAACCGCTACTGACGGAACAAATTTGGTATGTTGTCGAAAGGTTCTATTACTTTTTTGAAATATTTTATGATGCAACTGTCACTTTATCTGGAATTTATTATCTAACAGCTAATTTAATTTTGCATAAAATTTTTTGATATTGCCACTTTATTGTGAGAATATGAAAATGACTATCTACTAGGACCTGTAGTATGTCATATGAAATAGAAATATCTTAAATACTCGAAGAAAATCCTAATGGTATATGCTTTTGTATTTATTCTTGATCCTAGGGGTAAAATGCGGGAATTCCTCAATATATTGAATCTTATTGGAGACGCAATGAATATTGATTATACTAACTATTATTCTAATAGTAAGACTAAATTGTATGAAGTATTTTGAAAGTATGAAAATAAGTTTTGGGGAGTTCACATGCAAAGAGCCCCAACTGTCACTGTACCAGGTAAGCAGAAATTATAGTGGGGCTGAATTTGGGGTGGTGGTTCCTCTTCTAGGACTAGTGGTGGAAGTTATGCTGCCGCAAGTACTACCAACACTTTACATGATGCCCAGGAGCTGTCTTCCTACTTGGACAACGACTCCATTAACCAGGAAGATCTCAACATGCTTGGATGGTAGGACGATCACAAGACCCAATATTCCGTGCTTTCAAAACTAGCACGGGATGTGTTCACGGTGCCTATGTCTATGATATCCTCCGAATCGGACTTCAGTTTTTGTGGAAGAATCATTGAGGAGAGGAGAAGAAATCTGCATAGCGACGTGGTAGAAATGCTACTTGCCGTTAAAGATTGGAAGCTAGCTAAAGAACGTGCCCAACACACCACAGAGAACTAGGATTTGATTGCTCAGTTCGACAATCTTTACCTAGATTATGATAAACTAGATTAGTACATTTTTATTTTTGAGTTTTGATATTTAGCTGTACTCTTTTCTTTGTCATGTTTTTTTAAATATAAGTTTTTACATGACAACTTCCATGTAATATCAATTTCAATAAATTTCACTCCTCCTTTTTTTCCCCGTATTTTTAGCACAATTTTAATTTTTGTATTTTTCCTAATTTCTCTTCCATTTCTTTCCATTTTTTCTTTTTTTCTTTTTAGTACTCCCACGCATTGCCAAAAAGGGCGGGCCAGCACCGCCACACGTCGCGCGGGGACTCGTGGGCGCGAGCGGCACCTGCCGCCTCGGCCTCCCCGCCCTCAGAGTTCCCGCTCGCCCGCCGACCACCGTGGTCGTGCCCGCGCTCAAAATTTGAAGTTCGAATTTCGAACGAGAGTGCGCGGAGCGCCAGGCCGCCAATGCGTCGCTCGGCCTCCCACGGTCCCGCGGGCCCTCCCAACTCCCAGCTCCCGGTCTCCCCTCCCGCGTGGGATGCCAGCGGCACGCGCGAATTTTTTTGATTTTTAGATTTATTTATTAAAAGATTTGCAAAAATAGATTTTTGTTTCAAAAAATTGCAAAAATAGACTCCCGCCGCCCTCTGGGAGGGCGATTTTTAAAAATCGCCCTCCCAGAGGGCGATTTTATGACGTGGCTGACGGCCGTTGGCCCCCCCGCCGACGGCCGTCAGCCATTTTGCAGGCGGCCCCCCGGTCTCCCAAAAACCGCTCTCTCAGAGGGCGGCAAGGGGGCCGCCTGCAAAATGTGCCCAAAAACCGCCCTCTGAAAGGGCGGTTTTTGGCTCCCGGGGGGCCGCCTGCAAAGTCGCCCATTTGCAGGGTGGTTTTTTGCAGGCGGCCCCCTTGCCGCCCTATGGGAGGGCGGTTTTTATCCCCCGGGTATAAAACCCCCCTCCCAGACTCAAAAAAGTCATAAAATTCACTGAAATCAGAAAAAAAAACAGGAGAGAGCTGAGAGGGCGAAAGCAGCGAAGCTCTGCCCGTTTGCTGATTTGCCTGCAGGTAAAATCCATTGTTCCTTTGCAATTTCTATTTGTATGTAAGAATTAATGTAGTAATGTACTAGTTACGTGTATAGTACTATATAGATCTGTAGTTTTTAGTTAATCTGTTAGATGACTTATTTTTTGTACAGATGTTACTTGTAAAATCTGGAATACACGGTTTTAGATGTTAGGAGGATGTTGGTACCTAGTTTAACTGTATTTTTCATCAACAGATATGTCAAATAAGGTGATATTTCAGTTATTTCACGGGCAAGGGAATGTGAGATATGGTCCAGACGGTGTAGATCTGTCGGAGTTTAGTTCAACGGCTAAGGGTATTGATAGGCCAGCTAAGAGAAGTTTTGGATCAGTATACAACTGGCTGATGCGAGGGTTTCGACTGGACCCTCAGCTCAGCGGAATAACCTTGTATGTAGTAGTCAGTCGTGTAGTTGAAGGTTTTTTTGGGAACTGATGCCAGTGGATTGCACTGCCACTTGGAGATGGTATGTGGAGAATGCATTTCAACGTGGCTGGCCACTGGGCATACTTGTGTCCATATATGAGAAAGATAACAACGCTGGTGCAATGCCCGTACAAGATGATGAGGGTCCAAGTACGGCGGGAGGTGATAGGGAAACAATAGAAGAAAATGAAGGAGGGAATGAAGAAGATAGACAGGCAACAGGTGTGGCAGATGAGGGAGAACATATCGACACGATCGTCCAAGAAATGGCTAGAGAAGATTCTGAAAATGAGCATGCAGAGTATGATGACTCGTCTGATGAGGACAACGTGATGCCTGCAGAATGGAGCAACGAGGACTTCTCTGCGCTTACTATCTCCGAGCGGCATCATGTGCCGTGGGAGTACAAGCAGAATGAGGTCATTCAGGGGGCTAAGTACGCATATGTAGAAGATTTAAAGGAGGCAATCAAACAATGGGCGGTGTCACTTCAGAGGGAGTTCTCGGTCGTGAAGTCAAACAAATCAGTGTATGAAGTGAAGTGCATGAAGGATGGGTGTCCATGGCGGGTGCACGCATTCAAGGGTATATGGAAAGATTATTGGCAAGTTTCAATCGTGACGGAGCATTCATGTTACTTGACAGGTGTTGAAAAATATCATAGAAACATGACATCTGCATTTGTTGCAACAGAGATGTACTCTCATATTGTCAACAACCTGGGGTATGAACCAAGGTCAATTGTTAGGCATATTGAAGAGAAATTCAAATATACAATTAGCTATGATAAGGCTTGGAGGGCAAAACAGAAGGTTGTAGAGATGAGGTTTGGCACATTTGAAGCATCTTATGATAATTTGCCTCGTCTCTTAGGCTGTATTCTTCAGAGGAATCCGGAGACGTGCTATGACCTGAAAGCCTTTCCATCAATTGACCATGGTAATAAAAGCGTGTTGCAACGTGTATTCTTTGCACTAGGTGCTTGCATTCAGGCATTTATCCATTGTCGTCCTATCCTCTGCATCGATGGGACATTTCTGACTGGAAAATATAGAGGACAGCTATTAACAGCAATTGGAGTTGATGGAAACAACCAAGTTCTACCGGTGACTTTCGCTTTTGTTGAGAGTGAGAACACTGATAGCTGGTATTGGTTCCTAGAAAGGGTTAAGACAGCAGTTGTACGGATGAGACCAAATGTATGCCTCATACATGACCGTAACTCTGGCTTGCTGCGTGCAATTGAGGAACTGAGAGATGGAAGTGTTGAGAAAGGATACCCACCAAGGTGGTCTGATGTTCAAAGCAGATGGTGCATGCGTCATATGGGTGCTAATTTCTACAGACAGTTTAGAAATAAGCACCTTATGGATCTTTTCAAGAGGCTTTGCGCCCAGAATCAAGAGAAGAAGTTCAATGAGCTTTGGAGAAGGTTGGATGAGCTGACCTCTAAACAAACAGATGAGCAGTCCAGGAGGCCGACCATTGGAGGGGATGAGGCTCCACAAGCTCTTGAACCTCTATCAAGTGATGGACCTCGTATGAGAAGAAGGCATGCATCCTCAGTTAGAAAATTTTCAGAGTGGATTGAGAATGAGCCAAAGGAGAAATGGACATTGTTGTATGACAAGGATGGTTCTCGATTTGGCATAATGACCACAAATTTGGCAGAGGTCTATAACTGGGTGATGCGTGGTGTTCGAGGGCTCCCACTTGTTGGAATAGTTGAATTTATCTTGCATGGCACATGCAAGTACTTTAGAGATCGGTTCAGAGCAGCTGGCCCCTCAATGACGGATAATAATCTTTTCTTTGGAACGCTGCTCACTAAGTACCTGCAAGATAAAAGTAATAAGGCTCGAAGACATCGTGCTCTACCTCAAGGCACACAAGAACACAGATTTGAAATATTGTGTGTCGACAAGGGCATGCGCGGAATCTACCGCAAAAGAGTTGTGCAGGAGTGTGTGCTCAAAGAAGACGGGACCTGCAAGTGCTCGTGCCGAAAACCTACTCTGCTCCACAAGCCATGTTCCCATGTGATTGCCGCGAGCGGTGAGTGTGGAATCGAAGCACGTTATTTTGTCTCACCTTATTTCAGAAAAGAAGCAATCTATAATACCTGGAGTGGAGAGATATACGGTTTCGGTATAGCGGGGACATTTACTACAGAGAATCCTCAAGCTATCTACATTCCTGACCCAACAAAATTGAGGACTAAAAAAGGTCGCCGCAAGACAAGACGCATCCGTAATGACATGGATGAGTCAGAAGCCGGTGAAAGACTTAAACGTTGCTCAAAGTGTGACCAAACAGGTCATACCTATAAGAAATGTCCAAAGGATGCAGCCGGTCCAAGTGCGGCAGAAGCTGGACCGTCGGGTTCAGCCGCTGATGGTAGTCGTCCTACAGGTGAAGGCACAACTTCAAGACGACCCCGTCTTAGACGTTCTTGAACAATTGGTGGTGCTGGGGTGTAGTGTAAGTCTATACTTGATCTTTGTTGTAGAATGACATGTATCGTACTGTTGTTTTTTATTGTCATGTAACAATGCTATAAACATTAAAACTAATTTACGCTAACTCTCTATTTGTATGCAGGTATGGCGTACCCTACACCAGAGCTGCTCGACCGGGGTCTCGACCAGTCCCACCGGTCTTACCTGTCAGCCGTCGAGGGTGCCCAGCTAGGCACCTTCCGTCCACGGCCTTCACGTCAGCTCCTGCGGATAGACCCCCGGTTCCGTCAGAGGTAAGAGCTGTACGAATATTCATTCACATCATTTGTGCATATCTATGTTTTCACCACAGACACAGGACCCACCAGTTGCCACACCCGTGCAGACGACCCGCGCTGGCCGTGCTGTACCACCAGACCGGTTGACGTACTCCCAGGGACAGGTGCGAGCGCAGGGTAGGAAGTCGAAGAGGCCTAGAGGTTACGGTCCGGGCCCGTAGTACTTTGTGTCTGTAATAGTTTGTCTGTTGTATATAACGTTTTATTAATTCTACGTTTCCTGATGAAACCACTTTACTTCGTTTACGCTCATCGATCAAACGACGTATTCCTCACGATCTACGTTTCTGACGAATTTGATCAAAAATATGAATTTTCGAGTGTCAACTTCACGACGAAAGTACATTCCGAGCGGTGACAACTAAACACACATTAACTATCATACAAACCTATTGATATCCAACTAACGATGCAACTACTGTGTGAGGATGGCACGGCCAGAGAACGGCGACAGTATGCGCCTAGGAAATAGTGACGGCAGCCGGTAGTCACATAAAAATTGATTTCGAAAGTTAATTTTTTTAAATCAATTTTTTACTTTTTTTTCGGAATATTGGTCCGGACTGTCCGGATAGGGTCCGGACTGTCCGGATAGGGTCCGGACGGTCCGGACTATATTAACGCTAAATACCGCCCTCTAGTTGGGCGGCAAGCCAAAAACCGCCCTCCCAGAGGGCGGCAAGGGGGCCGCCTGTAAAATGGCCGGCCCCCGGGCGCATTTTGCAGGCGGCCCCCTTGCCGCCCTCTCAGAGGGCGGTTTTTGGGAGGCCGGGGGCCGCCTGCAAAATGGCTGACGGCCGTCGGCGGGGGGGCCAACGGCCGTCAGCCACGTCATAAAATCGCCCTCTGGGAGGGCGATTTTTAAAAATCGCCCTCCCAGAGGGCGGCGGGAGTCTATTTTTACAATTTTTTGAAACGAAAATCTATTTTTGTAAATCTTTTAATAAATAAATCAAAAAATCAAAAAAATTCCGGCACGCGCCTTGTCCTGCCAGGCCACGCATGCTTACCGAGCGCCAGCCCACATGCCACATCTAGGCCCGTGCCGGCACCGAACGGCACGGCGGCTTCATGGGTCGTGGCATCGGCACGTGGGCCGGCATGGCATGGCCCGCTATAGGTGTCGTGTCTTATCGGGCCGTGCCATGTCGTGCCTCGGGTCATGCCAGCCCGGGCCGCCCGTTTGGACATCTATAATTTGTTCATCTCAATATTTGGAGCCACATGCTGACAATTCACATGAAACTCCAATGAGTTCAGAAATGAACGGCAGCTCGAACGTTCAAAGAGTTTTACATCAAGCCCTACTACTCCTCTGCCGTGCTAGTTCTATCCTCTTCAGTTTGCTCCACCAAAAGCTTCAGCAAAAATAACCTTCCCGTGCTAGCTTAGGCAGTACTCCAGAGTACAAACAGTCAGTCTGGCTAGATTATTTCATTGACATTACATACACGAACTCCTGACTAATCAAGAATCATCAGCAAACACAATGCTAACTCGGAGATACTGATCACCTGCTCATGCCTCCTTGCTCAATTATCTTAAAAAAATGTCTTCTTGCTCAGAACTCCATTACAAGATGATGATGATTCTTGATTAATTGCCGGGAAAAAGTGTAAAACATCATGCGTCGATGCAAATGCAATGCCATCATCACTTCGATCTCCTGCGCAGCAGCATCTGGCGCATGCCGTCGGCGACCCTGAAGGCCGGGTTCTTCCTGCACTTGGCGCAGAAGGACATGTGATCTCTGAGAGCTTCCTCCATGCCGCCGCCTCCTCCTCTCTTCCTCCCCAGCTTGGCCGCCTCGTCCCTCACCGCCTCCGAGCAGAGGCCGCAGAGCCACCGCCCGCCGAAGTCGGCCTTCACGCCGAGGATGTAGCCCCGGGTGCAGTCCTCCCTCAGCTCGCAGCACTCACACTCTGCAGACTCCACCTCCATTGCCGGCTTAGTGTGGCGGTGACACAGAGGGAGGAGATCTCTCTGTGAAGAAGAAGAAGAAGAGCATTCTGAAATGCTGGCACTGCATGTTTGTTTATAGAGGGGGGTCAGCTTAGCTTAGCTCTGGGGCTGTGGCTGTACTCTGAATCTGTGACTGTGATGCATCATCCAAGTGGAAAGTGTCATTATTTAGTTGTGGTCTACTGCCTCTGTCCCAAAAAAGATTGATTTCTAGCAATTCCAAGACAAATTAGTATGCAGGGAAAAAGATTAAAGTATCTCTCATTAATAGAAAGTATTATTGGACGAGTAGGTAAGGGATATTTAAGAGATAACACATATTTAATATAACCTTGATTTATGAACCGAGGGTAAGTAAGGGGCTTCAAATCAATTTTTTTGGGACAAATTTATTCTAAAACTTGACTCTTTTTTGGATGGAGAGAATACTTGGCTCTAGCTCTGGTACTATGCCATTGCTCATAGAGTTATACACCTAACTTTCCCATGGCTTGATTTAGAATCTAAACATTCTTGCTAATTAGTTCAATTTTTGGAAATTCTTGCAGGGTTAAAAAAAAGTTGCAGATTTACGGTTGGCGCTGAGATTGCATGTGTTGCCAAAGTTGAGAACAGTAGAATTGTTATTATTGGTAATATCGAATAGAGAAAATAGCTTTAGGATTGCGTGACTGATTTGTGAAACAAAAGTTGCGGAAGTAGTTACTCATCTCCTGAACAACTCACTTAACCTTCACTTAGAAATCACAATGAGTGGTTTTCTGACGACAGGTAGTATACCATATATTTTTTAATATTTTGTTTAAGAAGTAATATAAGTATGCATTTCTGAAGTTGTATAAGAAACTGTTGGAACAGAATTCCAGCACAAGTGGGTACGAAGACATAATCAACAAAGATTTCTGGGCGATTCTTGCTCTCTGTGTGCTTCATAAAGGTTGAGCAGAAACCATGCAGAACAACGTAGATGCTATCGTTCTTGGACCACCAAGAACAACACTTTTGGCCCCGTTCTGCTGGATTTCAGCCGCTGTTCATAATACGACACACCTGGCCTTGTCGGATCGGTTGTTACATGGTTAAACCATGCTCATAACCTGAGAAAAATATTATGAGAAAAATACATTTGATTTGCTTCTTAACCGGGTTTTCTTCGACAAGATCAGTTCAGCTTGGACCTGCACTGTTTTAGATAATGGAATAGCTTGGACCTGCATGAGCTAACTCAAGTTCAGTGACTCAGGTTTCAGGTTTTGGCATCAATGTAGGACCCTACTATCCATGCCAAATGCTAGAATACACAATTTTTTGGGAGTCTGGTTGGACAGTCTGACCTCCTAACTGCAGATACTCCGTTTTCATCAAGTAGTTTCAAAGTATGTGTAACAAATGGATATATGTACTAATTTATTAGCTGCAAAGGTTGGTGATACTTATTGGTCCAAGTAGGCAATATCCCTTCTTTGGTGTCATTTGTACAGCTGGGTTGATTCAGCATCCCCAATGGAGAATGACAACACCAGCTGTCAAATTTGATGATATCTGGATATACTTGACACCACTGTTTGTTTGTCCTAGGATCACAATGCAATGGTACATTGGTACCATGAGTTAGTGCAATGGAGTACACAAACAAAACTTGTCTTCTTTTCTTCTCTACTTATGACTGTAGTTACTACTTACTACTACTTTTCATCTCTTCATTTGCTAGCCATTATGGCAACATACTCAAGAGCTTCATTCTGCTCATTTTTATGCAGTAGTGACTGTATGGTGTTGCAGTGCGACCAGCATGCATGATACTACTTTTTTTTTTTTTGACTCGAGCATGCCTGATACTGACAAAACCACAAACTTAATAAAAGGAACAGGTGGGTGTGCAAGAAACTCAAGAACAACTGAAATAGGAACAAGAACAAGGGGCCGGGTTGGACCTCGAAGTTGCAAGGTTTCATTGCTGCAGCTGCCATTGCTGAAGGCCCCACCTTATATTTGATCAAGTCTCTTTACCATTATGAATCTGTCTGAAGACTAATGATCAACTACCTCAATGATTTTTCACAAGTGTTTGTTGCCCTTCATCCATTAGAAACTAGATACCCCAATTTCTACCAGATGCTGATTGCTCTCCAATCTTCCCACATGATCACCGCATGCACTTGTCCTCCAGTAGTATGTGCTTCTGCAAACGCACAAATTTACTGTATGTTCTGTGTTACTACTAATTGTCATTTTGACAGTAATGGGGTAATTTTGATGAAAAATGTGTCCATAAAATCTTCATGCTACAAATCTTATTACTTTTATGTATGTAAATTCTAAAGAAAATGTTAAACCGCGTGTATTCTAAGCTGGGTGCAACCACAGGGCACATCAACAGCTCAGGCCGTAAGCAATGTCAGTCTGGATAAACACACTTATGATAATAGCAAGTGTGGACGCTATATATGCCCCTGTTTGGGGGAGCTTCTACCAGCTACAGCTTCTTCCAGAATCTCTGGCTGGCAGAAGCTCACCCAAACAGTTTAGATTCTCACCCAGATTCTGAGAATTTGTAGTTGTAGAATCCACGAAATGAACTAGAAGCCACAAACAGATTCTCACCAGCTGTTTCTCAAAATCTTAAGCTCTTACAGACAGGGCCTATATTGCCCATAGCTAGCAAGATAATTAGTTTCAAAGCTTCCAACAGGAGCATATTTCTTCCCATATACTCAAACATCAGGTAGATAATGCATATAGACAGACAGGGAAAGACTACAGATTGCAGACAGTAGAATGAGTGAAAGGCTACAGAAGACAGTAGGATTGAGTGATTGAGGGTGAGCAGAAAGGCTTAAGGAAAGGCTACAGAGTGCAGACAATATAACCTGAATGTTAATCCTTAAAAGGTTGATATCGAATTATTCTACCAGCTACACCTAGGTAAAATACCTTTCTGGTGGAAAAATATAAGGCGGTCGCTCAGAAGGCTGATTAATCTTCCCAGCCTGTTGCAGGGATATTTGAAACATCACACCATTCAGGAGGGAAGGAGTACTTTGCTGCATACGCATCTTGGACTGGATTGTTGTTGGCTTGACATTGCTCAGGCTGTACACCATCATGCTCAACATGTTCCTCAGCGTTCTGCTTCAGCATCACCTCAGGAGAGTCTGCTTCAGCAGCGCTGCTAAATGGTTGCTGCTCCTCATTTGGAGTCCTCTCAGACCATTCTGCTTCATTTTCGGTGGAGGGCAAACCATTTGCATGTCCGGAACCAGAGTCGGATGGGTCTTGCTTGTAGTTGTAGTTGGCAGATTCTTCTTCTTGGTTGTAACCCCACCCAGCAGGTTCGTCTTGGCTGTCACGAAATCCGGAGACTCTGGTCTCTTCTGGTGGTGGAAGTGGGCATCCTTGGTAAGAACCATTGTATGCACAGTACCTCAGGAGCTTATCCCAATGCCGATCCTACAGTACGGCTTGTCAGTTTGGTCAAGAAAAGCAACAAATGATTGCATGATGTGACTAAGATATCATGAGCAAAAGTAAAAAACCATAAATAGGCGTGCACAAACACACCTTAGTGATAATGTGAGGGTTTGCAACGATAATGAGCAAAGATTTGGCACGAGTGATTGCAACATTGAACCTTCTGTGATTGCTTAAGAATCCCAGGTTGAAGAATTTGTCAAACTCATTATGCTTTACTGTTGACCTGACTGTAGAGATGATTATTATTTCCCTCTCTTGCCCCTGGAATTGTTCGACACTTCCCACTTTCAAGTCAGGCATTTCAAATGTCTCAAGGGCCTTCTTTATTTTGACAACTTGTTGACGATATGGAGTGATGACTCCTATGTCAGTTTCACGAACATCACCATCCCTTGTCAGATTCCTGATGATGTTTACCACTTTACTAGCTTCAATCCTATTGAACCATGAAGGATTATTTCCTTCCCTCTCATCGCATCCTTGAATGCCAACAAAAAGAACAGGGAACAACTTGTTAGGAAGATCAATGCCGTCATAAATGGACGACACTTCATCTTCTTTACAGGCAATTAATTCACCCCCATAGAAAAGCTCTGATGGTAATTCCAGGATTGCTGGATGGCACCGATAATTCCTCACTAGCTTTGTCACATAGTTAGGATCCCCTGTGCTGTACTGCTCATATTCAAAGAGCAGCCTTTGCAGAAATGATTTCCCCAAACCATCCTTCTCTGCTTGTTTACAGTAAACCACTGGCCCTAATTGCATGGGATCGCCTGCTAACACAACCACAGTGTCTCTTCCACACAAACCAGACAAAGGAACCATGGCCTCTGGTTCAGAGGCTTGACCAGCCTCATCCAAAAAAATGTGTGTAAAATGCCCCCGACGAATGCCTTCAGACTGCAGCATCGATGAACTCATGTAGGTTGATATAACTATCTTGTACCGCAATAGTGCTTGCAATGGAGGACACTTGAACACCATATCTTGAAAGAAGCAAAACCGGATAAAATCAGGATCGACATCCTCATATTGACGGCTGGCAGCATTTAGCCTAAATATATCACTTGGGCGAATCAGATAGCTAGCCTGAAGAAGCTTTGCCAATACATGGTCAGCAGCGCTGTTAGAAGCAGCACATATGAGAACATTTGCCCTCCTCTTGGCTGTATAAAGCTGCAAAATAGCCTCCACAAGGGTCATGGTCTTGCCAGTTCCTGGAGGTCCATATATCACGTATGGTGCAACCCCTCGGCAGCCAAGTATTGTTGCGACTGCACCAGCTTGCTCTGTGTTTATGTGTGGATTTAGAGGTTTAAACAACCACTTCTTCACACTTCCATAGGATGATCGACAGGGGAATAGAATGTCAGGTCCCAAAAGTTCCGCTTCATGGATAGCCTTATAGAGCCTTCTCATGTTGAGTCTATTATATGTGAAGCTAATATCATACTGGTTCCTGTCACGGTGAGCAAGGTGGAACTGATCGTCAAATTTCAAAAATATCTCATCCGCTTCAACCTTGTGAATGAAGCCCTAGAGAAGAAGCAAATAAATCATTACTAATTGATAGCATTTAAAGCTTCGATTCTTCACTTCATCTTTAAGAATGGCCAAGAAATATTTGGATGTCAAGGAAAGAACACGAACTTGATAGGGCCGAGCATCACTTCCAGCATATCTGACGAATATAGAATCTCCATGGACTAGTGAAGGCCTTTTTTCGGCCAAGCCAGGGACCTCAAGTGACAAAAGTTCATTACCCCTCCTCCTCATTGAGACACGCTCCATGTCATATGATCTCATCTCCTCCTGCAAGTGGAGCACTGAAGTTAGCAAAGCAGGACAAAACGTAAAATCTAAGACTACTACGGGCATTGAAATACCTCCAGATTAATCTCTTCCATGACTAAAAGAGTGCTAAAAAATTTCGCATAGTTTGTCATGTCCAACTCTTCAGACAGGACATCAGGTCTTTGTTTACTTTGAATGAGTTCACGGATGTCTACAGGTATTGCAAATTGAGGGAGCTTATACTTGAATCCTTGACTGTGCTGCCGAGTTGGCCGACAACCTGGCACAAATGAAGTGCACTCAAATTTCTTCTTCTGAGAGTGTCTCCTGGAATAGGGTTTGTCAGAAAATAAAGCCTGGGAAACATTATCATCTGCTAATAGAAAAGCCACACGCTCAATTTTCTCATCACCAATATCAACATGCACGATTGATGTATGCAAACCGATATCTTTTGGTGTACAGGAGAGCCAAATTGTCAGGGTTTGCCCAGGCTGGAGTGTACGATCTTCCACAGAAGTCAAACCAAGAAAATTCTTCTTTGCCTCCTCATCAGTATCATCCAGTGGCGGTCTCATCATAGATAGCACATAACTGTCTTCTGGATTTGAAGAGAATATTCTCACACTCCACACATTTACAGGTTCAGAAGAGGTATTTTCTATGCTAATGGTGTCAGCAGATGTTTCTCCAACAAGGACAGATTTTGGTTTGCCATCAATGAAAGGGAATGGAACAGTGACGACCACAGGGCCATCTTCAAGTGAATAATCCTGAAGAGGACCATCATTCTGATAGTCCATGAACTCTACATCTGGCTTCTCGCCAGCCACAGAGTATTCATCGTCTGAATAGTTCCTAAGATAGGTACCCATCTTGATTCCTGAGGTACCAAAAATGTTTAGGCAAATTAATACCAGTTCCAGTATGAAAAATAACCACTCGAGGTAACTCTGAAATGAAAAAGGCCATTTTAGTCAATGTGAGGAGGGAATATGCTTTCCACGATCAAATATATGAACTAGTATCACAACCGAACATCAAATTCACTGTACTCATTTTATCTAACAATCAAAGGGAGACATAAAATACTTAAAAAATAAGGACTTCTGTCACAACATTACAGTATGTGAAAACTGAATACCATTACATACAATGGAGTAATAATTGGAACACCTGGACGCCCGTTTGGATCTGTAACTTAAAGAGTTGATGTTTTGTTGTGCTCACTCACGTTTCTATATCCGCACATACAAAGTTCTATATATTTCCTTTTCTTTTGACAATTACACGGTATATGCATTCAAGGACAAATCACACCAGGTTGGCCCCCCTAAAGAGTAAAGATACACCTAGAAATACAGAAGGTGGGGATGAAGCCTCACAAAATTGCTACTGAAGACATAAACTCCACTAACCCAACAAGAAGTGGTTCATATACTATTTTCCTTCTTCGCACGAGCCATAATGATGAAGCAACTAAGTTAGAAGATCATAAGTGTCTTGGAAGTATATTGTTCAACACATCCCCACTAATGTCCGAAAAGGAAGATGAGATTTCCGTCACGCCTAAAGTCTCACAAATCTATCAAATCGTGCTATGCCGCTGGGCTTGGGTTCTTTTAGTACAGAAACAAAACCCTAACAATCTCTCCTCGTAATCACATCCCCCTCCCTTCTCCTCCCCCTTCCTTGCCATAAAAAGAAGTCATCTTTATGCGATATTATGAACAAGCAACGACTTTTAGTTGTTCAGACCATAAGACGATTAATCAGCCAAACGCAGAGCCAAATTTATATGCGTCCCATGATATAGTCAACCAATCTGCGAAGAAAATTAGGGAAACAAACAAACAGCTGGCAATGCGGTACTAATCAAGAACAGAAGAAGCCATCACCAGTCTCGAGAGAAGGGCACAGCACAGGTGCGGTTCAAGAACCGCTCGGGGCGAGTCAACCGGAGGAGGAGCAGCGACACGAACTGGCCCCCGATCGATCGAGGAGGCCTTGGGAGGAAGGAGACGGAGAGTTTATGAGGGGAGGAGCAGCCGAGCAGGCGATGGCCTTCGATTGCAAGGTGGGGAGAGAGAATCACAGGGCACAGGAGATACTCATAGAACTGGCATAATTGGCATTCATGAGTTGTTCTGCAGAAGCTGCAACTATGAACTGATGTGAATCTGGGAATCTGCGGCTTTTTTGGAGGAACCCGGACCACCTGTTGAACCGGCCAAAAAAAACAGTAAAATTTGTTAATTTGACACTTTATTCGGTGTTACTTCGATTATATTGATACTCACGATAACGGACTATCCGAGTCCATACCATACCAGAAACATATCTTTGCACATATCTCCTATACACCATACACACTAATGTGTTTAATTTGAGAACGAAGTGAGATAGGTTAAACTAATATCTGTTTTTTGGATGAGATGGTCCCGGTTTCTGTTTGGTTGAAGGGATAGAATGAAAACTGTTTTTTGTTTGGTTGGAGGGATGGAATGATGCTAGGATGGGTCCATCCGGTCGGACCACCTACCTCCATCCGGTGGTACCCAACCGGTCTGGTCCAATACCGTCGGACAGTTCTAATAGGAGTGGCGGTCGGACTGCCTACCTTCACCCGGTCAGACCGGCGAGGTGGGTCAGCGCGGTCCGGTCTTTTTTTCGGATCAGTCCATCCCAAATATCAGCAGAATATTCCTTACTGGGTCCATCCTATCCTATCTAATCCACAAACCAAACACTTTGTGGGTTGAAATGGCTCTATTCCAACCCACAAAATCCCTCAAACCAAACACACTCTAAGGTTGCGTTCCTTTTGGAGCATAGGGTGAGATTTTTAGTAGTATATAAAACGAGATAAGTTCTTAACGTAAAACCAGATAAGCCATTAACATATGATTAATAGAGTATTAATTATTTTAAACTTAAAAAATAAATTTATCTAATTTTTTAAGAAACTTTTACATAGGAATTTTTAAAAAAAACACATTGTTTAGCAATTTGAAAAGCGTGTTCACGAAGGATAAGGGAGTAGCTCAGCCTTCCCTCCAAAACGAATGCACCCTAACTAACAAATATCATCAAAAATTTTAGAAAAAAATTTATATATAATTTCAATAGTAATGCACGTATATATAAAGTTTTATCGTTAAATTTATTATATTTTAGCCGTAACAAAAAAATAAATCTGACAGATTTAAAGGTATAAATCTGTTAAAATTTTATAGTTTTGTTGTTCTCTATGTATAATAAATTTGGAGATAAAACTTTACACATAAGTGTAATAATTGAAAATATATGTATAAATTTTTCTATAATTTTGACGACATTTGCTAATTAGTGTGTTCAGTATGTATATAGAAAGACTTGTGTGGATAGGATATATTTCCGTATTATTGAATTAAAGATGCCAAATAATAGACACCCAATGTATCAAATCTCTAAGCAGGCAACAATCAGAGCCCGCCCCGGTTGGATGGTAATCAAACGGATGAGATGGAAAGGATTTCTGTTAGATGCACCGACATGATTAGTGGCCTTATCTTTCGGTGGGATTTCTTGTTAGATGGTGGCTTTTCCTTACAAAATCATGTCAAACTTTGGCCCTCGCATTCATCTGCCAACATTATTTCTCAATTAAATACTGGTAAGAAACTGAAGTAGAAAGCCCATTCGCTAGTAACTTTATCCTGTTAAATGCAATTCACAACTCTCAGATTTGAAGATGAGTAGTGAAGATTAGTACCGCTAATTGTCAATATTCAATCTTGGAATCAGTTTCACAATTTTATACTACGAATTACACTTTGCGGTAGGTAGGATAGTAATAACTCTTGGAAGTACAAGATGTGTAATTGTAAAGATTTTACAACAAATGTAAACGATGTCACCAACCTTCACTGTCACAGCAATTCATCCCCTCACAAACCATCTGCCTGCCTAGCCTTGCTTGCCAGGATTTGGAGACGGAAACAACAAAACAGGAATGAAAAATAAATTTCGCAAATTTGATATGGCTAAGGTAGCGTTCAAACCAGCTTTTATATCTGGTGCTTATTCACGACATAGAAAACGAGATAAGTCATTAGTATATAATTAATTAAGTATTAGTTATTATAGAGTTGAAAAATGGATCTATTATTTTTAAGATACTTTTATATAGAAATTTTTTAAAAAAACATACTATTTTTTTTCAAAAGCAGATAGTTGTATTACCCGACTTGATCAAGCAAGCCTAAACAAAGAACAGAGTCTTTATACAAATACATGAAAACAAAAGACTACCCCAAAGGAGGTAAAACATTCAAACTGAGGATTGCAACAAACCTTGGGATGCCAACTAAACTATCCAGCACTGATAAAAACAACCCTCAAAGAAAAGGAAAACACAAAAGGGACATCAGAGCATCTCCAACCGACCTCTCAAACCACCTCTCATCTTAAATTTAGGAGTTTAGGGGTTAAAAATCGTCTCCAACCGAACCCCTATCCGCTCTCTTATCATCCGGGGGAGCCAACCCCCCAGATGTAGGAGCCCCTCATCCGCTTCAACCCCGCTCCTCTCCCGACCGCCTCCTCTCTCCCGGCGCCTCCCCTCCCCCTGCCCCCCTCCCCCGGTCGCCGGCGTGCTCCCCCTGCGCCCCCCGCCGCCGCGCCTCCCCCTGCCCCCCCGGTCGCCGGCATGCCTCCCCCTGCGCCCCCCGGCTGCCCGCGCCTCCCCCTGCCCCTCCGCCCTGCATCCTCTTCCTTCCGGCTATCTCTACAGTTCTGGGACACAGCGACACCAACGATGGCTTCTCCGTTGATGCAGTGATCAGCAGTAGCTTCTCCAGGTACCACACCATCTTCCGATCGAACCAAACCAGTAAAATATAGCCGTTAGAAATATAGTAGTTGGAAATATAAGAGGTCGGTTGGAGTGCACAATGAAATAGGAGGTTAAATATGGATGAGAGAGCTCCTATTCTAGATAATAGGAGGTCAAATTTAAGAGCTTCATTGGGGTTGCTCTCACAAAGCATCTGGAAGATCACCGCTCATCGAGAACCTAGTTTTGCCAAGATCTTCTCTCTCCAGTTATCCATCACAGCGTGGTCTTTCTCTTTGAGCAGAATTCTCCAACGCTGCAGGAGCGACACAGCTTCGTAGACCACGTGCAGAGGAGTTTTAACCAAAACATTTTCAAATACCTAGTCATTTCTGATCAATCAAATAGCCCAACACATAGCAACCAAAAGAACATAGCCAAGCTTAGAATTTATCTTGTTTCCGATCAATCTAAAGTCCTCCCAAAAACTACACACCAAGCAAAAATAGCAACAGAACACTTAAACAAAATATGATTTGTTGTTTCTATCCCGAGACACATCTTACACAAAGCAGTTCTCCCCTCCGGTTTCTCTTACCAAGATGGTCAGCACATAGAATCCTCCCTCTACCAGTCATGTACATAAAATACTTAATTTTGAGAAGCACTTTGCAATTCCACAACTCCATCATAAACCACATTATTTAACTAATCGAAAAACGTACTTACACAAAATAAGAAAATAAGCCATCCGTGTCACAGGCAGTTTCGAACACTGTCTGAAGCGCTTGTGCCTGGCTGGCAACACGTATGTACGTACGCTTCTGCCCAATTTTTTTGATTTTTATATTTATTTATTAAAAGATTTGCAAAAGTAGATTTTTGTTTGAAAAAATTGCAAAAATAGACTCCCACCGCTCTCTGGGAGGGCGGTTTTTAAAAATCGCCCTTCCAGAGAGCGATTTTATGACGTGGCTGACGGCCGTTGGCCCCCCGCCGATGGCCGTCAGCCATTTTACGGGCGGCCCCTGGGCCTCCCAAAAACCGCCCTCTCAGAGGACGGCAAGGGGGCCGCCTGCAAAAAACACGGGCGCGGGCGCGGCGGAGGGCGCGGGGGCGGGCGCTGGCGCGGGACGCGGACGCGGGCGCGGGGCCGAGGGCGCGGCAGCGGTCCGCGTCCGCGGGGCCGAGGGCGCGGCAGCGGGGCGCGAGCACGGGGCCGAGGGCGGGGCGCGGGGCCGAGGGCGCTGATGCGCGGGCGCGGCCGCGGGGCGCTGACGCGGGCGCGGGGCCGAGGGCGCAGCCGCGGGGCGCGAGCACGGGGCCGATGGCGCTGACGCGCGGGCGCGGGCGCGGGGCCGAGGGCGGGGCGCGGACGCGGGCGCGCGGGGAGGGAGGCCGGCCCCAGGGGGCATTTCGCAGGCGGCCCCCTTGCCGCCCCCTGAGAGGGCGGTTTTTAGGAGGCCCGGGGGCCGCCCGTAAAATGGCTGACGGCCGTCGGCCGAGAGCTCGATAGCCGTCAGCCACGTCATAAAATCGCCCTCTGGAAGGGCGATTTTTAAAAACCGCCCTCCCAGAGGGCGGTGGGAGTCTATTTTTGCAATTTTTTCAAACAAAAATCTACTTTTACAAATCTTTTAATAAATAAATATAAAAATCAAAAAAATTCCGCTTCTGCCTACGCGCGCCGCCTCGCGGCCCACGGCCCAGAGAGGCGTACGGTTCAACCGCCGCCGCGCGGGAGGCCGTGCTGCGTCACGCGGACCGCACGCACGCATGGGCCAAAAGATTCGCCGCGTGCTTGCCATTGCACAGCACGAGCTTTCGGCTGGACCGTCCCGTCCGGCGCCGCGGTGACGGCGAGGAGGCCATTTTCGTGTGAGTTCCTGTACAAACACGCATGACACGTGGAGGCCGCGCGCGAACTGTGGTCCAGGCCTTTGGCCTTTGGAACATGTGGTGTGACTAGGGGTGGATAACTCCGCACATTTAATCCTGTCCATACCAGCTACCGCCGCACGTATTCGTAGAACACCAACTAATAAATATTATTAAAAATTCTAGAAAAATTTATATAAATATTTTAAATAGTATTATACTTATCCGTAAAGTCTCAGCTTTAAATTTATTGTATTTTAGTCGCAACAAAAAAAATAAAAAATTTGAAGGTTTTAAAAGTATAAATCAGTTAGAATTTTGTATTTTTTTTTGCTCTCTATGTATGATGAATTTGAAAGTGAGAATTTATACATAGGTGTAATACTATGTATAGTACATGTATAAACTTTTTTAGAATTTTCGGTAATATTTATTAGCTGGTATGCACCATACATGCACCCGAAACTTATGTGCACACAGTACGTTCGACATTTGGGCTCGTTAACTTAATTAGTCCTTAACTTAATGAGCTGGCTCGACTCATTAATCTTAATGAGCTAAAAGACTAGCTCGGTTCAGCTCATGAGATGGCTTGTTAAGTTTGTTAGCAAGCTATATCTTATTTAAATTACCTTTATATTTAAAATTTTTAGTAAAGAAGTCACTAAAAACAAATAGTTTAAATATAATTAAAAGACTTCACTAGTTAGGAAGAACTAAATAAAGATATGGTGATTTTTTTACTAGCGAGCTGAATAAGTAACTTATGAGATGACTCGTTAAGCTCACGAGGTAAAAACTTAGTTTGGCTAAAGAGAATTAACTCCATAAAGCAAGACATGTATGGAGCGATCTCATCACCAATTTTTAGCCATTTGATCCCAGTAGTATAATTACTTGTTCATTTAATTCACTCATTGATTAGTCATCCTCTCCTAACGGGAGAACCAGAAACACTAAATTTATTTATTAGAGAGGGTCAATCTAGTAATCTAGACACGCATGAAGCCATGCATATCATCAGCATTGATAATGTGAAATATTATCATCTATTTTGTATATATAGTGTTTAACTCAATTGCTTAAAACTTTGATTTTGTTACGATACTAAAGCTAATAAATCCCACGGGAAGACCCGGGGTACCATCTAGTTATAACAAAAGTTGTAGCCGATCCAACTCAAGCTGTCCTCGTGCTATATATGTAATCGGCGAGTTGTTCACTTTTCTTCTAGAGGCTACTAGCTAGCAGCTGAGCTCCGCTCGTGCTATACGATCTCTCTTCTCTCTTTTGCGACAGTGCTTCGGCTGATATGATATGGACAGTGTCACAGTGTAGCAGGAAAATTCTCGGCTACTGTAGATTCCTTACAGTTTCAGTAAACTTTTATGAACGGTAGTACGTGACTCGTCGCTCAGGCATACGTACGCACCGTAGTTTCTACGTGTGATATATAGGTTGACACCGACCGATCGAGACGACCAGCTGCTGCACTGCACTGCAGCTCGATCCATCGATCGATCGAGCATCATGTCACCCATGCCATTGCCATGCATATGCATTCATAACCAGTACAAAGAACTTGGTTAGAGAAGCTTAAGATCGTAACAAGCAGCCCCATGAGAATCGAGCTAGCGAGAAAACAGAAGCTGAGTTTTTTTAACTTTTAACTTCTAATTTATTTTTTAATTTTATAATTATAAATTCTTTAAATTTAAATAAAATATAGACCGTTTAGGGAAACTAGAAATTCTAAAAGAATTATAGCTCTTCTAAATAAGAACAGCACTACTTGCTAGTAGTGCAGTAGTGCTCGGTGGAAATTACATGCCGATCGACCTGGCCGGCGGAACGCACGCGACTGCAAAAGCTGAACGAACAACGGCTAGAAACATGAAGATGGATTTTTGTCCGTCGAGAATGTCCCCTCGTCATCTAAATACGGAGTAGTTATTAAAAATTATAAAATAATTTAATAAGATAGGTTAAAATTGTGATATATTACTCTGTAAGTTTAATTTTAACTTTTATAAGTTATATAAAAAAATAAATTAAACTCTAGCTAGCACTTGCATATTCAAAGTCATATTTGTTACCATCTCAGAAAGCTGCCAATCGAACTTCATTGATTTAGTTAGCCAGGTGCTTTTTCTGTAAATGAAGTGGGATCGACGAATAATAAATCAACATAACACTGTTAATTAGTGTCTCATAAGTTTCGGGGTGAATTTTGCTGATTTATTTATTGCTATATCTAATTAATAGAATTGATACCCAGGTCCAAATCTGCTGAGCTAGCTAATTTTTTTCTTTATGAGATCAAAATATAGAGAAATATTGTTATACCTTGTAGAATTGAATTTAATCTTACACCCTCCATTCCAAAATATAAGGATTTATAACATTTAAATCTCGTTCTACGATTTGTAATACTATTTACAACACTACTTATCCTATTAATCACTTCCTATTTAAATTTTTTTCTTTCTTATCCTGTCTAACTTTCCACCTTCATTCATTTCATATTTATTGAGTAACGTCAAAATCTTTTTTCTTAACCTTAATTTTACTAAACAACCTAAAAATCCTTATATTTTAGAACAGAGGAGTATATGTTTATAGAGTGATAAATTACCTTTCTGTCTTATTATTTCTTTAAAAAAAATATAACTATTTAGACAATATATAAGAAAAGAAGGGACGTTGAGAAAAAAGACCTCCTAAAAACATGCATGGTAACTCATCATCAGGTCAATTCACCTAGGCGTGCACACGTGGCACACATTACAGTTACACGTGTGTGCACTGTGTAGTGCATTGCATTGCCTGCGTTGAAGTCAGAACTCATCGCATATATGCACGCATACAACAATGCAAGAGAGAGTACAGCATATATATAGTTTTGTACTTCCAAGAGTACGTACTCTCACTTATATGTATATATTTTTTTATAGAAAGTATTTTTTTTAGGAGGCAGTATATATTATTTTTTTTATTTAGTAGCAGTATAGTATATATATTTTTTATTTAGTAGCGGTATATATCTATTTTTATTTAGTAGTGGTATATATTTATTTTTTATTTGGTAATGATATATACCTTTTTAATTTGGTAGGGGTATATACCTTTTTTTTATTTGGTAGCGGTATATATCTTTTTTATTTGGTAGCGGTATATACCTAAAGTATCGATCGAGGACTAGCTACAGATGGACGATAGATACAAGCTTTTTATTTGGTAATGATATATACCTTTTTAATTTGGTAAGGATATATACCTTTTTTTATTTGGTAGTAGTATATATCTTTTTTTATTTGGTAGTAGTATATACCTAAAGTATCGATTGAGAATTGGCTACAGATGAACGGTAGATGCAAACAGGAGTACATACTTCTAAGAGTATAGAACCACTTTCATACATTGTAATGGTTGCTTTTTTGTGTTAAAACTATTTTAAATAAAAATTTAGATTCAAAAATGGTTTTTTACTGGAGTTTGGAATTTTGTGCCTAGTGTGATCTCAAAAAAAATTTTCCCAAAAATCAGCCCTTAAACCTCTACAAAATCCCCAAAAAAAATTTCTCAAAATTAAACCCCATTCAAAAATCAAATTACCAAAATTTTAAAACCTCAAAAACCAATTAAAACAATCCCTGGAAAAATATTAAAAGCTCCAGTGCAAGTTGGGCCACCATTTTTCCTTTCGGCCTGCTTCCTCTTCTCTTCCTCCGCGGCCCACTCGGCCCAGCCGTGCACGCGGGGGATTAAAATCCCCGTGGGCCCCACGTGTCGATGACCCCGCTGCTGCCCTCGCTCTTGGCCGCTTGATACACGCGCGTGAACGGCTCCGATCAACGCTACCGCGCGAGCCCTACCTATCAGCCCCGATGACAGTGTCGTCTTCCTCCTCCCGCCGCGCACCTCACTCTCTCTCTTCTCTCCCGAGCTCTCTCGATTCCTCCTCGCCAATACCTCCTTGTCATGCCCTTTTTAAGCATCGGCCTCCGTCGTCAATGCCACCATCCCATCCTCATGTCACCACCGGTGAGAAATCCGCGTCGTCGCCTCGACCCGAGCAACGGAGTCAAAGAAAACATGGCTGCCGTAGCTTTTTCCCTCACCGCCAAGCTCCGGGAGTCAATCCACACGTGCTCGTTCATTGGCCGGTCGCTTCGCCATCACCTCCACGCTCCGTTTTTCTTCTCTGCCGCTCCGCTGACGCCTGCTACAGCATTGCGCCATTGCTATGTCCCGTCGGCCGAAGCTCGAGCTTATCCCTACTCCCACCACCATTGTTCGCCGTCGGATAGCACCCGAACTCCGCTATAAATAGAGCAACCTCCCCTCCCATTCCAGTCACCAAGACGAGCACCTGAGCTAGCCTATCACCGAGAGCGTTCCTCCGCCGTGCACTGACCCGAGTAGCGCCGCCGTTCCAGACCACCGCAGACCAAGCCATCACCGCCGCTGAGTTCCTTGAGCCACCGGGAAGCTTCTCCACCACTCCTCGCCGCCGATTAGCCCCTGAATCGAAAACGCCCAAATTCCCTTCGCCGCCGTCCGGCATCGCCACCGTTCTGATTCTCGCCAACAACGAAGGTAGAGTAAAATTAACCCTCTCCTTTTCCTTCCTCGCGAAATACCACACTCAAACCGCCCTATCCCAAGCCCTTCCGCCGTCCGGATGGTCGCCGGCGGCGACCAAATGACCATCGCTGCCGCCGCCATTTCTGGACGACCGTCGCCGACCATCTTCTGCCATCCGCTAGGCCAATCCGAACCGTTCACTAGATTCCTTGTTCCCTCCGCTCTTCGCCAATGTCGGCCACTCACCGTGGTTCGCCGCCGCCGGCGAGATCGATCTCGGCAATCGTCGGCCGTCGATCTCCCACCGTGGTCAGCTCCGGCTGCCCACGCCGACGTGGCATGGCCACGTGGGCGCCGCGTCAACGGATGCGGGCCACCCTAGATCCACGCGGCACCCCCTTTCCCAAGCGCTAACAAGCCGACCCTACCTGTTAGCGTCCCCATCTCTCCTCTCTGACACACCGGGCCCACACGCCAGTCCCTCCGTTCTCTCCCACTAGCACTGACAGGCCGACCCCACCTGTCATCCTCTGTCTTCTCTCTCCTCCTCACTGTTGCACCGGCCCCACGTGTCGCCACAGTACCCTTTTCTCTCTCTGACCCAAGGGCCCCACCTGTCAGCCTCTTGACTCTTTTTCTTTTATTTTCTTTTTATTCCTTTTCTTTCCCTAAATAATTTTAATACTTTTAATTCCAAGAAATTGACTCAAACTTTTAAAATTCATAACTTTTAAACCGTAACTCCGTTTGAGCCCATTCAACTCTCAAAATTTTTCTAAAGATGAGATCTACACGTTGGCACTATTAGTTGTATGAGATAGGTTCTGATTCTTGGTGTTTTTGTATGTTTTATTTTTGCGACGCGTAGAATCCGTTCCCAAGGAGTCTCCGAAGGAAGATTTTGTCGAAGACTCACAGGACCTCGAGCAAGGCAAGTCACTCTTGACCATATTGGACCCATGATTTATTTTAATTTCTAAAACTTGCATAATTAGGAACACGACTGTTATTGGCCGCAATTCGGAATCGAATCCGTCAGGCCTAACCTATTTGCTGCATTTTACCCTCCTTGAATAAATTGTTACCCTGTCTTTTGTAGTTAAGTACGAATATCAATGATCCCATTTTATCTAAAAATATGACGATGGAAAAACCAGGGTTTAAATAAAAATGATTTTAAACCTCGACACCCTTGGTCGAGTATTTGCGAAATAAAATAGCTTTACAAAATTTGGTCATGAGTTGTTGCTGCCTGTGTGGCTCTGACTTTACGTGACATTAAGGACCGTTTCTTTGAGGAATTACACTGAGCATATAACAGTGCGACCACACAGGTGGAATGGGACGTCCCTGGCCGAGTAACTAGTGTTTCCAGGATCGTTTTCGGTTGTTAATAAATGTGGAAACGATTGGGTACCAAAAGGGCGATATACCCCCGTCCCTGAGTAGAGAAAATGAGTTCATGGTACTTGGTTGAGAGAACCCATTTATAGGGCAACGTGCTATCCTGGGAAGGCTCTGGAAAGGCCTTGTCGTGAACCTCCCCGCTTGGCTAGTGTGGGAGTAAGCTCGCGTCGTGTGGGAAAAGCGTGCACCCTTTGCAAAGGTCTATAAATTGTTCGAACAGCCGAGCTCACGGTTATGGGCGAATGTGAAGTGATTCCTCTAGCGTAGATTTTATTTTATAAATATCTGTGCAATTGTTTTGCGAGTTGGGAATCGTTACTAAAATCGGTCTGTGTGACTGATGGATGGCTTGTGTGGCCTGAAACGGGCCTGTGTGACCCGGAGTATTGGATGACACCGTAGTTGAGTTGTCTAAGTTATGGAACAAGTTTTAAAATAAAGAATTCATCCAAAATAAAGAATTCTTTCCGATAATTCAAAGAGTACACTTAGAGTTTTAAAATCACAAAATCTTTGAAAACCACTTTTGCAAAATAACCTTAACCTTCCTTTCTAAACCTTGCATGCCACCTAATTTCCGTGATTTGCTGAGTACCTCATGTACTCACCCTTGCTTACTTTCTCTCAGAAATCTACGAAGATGAAGACCCCACCCTCAGCCAATATTATCAGGACCAAGTTGAGTACGAGGAGTTTTAGGGTTTCGATCTAGATCCCAAGCTTTGCTTGTGGGTATATATTTACTTGTGTTTTTTCACTGCTTACTTTTGTAATGTATCGTTGTATGTCTCAGGTTCTCTCCGAGGCTGTAACTTATGTAAGGACTATGCATATTAAATAAAGCAGCTTTGGCTATGATCCACCGAAATCCTGTATGTACCAGCTGTTTTCTTGGGACTGGTACAAGTTTTGCAGGTAATGGCGTTTCTCCTCTGTTAACCTACGCGGGTTAATGGGAGGAGGGCGTTATATATATATATACTCTCTCTACTGTGTGCTGTACTATATAGTTCGCTCTTCATTCTGACAGCTTCTGCACCACGCAAAAGGATGGCATTTCCAAAGGAAAAAGGCAGCGTATGCATAGGCTTCTCGATCGATCTTCGCCTGCTCATTTCCAATCCGAGGTCTTTTCTCCCGCTTTCACAGCGAAAGCTAGGCTGATGTGTTGCATGGTTGCTTCCAGCTTCCTTGCTCCAGATGCCCCTACATAGTCTCTTTCTATCCACTGCTAGTTTCCGACAGATTAATTGTTTGCTTAAAAATAGTTTAATATATAGTTGCAGTATATGTACTGTTTAATTAACTTCAGACTTAATTTCAAGTATAATTCTCCGGTTATGTATGAACGTCGGTGCTGTGGTAAGAAATTTAAAGCAGCGAATAGCTAGAACTGATTGAACCAGTTTTATTGTCACATTCTCCTTTTCAGTTTGTTCTATATGGATCAATGTGAAGCCTGAACTACTCTCCAAATCATATTTGATCTATATATTCGCCACCTTTTTCTACTACTCCATGTGCATGGTAATTTTTTTAGCATTATCTTCCACAACTTTGTATCATTATCTCACGTTGGAGATCGACTTGCAGTACAATTAAACACCAGCCATTGCTTCGATGGCAAGTATGGTGAGACATGCATGGTCAGGCCCTCAACCTCTTAACTTGATGCTATCACCCATGCATATATCCATTCTTTTGCATGATATGATAGTACTGACCTTTAGACTTTATATGTACCTGTTTCTCCATGCATGCAATAAAGATTGTTCAATGGAAAAGTGCAGCATTGTCCATTTGCAGTGACCATTCATTATCCCATGGCTGCATGCCGGTTACTCCCTCTCCGATCCCAGATATATGTTGTTCTAGGCCTGATCACAAGAATTAAAAAACAATAGAATAATTTTATTGTCTTTTATTTATATTGCATTGGGAAAGATAAATCACTTTATTTGTGTGAGAGATATCATTTATTTACTTTTTAAGATAATAGATTAAAATCCGGTATCTACATCCAACACAGATCGATGTACTAAGGATTAACAAGAAAGAATAGTTAAAAAGTTGACTAGAAGTTTTAAAATGGCTTATATTTAGTAAAGAGTTGAGAAGAGTAAAACGATTTATATTTGTGACCTGAGGAGTAATTTTTTTTCTCCATCTCAAAGCAATTGGATAAATAAAAGGGCAATCTAGCTATTTTTTTCCATCGAGTTTCTGTGATGTCAGAATAATTTCAAACCAGATAACAATATCAAGAGCAAACTAATTAAACCGCCTAGCTCAGTTAGTAGCAGGCCTGACAAATGTATGTCTGAGAAAAGTTCAGTTTTCTCTGAATCTGACATGATGATTGATAATATCAGGACCAGCAAACGTGCAGGTTGATAATGCCTCTGTCCAATCATTAGCAGAGACAATCAACCAAGATCATGTACTGCATGCAAGCAAACATAATCCGATCGAGCAGAGGAAAAATAATTAGAAGAATCTTGACAGCTGCACACTTACTTGCTGCGTCCGTAAGATGATAAGATCGTGTCTGGCCCCATGCAAAAACGTGGCTCCTTGGCCTTGGCTGTTCGCCATGAATGCCTTTGAGCTTGGGGTCTGGAAGAAGCCATGTCGTTCAGCCGTCGCGTCTTCTCACGCTTGCTTTTCTTTCTCCCAATCACTTCAGTGTCCAAAGGGTGCAATGCCATGTCCGTGTTGCTCGATACGCACTGAGATTCTTCCCGACCATCACTTCAGTCGTTGTGTACGTACTCCTGATGGAGATCAGTTTAACTGATTCCTTGGCAGGAAATACCTCTGGTTACTACTTAAAAACAGTAAGAAGTTAATTGCGATTAATATTATCAAACTACTATGATTTCAGCCAAATATGTTATCGTGTTCTCACTTTTCGGAGTGAAATGGCTCTTATCATTTACTACCTTTGACACATATGACAATGGCTTGTGTAGTTATGCATTGGAACTTATACTTTCATTATGTCTACGACTTGATAGCCGACTATGGTGGTTTTGTATGTAGGGATCCGCTATGTGTAAGAATATATGCATGGGATACATGGACTTTATACAGGCTTAAGCTCCCTGGAGTAATAGCCCTGTGTGTTGTTTATATGTATTAGATCCAATAATCACTCCGGTATAGAGTATGCGAAGAAACCCAAATCTAACCTAGTCGACTAGATGACTATATCAGCGAGATACATTAGCGACGTGGTTAGCGGGTTGTCTTTGGAAAACTCATTGGATGACTCCATGAGATTGGCTTTAGCATTTGATGCTTGTTGTTCGGTTAAGAACTCGATGCCCTACCTCCTCCTAAAGAGGTCAATTTATATCTAGGGTTGCTCTTTTTCGAAGAGGATTTGGGGGTTTGTTTGGGATACAGTCTCAAGCAGTTTTTGTAGGCTCTGAGTCAAACTATGTTCTTTCCTTCCCAGTCAAGGACAATTTCCTAGTCATAATATCTTTTCTTATCTGCTCAAGAATCTACCTCGATTTTAGGATTTATCTTCGTATAAAAGTTGGTCCATTGATGTATGCGCATGCATGTGAGGTATTCTATATTTAGTACACCAACACATTAGAGGGAAGGGTTACATAGTGTTTCAGCGTTTGACAATATAACTACTTTTATAATATATATTATTCTCTGTATTTTATATTTGAGATAGTAATATCTAATGACCAATTGAATCTGGTTGTTGGCTTTGAAAGAGAAAAATATGGCAGACTCATGTTTTTCTCACTGATGGGAATTGTTACAGGCTTTACACAGCTTCCATGCAACAGACACCCATATGCTAGTGGCATGCCTAGCCAGCACAAATATTCACTGAAGTGCTAGCTAAGACAGATCATGGATATGTGCCAGATTAACAGAGCGCATGCATGCCACCTACCTTGTTTTATAGGAGTAGGTTTGGTAAAATTTACAGTTCTTTCGCCGCCCACAGAAAAAAAAGCTAGCTAGGTGAAAGATGGCTGTCATTTCCTCCAACTCACTCCTTTTGAGGCACATCAAGGATTAGATTATCTTCTTCTGTTAAACAAGAAACACTGTCAAGTGAAAAGAAGGTCGGTTTCTTCGGCTGGAAATAAGGTTAAAGCAGCCTAGAACTTTGCATTTTCCCTGTTGAAAGACTGGGTTGGGTCGTTACGATTCAGAGATTTGATAGCTTTTCACCTTTGCTAATCAGTCGTCTTCTTTTCTTCTTCTTCTCCTCCTGTTCTAGTGGACAATGATTTGCTTCAGGAAGCAATATCTGATCCTGTATCATCTCCCATCATCTCAAGAAACTATTGGTGTGCATGCATGACCCTTGCTACTGGACAACTGATGCCACTGAATCAGACTGCATGGTCGCTTTAACTGAAACCATTTTGGTCTGAACCATTTGTGTTTTTTCAGGAATGCAGTGTTGCACTCAATCTGGGCATCGTGCAGTGCAAAAGAGGCAACAAATCATTCCAAGGTAGACCTCATCAGCGCGTGCGCATGCACTCACAAGTCGCAAAAAAACACAAGAACAAGAGAAATATTTACACACTGTCTCTGCAGATCCCAGCAACACATTTCTTGGCTTTTTATTCGCAGCTCCTGCCAGGAGAACAGTGGAAAGGAGGCAAATAAAAAAAGAAGGGATAGATAGGGTAGAACACATTTTGCCCTGTAGAGTGAATGAAGGCTGGTGAAAATGTGACTGGTAGCCTTTTTGTCATCTCAATTGATCAGACAATGCTCATGAAACAAAAACATGACAATGATGGCCTATACATCCTTTTCCATCCATGGAAATGATATGGACAATGCAGGCATTCATAGCTCTTTCCTACAGCTTTTAAATGCCCATACAGAGAAGAGCACTGTGCAAAACTGCAAATGGCTACTTGTTCGTTACAGTCCAAAAACAGGGAATAAAAAGGAGAAAAAGAGAAGAAAAAAAAATGCCCTACAATGTACAGATAAAAAAAAAATCTGGTGGACGCTTGCCATTGTTGTCAGTACTACTCGGTAGTATCTTGGCTGTTGGTGGCCAAAGTCTGCTGTACTTATGATTGAATGATCGTCCTATCTGCCGTTGTTCCTCTCCTTTGCTGAGTAAGTGGTCATCTGTGTTCCTTATTCTCTTTGAAGTCAGTTTAATAATTTATGTCACACCATACCCACTAGTTGCAGCATGTAACTTTGTTCAGAGTTCAGAGAAACATGGTCCATGCCTGGCTGCAAAAAAGAGAGGAACATGACAAATTGCACATTAGAGATCTCCTAGTCCCCTTCACCATATTTGTCATGCACATATTGTAGCATGAGATTGATCACACATGTACCTTGTCCCAATGAATCAATCTTTGTGAACTATGCAAGCGCTTGAACTTATGAAGATGTGCAAGGATTTTGCTACATTCAGTCCGATCTTGTCCACTTAACCCTTTACTCTCCATCAACAATGCAGCCTGCCATTGGAAATTATTGGATTAGTATTTTATGGAACACAGACATTTCAGTTTAAAACTAAGATCACTCTCCCAATCATACCGCTTCATCAATAGCTGCAGGACTAAACATTCAGAGGATGCTGATAGAAGTTCTCAAACAGTAAAAGTTTCAGTAGAAATTTAGGTCGGTGTATCCATATGGATTGATATCAGTATATCCGTATGAGTAGGGCAGCAATTCTTCAATGTCCAGTTGTGAGCTTGAACAACTCATCTTCTGGATTCTGCTATGATTGATTGATTCTACTTCTGCGCTGAAGACGCTGTAGACCGGCCTATGATCAGAAAAGCGAGATTCACCTCTAACATATGACAGTTGACTAAGGCCCCTTCCATACCATAAAATACGATCGCACCTGCACAAAAAATCACTAAATTTACTCTTACTGTACAAAATCCAGCAAATATTCTGGAGCCAATAGTGTATAATAAATCAAAATACCATGCAGGAGTTCTCTTCTTTTCCTTCTGGTTCATGTCATCCCCAGCATACTTGTCAGAATTATTCGAGTATTTGTATGTTGGCGGGAAGTATATTTTCCCCTCGTTCCACCCAACAAACACTCGCCCACCTCTTTGCTCGATCCTTAGCTGAAAGTGTCAAGTTTTTCTATATTTGAGATCATACATTATTTCAGAACCATTTTTGTAAATGAAAACATTAGGCCATTTTCTTTTCTTTCAAACTCAAAACAACAGCTCCTCAGCTTTTGCCAAGCTTTCAGAAATCTAGTAACATGATAAAGTAAAAGAATGACAGGACAGAAAGCACCTGATTGCCTGTGGCACAAGAATTTTACTGCTTTCTAGGGGGTTCAACGCTGCACACGCTCACTCATCCCGATACTGTACTCAAGAAGGTTTACAAGCTCTCACCTGATCTTTCTCCAGCAATGCTTTCCAATTGCGCATCTCCACGAGGGCCTTCACAGATCGGTAAGAAAGCGCGATTCTGTAATTTAGGTCCCCAAGCCAGATGATTCGACTGCAGCAAAAGACACAAGAAGGGGCCCCAAAAATTACACACCATATGAATATGGAACAAGCTTTGAGAGCCCATGCTAAGGTTCGTTGCTTACTCGTGTTCTAAGATAGTTTCTGGCGAACGCTCATACTGTCCATAAACCATTGGAAACCTGGTCTTTCTAAGGATTTCCAGCACATCTGAATTCCTCCTCATCTCATCACCTTCCTTCTGTCCTGATGTCAGGTGGCTGCAGACGAAGCAGAAGCTTGTTTGGTGCAATGACATGCTAATCGAAATCGAACCCTGGAAAACAAATCCTTTACCGTTGAATCCCTAAGCTAAGAAGACTTCTTGGTTGCAATCAAGTCATATGAGGTAAATAGTAAAAAAAAAATGACACTTGCTATACAACATTGGAACATTACGAATTAGTACCTTATTTCCAAGGTAGCCCATCAATCCTCTCCCAACACAAGAAACCTTGAGATTTCTAATGTCATCTCTTATGTCTCTCCGGGCCCAAATCATCAGAAACAATCCCACCATTTGCTTGCTTGCAACCAGGCAATATCTGAACATCATATTAACACCAAAATGAGCCACTGAGCCTCATAAAAGAAGATTAAAATTTTCATGCTCGAAAAAATTACCTAGTATGACCAGCCGGTCTATGGCTTTCTTCCAGAGATGATGCATTGCCGTATCCATATGACATTGGTGAATAAACCGTACTCGGTGATTCGCCGGTGTTGTTCTCATCGTCCGATGAGCCGCCCCACCGGCAGGTGGTCTCGTAGTCGCTAGGCCGACGGCCATAGATAGCTCGGTCACAGACGCTGTACCGCCGTTCCAGCCGAGGCTGGGGTGCAAGAATGTCACCTTCCATCCTCAAACTCCGGCTAAGTCCGGCCTGGAAAGACCGGCGATGGAAGAAGGACGCATTGTTCTGCCTCGACGACAACCCCTCAAAGTCGTCGTCCATCTCCACCACCGGATCAGGCGCCGGAGACGGCGTCCGGAAGCTACCATTGCCACTAGTACCCGGCAAATTGTTCAGAGTTCTTCTCACCAGTGACACCCACTTCCTTGCCGGGCCATTGTCCTCTGTCCCAAGAACATTCCCAGCATTCAACGGGACAATCTCTTGAAACCTGAACAGCACAATAGCATCAAGATTATCATGGCAATCGAACTGACAGAGATGTGACATCTGACACGAATTCAGAGATACAAGAACATGGAGGAGATGAAACAAAAACAAGTACCCGAGGACGTAGATGTCAGCAGGAGGTGCAGCATGGAGCCAGTCCTCGAGGCTCATGGTGCTTGGTGGTGATCGGCCACCTACATTCCATGTGGCAACAAAGATCCTACTTCAAGAACAAGATGGATCACGCGCAGGCCAAAATGTGGGAAGAATTGGGTGTCACCAACATTGCGAATGAAGAAGCTTACTTATAGTCTAAAGTCACGGTGGCCTCGGCAGCGTCAAGATCGATCTTGCCGCGCCTCGACCGCTCGTGGCTCCTCCTCGACGACCTCTCTAAGCAAGCAGTTCACGGCAGTGGCGAATGCAATGAGAATTGCCACAATCAAGATTTAAAAAACATGAAATTGTTCAGTCTTTTGTAGTTTGCTCACCTGTCTTGCTCTTCTTGACTGTGGCTGGTTCCCTCCTGGTGAAGCTGCTTCCCCTCCACTCATCATCACCTCCTCCTGCAATCAGAACAGATTGCTTGATCAATGCGAACAATACCCCAAATAACGATGTACCAAGAAATTGTAAAAAAAAAATATTGGAAAACCAGGAAACATTAGTGCTTTCCACAAGTGGCAAAAGGAAGTTAATAGAAGCAGGGCAAAGAGAGACTGGAAGAGACACAAACAAACACACACTCGAAAACCCAAACGCATGCACACCTCTCCTCCCAATTGCAGCTACATCATCAGCATGGAAGTCATGGGCCTTGCTCCTGATGTTGAACCACTTCCTCACTAAGCTCTTGGACCATGACAGCTACAGGTTGTGACAACATCAAGAAGCACCGCATTTAAGAACCAGGAAGGCACAGCCTTTACCATCAGAATGAAGAGCTCAGGGAGAGACCAAGAACGAAAGAGGTACCTTGCTCTTCTTGGTGGTGTTGCTGCCATCTCTCATTGTTTCTCAGGGGAACACTCATGCAGCCAAACAAACTGTTGGTTGCAGCAAAAATAGGCAGTTGATGGCAGGTAGGGGCCAAGGAGAGGTAGAGACAATGAGGCTGGCCACTGTTTGTTTCTCTATAAACAAAGATTGTGATTGGATGGAAAGAGGAGGGGGGAGAGAGAGAGATAGAGAAAGAAGATGAGAGGGATTGAGGATGAGAACAAAATCTGGATTCTCTTTGGAGGAAAGAACCTCTGGTAACACTAATGTTCTAGCTGGCTTCTGAAGCAAAGGGAGAAGAACAAATGTGATGCTACTACTAGCCTTCAGCTTCTTGGAGGAAGAGGAGTCCTTGTGTGTGAGGCTCTGAGCTGAGCAGCAGCACGAGTGAGAGGGAGAGGGAGGTCCCTCTCCTTCAAAAACCTCAGTCTTTGGAGGTGAAATGAAATACGTGTGAGGATGGGAGAGAATAAAGTGTAGAGGAATCTTAGGATAGTCAGTCTCTTCTTTTCGCTGCTCTTGCAAAACCAAGGAGAGCAAATAGAAGCACTGCGGTATTTATGCATGTGAATTTGTGAAGAGCTACTCAACACATGGTATTCCGTGCAATGTAGCTTAGCTCCTACTGCAAAATACTGCATTTCTTCAAAAGAGAAAATCTTGGAATTCTAAAGAGAATGTCTGTCTGTATAAATGGAGCTCAAAATTTCAGGATAGTCATTTTACTTGCGTCTGAATTTGAGTTCTGCTTCATTTATATAAGGGTGTGTATTATGGTGGCACACCTTTGCAACAGTGTACTACTACTGCTGCTCTGCTGATCTGCTCTTGTTCCTTTGATCCTTCTTTCCCATTGGCCACTCAGACAGCAGATAAAGAAGCTGGGGGGAGGAAACCAAAGAAAAAAAAAGAATAAAGTCAGGAAGGAGGAGAGGATGTTTCACTTGTTCAGAGAGATCTCACTTTTTTACCTTCCAAGACGTTTTTCTTGCGTTTTTTGGGTATGTGTGTTGTGCGTTTGTGCTGGCTGCTGATATGCTATCGGCATCTAATTTGTTTGTTTTTCTTTGTCCCTTTCATGCTCTTTTCCCTGCTCTTGTTCCTTTCTTTTGACAAGCTTTGGTACTCCAAATCGGAGAGGAGAAGACCGGTGGCTCTAGGAGAGTGTTGGCTTCCAATGTGGTGGACTGGTCGTTGCCTCTTCGGCTGCTGCTGCTAGATTTTGTGCTCCTGTACGGCGATGAGAATGTATCTGAGCTGGAATGCACACCTTTCTGCATGGCAAAAGAACATTGCAATTGAATTAGTAGTGTTCCTAGCCCGGTTAATTAGTACTGTTCCTAGCTAGCTATAAAAATAAAGCAGATGTGCTAGTGCTACTGTATCCTTGATTATACAATTAGTGCTCATCTAATTAGTACTACGAGAGAGGAGAAAGGCAATTGAAGTTGTTAGCTCAATTGCATAGTTCATCAGATATGACAAATGGCAAGTGCAGTTAACAGAGGCTACTTGGAGTGGAGCTGACAGTTTCAGAGATGTTGGGAGGAGGGGACTCTTGTCGTGTGGGTACTTTGGCATGCCACGCATGCCTTTGGAAGGCGATATTGGAATCTGGATGCAAGAGATTGCACATTGGTTCCTAACTCCTAAATTTTCATTGGGTGTCTGCACCTTCAGTCCAACAAGTAATTCCATCTTTTGTTTTCCCCATCCATCTAGCTACTCCTTTTGTTTTCTTGGTTGCTTTTGATGTGTTCAATAATCAAGAATATAGTTCTTGGTAAAAGAGAAAAAAAGAATGAAATGTGATTAGTTTCTTTTTTTATACTGCACTTCCCTTTCTTTAAAACCAAGGAGCCGACTGACTGAATCTTGATCAAGATCAAAAGAAAGGAGCTGAATAAAATACACCCTCTTGATGCAAAATCACCACACCTAATGCTGCAACAGTTTGCTCCCCTTTCTCTCCTCCTGCAAAGATGCTAAGCACTACAGGCTATAGTGTTATCTGTCATTACCTGGTGACTTGTTTGTTAGATTGTTTTATGCTCGTGGTACGCTCATATACCACCTTTCTGGGTAACAGGTCAGCTGCGGGCTATACCAAAGGACGCGAACGGACTGTGAGATCTCAGTACAGACATGGAAATAATAGCTGATCTCAGCAATAAAACAGACGCAGGTGGCAATAAAACAGACAGGTTGATTCCTCTGATAGCGTTTTGACTGACCAGGTTCGGTTGTTGCGGTTGCCCCGGAGTTATGGTCTAGTTCATCTGGCTTCTTTCTTCATCATTTGTCAGATGGTTTCCATGCAGTAAAATTTCTGTAGTTACCATCGCACAGATTTTTTTGTTTAGAAATAAAAGCACATGTATTTAAGTAAATTAACGGGTGAATGTACACTTTATTGGCAACCAAATTTTTTTAATATAAATTTTAGTACCTGCGAGAAAATGTGGTATCTTCCGGTACCTTCTTGAGCACCATAAAATCATTGGGTTGTTTCTGTTCATGTAGTAAATCTATAATTTTCTTTACAATAATGGTATATTCAGAATTAACAATCCAATAACTCTTCATGAGTTTTTTGCCATGTGCATATTGTACTGATTAAACCATCAGAATCAACAGGAAAAAAGATCACAGCATGACGAAAAGTGTTAGGTTAGGGGAGAGAGAAATAAAACCTGTTTGCCAATCACGTGAAGTCGATTTCCAATGATCATTTGCTCAGATGGCAGGAGAGAATGTAGCATTCTTGCCAGAACTGGCCAATCCGTCTGAACTCTGAAACCAGCCAATAATTAACAATTAGCATCATAATCCTGGAACCAAGAGATCACGACCGGGGTTATCTCCGTCAAAAGTCGTGCAAAGCCCCATCCTTTCTGCTTAATTTATCCCAAAAATTCCCACGGATGCATGGCAGCTCAGAGAAAGTAATCCTGAATAGGAGCAGATTTGTTATCGATCCCTGTTCCAAGTTCATGTTGATCATGACTTAAATAACATGCTATCAATTCAGATACTGCACTACTGCCCCAATCATGGCCAAGCTACTCACTTTGCTTTTAACAATTGTGCACACGCTAGATTCATATGTACAAGTATAATATATACAGTGGAGCAGGAGCAGTATATACCAATGTTACTGTATGATAAGCTGATCCTAGTAGGCAGGCATGGCAAATTTAGCTCGTGGGACCCATCTTCATAGACGGGGTTGCACGAGCGGGTGAGAAAGATGGTTAGCTTCAGAATGATCACTAGTGAAAATAACAGCAAGACTAGCTACTGGCTCAATCTTTGAGATTAGACTGGTGCCTAGGTTTAGTAGTAAATCAAAAGGTACATCCTTGGCTAGTTGTCGTGCCCATTTTGCTCCCTCCCCCAAGACAAGGCCAATCTTCTTGAATTGAGAGCATACTTGACCAAGAATATGGCATGGGGAAATACTATCCTGCAAGCTGTTTCACTGGTTGGTGGACCCTATCAACACAATAATAATGTTAGAAACCTCATAGAGCCTTGTGTTCAGCCTTGAAACAACACAAGAGAGCACTTATAATTAGAGGAACACAAGGGGAATTAAGATTGGAATGATTGGCTTCATAGAATACATCTGTCAGGCTAATGGCAGGGCAAAGCAGGTTTCAGGGTCTAGATTAGCTATAAAGGCCATATTGGACATGCATGCTCCCCAAATCTCCAAAAAAGGCCATCCCTGTGTGGACGTGTCCGCCTTCTTGATAGTCGAGGCATCTACTTGTTCAAAAATGGGCACTACTCTGTAAAGATTCGTGCTCTCATCACAGTTTCCAAAATTATTTAGAGATAGCTGCATCAGATGGAAATGTATCTTTGGGGTGCTTATAGGATTTTCAACATAGTTCAAAAATGTTAAACTGAACACCTACTAAGCTAGTATCTGCACAGAATAACTTTACGAATGATAGTCTACTAATAAATTGTAGTATGGGGCATTTGAAGAGAAAAAATATATCACATGCACGTAAAGTACGAATCAGCGTACAAGAAATATATATAAAACCAGCAAAGATAGGTAAAGTACAACTAAGACCATGAAATCCTAAGCACAGAGCAGAACTTATTTAAGCTAGAAACTAAGTACCCCTAGTAAGTACTACTAATCTACACTCCATAGCGTAACTAATTGCTGAAACCGAAATGAAGAGATGGCAAGGCGTCCATAGTCCATACAGACTGTGGAGGCAGTCAAAACAGGATCTATGTTTCAAGCTTTGGCCAAAGTGTCCTTCTTTGTCTTTAGCTTTTCAGCTTTGCAGCCGCCTGCCTTCTCTCTCTCTCTCTTCCCCTTCCCTCTAACGGTAACAGGGCCAACACCGAAGGTCAAGGTGGAGCAAGAAAATCATAGAGCAGCTGATAGTGCGTGCGAACTCTTCTACAACTATGGTTTGCTATCTCAGCATATCACCGTATCTCTCCCTCTCTCTGAGAAGCCAGAAACATACATGCATCCCTCTTCCCCTCGTGCCATTTGCCTGAAAGCCCTCTATTGATAGGGATGTACACGCCCAAAGCCTCTTTGATGTTTTGATGTGAGAGTGAGACTAGTTGCTCTTGATCCATCCACCAACAAATACTCCATCGAACCTGAGTTCATGCATCTCTCTCTCTCTCACACACACACACACGCATTTCTGCCTTCCTCTTTACAGTTTACACACACTCAAGGCTTGTCTCAATCTCTCTGCTGCTGCCATTCCACCCTTTTGTCCCACTCCCACGCCTCTCTTTCTCTCTCCGCCCCTGCAGCCTGCAGCTCTGCATCCACCATTTTTGTTTGCTGCCAAAAGCTCCTCTTCTCCAGCTGGGCCCCAGCCTTGATAAACGCATCAAGTGACCATCATTGACAAAACCTTGGAATCTGGCCCACAGCTCGTGGCAACACGATCATGCCCATCAAAGCCCAAAGGCTACCAATACAGTACGCCAAGAACGTACGTGCGTACATACAAATACCCTTTACACTACTCTCGTCACCCCCATTAATTCTAAGAAGAAGAAAAACAAGTGAAAAAAAAACTGTTTTCTTCGTGCGTCTTCTGTGATACTCTAGGAGATATCATACCATAAATTATTCAAATATGGAGCCTGCTAATTCTATAGGTGTTTTTCCACATAAGCAACCAATGATCCCTCACAGAAAAACAATAAAAAGGTGTCAAGCATATGGTCTCCATAGACTGGTGCTAAATGTTTCACAGCAAGCACATATGGCACCTAACTAGCAACATTGGCAGCCCTACTAGTAATTAGTGCTATTCTTAATAGAGAAAATACTCTCGTCATCCCACAAAGACTCCATTACTTGTCTAGGTACATAGCAAGAAATAAAGTCTTTGTAGGAATGAGAGAGTAACTGTCATATCCCGATCTGGCACCGCCGTACAACGGCACCAAATAGGGTGTGCCACAGAAAAACAGCGCGAACTGCCTTCCCGCGGAACCGCGATATTGATACTAGTCCCAGGATGCAGCGCTGATATCCACGGAAATCAGACATACATCATTGCAGAACCTTAAATAAATAAATAATTAAACAGACTTATACCTTTACTTACGTTGCAGCTTCGGAGCAAGCCGGAGACAGTAACGAACAACACAGAGACAACGACAGCAGCGAAACAACGGACTAAGTCCCAACACACAGGCAACGGCTGGGAACCAGGACGAAACCCTAATCTTCACTTCACTGCAACTCTAGCATCCAGCTCCCAGCGGAGAACTATATATATATAGAGCAAGGGTGAGTACTTACGTACTCAGAACTTAGGTGGTTGTTGCAAGCTTCAAAGAGAGGCTGGTTATTTTGCAATCTGCTTTATTTAAATCTTTTTAAATCTGCTAGTGTATGCTTCTCAACAATCAGGGCGAGGTAAGTCTCGCTCGATCAGAGTGAGTTATATCAATCTTTGAATCAGCGCAACTCTCAAGAGTTGACCTCTGGGATCTAGCTCCACCAGCTGATCTAACCTCATTAGGCCCACAGCCCTGCTATCCTTGACAGCTTCACAACATTTTCCGAAATCGGATTCCCAATTTGCAAACATCCTTCGCAAACATTTGTCAAACAAAACTACGCTAAGGAATCACCTCACATCTGCCCATGACCGTGGGCACGGTTGTTCAAACAGTTTAAACCTCCGTAGAGAGGGTACACTTTACCCACACAACGCGACTTACCCTATCAACCAACTCGCGAATGAACGGATATGACTGGTGAATAGGGGTTTTCACAACAAGACATTTCCGGAGTCCACCGAGGTTACCTCATGCCAACTGGAGGGGGTCCACAACCAATCACAGGGTAGGTCCTCGACCATGCTATACCAGGAACCCAGGAGGCAACCCTGATGCTTTCTCGCACGATCTACAGTCCATTGGCACGCAAGGCATCCCTGGGCGACTCTTTACTCAGCCAGGAGTTATCCCATATCACCCATGTGGTTGTACTATCGTATGTTCGGATGAAATTCCAAAGGAATCGGTCCTTAGCTGCAGTGCGGGAGACTCGTCCTGCTGGCATGATCCCCGCACCGTGGTTTTCACAAACCATTTTATTTGCAAGGCACCGACTCAGGTGTCGGATTTTTCCAATGTTTTGCAAACCCAAGTTTTATCCATCGTAGTCATTTTTAAATTTGATAGGCAATCACCGGTACCGTGCCCGTCGACACAGGTACCGGGATCTGTCAAGGGAGGTGACAAGGATGTTAAGGAGAATCGCAATCAATCAAGAAAGTCATGCAACAAATGGGTTGGCGGCCCATCGCTCGTTTCGTGACCGCGGCCGAGAAATTATTACAGTGTAACCTAGTATATGCAATTTGTCAATTAAAGTACTTAGTTCCGTAATTATGGGCTCAAGATGATCAAAAGTGACTTGCCTTACTCTAAGTCTTCACGAGTCTTCGAGAAATCTCGGCGAAATCCGCTCCGAAACGATATTTCCGATGACCGTTACTATACGCAAACACACAAAAATCTACACAAGGACCAATAAAAAGATCCTATTTAGTACTACTAATAGTGCCATAAGATAGATCTCAATTTTAAAAAATTACTAGAGTTGGAATGGAGTCAATCAGAGTCACGGATAAAAAGTTATGAATTTTCGAAGATTAATTGGATTTTTAGGAATAAAGGAATTGATTATTTAATTACTGGAATGAAATATTCTCAGGAATATTCCATTGGGTCACTGACAATGGGGCCCAGGTGGAAGTCTCTTAGGTACATGGGCCGGGGTAGTGGGCCCACACGCCATCGGCTAGGCTCACCTGAGCCGGGTGCACGCACGGGGAAACGCCACGGCTGAGCCCACATGTCAGTGAAGCCGGGCGCACGGCAGAGAGCACGGGAACCCGAGGGGGAAATGGCCCACCGGTCAGTGAGCGCAAGATAGGGGAGGTGCTGTCCTGTCGGGGTGATCCTACGGCCGACAGCGGCGGTTACTATTCTGGCTTGTGGCAGTGTTCGGGGCGAGCGGCAAAGAGGAGTAGAACGTGGTGAAGATTTTGAGCGGCTCGGATCTGCGAGAATCCGCTTGGCGGCGGCCGACGGCGGGATGTCGTGGCAGCGGGGAGAGAGAAAAGGGGGTAGACGACGGCGACGGCGATGGCCATAGCGGCTCTCGAGAGCTCACCTGCGGCGGGGAGACAAGGGAGGATGGGGAGAGGAAGATAGGCCAAGCAAAACCGTCGGCAGTGCGCGGCCACGCTTGGCGGCGACAAGGCGAAGAATAGGGGGAAAACCACTCGCACGGCAACACTGGTCCGGAGTTCGTTCGAAGCACCATGGGGCAATGCTCGACCATGGGGGAGAGAAGCTCACCAATGGCGCTTGGGTTCGGAGCGACGACGGGGCTTGGGATCGGGAGCAGTGAAGGTAGCTCAATGGGTTTTCGGGAGCGCCGCGTCCTCAGGTCGCATGGGAACCGGGTAAAGGACGAAGCTAGAGGGGGACGGTGTTCACCGTGGCTCGAGGGGAGATGCCCGAGGCGGTTGACGACGATGATGGCCGAGCTCCATGGATCGGGGTGGCTGGCGGAGCTCGAGTACTCAGGCTCCACACTTGGGGTCCGAAGCGAAGGAGGGAGGAGGAGGCCTCGGAGGGGGATTTTATAGGGGTGGAGCTCGGGCTAGGGGTTTGGCTCGGGGGAGGAGCTCCAATAATTGGAGTCCAATGATTGAGGAGCGGGAAGCGGAATGGACCAAGGCTAAGCGGGAATTCTCGGAGACATGAAATTGATCGGCGACGGAGATGGGATAGCGGTGAATGGCGGTCTATCGGACGGCTTGGTGTGAAATGCGAGCGTGGGCTCGCGGGCGCGCAAGAGGACGAAGATGACGTCAGTGGGGCGGCACCCTCTTGACCGGCTTGTCGGGGCAGAGACAAACGGGGAGCAGAGGGGAAAAAGGGGTGCGGTGGTGGCGGCCGGGGCTGTCCAACCCTTGGCAGCTAGCGGCGACCAAAGCAGGGCTGGCCAGGGACCAGTGTGGCACGGGCGACAGCTTCGGCAGCCGAACGGCCTCCGAACGCGGTCGGGACGAGAACGGAGAGTGGTGAGGAAGAAGCATAGTGGATGGAGAGATCGACGGCTGCGCGCGGGGTGGCTCGGGACGCGTGGCGTCCATCTGACGGCTACGACGCTTACTCGGGGAGGCGGCGGACGGACGGGATCGAGCGGCGCGTGCGGCTTGGGAGGCGCACGTGGCGCGCATCCGAACCGACGCGGGCGGCTCACACACGGTGCGCGAGTGGTGGAGAGATCGGGCAGTGCGGTAGGCGTGCGAGGGACACGGGGCGCACATCCAGTGCCTCGGTGCGGCTCACGCGCGGTTGTGCGCGGAGCGGGGAGATCGACAGTGCGGGGCGCGCGGGAGCAACGTGGCAGCCATCCGGCGTGGGGCGGTTGCGCACGGGCGGCGAAAGGAGATCGACAGTTGCCACGGTGCGCGTGGACACGCAGCACTGATCCCACGGCAGATGACGTCCATGCGCAGGCCGGCTCTCTAGGCCGCCGGGGAATAGGAAGGAAGGAGACCCAGGAGGAATAGTAGCGTTTCTCCTTTTCCTGTGAGTTGATTTGAGAGAAGCTTGGGCGGTTTGATTTTGGAATTTGAATTCAAATGCATTTTTGAACTCTTAGGAAAACAGGGAATCAAGGGGGGAGGAAACAAGGGATGACCTTGACATTTATGGGGGTTTTGTATTGGAACTTTCCGAGGGTTTTTACAGGAAAAATCCAAGGAGGGGACTTCAAGGAGAGAGAGAGTTCTAATTCAAATTCAAAATCTTTAATTTGAATTTATGGGTGTTCAAGGGAGTTTGAGGAGGTTTCAAGGGGGTTAAGGATGGATAGTCAACACACACACACACACACACACACACACACACACACACACACACACACACACACACACACATATATATATATATATATATATATATATATATATATATATATATATATATATATATATATATATATATGTATGTATGTATGTATGTATGTATATCGGCAGGATGGGGGAACTGAGTGTGGGGGTTGAGGCATGTATATATGCATATAGATGTGGGTGTATACTCAGGGATTTATGTATATCTACACAACATATATATAAATATTTACATTGGTGGAATGGATTTGGATAGAGGTTCGGTGCCTAACTTCTAGTATTTAAACTCGAGATTTCTCAAGGATTCAAGGGAGAGGGAACACAAGGGAAGTTACGGGGAGAATTCTAAAGGGGATATCTTAGGGTTCCAAATCGAAACTTTGGAACGGATATCGAAGCAAGAGTTTTTGAAGGGGATGATTGAAGGACTTTGCCGTTAGGATTTTAGAAGCGGAGTTCGATGGCGACGAGTTGAGCCTGGAGATTATTTTGGAACGGAGGATTTTTGAGAGGATAGGTTATGAGATCAAGTACAAGGAGACAAACTGAGATCCATGGCATAACTTACAATACAGCACATAAGATAGAAATTTTCACGGGTAGTTTTTAGCAAAATATTGTTTAACGTCTCACTGAAAGCGGGACGTTACAGTAATGTAGGACAAATCACTCATCAAAGCAAGAAGGAAGCTGTTGTACCACACAAAATGCATACACAATCAAACAGATAGGAAACACAGCATCAAGTTGCAGCAATGCAATGCAAGAGAAAAACACAAGTTGGAGAGTCAGAGCAGAGCTATTTCATCTTTTTTTAAGAGGAGTCAGAGCAGAGTTAGTAGCAAGGCGACAGTATTTCCTCACCTACAGTGCCCCTGCGCACGTACAACCACGCGAGGGTTGGATGCTCGCCATCTCTGAAGCTTCCAACAAAAACGTCTCAAGTGGTCCATGCAACTTCTGATACCGCAGCTGCCAGTGCCACGCTCCAGCTTAAAGGCGAAAACCAATCCTGCAACCAGCAATGTATCCAAGGACTAGTTACATATGTCGCGCTCGCGCGTGATACAGATCGAGGTCCACATGTATAGTAGAATTTAACAAACTTCACCAGTTATAGCATGGACAACTGACCAGAATTCATGCGTCTGAAATGCAGCAGATAATATGAGGACTTGAAGTGAAATGAGAGGCAAGATTTAATCTCCAAATGTGTAGCAACGGTAGCAGCTATAAATGGGTTCAGTCCATTTCCATTTCACAGTAAAAAAATATCATTCCAGCTCTAGAAAAGTAGAAATAGAGTACATTATTGATGGTTGTAGAGCTGAATAAATACAAGAGTAGTTCCCAGCAGCCTCAAGAGAATCTCTATCCAGACATCATCAGCCTCTGCCATTGTCCAACTTCAAGTTGGGCAGAAACCAGAAACGAGTGAACTAGGTTACAACAAAAATGCACTGCATACTTGGCAGGACCAGTGCAATAAAGCATGAGTTCATGAGCATGACCAAGTGTTTTTACGATTGAGCTAGTTTGTACTGGAGGACCATTTCTTTTTTTTTTTTGAGATATGGAGGACCATTTCTTTGAAGCTTTTATATGCATTGAGAAAAAACCTTATCCTTCTGGTCCATCACAGGATCAACAGTTGTTCTTCACATCAGAATTTCGGACGGCAAAAGTGAGACTGAACTGCCAGTGCATGGTACAAAACAAGCTGGGTGTACCATATGCAGAAAAATATGCTGATGATTTATAGATGTAACAAAAGTACACATCAACAATCTGTTCTAAGACCTGTGAGATACATATAAGTCAATAATCAGTGCTGGTAGAAGGTATCAGTTGTCAAGAACTCTGCGGATACAAATGACCTTTCAGAAAGAAATAGCCAATAGACTGATGAGACAAATGGGCAATAATTGACCTGAGCTTGTACTTAAAGAAATATACTTTCCGAACAATGAACTTCTGTTACATAGTAATTTATCCCCCATTACAGAACAATCTATGAACCATGATCTGTTGTTGGCATGCTGACAAACTATTCACTGATATATGATGAAAGCAAGCATTTTAGAAGGAACATCTGCATACATGGCCATGCACACATTTTTCTCACAATTGAAGTGATAAAAAAGGGCAGTAACTGGGAAAAGACCATTTTGGAGAGTACAGTCATGGTTGAAGAGAGAAGATCTGGTAAAACCAAAGGGAAAAAAGGAGTACATGGCAATTCAGCATTTCAGCTTACCACACCCAAGCATTATGAATGCAATGATGTCAAAATTCTCTATAGCACATGTTCCCCACTTGGTACGAGGGATAAGGCCAAGAACAATAACGGCCTGCTAAATAAAATGTAAAGTTCCTCCTAAAAAACAGAAAAATGGCAGGCCAGTCATCAGTCTAACAAATGAAATTCCTGGGTCTTTAAGGGGGACATAAATGTAGCAGTCTGTTAAAGATATTTTAATCAATTACAGGTTCACTGGTGCTGCTTCCTTTGATAAACATATTTGGCATGGCCAAATCTCAACCTAGGTAATTGTCATGTGTTTTACAAAATGCGAACCCTAAGAGTGGCACTACCAACCCACCGAGGCCAAGACCAAGTATAGCCCACAGAAAGGTCATTCAGGTATTATTATTCTTTCATTATTTTTAGCCAGGCCGGCCGAAAAGATTAGGACGACCAAATGTTATTAAGACTTGAAGGGGAATTTACAAAGTTTACAAACATCAACAGGGATGCCTGTTGAATGGACGACTAGGCCAAAACGCCCGTCGCCCTAGGTGTAGCCGAGCGCTACACATCCGGAAAGTAAAATTACAGATTTACAATTTTAAAGATGCCCGCTTGCCACCACACTTCGATCTCAGCCTTGATTTCAGAGAAGAGAACTTGCACTTGTTTAGAGGTTTGGTTGAAGATGCGCACATTACGTTCTTTCCATACAAGCCAGCAGATCAGCATCAAGGCTGAATCGAAAGCACTTCTGTAGCTTGTCCGAAAACGGCCTCTCGCCTCCAGCCACCACTCCGATAAATCTCTAGACTGCTCACCCGGCAGTCCAAAGTCGACCCCCGACCATGCTCTCATCTGGCTCCACACCCCGTTTGTGTATGCGCAATCCACGAGCAAGTGTTGGCAGGTTTCCTACAGGGTTTGACAGAGTGGACATGTTTGTTGATTGGGCCCACCCCTTTTCTGTAGGTTATCAGTGGTTAGGCACCTCCCTTTTGTGGCCAGCCATAGGAAGGACTTCACTCTCGAGGGAGCCCTGGCAGTCCAAATCAACTCTCCACAGGAGGACTTGGCACGCGCAATGAAGAAGAGGTCATAGGCCGAGGCGGTTGTGAAATGGCCGTCTCCTGATAATTTCCATCAGATTTCGTCTTCAACCTCAGGCTGCAGCTCGAAGGAGGAGAGCTTGTCCCAAAGCTGTAAGTATTCCCCTAGGGCCCTGGTCGATAGTCCACCTTGAATGTCACTTAATGTGCACTTAGAATTTAGGATTATAAAATGAACATCCTACTTACAGAGAGGATACAAAGCTAGGACTAGGTACCATTTGAAGAGCCCTTGTTATTTATGGTACTGTTCTTTATATTGCAGTTCATCACATATGCTTCAACCAGTATACAAACTTGATAGCTTTACGAAACTTCTCTATGCTGGACAGGGCACATTTATAGCTTTAGCTAGTGATAACCTGAGCCAAGTCTATTCCCTTTTCTCTTCCAAATTTCCCTAGACAAAAGAAACTCGTGATGACTCATAAGGTGCTGACCCTTCTTACTCAAACAGTTCTTGATCAGTTGATAACGCATTTTTGGCCTAGCATCTGCAAATATCATTATCAGTTCTTGATCTCTTGATGCAGAGCATCTGCCCATCGCATTCCAGTAAATCTACGTCCTACGATAACAAAATGCTAATTATGGCATATGGGGAGGGCTCATCCCTGTGATACCACAACCAAGTTACACATTTGCTTTGGTGAATCTTTGCAATATGTAACAAAACATTTATGTAGAATCCCAAAGCACAAGTTATTAGATGACTACATATAAAAAAACAATGCAAAAAAGAACTACGGCGCCGATGTCCATTATATACCCATTCATGATTCATCCTTTTTCTGTATTACCAAGAAGGCAACAAAAAATTTCATGACAGTGAGTTTGCCTAACCTCTGTCGCCACAGAACAATGCCATCCCCAATTCAGTAGGGTCCCTAGGTAAGAATCACAACAGGATAACTCCACGCCATCAATCAAGCCCATTAGGCCATGCTTTCAAGGCGACAGATACCTGATCACACAATGCCACCAAATAGTCATACATCAGGGGGATACACCAGATACAAAGCAGTCCTAACCTAAACTGGCACCTCGCCAAACATTGAGCTCCCCACATTTCGATTCAACGAAGCACGGTTTCTGAAACTAAAGTACGATTTCTCGCCATCGATCAACTCCGCGCAACAAAGGAGATAGTTCAGCAGTCGCATCACGGCGCATTGATAATCCAGGAACAATCAAGTGTCGACTGCTCTCGTCTCTTCCCCAAAACAACTAGCAACATAAGTTACAGAAGCAAAGGTTAGGGGAAACCTCTGGTGCTCCCGCTCCAGCCGCCGCGCCGCGCCACCCCGCCGATCCGCGGTTTGACCGCCGCCGCGTCCGCCGTTCCAGGAACAGCCGCCACTTCACCGCCGCAGCGCCGCCGTAAAACTTCCCGCGGATCGAGCACTTTTGGGCCGGCCCGGAGTGACATTATCGCCTATCCTTTATGTTTATTTGTGTCGGAGAAAGTAATAATGGGCCGTGGGTTGATGCCGTGGGCCCATCTATGGCCTTACTTGTGTGGGGCTTAATCTCGGCCCATCCACCTGTATAGGCCGTGTAATTGAACTGAAATTCTGGCCCATCCACGTACGGCCATGGGCCATATACTACTCCTAGCCTTTCATGTCTGTCAGAAATTCAGAGTAGATTTTTTGATGAGCAAACCTGTAATAATGGCTTTTTGAGGGAGCTTGAGATTCTAAGCAGTTATTGAGTAGCCAGTTGATAGGAACATGAAAAGCTGGTTTTACTGCTTCTAGTTTATTTCATGAATTCTATTGCTATAGATTCTCGAAATCTAGATGAGAATTTAAATTATTTGGAGAGATAGAGATTCTAAGAGATATTGTAAGTGCTAGAAACTCTCCAAACAACTGGGCTATTGATTCTCTAAAATCCGAAGACTTCCTGCAAAGGTGATGTGGAAGTAAGTGTAGCTATTAGTGTTGGTGTTCCACTGTTCTTCACTTGCACGGTGAAAGATTTACTACTGCAAACCTGTAAAGGAAAAGCTGGCATGGTTAGCGAAGTTTCAGATCACCAGCTATAAACTGTTCTTCAGAAACACGGCAACATTTCAGCCTTTCAGGTCGTGGTTGCAATTGCACAAGGAAGAGGACCATGTCGCAATGCCTGGTGAAAATTTGCAGTGTGCATCTAAGGACGGGGAGAAAATATCAGCCTTTTAGCAGTTATATGTAGAGGCTTAAATTATCTTCCATCCGTGAGAGCATTGAATCCTTCCGGCTTTTTTACAAATAAGCCCCTTTTTGGATTGCTACCAATGATAGTGATTCAAATTTTTGCAAATGGGCCCCTGTTTTGAATTGCTACCATTAACCTCGATCTTGAAATTTACAAGAAAAAGACCCTTCTTATACTGCGAATCTCTCTCATATCACCCCTTCTCTCGCTTTGGGCTCTTGCGGAACGTGTGATTTTTAATACACAAGAACAAGGAAAAATACAGTATTGAGATCGCTAGAAGATAAGCTGTTGCGTCTATCTCATAGGGCTGTGGGGTGGATGGTTTGGACCATGGTGAATTAGAAGAGAAGGTATTTACAACAAATTATCTTAACGGGGAATCTCAAACTTAAAGGGATATTTGGGATGGTTTTTCTTTTCCTCTTTTATAAGAAGTTGAACCTCGTGATAAAATTTTTTCAAAATCCCTATGTTTTGACCCAATCTAAAATAATTTCATAATATTTTGGGATAGCTATCCCTTTGATCCAAAGAACAACACATGAAAGTTTTTGGGTAAATGTCATAAAACTGCATATGCTTTGGTGAAACTATCGCAAACTATAGATTTAAGGTGTTGTATCACAAAATTATAAATTTAGTATCAAATTTATCATAGAACTACATATTTAAAATTGAGTATCATACAACTACATATTAAGTAGTAAATTTAGCACAAAACTATAGATTTAGTGCTGATTTAATCACAAAATATAATGTTTGTATCTCTAATATAACGGTAATGATAAGGATTTAAACTCTAAAAATCTGTAGTTTTGTGATAACTTCAATATTAAATATGTAGTTTTATAATAAATTTAATGTTAAATGTATAGTTTCGTGAACACCTTAAATCTGTATTTTTATGATACTTTGGTGAAAAATTTATACTTTTATGAAATTCCTCTGAAGAATCCATTGGTGCAAGCCCGCTTCTAGCTTTTGTTTATTCATTCGTTTTCTGTAAGCATGCTTTTCGAATTGTTAAATAGTGTAATTTTTTAAAAATTTTCTATATGAAAGTATCTCTAAAAAATTAAATAGATTTATTTTTTAAGTTTCTAATAATTAATATTTAATTAATTACGTGTTAGTGATGTTTCTCGTTTTAGGCGTGGCTTATGAGCCGTGCGCAACAGCAATCTCGAAACGCCACCTTAGCCGGTGGCAGCCGCCCACCGACCTCGTCGTTGCGGGAGCTCGCCGCCGCCGCGGAAGCTCTCCTCTGCCGCAGTCTAACGCCAGCGCGTGCTAGCAATCCATCGTCGACAGCGCCGTCGCCCTGGACCATCGCCGTGCCACCGCCGGCCATCGGCGTCGTGCTGCATCTACTGCTCCTCTGACGCAAGCAAGCGGAGATCAGATGGATGCAACCACGGGCACACGCCATGTGAGGGGACATGAGGTGGGCACGTGAGAGAGGGACACACACTGTCTGTCCCTTCTCCCTCCTCCTCCCAAAAAAAGCCGTTCTTGATGGCCATGGAGATCTTGGGCCCCAATGGTGGCCATGGAGATCAGGCCCCAATGGCGGAATCTTCTCGGCAAACGGCAATTGATAGCTGTACTTCGTGAACGGCCTTGCAAACAGCTTGGCTGCAAACTGTGTCTCGAGTACTTCTACAGTCCACGTGACCTTGCTGCTATGCAGCAGCGGTGGTGGTCCTCGTGAGGAGAATTGATGAGCTAACCTGTAATAATGTTTCTCTGAAGATCTGAAGACTTCTTGCAAAAGTGATGTGGAATTGGAACTCTGAAGTCATGGCGTTCTTGGCTTGCACGGCGAGAGATTTACTTCTGCAAACCTGTAATAGGGGAAAATGTGGCATGGGCTAGTAAAGTTCAGATCACCAGCAAGAGTAATTACTGTTCTTCAGAAACATTTGGGCAAGTTTCAGACTGTGGTTGGGCACAAGGAAGAGGACCAGATCGTAGTGGTTATTAAACATTTGCAATGTGCAGCAGGGACAAGGAGAAACAGGAGAACATGGCATTATTTTTTCCAAGTGACAGTTTTGCAAGGGCAAGCGTGCCACATGACATGGGGATCATCTCATCATTTTGTTTTTCTCGGTCTCTGGGTTAATCACATGAGGTCAAGTGTGCCATGCGTCTGAACGAACTTGATGAATAGGATTCCCGTAACATGTTTGATGTTTCTCTGGAAGCCTCAACCCAAGCATGCAGATGCCTGGCATGAAAAGGATGAGGCATACAGAAACTTCTGCAGATTAAAGATCAGGACAGTACAAAGTAGACACCCTGGTATGAAGTATGGACTGATCGTCTGATCCACTTCAGAATTGAGATGAGATTAGCAGCAAAGGGGAATAGAAAAGAGAACTGAATCAAACATTTAATTGGGGCATTAACATGACGACTGTTTATGTCCTGATAAATGTTTTTAAGTTTCTGACCCCGGATTTATTGCCGATAGAACAGTAGCCTTACACAGTTAATTTCTTATTAAGGACTAATTTATCGCCATTCTCCATTACATATCAGAATAAAACAAATTACCAAAAATCCAATTAAACCCCATAATCACTGAAACCAAAAAAGTTGTGTTTTTCTCTCTTCATTTTTCTCTTGGAACAATTTGTTTTCTGCTTGTACCGAGCTACTACTACTTTACCTTTGTGCTTTTACAGCCTTTCTCAGCGCGGTACACGCTGCTGAGTGCTGACTTCGGTGACCATAGAGAAAGGCAATGGGAGTGTGAGATGGGATCTTGCTTGTTGCTTTGCCTCCACTAACCACTGCCCACTGGTCACTGCCACACTGCCGCGTCTGAGAGCGTCGGCCATGGTATGCTACTGTGCTTCACGCCTCCACCCCCTCCTCCCCAAGATTGGATCTTTTTCCTAACCCTTCTCTTCCCCTGGTCACAACCTAGTTGCTCTCTTGATCTGTTCCCCGTTTCTTGGATTCAAAGATTCGTTTTTTCCGGTGCATTCTGATGTTTGTTGGTTGGCCTCTGCCTTCTGGTTGGTGTTCTATTGGTTCAGTGGTTGGTGCGATGTAAAAGAACAATGGGCGGTGAATAATGCGTTTCCTTGCGCTGATTGGGAGATCCTCACTTGAGCTTGTCAGTTTCGCTTTGCAAATGAGGCCTCTCCCTATGATCTGCAGTAGCATTGCCCTTCTAGGTACTTGGTATGTGCGAAAGGTTCCTTCTTTCGTCAGCGTTTCGAGTTTCTAATCCGTTTCGCCCTTCAAATCTCGATGGCATGTTGTTCTTGGCCTTTTAATAATTTTGTTCTGTGCCATATATATTTTACTTGCAAAAAAGGAAAGGGCGCATCCATGTTGTCTGTTCCCAGGATTTCATATATTTTTTTCCTTTTTGCGTCTTAATTTGTATTTCTTATTCACTTTGTTTACCAGTATTTTTGGCTTAATGCAGTGGCATCATTAATCTATCTTCCTATGCTATGGAACTAGCTCAGGACTTCGTCCATTGTTCTGCACTTGTTTAGGTATTTCATGAATGAGGAGGTAATTGTTTCTACTGCTGAATCATTTGAACTCACGTGTTGTGTATCACGGTTCAGTAGACATATTTCCTGCCTTTTCTGACTACATTTGATATATGCATTCCTTTTTTCCCCACTACTGATCCATCTATGCATCTGCATTGTAACAGGTAAACCGCCCACAAATTGTAGGGTAAATTTGAGGTGCTTTTCAGGTTCCTAGCTCTTCGTTTTGCATGGAAGCATGATATATTCCACAGTTGCTTGAATGGATAGTTGCATACTCTGAAGAAGTGGAAGCATCTTTTGTTTTACATATGATTTACCGCGCTGTTACTCAATTCCACAGTTGAGACACATCGTGCCATCTGTGGCGGCTTGCTTTGCTCATTTGTGCCAATGGCATCTTTGGTCCGTCATGATTCAAATTCAACCCAGTACTCATGGTGGTGGGTTAGCCACATCAGCCCAAAAAACTCCAAATGGCTCCAGGAGAATCTTACAGGTATGCTGTCTTGTGAATCCAATGGCCACATTATGCAGTAGTGGTAAAATGGATACATATAAGTTAAATGACCATAAATTTCTGTTTAGCCTCAAATTAAGCTTTACTTTTGTCAACCAAAAGGTAACATGTGCTTGAAAGCCATTCGTGTGAATTAATGCACATTCAGTTCTATGGTCTGGCAGCACTGATATATACTGCTTAGTTGTGTGCTAAAATATTTGATGATTTCAGTAATTTAGAGGATAATATGGTTTCAGTAAATTATAGGATAATATTTTATAGACATTGAGAAAAATGCCTGAACTACTATCAAGTGTAGCTATACAAGGAAACAAACTGAAGTAATGTTTGTATGTAAAAGCACCAGATAGCATATTTGGTTGCACTATATTTCCTGTTTCTTAAGCAACGTGAACTAATTTTACGAGGCATTATGTATGGTTCATGTCCTGATCATTTGTGGCCTGTGGGGCATTATCTCAGTGCAAATAACTCAATAGAATCTATGAGGGCCCTTAGTGCATTCCAAAAGACATATCTGGCAGCTGGGAGTCAATCAATTGGAAATTTGTATTTTTCTGAATATACGAATGAACATCAATATTGTGCCTACAATTTTTAGTGAGAAAGTAAGGTGATAAACAAAACAGGTCCATGGAGCTAACAAATTTTATGCTTAATCTTCAAGTATTTTTTATTGTCACAAATTGAGATAACACTAATTGGTAGCTTTTAATAGTACATTATTCTGGATTACAAACTAAAGCAGATCACTTGTGTTATAGTTATCAAACACTCCTTGGTATTGAGCAAATCTAGTTCTATAGCAGTAATACATAAAGTCATCCATTTTCTGTAATTACTATTGCACTGAGTCTAATACATACTCACGGCAATATCATGATTTCCTGATAATTTATTTGATATTTTTTTAGTATTAGGAATAACATCTTATGTTACTACTCAATAAAAGAGGGAACTGGGGTGATGGTACGTTCTACACCCACCCTCACTCTAGATCTTCTGTGGATACAAATATGTAGGCATTCATGCATTATTTGTAAGATTTTTAATAGAAAAATATTGCATCATTGCATATAAATAATTAAATATACATAGGCGGTCAATTGATCTCATATAGACTTATCACCAAAGTATGCATTGTTGCTACGTGTCAATATTTGGATGTACATATGGTGCGCTTATTATGCTGGGGTTGGCAGGAGTTCAGTATTGATTATTATATAATTACATTATTTTTCCTCTTTTCCATTTCATTGACCAATCATATATTGGATCATTTTTACATGAGAGCTAGATTTGTCTTATATTATTCTGTATTTATCTTTTCTATACATCATGTACAAGCTGGCTGCATTTATCGAAACTGAACTGACTAAATATCTGGTAAACATTGAGTGACACACAACTAAATGTGTTCCTCTTGTGAACAGACATGGACGTGATGGTCAAAGCAATGATAAAACTTATCAATGAAGACGCTGATTCTTTTGCAAGGAGAGCGGAAATGTACTATAAGAAACGCCCTGAGCTTATGAATCTCGTGGAGGAGTTTTACAGAGCATACCGTGCCTTAGCAGAAAGGTATGATCAGGCTACTGGTGCACTCCGGCAGGCCCACCGGACAATCTCAGAAGCATTTCCAAATCAGATGCCATCAATGTCTGAAGACTCTCCCTCCTCTGGCCAGGATGTGGAACCACGTACACCGGAAATGCCAATGCCCGCCCGTGCACCATATGATCTGGATGATCTTCACAAGGATGCAGCTGGTGTATCACCACATCCTTTTACTGTCAAGAGGAATGGTACACAGCCTGATGACATAGGTATTTCGTCTAGCCGCAAAGGTCTTAAGCAGTTCAGTGATTTGTTTGCAAGCAGTGACAGTAGCCACCGTGTCAACTTTTCCAACGGAAAAGTAAGGAAAGGTCTCAATTTTGAAAGCCCAGATATTAATGGGAAGAAAGATGAGGGTAATGATATCATGAATTTGCAACATGAAGTTTCCGAATTATTAACAGAGAGCCAAAGTCTGAAACAACAAATCTCATCAGAGTCTCAGCGGGCAAACAAGGCTGAGAGTGAAATCCATAGCCTTAAGGACACCATCTCATGTTTGATTTCTGAGAAAGACACAACCCTTCTGCAATACAATGAATCTACCAGAAGATTATCAGTTTTAGAATGCGAGCTCTCTAATGCACATGTGGAACTCAAGAAACTCTCTGATCATATGGCTATGGAAGTTGACAAGCTAAAATATGCAGAATCACATAACAGTGCGATGCAGTCTGAGCTTGAGACTCTGGATCAGAAGGTCAGGGTGCAGGAGCAAGAACTTGAACAAAGTAGAAAGGAGATAGAAAGCTTCCACTTCAGTCTACAAGATGAAATGGCCAAGCGCAAACAAGCTGAAGATGCTCTATGCTCTTTAGAGAAGCAGTATGCTCAATCTCAGAAAGAAGTAAATAGGTTGGCTCTAGATATGGAGATGGCAAATGATAGATTGAACGACTTCAATCTGGTGAAGCTCAATCTGGAGAACACAGTCTGTGAGCTGAAGAAGGAAGTCACGAGACTAGAACTGAAGACACAGATACTGGTGCAAGAACTTGAACAGAAGAGAGAAGAGGCTGATGCCATGCATTCTCAGTTGCAAGATGAATGCTCCAATCACATGCAAAAGGAAGCAGCTCTTCGTGCATTGGAGAACTTACATTCCCAGTCTCAAGAAGACTTCAGTCTGGTGAAGCTCAATCTGAAGAACACAGTCTGTGAGCTGAAGAAGGAAGTCATGAGCCTAGAACTGAAGATACAGATACAGGTGCAAGAACTTGAACAGAAGAGAGAAGAGGCTGATTCCATGCATGCTCAGTTGCAAGATGAACGCTCCAATCACATGCAAAAGGAAGCAGCTCTTCGTGCATTGGAGAACTTACATTCCCAGTCTCAAGAAGAGGCTAAAAGGATGGCACGAGACCTTGAGCACTCAAACAAGAAGTTGAGTGACCTGGAAAATAATAACTTGAAACTGCATGACCTGTCGCAAGGACTCAAGAAGACGGTTTCAGAGCTGAACTCTAAGAGAGATTCTGCACTTCTTCAACAGCAGAAGTCCTTGGAGAAGGTATCTTATTTAGAAGCGCAAATTTTAGTAGTGCAGTCAGAAATGGAGAAGATGGAGAAGATTGTACAGAAAACTCAGATGCTGGACCAGGAAATTGAACACAAGAACAAAGAGGTCAGTGAACTCCAAAGTAGTTTGCAAGAGCAAGTCCAGAAGTGCGTTCTTGCTGAAACATCTCTTCTCAGATTGGAGGACCTACATATGAAGTCACAGGAAGAAGCTAAGACAATAGCACATGACGTTGAAAGATTAAGCAAGCAGCTTACTGAGGTTGAAAATGATAGGCTGGATCTGCAGAACATTTCACTAGAACTTAAGAACACCATTTCAGAGATGAATTCTGAGAAAAACTTAGTGCTACTTCAACAGCAGCAATCCCTGGAGAGAGTGTCTTACTTAGAGGCTCAACTTTTAGATGCACTGTCAGAACTGGAGAAAAACAAGCAGAAAGTCCAATTGCTAGAAGAAAACCTCACACATAAGAATGGGGAGTTGAATGGCCTCCAAAATAATTTGGAAGAGGAAGGTCATAAACGGATGCATGCCGAAGCAGCCCTTAGTATGGTGGAAAATCTGCATTCCAAATCACAGGAAGAAGTGGATAAGCTAGTTATGGATCTTGATAAGTTAGAAAATGAGCTAAGTGAATTGCAGGGCAGAAATTCGAGCATGGTAGAATTATCATGTGAGCTTCGGAACACCATCTCCCTCCTGAATGCAGAGAAAGATGCAGCACTTCTTCAACAGCAGCTGTCCTCTGAAAGAGCATGTGACCTGATGTCACAACTCTCAAAGATGCAGTTGGAGCTGGAGAAGGCTGAGCAGAAGATGCAGATGATGGAGCAAGAACTTGCAGATAAGAGTGGGATGGTGAATTTTCTGCAGTTGAGTTTGCAAGATGAGGGTAAGAAACGGGTGCAAGCTGAGACAGCTCTCATTTCATCGGGGAACTTGTACTCTCAATCACAGGAAGATGTGAATAGGTTAGCCCTGGAGATTGAGAGGTTGAATGGAAAGTTGAATGAGATGGAGAACAAGTCTTCCGAGTATAAGAACACCATCTTGCTTCTGAATTCCAAGAAAGACATGAGTCTTATTCAGTACAAGCAGTCCTTACTAAGAATATCTGAGCTAGAGTCTAAACTCTCAGAGATGCAGGCTGAACTAGATAATGCTGAACAGAAAGTGCAAATGCTGGATAAAGAACTCAAGCAGAAGAGAGAAGTGGTGAATAGTATGCAGGCTACCCTGCAAGATGAAGCTCAGAAGCGTATCATGGGTGAAGCAGCTCTTCTCAGGATGACTAATCTGCATTCTCAGTCTCAGGAAGAAGTGAATAGGTTGACCCCAGAGATTGAGAGGCTGAACAGAAAGTTAAATGAAGTGGAAAACGTCTCTTGTGAGCTCAAGAACACCATCTTGCTGCTGAATTCTGAGAAAGACAAGACTATTCTTCAGCACAAGCAGGCCTTGGTGAGAGTATCTGATCTGGAATCTGAACTCTCTGATGTGCAGGCTCAACTAGTCAATGCTGAGAAAAATGTACAAATTCTGGATAAAAAACTCAAACAGAAAAGCGAAGAGGTTGACAGTTTGCAGGTGAGCCTGAAGGATGAAGCCCAGAAGCGCATTGAGGGTGAAGTAGCTTTTGTTGCAATGGAAAATCTGCATTCTCAGTCTCAGGAAGAAGTGGGCAGGTTGGTTTTGAAGATTGAGACACTGCATGGCGAGTTGAATGAGATGGAGAACAGTAATGAGGACCTTAAGAACATGATATGCAAACATTCAGAGGAGATACGCATGCTTGGTGAGCAAAATCTTTCTGCTGAGTTAACTATTAGAAGTCTTCGTGATCAATTTGAGATGTTTAAGAAAATGAACATAGGTCTTCAGAATGAAGTGGGGATCCACATTGGTGAGAAGGAAGTTCTTCAACGAGACTTGGCCCGTCAAAAAGAAGATAAGGATATTCTGGAGAAGCTGCTCTGTTCATTGGAACATGATATGAAGGCAGTAAACATAAGGGCAGAAACACAACAGCATTTAATTGAGGAATTGCAGAATAAGGACATTGAATTTCAGGAGGTATGCAATGCATATGATGTTGAAAAGACACTCCTCTTGGAAAAACTCTGCGGCATGGAGGAGCTGTCAGAAGAGCATTCAATCTTGAAGAGATCATTTTCAAATGCAATTGTTGAAACGGAAGATCTGAAGGAAATTGTAAAAGAACTAGAAGCTTCAAAAAGCTCTCTGACATATGATGTTTCCTTGCACGTGGCCGAGAAGGATGCTATGGCAATAGAGCTAGAGGCCCTTGGTAAAAAATACACTGATGTTTTAGAGGAAAAATCACTTCTGGAAACGTCATTCTCTAATTTGAATTGTGAGCTTCAAGAATTGAGTGTAAAGTATAAAGATTTAGAAGAATCTTCTCGGTCTTATCTTGCTGATAGCACTGCTCTCCTTGCTGAAAAGCACAAACTACTCTCCCAGGTATGACTTAACTACTCATTCCCTATCAAATTGCCTTTTTTTGTATAAACTAGAGCTTTTACCCCTTGCATTTAAGCGATGTGATCTAGCATGTACCATTTAATATTTGATTATGAGTATATATTAATGTACGTTATTTTTAAGGTTTGGATCTGTTTCTTGATGGTGGTTGTTGACCAGTCGTAATTAGGGTCAACCAATTCAGGGCCAGACTTTTTATTTTGTTATGTGTGTGCATGTGAGAGAGAGCGTCTAGCATATTCTTTTCTTTTGATGTAGTAACATTTCCTGGTTGTTACCTGTTAGTCTTTAATTAGGGCTCACCAAATCATGCATGGATGTTTTTATTTCTTTGGCTAGGTGTTTTTCTTTTGTAAGAACGTTAGACAATTCCCCTTTCCTTAGATCTTTGAACCATATGCCATCATCTATTATTATATACTAGATTGGGTTCTTCTTTATTCATGAGTTGATTGATCAGACTCATACCTGTCTGACTCGCATCTTCTTGGCTGTCAGCTCGAAAGCACTGCACTGTCTTTGAAATTCCTGGAGGATAAGCATGCTGATCTGGGAGACAATTATGCATCTTTGTTATCAGAGAAGGATTTTTTATGCAACCAAGTAAAGAATACGCAAGATCAGTTGGGAATTAAAAATGAACAGCATGAAACTCTGCTCAAGTTGCACCAAATGCAGGTAAATGATTATGAAGAGGTGGTTTCTTCCCTGCAAGAGAAAATTCGTCAAATGGATCAGATACTTGAACATGAGCAGCAAAAATGTGCAAATTCTTCTATCAGCACATTGATCTTGGAGAATATTTTGGCTGATGCGAGAGACAAAAATCTTGCTCTCTTCAATGAATGTGAGAAGTTCAGACATGCCACTAATTCTGCAGAGGTACTAATTGCACGTCTCAAGGAGGAAGCCAGAAAGGAAGAAGAGGACAAGAAAGCATTGCTGAAGCATAATGAGAAACTAAGGGATGGGATCTCAGAGCAAATTAAGGTCCTCAATATCTGTAAGGATTTAGGACCTCCTGACGTGGTTCATGATGAAATTATGCTGCAGACTATGTCTCGTGAAACTTTCAAGCATGTAAAACATAAAGAGGAAACCGAAGAGAGAAATGTCTTCATGGATGCTGAGCTATCTGTTCTTGGAACAATTCTGGCACAAACAGTAGTTGGCTTCAGAGCTCTGCATCTGCAGAACTGTGAACTTGTGGAAGAAGTGGAGACAGGAGCAGCACAATTGCTTTTTCTGCAAAAGAAAAATCACAAGCTTACTGAATTGAATGAACAGTTGGAGCAAAGATTGCAGCAAGGTGGAAACAGGGAGGAGATGTTGAAGACTGAAATACTGGGTTTATGCAAGGAGCTATCAGGCTTGAGAGAGTCCTACCAGACTTCTCAAAACGAAATTTGCAACCTAACTGAGAAATACGAGTCCTTGCTGCAGGAGTACAAAGTTTTAGTTGAGAAGTACAATGCTTTGGATGATGAGAATGCTGCTGTTATCGCAGAATGCATAAAGCTCGACCTCCTATCTTCATTCTTTCGTGATCGTACTGATGAGTCAGCCTCTGTTTTGGTTTCTCTTAACAATGATATGGCTATGCTGGGTTTGGTTCGGCATGAACTTGATCACGAGGTTACCATGCTGAACAGAAGAGCTAAGATTCTTGAAATGGACTTTAAGAACCTCAAGTGCACTCTAGAGAACTTGCTGGAGGCTCTGCGAAATCGCTTAGTTCTTTCAGATTTTGATTCTAACACAAGCAAAATCATCTGCCAGGAATTAGCCATTGAATGTAAGAGTAGCATGACACAGTTGATGCAGAAGGATGATAAACTACGCAGAACAGAAGAGAAAGTTCAATTCTTGCAAGAGACAAACGAGGAATTGTGCAGAGTTCTCAGGGATCTTGAGGTTGCTGTGGAAGATGCAGTAGGAGTAAAAGGAGACCTTGAGAAGAAAATCACAACACTAACTGAACGAGGTGCTACACAAGACAATGAAATTCGTCTTCTTTGTGAAGCAAACAACACATTGCAGGTAGAGGTTGCCATTCATAAACAGAAGGAAGAGAGTTTGACATCTACACTTGAGATAATGAGGGAAGAGGCTGAACAGCATGAAAGGGAAATCAACTTGCTGGTGTGTGATATGATAACTTGTTCAGTGAATACCATGGTCTATGAGGAACAAGTACTTGAGCTGATGATGGAGCGCGAGGCCCTTGAGACAAGATTGTTTACTGAAAGGGACATGCTAATGAAGGAAATCTCCTCAAGAGATGCTTATGTTGATGACTTGCAGAAAAGGGTCGCCAGCATGAGAGGAGAAAACGCAGGACTGAAGGCAGAGTTGACCACATATCTGCCACTCGTAGCATCTTTGTCTGATCAGATAAGAGTGCTGGAAGAGCTGGAAGACGGCACACTTTTATTGTCAGAACTTAATAAAGAAGGAAAATTGGTAAGTTGCTTCATGTCTTAGGCAACTATTTTCCATTCTTTATGTAGATACAATCTGCCATTCTTACAATATACTGTAGGTCCGTAGCATAAAACAAGTTTTTTTTTCACAATTATCATGCCATTATGGCAATAACTAGTTAGTTCAGCTATAGTTGCATACACAGCTGACTGATGCATTCTTTGTTGTCTTTTACTAGCCTAACCTTTTGCTTATTCAGGAATTTGTGCAAAAGGACAGACATGGTCCAGAATCCCAAGACGATTCATCAGGAGCTTTGAAGTTGCAAAGCTTAATTGCAAGAGTTGAAGCACTCAAAGTTGTAATACTAGATGCCAAAGGCCGCCGAGATAAGGAGTTTACTGAATCTGCTGCTCAGCTGGAAGCGGCAAATATAGAAATTCAAGAGCTTAAAACAAGAAAAGGCTCGAACACAAAGGAACAATACACTGAGGAGGATAGGCGAAAATATGATGCTGATAACTCCAAAGGGAAGCATGTTCAGATCATGAAAGACATTGAACTTGATCAGGTATCTACTTGTTCACTATATGGCACTGGTGCCACCATCTACCCTCTCGGCGGCGATGCAAATGTGGAGCTTGATGATGAGATGCTTCAACTGTGGGAGACTGCTGAGCGCGATTGCAAGAACCAGACAGCTAAATCTTCATCGTCTGAGCATGACATACAAGCAGTGGAGGAGGTGAAGAGTGAGTACCCTTCCTTTGAACTAGCAAGGGGAAGAGATCTAGGAATTGACAGGCTTGAGATATCAGCAGTGTCCCTGGAACCTCAGCAATTATGGAGCAAAAATGTCCTTGAGAAGCTAGCTTCTGATGCTCAGAGGTTGTCTATTATCAAAGCAAGCATCGAGGAAATAAAGCAGAAAATGGTGTGTGCTTCTAAGGGAAAATCTACCACAAGCTCTGAATACAGCAGCATCAGAGCTCAGCTGCAGGAGATTGGTGGTTTTGTCCTAGAGCAGATAGATTTCAACAGTAACTTGACAAAGAAGTCTGAGAATTACCCTGCATTTGAGGTGAATGCTGAACTAGAAGGCTATTCCAGCAGAAGGAAAATCTCAGAGCAAGTGCAGAAAGGATCAGAGAAGGTCGCTAAGTTGGAATTGGAACTTCAGAAGATACAGTATGTCTTGTTGAAGCTTGAAGAGGAGCACGAGTACAAAAGGGTTAAAGTCCCTGAGAAACGTTCACGTGTTCTTTTGAGGGATTATGTGTATACAAGGAAGGATAAAAATGACGCCGCGCAGAAGAAAAAGAAGAGGATACCCTTCTGTGGTTGTGTGCGTATTAAATCAAGAACTGAGCCTTAACCATTCTGTTCTGTAGGTAGCAGGAGGAAGAAACTCTTAGATGTCAGCCCAATAGGCTGACTTACTATTACTCCTTTGGACAGAACGTGATGTTCTTAGGATCTCTTCTGAAATGAGTTAACATTATGATATTAACAAGAAGCTCGTGCACTCAAAGATTTCCCTTTCTTGTTCCTGAAATGAGGCAACGATGTCTAGTTTAATGTGTTAATGTTAGTAACACTGTTATTAATTGAAGCGCACATGTGTTTCCACTTGTATTGCCTCCATGTGACTGCTATGAACTCCCAAGATCATGTTTTTCCGTATGTTTGGCATGAAGCTACCATTATGTATATAATGCTTCCTTTGGTAACACAGTTTTCGCTCTCTTACAGCTCCATACATATCAATTATCTTTTATTTCTGTACTCAGTAATGAATATCTGTGGTTGATTCTCTGCTTATTTTAGATAAGCAGTGTAGTTGATGATTGGAATACTGGAATAGTGTACATTGTACAGATGCAAATGCCTGTATACTGTATAGTGTCCTCTTCTATTACCTGATGAAAAGCAAGAATTTTGAGTTTTCTTGCTTTGTTTGGAAGTGATGAGTGATTGAATTCCACTTATTTATTTTTCTGGGACTGAACACAGATTTTGGTAAATACTACCCAATGCCTTGTAACATGTTTGTGTTGCCTTCTCTGCAAATCGATTATTAGTATCTGAACTTTGAGCTGACACCTGGTGATATTCATTTTTGCCATGCAGGCGCTCATTCTCTATAGACAATCATCATGCATCATGATTCATGCAAGAATCAAGATGGATATTTGGGGAAAAAAAGGTATGATCATGAGTAAATACTTAAAAAGAAGTAGCTCCAATCTTTTTCGCCTTGCCCAAAAAAAAGGTGATTTTTTTTCTGTGAATTTCCTTGACAATGTAGTACAATACTCGAGATTCTTATATTTATCTCGGCTTGCTTGTTGACAATCTCAGGTCGAGCAAGCTCAACCATACCCTACTACAGTCAGTTCTTCTCCAATCAGACCATGTTCTCATGGGGTGCTGCACTGTCCATGACCATTCCTGGCTTCTGCGAGTGCAGCACATAGTCGCACTCCGCCACCGCCTCGCCCACCGTGGGGAAGATCCACTCATGGCCGATCGCCTCCAGCACCTTGGAGCTGTCCAGCTTCTTCATGATCTCGCTCCCTGGGTTCGCCAACACAATCTGAAAGCAATGACAGATAACTGAATCAGCCTGGGTTCCTGATGCAAAACTCTGAACAAAGTTGAATCCGAAGCATAGATGCATTTGCAGCAAGATGGCAGTTACCTGAAGGCCTCTTCTGTCCAGGGTCTTCCTGAGCTCATCCAGCATGCTCGTCCCGCTGGTGTCGATGCTTCCAACAGCTGCATCATATTCAGACAGATTGATCAGGCCTCATGCTACTATAGTTTCAGGTGCAAAATGTGCAATGTTTCAGATGGTCATTTCCAGCTAGCTCTGTCTCAGGTGGTCAGAATGATGCAGTGTGTTTCAGAATTCAGACACAACGGCAAGAACAACTTACCACCCATGTCCAGGACGACGTACTGCACGCCCATCTCGCCCTTCTCCTTGCACTGGTCTTCCTCGTCGTCGATCCACCGCGAGATCCTCTCACGCAGGTAGCTGGCGTTGGTGAAGTAGATGGGCGAGTCGACGCGCAGCACGAGCACGCCGGGGACCCTCTGCGCCGTGGTGTACTGGTCCATCCGCCGGTAGATCATCGAGTTGGGGATGTTGCCGAGCACCGTCGTCCTCGGCCGCGCCACGAACAGCAGCACCCGCATGATGGATATCCCAACCTGTTCAGAGCTCGCTCGGGTCAGCCATGGCCGCCGCGCCCCGTCGAGAGCTAGCAGGGCAGAAGGAGGTATAGAGAGAGCCACAGCCACGTACCGCGACGACGAGCCCGATCTCGACGCTACCGAAGACGACGCCGAGGTAGGCGCCGAGGCAGACGCAGAAGTCGACCTTGTCGACCTGCCAGAGGTGGATGGCGGCCGGGTAGTCGATCAGGCCGAGCATCGCCGACATGATGATCGCCGACAGCACCACCAGCGGCGTGTAGTGGAACAGCGGCGTCAGGAACAGCAGCGTGATCATCACCGCCACCGACATGATCACGTTCGACATCGCCGTCTTGCAACCGGCGTTGTAGTTGACGGCCGACCTCGAGAACGGCCCTAGTAGAATTAGCGCACACACAATCAGAAACCAAAGGTCTCAAGTTCGATAGCTAACATGAGATCGAGGCATGAACGAACATACCAGTGGTGAGGTAGCAAGAAGTTAGTGATCCCACGATGTTCATCGTTCCGAATGCGATCATCTCCTTGTTGCCATCGATGTGGTAATTCTTGAACATTGCAAAGCTCCTTCCTACGGCAATCCCTTCCTGGATGCATGCATAGAAACAGACAGTATCAGCACTCTGGTCTGAGCACTTCAGAGTTCAGAAACCAGTGAATGTTATCAGGCTTACGGCGAGGGCAATGACGCCGGTGATGATCCCGGTCTTCAGAGCCAGCATCATGTACGGCGACGAGAAGTTCAGACTTGTGGCAGACGGTGGGTTCAGGCCCTTCTTCAGGTAGCCGATCTAGAACATCGAAGAAAAACGCACGTAGATTAGTACTCCATGCTATGCTGCATGTTTATGTTTAGTTTGGAGATTTTTGATCAGTTGTTGTGCTTACCACTTGAATGCCATGGTTTTCAGCATGTGTGAGGTACACAAGGAGACTCCCAACAATGACAGACGTCAATGGCGCAGCTGCAGATATCCAGAAAAACCTTGGCCGCCTCTTGCTCTGCCAAAAAGGAAGATTGAATGATACAATGTTATAGCTTACACTCCTGTGTGGAAACATGCAAGAAATGGTCTGTTCATTTCAGCTTCAAAATTCAGACATAAAATTGGAATCTTGGGTCACAACTAAATTGCACAAGGAATGTACTCATTATTGCACAAGAAGTGTAGTATTCATTATTGCACATGTCAAATTAAATAAAATTAGTGATGATTGCACCAACAAATAAGTCAGTAAATCTATGATAATCAGCTGATATGCATAGCTCAATAACAACTTCTTGTTGGACCAAATATAGATGAGGGCCCTATTTTCTCATAGGAGGCTTGATCACGGATTTACTAGTAGAAAAAGCTGATACTATGATAACACCAGTTAGTGGACATTGGCCATTTGCAATTATTGGACTATTCTGTTCGCAGCCCATGACGCTGAAGTCTGCCACTTTTCATCAGTATATGCAAGGTCAAATTAATGTACTGACAGAAGAACAACATGATGCAAAACTACACCTATCTGTTCAAAATTAAGGAACTTGCACGCCTGAAATTTGTTCTCCGTCATTGCATCTCAAGCAAGACAAGGTTTTTGCATTTTTAGACTCAAAGGAAAGTCACAGATAGGAGTATCAAGTTAGAGAGTGAGAGAAGTTGCATGCATGCTACGAATATTCAGGCCAAGGAGAAGATGACAATAGAAGCCATACAGGGGGACAGGCAGATTAGATAATCAGATATGCTCGTATGAAAGCTATCCAAAGGTGACCAATGGATCGATTCCCTTCTCCAATCAGTGGCCTCACGAGCTTGTGTCCTTATATACACACATGTGACTCAAAAAATTACATGACAAATTATCTTAATTATTTCTTGCCTCTTGGGCATGCTTGTGAGTCGTTGTGAATTAGCAGTAATTACAGCTTACAAGCTCCCTTCGAATCTAGAGGATGGAGTGAAAAATTCTCTCTTTTTCGTGAGCATGTTTCTTAAACTATTAAACAGTGTGTTTTTTATAAAAAATTTTTATCGAAAAGTTATTTAAAAAAATCATATTAATCTATTTTTCAAGTTTGCAATAGCTAATACTTAATTAATTATTCATTAATAAGATGCCTCGTTTTACATGATTATCTTTATTTTTTTCTTTCATTACCTTCAAACTCACCCTAAGTAACTATTGGGCAAGAAAGATTACCCTAGTTTCACTTCAACTACAATAACCAACCTTAACTCTGTAAACATTGTGCTTTCTGAAAAGCAGCGTGTCTTCAGGCCTTTTGTCTAAAAACTTCAACTACAAGATACTTACTACTCTGCTTTTCAATTGTACTTAATTTGTGATCTAGTACTGTTTTTTAAGAGATGCTCAAGCTCTAATCAAGGTGAATTGCCGTCGGTTTTCTAGTCCCAACTCTAAATCTTTTGACAACCACACACACAAACGGAATCTTATCGCCATTAATCATCCGAATTATGGTGTCATCAAGCTAGCTTTTAGCTGGGAGTGGGATCCACACGATCTCCGTTCCACCGGCTGTGGAGGTCGGAAAAGCAGCTACTGCCGCGCCGCCGCCTGGGGTAACCAGCCAGCGAGCACCCCCGAACGAGCTGCTGGCCCTGACCTCCACCAACGGCCACATCGCGGCGCAGTGCGAGCTGGACGTGCTAGCCATGGAGATCGAGGCGGTGCAAGCTTCATCTGCGTGTAGAGAAATCCTAAACGAGATTTTAACTTGGCGGGAGACTGGTTTGTTCAAGAGTCTAGATGGCTAGTTATAGTGGTGGCTATCGGCTGATGCTAGTATATTTTTCCTAATTTCGATGGTATCCTATCGAGATCAAAACATGTTATAACCTTTAAATTTTGTTTTTTTCTCCTAATATCTTAATACAATCGATTAGTCTGTCTTCGGCCAACTCGGCCAAAAAGTTGTCGCAATCGTGGTATGAGTGTGGTGTGATTTTACGTCATGAATGGTCGCTCGATGGATTCTCTCTCGTCGTCGTCATACAGACTGCTTTTAGCATGATTGGACCAGGCATTTACCGGTGATTCTTATGGCTCATACACTACCTTTTCTGCTAGTACCAAGTAGTATATCCCTAGCTCACACTTAAGAGGCAAAGTAACATATGCTAATATATATGCTATTTATTCTCGAGTTAAATTAAAGTGCATGCAAATCTAGAACATTTTTCTTTTAAAAAAAGTATGCGTATATGTCTAATACTCTAATTAACTTCAGTTAATTACAACAAAAGTAAAGAAAACGAAAGAAAGCATTAATTAGTTGTGTGCACTTACGAAGAAGCGGGTGATGAGGAGGAAGAAGAGGAAGCCGCAGCCGAGCACGACGCTCTCCCATCGCCACTGCAATCAATCAGTCCAGTTCATTCAGCCACCGTAATTGACACAGCTCGAGATCAAATCAGGATATAAATCATTAAACAGCCCATCTATCAAAGAAAAAAAGATCCGGCTCAACCGTGAATAATCAAGAACAGACATGAATCAATTCATAGAAAATCCGTGGCCGACTTTAGTTAGTTCAGCGATAGATCCCGTGCTAGCCGCCATGGCGCATGTCGTGCCGTGTCCCCCAGTCGAGTTCATTCCAGCAGCAAGCAAGCAGAGACGCGGGAAGGAGACGACCTTGCGAGTACAAGCAGCCTGCAGGTGCAGGGTCGCCATGTCCCTGTCGCAGTTACACCCGTCGTCGTCTTCCTCCTGTGTCACCTCTGTCCGTTGCGGACACGCATGCAGGAAAGCAGCTGCCATGCCAGGCTACTGCCGGTGGCAGCACGACGCAGCTACTACCATAGCAAAGCAAGCACGAGCTGCCAGGACCAGGAACATGTCGTGCACATGCACGATCTATATCCAGTATATATACATGTACTGATGTACAGGTACAGGTACAGGTACTGTGTGTCTATGTGTATTGTACTTAAGTATTTGCTACTGTATTGGCAGTATGTATGTACGTGACGTACCAGGTGGGTCTGGGAGAAGACGGAGCGCATGACGGAGACGAGGTCGGTGGCGGTGGTGAAGTGCTCGAGGCCGAACATGCCCTTGAGCTGCTGCAGGCACACCACCGTTGCCGCGCCGCCCATGAACCCCACGATCGTCGCGTGCGACAGGAAATCCACGATGAATCCCAACCTGCAATACAATTAATTGCATATATGCGTACGCATTAGCATCAGTTAATCTAGAAATTTAATTAATCATGCTGTAATTTGCTGCTTAATTGCCAGCAAGTGATTTTAGTGGTGGTTAACCTGAAGATGCCGAGCAAGGCTTGGAAGACGCCGGCGAAGAAGGTGGCGGTGAAGGCGACGTGCAGGTAGAGCGCCGGGTCATCCACCGGCGACACCTCCGCGCTCAGCATCGACCCGATCAGCAGCGACGCCACCGCCACCGTCCCCACGGCCAGATCCCGAGAGCTCCCCATCATCGCGTACACCAGCGGCGGCACAAAGCTCGAATCTACACATGGTCAATCATCAATAATGGCATGTATATATACGGTAGTGTATGTACGCAGGTGAGTGCATGTACGTACAGAGGCCGAGGACGGGAGGGAGGTTGGCGAGCTTGGCGTAGCTGATGCCCTGAGGGATGGCAAGGCTGGCAATGGTGATGCCGGCGATGAGGTCGGACTTGAGCGTGCCCAGCGTGTACGCCGGCGCCCACTCCATGAACGGGAACACGTACCGGAGCACCGCCAGCGACCGCCGCCCGCACCCGCGCTCCCGCCTCACCACCCGGAACGGGTCGTCCGGCAGGAACGTCTCCTTCATGTTCCCCCCCAGCGTCTCCAGGAACGGCTTCGCCGCCGGCACCGGCACCCTCGCCGCCGCCCCTCCCCCCCCGCCGCAGCCGCCTCCGTTCGCCGCGCTTCCACCCATCTCGTCGTCGGTCTCGCTCCGGCGACCGAGCTCGAGAATCTACAGGGGATTTTGCTCGACGAGATCGAGCTAGCCCAATCGAGCACGACGAGATGGATCGATTTGCTAATCTGAACTCCGGTGTTTGTCCGAGAGGCAGCGTGTTACGGCGAGCTATATATAGAGGCCGCGCGGGAGTTCGAGGTGAATTACTATGGCGGTGGGGCCCACCTGGACCGGCTTCCCGCGTGTGGTCCTCCTCCCGGTCAAGATCACGCGAGTGACACTGCGCGGCGGGGCCTACCCTTCTCCGGTCCCACCTGGCAGTGAGACGGGGTCAGGTAGCAGCACGAGTGTGCCGGCACGTGCGTGCGCGTACGTGTGGCACGCGGGAACAAAGCGGGCGGCTCGAGCACGGGACACGTCACCGGTCGCTGTTGGTGCAGGTTGGCGTGGGTGTCGACCGAGCCTGACCCGACCCGACCGGATCGGTCGGTCGATCGAGTGAGTCGTATCCTATGTGGTTTGGCACCTGTCACGTCTCCCGAAATCTACCGATTTTGCCTGCCCGGACGATCGATTAATCGGGTAAAAAAAGGGGTTTAATTTGGGAGAGATAACGCATGTGAAACATATTTTTCAGCCGATTTTTATATTAGGTATATATTCTGTGACTATTAGCCGCGATATATATGTATATACGTATATATCCAGTTCGAGATATTGCTCGCTAGTGTATGGCTGAGACGCGTGCATATGTTACTGTCACGCTGCAGATGACGAGATATGTTACCTGCATGCGTGGATTAATTGGTACCATCTTTTGTTGGCACGTATATGATTTCGCTGATTTGCTGCATATCTTTTCACAAATACAGACCAGGTTTATCTCTCTCTCTCTCTCGTGTTCTACCTAACTCAGAGAGATGTGGATATATGCAACATCGTATCAGGCCCATATGGTTTATGAACAGATGGCAACGTGTCATGCCACGTGGTTTATGTTGCCACTTGGAACAGAGCAGACGCCAGTTTGAACAAATTAGCATTGCGTGATGACGTAACCTCATGCATAGGCTGCTCGCTGCATGCATGCTGAAGAAGAAAAAAAACGCGGCGATAACGTCGTGTGGTGATAATATCCTGCCTAGATCGAGCCAAAGAAAAGAGCACTAATTAGATACTCGTCAAAGGCCAAGCCACAAAACATAATTAATTAATTAATAACTAAACAACTATTTTATTAGAGTATCTTCCCAAAAGACGGAACGGATCGACGTGGCCTACAAACCCACTAATCCATCAATTAATATGCATAAACACGTGTTAACCTTTCTGGAGATATTCCCCTGGATCGGTGGCTGCTACCCCAGTTATTTGGAAGAGTATGGTTTCTACTTAGTAGTATTTTATTACTAATATTAATTTTATTATTAGTAGAAATTTTAACCTTTGATTTACGAGTTATACTATCGTACAATAAAATTATTCTACTATCAATATTAATAGTTAAGTGGTATAATATAAATAGATGCGATCCTTAAAAGAAAAAATAAGTGGTTTAGATTAATTTTTACTTATTAGCTGTTGATTTACGAGTTATATTATCATCTCCTATCAATATTAATAGTTAAGTGGTATAATATAAATAGATACGATCCTAAAAAAAATAAGTGGTTTAGATTAATTTTTACTTATTAGTAGAGAACAAATGTAATACACTCTTATTTGGAAACGTCTTTTAAATTAGTGGTAGGATGATGATAAACAAAGTGGCAGGCGAAGCTTAAGCTATATAGCTAGTGGCTACAGTTGCTGCACTCGTTTTGTTGCCTTCTTGACCTCCCAAACACCACAAGAAATTTGTCCCCAGCGAGCGAACGTCTTAATCGAATCATTGACCACCCTGCATGAGTGCACGTGCATCCGGGGCCCCAAAACCCTAATAATTGAGGCCCTAGATGATTTTTGTTCGTTGGCTAACTATTTACTATCTGTTATCGTGTACGTGATTTCCACATCGCTAAATTAACAGACAGCGAACGTCCGTCATTTTAGAAAAAAAAAATAGAAAATTTGTAAGTATCAAAAGTATTTTCGATTTGAATTCTTGGTTCAATGATTGGATTGTTTAGCTCGATTGTCAGTTAGCTCATCGTGTAAGACAACTCCGTGTGATGCAGATCGTACCACAGGCAGCGCGTGTACGCCACCACCACCGAGAGCTAATTAGACGCGTATCAGCTTATCAGCGGGTCAAAGCTGCACTAAGGCGTTGACCTCTCAACCTGTGATCAAAACGAAGGAACTGAATAATTGTTCAGAGCACAATGTTCAGAACATCAAACATGCCATGCTGGAAATCACAGAAGTTGTCCTGTCAGAAATTGTGCTGCACACATTTCACCATAAACAGAGAGCTTTGGCAGGGTAATTACTAATTACTGGTGCTATTTACTTAACACTCAACTGAACTGGTCAAAGCTTTCAATCCTGTGAGCTTTGTGCCACTCAGTGTATTGATGTCAGATAATTAGTAACAGTGACTGGAGACACCTGAAATCATGAGGTAGTAAACAATTGTGCTAACTGAAGGTTATGAAAGATGTCAAAAGGTAAAGGTAGAATTATACTAATCAAAGGTTATTTTCTTTGGATGTGTCAAGGTAGTTCAAGAGGTTCTTTTCAGATAGCTTTATCAGAAATTTAGAGCCTAGTATGGAATTGCACGGTGCCTACACAAGAACTGACATCATTGACCTGATCACACAAGGCCTAATCACATAATCAACTGCATCTATGGAGTTGGTTCCCTTGCCAACCATGGTAACTTTCTTTTTTTAACGAAAGGCCCCAACCATGGTAACTTTCAGATAACACTTTTACATTCCAACATGCCAACTTTAGGTTTATTACTGATAAACACTACTACAATATGCCCAAGAAGAAGATTCCTGAACTGCTCATGTAGTGGCCGGTTCCCCTCATTTCAAGCTAGTATACCTTTTTGAATTGTGTTAAACACGGCATCAAATCAACAGAGGCTTCCAGAATCAAGATCAGGGATGCTAATAAAATCAGTTTGACAGGACATGGATAGTTGCTCAAAGTGTTTGGCACACAACAGCAGGTGTGGCAGAAGCAACAGGACACTCACTCACTCACTGCATGCTGCTGAACAACCTTTTGTAGGGTGGTTGGGAGTAGAACGCAACTGCAAACGGCCACACCAACATCTCCATGAAATGGTCCCATGGATCAAATCACAAATCCAAACTCATCTTTGCTTGCTGAAGTTACTGGTCCAAGCCACTGATGTCTTGGCTTATTTGGAATGCAGAAAGTGTTTAGAGTATATGGTAGTTAGAGATATATTAGGATATGATTGATTTGTATGGATTCCTTAGTTGTCTTTAGATCCTTCGTTATCGGTACCTATTGTATTCCTATATATACCGGTCCTCGAGGCTCAATAAAATAATCCAGATTCGCAGTATATCTTCTCCCTCTACAATCCAATATGGTATCAGAGCAGGCGATCTAGTCGCCTCTGTCTCACGCTTTTGCCGCCGTCGCCCCCGAGAGTAGCGATCTCTCGGGGGCGGCTAACCGTCGTAGTTTTCTTTCTGTTCGTGTCATCGTTGATTCTTTGTCGAGTCAATCCTCTAGTCATCATCTCTCGTCCTAGTAGAGATCAATCTCCTGGACGTTGTTCATCGTCATCGCTGTCAAGCAGCAATAAGAATCATACCTCCACGACGGCCAATTTGATCTGATCTGATTGTCAAGCCACGCTGCCTGGTGTCGATCTGATCTAGAGGACGCCTCCTGTAATGATCGCATTTTTATCTGTGTCAAAACTATTTTAATAAAAAGCTAGATTAAAAAATTTGGCTCTTTAATCGATTTGAAAATTTTTGTGCCATGTGTGATCTCAAGAAAACTCTTAAAAATATTTAAAACAACCCTAGAAGCCTTTGTGGAACTCCCTAAATTTTTGCAGGAATTTTAAACCCTTTTTAAAACCAAATTCAAAAATCAAAAACCTTCAAAACCCCTTACATCAGCCCCTGGAAAAATATGAAACCCTACTGTGCAAGCCAGGCCGACTTCCTTCCTTTCTCAGCCTATCCCTGTGCCCCCCTTGCACGGCCTACTCGGCCCGCGCGAGCGCGCGCACGGGATTCAACTCCCGTGGGCCCGCGCGTCAGCCGCTCTCCTCTACCTCGCTCCTCGGCCGCTCGATGCGATCGTGTGGACGGCCTGCCGCACAACCCTGCTTGTCAGCCGATGCACAGTAGCATCGTCTTCCTCCCGCCGCTCACCTCTCTCTCTCTTCTCTGGATTTCTCCCGATCCCTCTCTCTGCTCGCGCCCATCAAATCCCCTCTGGCCTGTCACACGGCGCGAGACACCCCCCTGCCATCATCACCCCGCCGCCCGTTGCACGGCGCGAGGCACGCCCCGCCATCATCACCTCGAGCCCGGAGTCGCCGCCTAGCTGTTTCCCTCAGCGCCGAGCCCCAGAGGTCGACAGGCGTGCTAGGTCACCTCGTCCCATCGCTTCGCCGTCCCTGCCGCGTCCCGTTTGCTCTCTCTGCAGCCGGTGACGTGAGCCACAGCGTCCGGCGCCATTGATGCACCTCGTCGCCCGAGCTCAAGCTTATCCCCGAACTCCACTGCCTTTGTCCGCTGTCTGCTTGCGCCCGAGCTCCTCTATAAATAGGGCAACAATTTCCCCTATCCCGGTCATCCAGACAAGCTGCCGAGTAAGCTCACCGCCGAGAGACCTCCTCCGCCGCCTACTAACCAAGCTCCCACCACCGGTTTCGACCACCCCCGACCAAACCGCCACCACCGTCGAGTCCCTAGCACCGTCGCGAACCTCCGCCATTCCTCACTGCCAATTAGTCCCTGAATAAAAAATGCCCAATTTCGCTCGCCGCCGTCCGTCGTCGCCGCCGCTCTGTAACTCGCCACAGACACAGGTAAAGCACCAATTAACCCCTCCTATCCCTTCCTCATGTAATACCGCACCTAAACCGTCCAAACCCGAGTCAATCCGCCGTTTAAAAGGTCGCCGGCGATGAGCTCATCCCTCCGCCGCGGCCGGCGGCGGCTCTGGACCGCCGTCATCGACCATCTTCCGGTGCCCTTCTGCCCAATCCGATCCGTTCATCCGATTCCCCATCTCCTCCGCTCTCTGCCCATGTCGGCTGCTCGCCGGAATCCGTCGCCACCGGCGAGATCGCTCTCGGCGATCATCAACCGTCAATTCCCGCCGTGGCCTGCCTCTTGTACCCGGCCCACCTGTCGGCGCTTCGATCTCCCCTTCCTTCCCATCACTGACAGACCGACCCCGCCCATCAGCCCCTTTGTTCTCTCTCTTTCTCCCTCTGACCCAGTGACCCCACTTGTCAGCCTCTGATTCCCTTTTCTTTTAATTTCTTTTATTCTTTTTCCTAAAATTATTTTAAATCCTTTTTATTTTTAGAAAACAGCCCAAACTTTGAAAATTCATAACTTTTAAACCATAGCTCTGTTCGAGCCCATTCAACTCTCAAAATTTTTCTAAAATTGAGATCTATGTATTTGCACTATTAGTTGTATAAAATAGGTTCTGATTCTTGGTGTTTTTATGTGTTTTCTTTTGCGACGCATAGAGGCTGTTTCCGAGGAGTTGCCGTAGGACGCTTTCGTCGAAGACGCGCAAGACCCCGAGCAAGGCAAGTCACCCTTGACCATATTGGACCCATGATTTAAAGTTATTTTAATTTCTAAAAACTTGCATAATTAGGAGCACGACTTTTATCGGTCGCGATTCGTAATCGAATCAGTCCGACTTAACCTATTTGCTGCATTTGACCCTGCCTTGGATAAAGTGATGACCTGTTCCTTGTAACCTCGTCGTCTTGACGTTCGTACTTGTGTACAGATGTCGATGACCCCCCTTTTACCCAAAATAAAATAAGTCGATAGGAAAAATCAGGGTTTTAAATAAAATGGTTCTAAAATCCTCGACACCCTTGGTTGAGCATTTGCGAAATCAAACAGTTTTACAAAAATTGGTCATGGGACGTCATTGCCTGTGTGGCTCTGGCTCTGCATGATTTTTAAGGACCGTTCCCTTGAGGAATTGCACTGAGCATATAACAGTGCGACCACACGGGTGGAATAGGACACCCCTGGCTAAGTAACTAGTGTTCCCAGGATGGTTTTCGGTTGCTAATAAATGTGGGACTGGTTGGGTGCCAAGAGGACGATATACCCCCATCCCTGAGTACAGGAAATGAGTTCCTGGTACTTGGTTAAGAGTGAGCACCCATTTATAGGGCAACGTGCTATCCTAGGAAGGCTTTGGAAAGGCCTTGTCGCGAACCTCCCCGCTTGGTCAGTGTGGGAGTAAGCTCGCGTCGTGTGGAAAAAGCGTACACCCTTTGCAAAGGATCCTTATAAACTGTTCGAACAACTGTGCCCATGGTTATGGGCGAATGTGAAGTGATTCCTCTAGCGTAGATTTTATTTTATAAATATCTGTACAATTGTTTTACAGGTTGGGAACCGTTACCAGAATTAGTCTGTGTGACTGATGGATGGCCCGTGTGGCCTGAAACGGGCCTAAGTGACCCGAGGTGTTGGATGACACCAGAGTTGAGTTGCTTGAGTTAAGTGATGAGTTTGAAATAAAGAGAATTCACCCAAATGGAGGTACCAGAAGAGGGTACGCTCTAAATCGGAAGTTGTGACAAGTCTCAGACTTGTGGAATGGGTCGAGACGCGAGTCTCTTCCCGATTAATTTAACTGTGGTGAGTTGTTGCAAAGCAACTCACGGAATGGATTGAAGCGTGAGCTTCTTTTCGACAACTTAAAGAGCATACTTAGAGTTTTAAAACCACAAAGTCTTTAAAAACCCCTCTTGCGAAAACAACCCTAACCTTCCTTTGCTAACCTTGCATACCACATAATTTCTGTGACTGCGAGTACCTCGTGTACTCACCCCCCTGCTTATCTTCTTCCAGAAGTCTACGAAGATGAAGATCCTACCAACAGCCAGTACTACCAAGATCAAGCCGAGTACGAGGAGTTTTAGGGTTTCGGTCTAGGTCTCCAAGCCATGCTTTGTGGGTATAAGTCTACCCGTGTATTTCCGCTGCCTACTTTTGTAATGTATTGTTGCATGTCTCGGGGTCCGTCCGAGACTGCAAATTATGTAAGGATTATGTTCAGATAAATGAAGCAGGTTTGGGCTATGATCCACCAATGTCCTGTATGTACCAGCTAGTCTCCTGGGACTGGTACAGATATTACAGGTAATGGCGTTCCTCCTTTGTTAACCTGTACAGGTTAGCAGGAGAGGGGCGTTACACCTCCTGGAGGACGCCATCGCGTCCATCGTCCTTGGCCCTATCATGGACCGCACCATTCGCCCCACTGGCTTCCTCCACCCGTCGCCGCTTCCCGCTGGCGTCTGCGGTCAAGGCCGCCAGCGTCGCCCCGTGGACCTCCATCTCCACCGCTGTCTCTTACTCCGCCAGGTCGCCACCTCCCGTGGTGCTCCATCGCCACTGCCGAGACTAGGTCACCGCCTTCTGCGTGCCGCGTCTCATGGATTCCATCGTCGCCAGCGGCGTGGGCCCCTGCTTCCCTCGCCGCGCCTCATCCACCAGCCGGCGGGGGCAACAGTCCCCTCGTCGTCTCCTACTAGCCTCCGCCCTGCTTCGTGTGGGTCGCCGCCTCCGCCCTAGATCCCAGCCTCCTCGGCTGGCGGGGCTCCCTTTGCACTGGCCACTCTCTGCCCGTCGCCGATCTCCGGTGGCCGGTCTCCACGGACCACCTCCCGTTGGCCGTCTCCTTCGCAGTCTAGGCTGCCGGTAGCATCCCGTGGGATCTTCGCTCTCTATCTGCCTCTGCTCTGCTGTGATCTTGCAACATGGCTGGCAAGTGAGGAGAAGAGATAGACCCAGGAATGGGCTAGAGACTATTCCAAGCCTGGTTACTTTGGTCGATCTGACTTGCCATTGGTATGGAGATGTGGATTGACTGCTACTTTACTACTTTGCTGCTGATCATTTTTTTTCTCCCGATCAGAGAGGTTTGCGTCGCCTACTGCCGCTCCGTTGACCTCGGCGTCTCTCACTTCGACAACGGCATCGACTCCCTCACCGTCGTTGTCTCGTCCCACGCAGTGCGTCGCGCTATCACCCGATCTAGTGCAAGTCTCGAGGCAAGATACGCCTCTCCATGATGATTGTCTTTTGAGTAGTACGTCTACTACATCAAAACCAAGCTTCGGGCTGCCACTGCGTTGTTCCTTTGGACCGCAGTGTGGCTATGCTCGGTCTTCGCTGCGCATTCGACCATGAGCTGCACGCAGTTGCCGTCGCCCTCACGTAGTGCCGCCGCCGCTTTCTCCGCGTCTCTCACTCATGCCATTCGCGCATCGATACTCTACAGCAGTTCGCACTGGTCTCGCGGTCCCAGCCACTCGAGTCTTCACCTTCGTCGGTACGTCGCCCCGCGTCTTCTTCTCCATCCAGCTACCACTGTCGCCAGCTCTAGGCCGGTGGTATAGCTCGCCCCCTGCATTGCCTACCACGATCTGTCGTCGTTTCCGCCGTTTGGTCCGCCTATCTTTGCCTTCGTCTTGACCCCACACCTCATCGAAACGTCGGACTGGCTTTCCTTGACTGCATTCGCTCTACTGCCGGATAACAGTGGGTGTACCGGCCACTTCTTCCTTTACTCCTCTCTTCTGCACACCGTGGCCGTCTCGGAGCTTTCTTTGCTGGTCTCCTCTGACATGGTGCAAGGTTCAAGATGGTCCCCTACCTCGCCCGCGTGGTATTGGCAACCACCGCCGTATCGTCCCAAGCTTATCCTCCGGCCTGGCAAACCGATGTGATATCTCGTCCTCACGGTTCGACAACGCCTCTCTCAGCGTCATCCTTCCCCCATGACCTGGTTGCGTTCTGCAGTCACCATCTTCGTCCTCGCATGTCCTGCATGCCACCGTTTTGACTGTCGACACGGCCGCATAATCCTACCGTGCTCTCGACCCACTCCTTGCGCGCTTCTGCAATCCCCGAGCCGGGTGGTAGATCGACTGTCAATCAAACACTCGACTTTGGCTACATCGCCAATGGCTACTCTACGCACGGCTACCTTGATCACGGCTACTTCGCGCCCTTCGCCTTCGGCTACCTCGAGCTTCAGCGCAAAGGGGCTATCATCATTGAACACTCTCACCCGGTTTCTTCTCCAGTCTAAGCGTCACGCGTTGCTGACAGCTTAGATATGGCGAGGGAGTTTAGGTATGTATCATAGTGGTGTTAGAGATATATTTGAGTAGCGATTGATTTGTATGAACTTCTCTTTGTCTTAGATTTTTTCTTCTATGGATCTGGTACCGACATTTTACCGCCATTGGTACTTCTATACTAGCTACCGGCCTCGCTTGCCCCGAGACTCCAATTAAAATAATGCCCAGCTTCGTAAACTACATCTATCTTCTCTCTGTAATCCAACAGAAAGTACTGCTGTTTCTGAAGAAAAAACTAAACAATTTGAGCCCCATAAAAACTACTCGCGAAAATTTTTCTCAGTTGATAGGGGATTAGAGTGTAGCACGGATCTCATCAGACAAGTGTCCACTTTGACAAGACGTCAGAGAGATCCCTCTCAGCATCTCTTGTTTTGGATATTGCCCTCTTGCTGTGAACTCAAAGCAGGGAGTATGGAATCATTTGTTATACTTTTGTCTTTTCAAAAAAAATCAGAGTTGTCCATATTTATTGGCGCAAACAAGAAAGTCATGACAATTTTTTCATCCCTGAGAATTCTTATATATCTTCATATCCAGATTAAATCTGAAATAAAAATATGGTTACCGTCATATCGTACCTATTTACAAGGCCCACAAAATATTCTCCTCCATGCAACTTAGGACAAGAAGTTAGCATTCAGAAAACCAATCTCATCTCTTGGACGATGAACGGAAACGCATGCACTAAAGCATCTTCTCGGTAATTATTCAGCATATCTGAAATCATCCCTGGGCGAGCCCTAAAGAAGTGCAGGTTTCACTGTCTCCACGAAGATGTAGGCCGCTTGCTGCTTTTGTTGCAAAATGTATGGACAACTGAGTCATCGAGATTAGTCGATATAACAGATCAGCAACATTGTGGGATTCTTGCTCGCTTTAGCTTGGCTTTTTTGGATCGGCGTCAAGTGATCGGTCGCCATTTCATCTGCTCCACTTCTCGCTGGATTGCTGTGTTCTTGCCGTTGTTGCCTCTGTCAGGTGAACGACGCTTTAGATTCTCGATCGCCGCCGTCTGCTTTGACGACACGGGTGTGCCTGCTAAGATGAGTTTTGGGAGCAGAAAAGCAGCGGAGACGCAGCTCCCTGCCTTCACCCTTGTCCAATTGACCCATGAGTTTTCGCATAATCTTTGAACATAATCGCGCCGGAACGCGTGCGTATCGACTGAATATTCAGACAGGCGTTTGGTTCTTGCGTTATTGTTGGCCTCCTGAGACGAAAAGATGGAATACTTTCAGACTTTCAGTTCTCAGAGAATTTACCTTTTTTGTGTACATTGAATATAATTATTTCTTCTCTCCTAACCATGTTATTCTGAATTCCTGATTTCATCACGCGATAACAAGATAACTAACTTAGTACCAGATGAAATATCACTATATATTATCATATAGTAAATATATATATATATACCCTATTATATATAATCAATGCATTTGAAATTCAAACAATAGGCTATAACAGCCACACGTGAAGATATATATCATATATTAATATATATAGTATATTTATAAACACTTCAGCAGGCTGACTACGCCACCGTTGAAAACGAGGAAACCCTAAAAACTCCTTTAGTATATAAGAATAACTCACAATATATAGGTATCAATATGTATATCTATTGTATATAATAAACAACTTCGTAGGTTTCTAGAGCTTTTAGCACAACACAGTGAAACGGGCAGGCTCATATTATGAAGGATATTGTGAGGTTTAAAAATTATTGAGTTAACTATATAAACTTAAAAAAAATAGATCTTATTATTTTTTTAAAACTCAATTCACGCTAAAATGATTTGCAAAAATACAACCCGTTTAACAGTTTGAAAAACCCGTGCTAAAAAAATAATAGCTCAAGCTAGAAACTGATAAGAACGTGCCTACATCTCGAGAGGGAGAGGGCTCCTGTCTTATCCCTGCAGTAGATAAGTTGTTTAAGCTCTTCAGATCTCTTCCTAACCTAAAAAACTCAGTCCCCACCCGTCAATTCATAGGACCTGGCTTTTGTGGCAAATTTGATGATATACCTCTGTATTTAAAATATATGACATTAATAATTTTTTGGATATGATATTTGATCATTTGTCTCTATTAAAAAACTATATAAAATATATTATTTTTTGATTTATTTTATCATTAAATGAACTTTAATCATGATTTTTATTTTTATATATTTGTACTAAATTTTTAAATAAGACGGATGGTCAAACGTCATGTCTAAAAGTCAACCACGTTATTATTTAAAAAAATAGAGGAAGTATTATTTTTTGGAGGACTAAACATTGGGCATACCTTCTAGTAAAAAAAAATGTGAAACCATGTTTTGCTGTTACATCAATATATATTCTTTTAATAATCTGTCTACACGCAAAATTACATATTTCCAACTCAAAGTTAGCTACAATCACTTAGATTTTTGCACAGTTTTTTAAGACGTCAAAAATTGCATATATGTAGAGCATGTTGAAATATATTTACGCAAAAAAGTTTATGCACGTATTTTTCAGGTCTTTTTATCAACAAGTGAAGAACCTAGAGTGGGTGAGTGTCGCACTGTCGCAGTAGAACCTTCCAAGTTACAACCTTCCTCAGAAAAAAACTCTTATGCAGGCTTAATACGTTTATCATGTGGATAGGTCACCCAGAAAGATCAATGTCAATTTAGCAAAGTAAGCTGAAAATGGTGGCATGTGCATGCCCCTGAAGGTGCACCTTTTGTTTAGAAGATGAAAGTCATCAGCAAATGGAGCAGTTCCTCCACCACTGCATGCCCAGTTTCTACATAGGTCGGCATGACCTTTTAGATATATAACGGTTCTACATAAGTTTGGCATTACTTTTCAGATAATGGAAGAAAACTCGCCTCCGGCCTACCATATCAATAGTACATACAAGTATACAACTGCTTTTACTTAAAAAGTTTAATTAAAAAAGAGTACATACAACTACTATATTTTTTTTAGGCAATAGATAGAAATCCGACATCTATATTCACATATGGATATGCACAGCCAAAACATACATGAATAATTAGATTCCGGGTCTCATAATAGAGAACAATAAAAAAACAAAAAATAGTAGACTAAGCATCGAAACTACTTTAGTTTTTCTTTCCTACTTTCACAAAACCGCATTGAGGCAATCTTGAGAAGCATCCTGAACTCCTTCAACCCCACATAATTGCTCCATCCACCTTTGACCAGCTCCTTCGCTGCCCTTCCCCTACCAACAATCAGACCTGACAACTCTCGACCCCTAGAGCCTTCGCCTGCCAATGCCCTCCAGTAGAGGCAAAGAGGAAGAGGCCCTGCCAAAGTGCCAATATGCACTTGACATTGCACGAACAGATCCAAACACGAACACCTTCGATCGAGTGGCACTTAGGCCCCAAATCTAGTATCGCTCCCTAATCGTTGCTGGCACCTCTACTAAGCTCGTCGTTTTCCTGCCAAAGCCCCTCCTTGCTTCAGCCACCTCCAATCCATGTGGTTAGATCTGGACCCGGAAGGCGACGATCTGGCAGCCACCGCTCCTAGTGCCATCGTCACCGCCGTCCACGCTAGAAAGCAACGCCGTCACCGCTGCCGCTCTCGCCTTTCACGTGGTTGGATCTTAACATAGATATCCCATTGGCAACCACCGTCCTTAGGGCTATCGCCGCCGAGAAACACCACCTCCGCCGCCATCTTTGTCGCCGCACTAGGAGGGTTGGGGTGCGCACTGAGGAAGCCGCCCCGTACTCCCCGGCGGCGGCAGCCCAGCCCCACCAACCATAGCTGACATCGTTGCCCGCCTCCAATCTTCTCCGGGCCGCCCCTCCACTCGAAGCCGACGCCATATACAACCACTACATAAGTTGGCATGATTAACCAGTGAGCAATTTGGACTAATGCTCCTCAAATGAAACATCAACATTGGGTGAATGTTCCATTAGATGGAAAAAAAAATGAGAAGTTAGACAAGGCAGAGCATAGCCTTCCCCAGTTGCACTTGGATCAATATGGGCTTTAGCCTCATAAGGTCAAAAAGTCAGGAAAAAAAAAGGTGAGTAGAACAAGGGCAAGTAGAGGTCACACCCCCTTCAACTACAAAAAGGAGAAGATTGTGTAGATTATTGGCTGTTCCGGAGCCTTTTGTTCTATGGTTTTTCATTTTTATTCGACCATCCAAATCAATCCAGCCTCTACATCGCGATGTGTCCTGCATTGTTCTGTCATTTTTCTTGGTTTTCTTTTTTTTTTGGAGGAATCCTTTGCCTGCTGAGGTATATCAAACTATGCATGACGAATCCATCCTGTGCATTCTTTCTATTGACCTTTTGATTTACACCATCATGTTAAAGTAAGTTCTAAAGAAGTTTGAATCTGCCGAATGATCATGTGTCAAGTCACTTTTGGAGAACTGAAAGAAAGCAACAGAGCCTTGCTATCTCATATTTTTTAAAATATAAAATGAAGTATGTACCTCCTTCGTGATATTTTTTTCTGAAGATTCTCTATGGAAACAGGTTTTTAGAATGAAGTATGTACCTCCTTCGTGATATTTTTCTGAAGATTCTCTATGGAAAGAGGTTTTTGAAAAGCACCAGGGAATCTTTTGCATAACACTCTTGATGTTTTTAGCTGAAAAAATGTCCATGCAGAACTGTGGGAAGTGCTAATAATTCTAAGTTCAGATATGCTGAACAGCATATCAACACTGAAACTGCAATATAACATACCCGTAGATGCTATCACCACACAAAATTGTGGTTCTTGGTGAATCAAACTCCTTTTGGCTTGTATTATTGTACTGCCTGGGTCAGGCCATTGAAACGGTCTCTACCGCATGTGACATTCTCCACTGGATGTCTTCACCAGAAAAAGGAAAAACATTCTTCACTGAAGGCTACTTCACCGGATTATTGTAGCAGAATATTTTCTCCATGTTTTTAAAAATATATTTTCTAAAAAAAATTTCTACTGTATTGCTTAAACCATTTGTTCTAAGCAATTTGTTAAGTTTATTTTTAAAAATATTTAATTTACCTTATAAATTCACGGCAATAATATGGTGAAATATATGGGTTCATCAGTTTATTAGGAGGTCAGCTCTATAGCTCATCATATCATGCAGTTGTGGAACAGAATCCGAACATGCATTCGCATGCCTTCATCCGCAGCAGTTGTGTTTGTCGGCTTCATAATTGAGCAAGAAAAGGTGAGATGTTCAATGGCGACTCCTGTGGCTTGCGTCGACAAACAGCAACAACTCCCTGTTCATCTGGACAACCTACACCCTCATGCAGAGATTTGCTTCTACTTTGGCTTCCTTTCTCTACCAACAGAATCAGATCACGACGGCCATCATTCTTCTCTCCACGTCTCTACGCTGAAAACGATTGCTTGTTTGTTAACCCGTGTATACAACCAACAGTTCACCGGTCATCTCAAGAACCAAACGAATGAGCGATGCGGAGAGCAACATCAGATTGCTGAGCAAAAGTTATCTGAACTGACACAGTGACGTGCACATTACATTCAGCAACATCGATCCCCTTCCTCGATTCTGAGACTGATGGCTCTCACCTCACAAGAGAGTACTGTTGCTAGAAATGCAGGTAAAAAAGATGGCCATTTCAAGCTGGGAATCTGCTCCATTTCTGTCAGAAAGGTGCAGAGAAACAACAACCGTTTGGAGTAGTTGTTGAAGAGGTTGCTGTCAGAAAGGGTCCGGGTGCTCCTCCTCCTCCTCCTCAAGCTCCGGGGCGCCGGTAGGACCAGACGGCTGCCACCGACGTCCACTCGATCGGCCGACGCATTCGCGCCCGCGGCACGCAGCCACGCAGAGACAGGTTCGCCACACACCGCCGCTGCGCTCTCGGCCACAGCAATGTCATGGCCATGAACCGCACCGCGCGAAAAAAGGCGCGAAAAACACGCTCCAGACATCCCAGGCCACAGGTCGGCGAAGATGGGGCAGGCGAGGAGGAAGAGGAAGACGGTGACAGGTTCTTACAAGTGGCCACTCTCAGTTTGCCACTCTTGTATTTGATCCTACAAATTTACAACCGAAGAGAGAAACTTTGTTAAATTTTTCCGTCATTTTTGCCCATGTGGCATGACAGGCAGTGGCGAACCCTGAACAAAAAATATGTGTCTAATACATAATAATAAGCTAATTATTGAGTAATAACTGTAATTAACATAGCCTAATATAGATAGAAATGGACAAGCTACCTGGTATCCGGCGCACCGGGGTAGTTGAAGGTAGGACAGGTAGGTTTGCCGGCGTATAGGAGGGACGCGAAGGTAGTTCGGCTAAGGCACCGTTCGGTTTTGTCTGTGACTTCCGTTTATTCTCTCGTTTCATAAAAATACTGTTAAATGGTGTATTTTTTATAAAATTTTTTTATCTTTAAAAAATCAAATAGATCTATTTTTCAAGTTTTTAATAATTAATACTTAATTAATTACATGTTAATAATATTTCTTATTTTACTCACACGCATAAGCCTATCCGAACGCAGCCCCCAAGCCACTGAAAGATGAGCATCGTACGACGATGTACTCGTCGTCTGGTAGACATGAACGCATGGTAAAATAGTAGCCTCATATCTTGCTAGCTCGTCTACTGCACAAGTTGACGAACGAACGAACGAACAAAGAATGTTCTGAGATGTCATGAACGCCATCTGAAACATGCCAAACCATCTGAATTACCTGATCAATCTCCCATCATCATCTCGTGTATCAGAAACGATCGAGAACGAACTGCACCCAGCGATTCGCCAAATGAGTGTGTGCTCCGGGAATCTCTCGCTTATGGCGGGCCCGATCCGCGGGGGATCATTGAACCCACTAGGCAGTGAATTATTGGCAGAAAGGCGAGACGACCAGTGACCAAAAGGAGATAGCAGTAGCGTTTTTTGGATTCGTTTTCTTCGAAACTGAAGCATCGATCTCGCGTTGGAAAGGTGCGGCGTTTTGAGTGCACTGTGGTCCGTGGTGGTGGAGGAAGAAGATGACGAAAGCTCATGGAGATAATGGTGGTTGACTTGCAGCAGCAGCATTTGGTTTGCTAGCGTCAACTGCATCACTGATCCGTGATACTGCTTTAGTAGTAGCTAAGGATGATTTCAGGTTTTCAACTGTATATTTGATCGATGATGAGTCGGAATCAAGCCGCTATAGCCGCCGGCGAACTTCCCCGGCGTTGCATCGCCGTAGGCCAATATCTCGAGGAATATGGGCTTCTCTTGCGGCCCAATATCTTGGTGCAGACCGAATCACTCTACCTCGAGAAGGCCCACTACGATCCACAGAAGATGGACCGCGACAGTTGGTAGTGGTCGGCAATACATGGGCTTTGTTTGCGGCCCATTTCTTGTAGAGTCCAGTAGCCTCGAGTAGGCCCACGAAATAATTTTCTGAGCGCGTTCGGAAATTAAGAACAAACACTGGAATTTGGAAGAAACTAGCAGGGTGGCCTATGAATTTGTGCGGCAAGATTTATTTTAAAAGTTTTAGTATCTAATAATATTAATTAAAATTGTAACAGATATTCATATATTTGTAAGCTGATAGTATGTATTTCTATATATTCACACAATCACGTACTATCAGAATTTTTCTTGTTCGGCCAACAATAGCGAGTCTGCATATCTCAATCTTACTTATTTGATACTCACTTTTTATAATTTAGTCTCTATTTAAGAGTGACTGAGAGTCAACATCTGGTTCGCTTATTTGAAAAGTCCTCCTGTTATAGAGAATATTAGATAGTTCATTTATTAATATGACATCCCAGTAGTTTTTCTTTCAAGAGTTCGCGAAGTTTTTTGGGATATAAGAAAAATTTATTAATTTTAGATCATAAAGTTTAAAACATCATAATTAAACATCTCGTAGGCATGCTTCTCAACCATTTGAATCAAAATCAAATTATCATCCATAACCGTTTGATATAAGGTTAGCTCATGTCAAATATATGTGATCGTTAATTTTTAGCGGCTTGCATTCCTCCGTCTTCAGTAACCCTGACCTTTATTTCTCTCATTCTCTCGCCCCTTCCCCTACTCTTGTCTCTCGTCAACACCTTGATATCTATATTATCAGCTAGAATTTGCGTTGTCCTGGTGTATCGGCTTTTTCTTCAACAAAGTAGCAAGAAGGTAATATGGCTCTATAGTTTGTTCATATACAAATAAGATATATAATTATGGTTTTTATTCAAATTTCAATTATTTGTGTTCATCGTCAACTTTTCATATTTTTGTTTTTATATGGTACTCCACCATCTCACAAAGAGTTAATTTGAAGTGTTCAAAATTTGTTCAAAAAGATCGAGTTGATTTGTAGCCCTTTATCTCAAGGTAAAGTTAAATGTGTCTTGTCCCTATGTACTTACCCTCCTGACAATATAAATTCCTATGATTACTGGTACTTTAATCATTTTCTCTAACTATTGAAATTGTTATGAATCAACTCTTTTTGACAGATGTAGCATTTTACATGGACCTTTTTTACTATTTATTATTTTAAATTAAAGTGGTATATGGAACCAACGCAAAATATTTCTCTTTTTCCCTGATTAATGTGAGAATTTACCTTCAAGGCAAACTTGGTGCCTCTTTTTTGAGCTCTCTTTATAATCGCGATCATATATCCTAGTCCACCATCCATGCACTGTAATAGTGTTTAACCATTGCTTTGGCATGCCCGTACCAACTCTAAATTGTCATCATGCACATGTTCTAAGATATTGCGGATATGCAGTTTGTATATGTTTAATTAGATAAAAGGTAGATAATTCTATTTCATTAAAAAAATATTCATATTCCACATTGGTTTTTATAATATTTTTAGTTCATATTTCAAATCATAACATCTAGATATTTGAAATCCCCACGGCAATCAAATAACTATATGTTTATAAAATTTTAATTGCTCTCATACGGTATACTCAACATGGACACAATTGATTTTTTAACTCTAATTTTCTTAGTGATTTAGATATTTATTGTGGAATTTGCTTTGAAACAAAATGTCATTGATTTTAATTTATTTTTAGTCAGAGCTAATATTATTCTTCGAGATTATTTCAAATGGAATTTTTTAAATAATTTTTGTATTACCTTTTTTTAAAATTTATTTTTAATAGACTCTTGCTAATAAATATTTATCAAGGATACAACTTTATATATTTATTGTAATTATTACAGATTATTATGAATTTTGTTACTTCATCCATTCCAAAATATAACAACTTCATATGGTATTTTGACATGGACTCAAGTGATATTATTTCCAACTCTAAATTTTTAGTTATTTAGGTATTTTATTGTGGAATTTGCTTCAAAAGGAATTGTTGTTTATTTTATTTTATTTTATTTTTTGTCCAAGCTAAAAGTATTCTTAGATATTATTTCACATGGATTTTTTGAAGTAATTTATGTCTTAACATTTTTGTTAATAATTTTATTTTTAATAGAGTCACTCCAATAAATAATTATCAAAGATACACATTTATATATGTATTGTAATTATTATAGATTATTCTGAATTTTGTTATCCCCATTCAAAAATATAGCAACTTTCATATACTTAAATAGTGCTGTTGTTTTCAACCACACATGGATATGGATGACGCTAATGAGATTTGTACTCTAATTAACAGCTTCAACGCTATATTCAACCTATCCGACTCCTAATCAATCAATGCTCTTAATTACTCATGACTTTTTGTTATAATCTCGGAAAGGCTGGTGTTAATTTTTAGTACTCATTGCTTTATATTCAGACTCATTCTTCCAGTTAATCTATGTGGCTTGACTGGCTTGCTGCTGTGGATTCTCGTCACCGTCCGTCGTGGACTGATGTTCATAGCCTAGTTCGTATAAAGTTCTAGATGGTTAATTAGGAGAATCACCAAAACTCGGTTTGAGTCCATGCATTGCCACGTAAAAATTCTAGATGCTGTATTATGGACACTTTCCTATTGCAACCTGTGTTGCTACTATTTAAAATTGATTTCTAGTCTAACTTTACCACCATGGACATACTTTTGTCTTCGTCTCACGTGGATAGCAATTGAATTTTCTATTCTAGATGGTATACGTAGATATTCTAGATACTACCCTCGCACATCTATGTTCAATTCGAAACAATAATAACTTATTCGTAGATTCAAATTTGTTCCTAAATTCAATTAAATCTCAACCGTTATAATATAGGTCCACCATGATCTAACAGTGTAGATTTTGTATTTTTCTACAATCAATGTGGTAATTTCTAGGATCCAAAGCAAATGTGGTGGCTCCTTTCAAGTCTATCTTAATAGTATAAATATAATAGATAAATAGATTTTTATTCCGAATTATAGTTAATCTCATGTCATGTTTTAGACGGACACTTCTCTCAATATTCCTTAATTTTTATTCCAGATTTTAGTTATTTATAAATTATATTTGCTTATGGACTCTATTTTTTCTTTTTCCCTTTCAATGTTATTTTACATGTATTATCGCTATAATGTTTTTAAATCTTACTTTTGGATATTTAAAGATTGTATTTTCTATGGACTCTTCTTGGTATGTGGTCTTTACTTATTTATTTTTTATTATATGTTTATTCCAATTTTTCATGATTTTTTAAAGTTTATTGGAATTAGTATTGAAATCTAATTTCAGAATTTATTTATTTTTATTCTGAATTTTAATTAGTCTTACTTTTAGATATTTATAGATTGTATTATGCTATGGACTCTTCTTAATATGTAGTCTTTACTTATTTAAGTTTTTTATTATATTTTTCTTTCAAATTTTAATGATCTTTTTGAAGTTTATTTGGAATTCGTGCTGAAAAATTCAACTTTGGAATTTATTTATTTATTATTCCCAATTTTAATTAATCTCGTGTTATGTTCTAGATGGACTTTTCTTTCAATATTCCTTATTTTTTTAATTCCAAATTGCAATTATTTCTAAATTGTATTCCTACTTGAACTTTTTTTTTCTCCGATTAATATGGAAATTTCTAGTGTCCAGAGCAAGTTTTTATTATATTTTTCTTTTGAATTTTAATAATTTTTTAAGTTTATTTAGAACTTGAATTGAAAATCTAATTTTGGAATTTATTTTATATTTTATTCTGAATTTTAATTAATCTCGTGTTGTGTTTTAGATGGCATGTTCTTTCAATATTTCTTATTTTTTTATTCTGAATTTCAATTATTTTTGAATTGTATTTATATTTGAATTCTTATTTTTCTTTTTCTTCAATTAATGTGGGAATTTGTAGACTCCATAGCGAACGTGTTGCTTTCTTTTAACGCGTCTTAATAATATGATAGACAGATAGAGTGCAGTGGATGCTTATTACATTGCGCTTTCACTTAGCAGTATGTATTCGCAGTATGTCACAGAACGACCTACAGAATGTACAGTTCATGATCGAAATGTACGTGTGTATGTTCACTCGTAGCTGCTGGTGATTCTGAAGCCATCACACGTCGAGCAAACTGATGAACGTTCCATCATTCCATGGTGATTTGCGAAGCTCCCAGTTCGACCGGCAATGGCGTTCTTGTGACCTCAGTACAGACCCCTGCGCATCTGGAGCATGCAAGAAGAAGAGCATGTCAAGATTTTTCTTTTCTTTTTTGTTTGGACACGAAATTGTTGATTTGTTGTTTCGTGATGGGGTGATGGGTCGTCTCTCACCTCGAATCCGACGAGCGACCGCGTGCGGCTGTAGATGGTGGCGGCGGTGAGCACGGAGCTGGTCGACCCGCACTCGCTGTCCTTGAGCGACGCGCTCGACGTGTCGAGCTTTATCACCGGCCAATGGAACGGCGCGCCGCGCTGGGCAGCGGCGGCGTGCGACGACGACGAGCGCTGCATCTTGGCGCCGCCGCCGCTCTTCCTTCGGCTCGGCTGCCGCTCCAGCGCGTCGGTGCGCTGCCTCGGTGCGCTCTGGGACCGGGCCTTGGCGCGGGACGACTCGGTGTTGGCCATGTAGCTCGGGCAGAGCAGCTCCGACGACGCCGATGCGTGCTGCGGGCTGCTGTGCGCCGTGGCGGCGAACGCCATGTCCTCGAAGTGGCCGCTGTACGCCCTCGGGCTCATCAGCTCCGTCATCGCCGACGGCGCCGGCGAGCACCGCCCGTGGTGATGGTACTCGACGCCGCAGAACTGCCTCTCCCTGCTCGTCGCTCCGCCGCGCCGCGCCGGCTCGCCGCTGTCCACCTCCACGATCGTGGCGTTCTCCTCGCACGACCTGTCCATCTCCTGCTCCACCCCAAATCCAACCATCGCGTCAGGCTGTCACCCCGTCCCGTCTGCTCAGTTCATCAGTTTTTCCGGTGAACTTACGTAGGATCGGCGGTGCCTCGGGTGCTGCGGCGACGGCGGCCGCGGCCGGGGCGGCGTCTTGTGGTGTTCATGCGGCACGCGCATCCGCTGCGCCTGCGCGCGCAGCTGCGACTGCGCCGTGAGGAGAGCCTGCATGCACCGGAGGGTGGCCGTCGCCTGCTTCCTCACCAGCTGCCCTCGCACCAGAGCTTGCAGCTTCACGATGCCTCGCAGCGCGCACAGAGCTGTTCTTGCCTGCATTTCTCACGCATGAACATGTCATGATCCGACGAACACGAGCAGAAAATTCTGTGTCGGAATCATAGACGGAATTGTTACCAGGTAGCCTCTGAAGGTAGCCTGAATCCTGACAGCCGCCGCCTCCTCGACGGCGCTGGCCGGCAGGTGCGCCTTGCGGGAGGACATGCGGACGACCGCGGCCGCGGCGTGCGCGGCGGCCACGGCCGCGTCGGCTGCGGCCGCGGTCGCCACCGCGATAGCCACGGCGTGCTTCTTCTGATCGAACTCCGACTCCGACGCGGACAGATCAAAGACGGCCTCACGGAGCACGCCGTGCGCCGGTAGCTCCGCCGCCTTCTCCCCCTGCACCGGCCGCCTGAAGCTCCACCGCTTCTGCTTCGGCGTCTCTCCCGGCAACGCTGCCATTGCCTCGTCCTTCTTGCCGCCCTTCTTTCCGCCGGCCAAGAAGCTCCTCAGCCACCTCCCCGCCTTCCCCATTGCTCCTCCCTCCTAACCGATCTCTGCAAAGTGCAAACACAACTCACTGAATTCACCAAAAATGCACAAATCTCATACCATATCTCAATTCGTAATCCGTCATCCATGGTTAGTACCTAAACAGATGCAACGATCGAAGCAGCTGACAAGTGACAACCACTCTGCCTGCTCCAATGTTTCCGTCAACAGCGGCGAGCTGAATGAGAAGAACCACGTGAAGCCTTGCTACGAACTGCTAAGAACATGGCATAGATCCTGCATAGCACTGCCCTTTTGGCTGCCAGAATCTTTTTAATATCGATCTGGAGAACGAATTATGAGAACTGCTCGTCTGTACACTGCCGGGTCCATGTCTCCATGGCAATCATGGATCGGTTGGGGTGATCTGATTAACCGTGTGACTGTAGTGTGAGTGATCTGTGCCCCGGCTTTTTATACTGGATTAGTTGGTCTCTTTCTCCAGGTCCCCGGATTCAATGAGTAATTTACCCTAAAAATTTGTTCTTTTCTTCCGTGTTCCTCGCGCCTGCAGAGTCTGACACTCGTAAGACTGTCAAAGACTGAATCAACGAGAATGATGATAAAATATGCATGCAAACAATGGATGCATCCATGAAAATTATTCCATTGGATTGCTGTGGGGTTGCCGGTCGGCATGCAGCCAAAGAAACGCACATGTGTTGGTTCTCTGACTGTCTGTCTGATATATACGGTATCACTGAAATCAATACGGAAACCAGAGTTGCAGGCCCTGATCTGATCACATCTGCAGCGTGGGAATTACAGGTCACGCGTGCATGCATTGCAGCTGTTGTTGGTTGGAGCAGAGTCGGCGACTGTGACATCGTAGCAAGCAGAGGCAGAGCACGATTGTATTGCAGCGCAGTGCAATGTACTACTATACTGCTACTCTACTCACTGTGACACCGTTTGATTTAGCTTGTCACTAAAGTTTTTTTTCTCGTTTGACTGTTAAATAGTATATTTTTAAAGAAAAATTATATGAAAGTTTTATTAAAAAATTAAATAAATCTTTTTTTAAGTACTCTATTAATTATATGTTAATGACTTATCTTATTTTACGTGTCTCTAACAAATTTTAGCTAGAAACTGAAGCAAACACTGCCTTAGCTGGAGCTCGGGACACCATGATAGTCAGTGAGGGCGAGGTCCCCGGTTTTTGGCTTGGCGCAGAAGGTTCGTCCTCGCAGCATGCACAGCAGCCAGCAGCTGGCGGCTGGTCCAGGCGTCGGTGCTCGTCGTCGTTGGAGTTAACCGCTCGTCTCGCCGGCCTTTGCCGCGATTGGGGATTATTCCCTGCCTACTCGACGTGCCCATATGTTTTTAACCGGCGCGCTGACTCATTATGCTGGGCCAGGTTGTCGGACAAAACCGTTACACAAACTAACGCAAACCAGCTAAGGAGTTAGGTTGAATTGGTTTTGACAGCTGAGCAAGACACCGTGTGTCTATTACGATTGAGAAAGAAAAACCTGAGATTATATGCCCTGTTTGAGGAGCTATGATAGTTGCAGCTTCTCGCATCTTCAGCTCCTCCAAATAATTGAGATTCTAAAATAAAGTAGAAGCAAAAAAACTAAAAACTCAGCTTTTCAATATTCTCACTGACTTCTTATAATCTAGAGCTTGTCATTAAAAAAAGAGGACCAATCGACTATGAGTTTTTACTGTTACTAATTTATTTTTTTTAATTTACAAAACTAATTTTAAAATTTTTCTATTTACAGAACTAGACTCTTGCCGCCGTGGGCCAGGGCGGTATTTAAAAACCGCCGTGGCCCACGGCGGCGAATGGCCTGGCCGTCAGGGGGGCTAACGGGGTGGGCCGCCGTTAGCCGGCGGGGCCACGTGGCGTTGCCGCCCTGGGGGACGGCGGCGAATGTCTCCAGGGGACCGAATGCAAAAATACATTCGCCGCCGTCCCCCAGGGCGGCGAATGCATTTTTGCGAACGGACCGTCCACACAGGGATCGGATGGTCCGAATCCCCGGATTGGACCATTGCCCGCCGGATTGGACCGTCCGCTTAGGTTTCGGACCATCTGAATCCCCCGATCGGACCGTTGATCAGACTGACCATTACCCAAGATTGGACCATCCGCCCAGGGATCGGGCCATCCGAATACACACGATCGGACCGTTACTCCCGGATTGGACCGTTGATCGGACTGATCGTTGCCCCAGATCGGACCGTCCGTCTAGGGATCGGACCGTCTGAATACCCCCGTCGGACCGTTACCCCCTCCCGATCGGACCATTGCCCAGCCCAGGCCTCGGCCCCCTGGAGCCATTTGCAAATTACCAAATTTGAAAATTTTCTTGCTAATTTTTAACCCCAAAAATTTTGAAAATTTATTTCTCAAAATTAGATTCTTAAATTCTATTTATTGTGCCATTGCATTTATTGGGTCGATGTTAAAAAAAAAACCAAATATCATAGATTGTAAAATCGTACGGATCATTTTTTCAAGTTTATTTTTGGTAATACTTAATTAATGACATGGTAATAGACCGGTCCGTTTTACGTGAGGGGCTTAGGACCCCCAGGCGAACAGAATGTTAGGGCCTATGAATTTTTTCCCAAATTTTTGCGCAATGTACGTACTGAATGATTTTTAATTCGACATTGGGAGACGATATATTGTATTATTCGTGATTCACTCGGTCGATACCTAATGCAGTGCACGTACAATAGCATAGTGATATTAGCTAGATGCGAGCCGTTCGCATTGCGGCATGATGAATGCGACACCCATAGTACGAAATACAACAACGGATACAACTTGTGAGCAGTACAATGTATCCGCTCGTTCTAGTCACCGGTTTCTAGAAAAGCGGGCGATTCGTTCATGGTACGATCTAGACAGGCTGTAGTTGGCTGGTGATTCTGGTTGCATGTTCCAGTGCCGTGATAGATCTGGCGGCGTGAAATTGTCAATCCATTGTCTGAATTGACACCTCCTTGGAGGATCCTATGGGACGAGTTTGATTAGTAAATTTGTCACGTTTGGTGAAGATAAACTATCTGCAGGAAGTAAGATGCGGCTTGAACTTACATTGATATCGTCGTCAAGAATGTTCGGACAAACAAAGCTTCTGCGTCGCAAAGTTCCTGGCCTTCTCGACCTGACGACCTGGCAACGATCACCACAAGCTCACGTTGGACGGTCCTCCCATCGCGGTAGTCCGAGAGGTCGCTTTTTCCAGTCTGCCCCTTCTAGCTCTAGACGTTGTTCGTGCTCTGCCCTCCTGGCCATGTATTGCGCCATGCTTTCATCTAACGGGAGGTAGTCATATTCCGGGTTGTCATTGTCAATCCACTCGATGAAGCCGCAATATCTTCCCTCGGTCTGTTAAGGTAAATGTCCTGGTGTAAGAGTCGTGGGCGTAAAAACGAATATGACAAAGACTTGACTGAAACACATACCTGGGGACTCCGGTGCACGCACTCGAAGTATCTCTAGCCGTAAGTTTCTTCCTGATGAGATACGCGTAGCCGGCAACGGTCACCACAAAGGCATATCGAGCGTTCAGCCCAAGGTGGCAGTACCAAAGCGAAACCTAAATATCGCTAGTTGCAATCCTCCACGAAAAGAGGTGTAGGAGGCATTGTTCAATGCTGCTACAAGAAGAAAAGGAAATTAGTGAGGCAGGTAGTGGCCGTAGTCCATAAACGGTGCGAAGTTTCCCCGAGGGGCTGGGTGAAGGCCCTCTGCTACTATGATGGTGCTTTTATATAGGTTGTCGTGCGTCTATATCCCTGTGAGACGTACAGATCAAAATATAAGGGGCATGCATATGCAAAAAGCGGTTGAAGTGGCCGACCATGTATTCAGAATGCCCGTGACGACGCATGACTAAAGCGACGCGCCGAAAGCTCGCTTGTCGCAATGTGGCGCACGCGGGGCCTATATTATGCAAGTAAAGGTGGTCCGTACCCGCACATAGTATGCACCGAAAGTGGTTAGTCCTTTTAAAATGGTACAAAGAGGACGGAGTACCGTTGTAAATATTTGTGAAAGGTCAGATCTGAAGGGTGGGATCGAGCCTAGAGGGGGTGAATATTTGCGCACTAGTATTTGAACTCTAGGATTCAAAGTGACAACCCTCTTAATATTTTCCTATTGTCGAAGATAAAATGACAACTACATTTTACCGATACAACAAGTTATGCGAGACCTATAAATAAATAAATACAACAATAGCCCCTAGTCCGTACGCCTCCTCGTCCTCCTAGGCTGCGCTCGCACGTGCCCGCGCGAGTACGTCAGCCGGTCCGCCGGTACCCTACGGGTGGCTCGGACCGCCTGAGCAGTAGGGAAAGCACCGGCGTCGTGCGGTTGTGTGTCCGGTGCACCTCCGAGCTGTGACGACCCGATCACATCCTGCTCCGGAACGAGGTCGTCCTCGGCAGAGATCCAACCAGAGGTGCTCCGGGCAGATCCCCGCCCAGTGTCCCCCAGGTGGTGGTGAGATCCGTCGCGTGGGGCTGGTAAAGAAAAGTTCGCGTCAGCCGAATAAAAAGTGCAGTTAGTTATGGAGAATATGTTCAAACCTGACGTACCTGACAAACCTCGCCCGATCGTGGAGCCTGCCGTCCTTGATCCTCCGGCGGTACCGGAAGGACCTGCTCCCCACGACGTACTGGCCCCTGCAGAACCCGCCGCTCCTGCCGATGTCCCTTCACCATGGGGACCTTGCATATGTATCTGCATCAGCAGGGCTGTATCGGAACGGCGACAAGTCAGAGCACGGACGACCGAGCGCATCGTGTTGCGCATTCGGCGGTACAAGGATGCCTGCTCCTGCTCCGTGAGAGGGATGCCAGCCTTGTTGCGCTGGCACAGTAGGGCGAGCTCCGTGTCGACCTGCCTAGCATCGTCCACCTGTTCAGCAGGACATGCGTGGTTAGTTGCGCGTGGTAAGTATCGTTGAAAATAGTATGAAAACCATTTACTCACCGCGCGGAAGTAGTCCTGGTCGCGGTGTGTCGGGTATGCGTCTTGCACCCCCGCGGCGTGCGCCTGTGGAGCCCCGGGAGTGAACGTCACCCGTAGTCTGGTACGGGGCTGGTACCAGGAAAGTTACTCCTCGTACCTATCGGCTATGTGGGGGTGGATCTCCGTGAAGACGTCCTCCGTGGCTATGAGCCAGTCGTTGATGTACTCGATAACGGTGGGTCTCTACAACCTACCGGCGGCCTGGCCATGGCGATTTAACCTGCAGAGCATAACCGGTGACACGATGCATAATAATACGGAATATTCATTTCCACACATACCTGTGAATGTGTTGCGGTACGGCCTGGAGTTGTGGTTGGCCGAAGGTCTGGCGCATACCGAACTGCCGCATCACACGCTGCGGGCAGTGTGGCTCGACAGAAATGTCGAACAGCATCGGCGTCATCATCAGCCAGTACGCCTGGTCCCTGTTGCAGAGGGACGACAGCCCAAGCAGCACACGCGCCGTCACCGCCTCGGCGCTGTATGGCTTCCAGACAACGTCGTCGTCCGTGATCCTGTCGAACTCCATGACGAAGTCTGGGTACGACTTTTGCATCTGCACGTGAGCGTACCGACGCTACAAAGAGGTAAAGAGTTCTCGTTAGTCCAAGTAACATAAAAAACCGAGACGGTTCTAACACCGAACATACCTCACGACGACACCACACCGTCCCCATCGTCGGATAGTCCTCCGGTGAGACACCCATGTACAGGCTCGTCTCGTACGGACTGTGGTCCACCACGGGGCGGCCGATCGCGAACCGCTCTGCCGCCCAGAGCTGTAGGAGGAGTGGAGAACCCGTGAAGACCGCTTCTGGGTCGGTCTTCCTGCAGCCGTCGCACAGACCCCTGTACGTGGCGGCAAGGACTGCCGATCCCTAACTGTATTAGGGAACAGCACTGTCCTCGGCGTCGGCTATCTCCCTCGTGTAAGGGATCAAGCCCTTGTCGACTGCGTGGCTGTGCGAGTTGGTGAACATCACCCACCCGAACAGCCACAACAGGTACGCCTCCAGGCTCCTCTGCAGTGAGTACGCGTCGGCCTCCGGGTCTAGCCGATCAGACTGCAGTAACATATAAGGAAGTCGACACTGTAATTTTAGTACGGACTGAAGGACGAACATAAAACAACAAGAAAGCATTCTTACCGTGTAGCTCAGTACCCAAGCCTGAGGAGGGCCCGCCTGCGTGTACGGGGAGATCTCGCCGACGAGGGGAAGCCCTGGAGCACGGTGAACCGGGGCGAACCGCTGCAGGATATCCTCTCGCCACGCCTGGAGCCCGTCAACTGGGCCCACCGGATCGCCGGCTAGAGGCAGCCCAAGGAGAAGGCTGACGTCCTGCAGAGTGGGGGCCATCTCACCGCATGGGAGGTGGAAGATGTGCGTCTCCGGTCTCCACCGGTCCACAAGAGCTGTGGTCAGCGACCGGTCGATACCCCACTTCTTCGCCGGGTCATTCGGGTCCACTGCGGCTGCTACCAGCTACACAGCGGCAGAAGGCCTGCCTCCCGCAACCTGACAGTCAAAACAAAGCAAGTTAGCAAGTTCACATATACAGCTTCACAGTACAACGTTCGTACGTACCTAGTCATGAACCGAGGGTCCACGGGAAGAAGTCGCCTAGAAGGTCGAGGACGTAAGGTACTGAGCTGGAGGTTTTGCACCGCCGAGAGAAACGACTGATGGGTCTAATCGGTAGCGTGATCCAGCAGCTGAGGCGTCTGGTAGTCCATACCTGCAAGGAAAAAGAAGCGGAACGGATTAGCTCAAATAAACATAGTGCATTACAGTCAGAAAATTAACAGACAGCAAAGTACCTTTAAAAGGCTAGCGGCTATACTACACAACATAACCCGAAGGTGCACGAGGACGCATGCGATGACGCTGCCTATCAGTGGTGCCTTCACCTTTAAAAGGCCAGCGGCTATACTACACAACATAACCCGAAGGTGCACGAGGACGCCTGTGATGACGCTGCCTATCAGTGGTGCCTTCCCCAGTTGGCCGCCTTCCGTCGGCGCCTGATCCTTCCATAGGAACTTCCGCTGCACTTGGGGCCTCGGCGTCTTTCGTGCACTTCTTGTAGGTATGTCCATCCTCTCCACACCTACTGCAACGTTTAGGGCTAACGCCGGCTTCGGATTCGTCCATATCATTGCGAATCCTTTGTGTCCGACGGCGGCCTGCCTTGTTCCTTGCTTTTGTCAGGTCAGGGATGAAATAAACTGGGCTTGTGTCTTCAGTGAAAGTGCTGACGGTGCCGAAACAAAAAATCTCGGTACTCCATGTATGCATGATTGCTTCCTTTTTAAAGTACGGAGACACATATTGGCGTTTATCAATGCCGCACTCCCCGCAAGCGGCAATGACATGAGAACAGGGCTTGTGGTACAAGCTTGGTTTTCGACAGGAGCACTTGCATGTCCCATCTTCCTTTGGGACACACTCTTGCAGAGGTTTCCTTGTGAATATGCCACGCCTGGACTTGTCGGCACACAATATCTCAAATCTATGCTCTCGTGTGCCCTGCACTCGGACTCGGTGCTCTCTTGCCTTCTTGTATTTCTCCTCAAGGTGCTCTGTCATTTTTGTACCGAACCAAAGATTTCCATCGGCCATAGATGGGCCATTCTGTTTGCACCTGTCGTGGAAGTACGTCTGTGTTTCATGTAGGATGAACTCCACGATGGCAACAAGGGGGAGTTGCCTCACACCACGCATGACCCAGTTGTAGACCTCTGCAAGGTTCGTGGTCATTATGCCGTACCTTGCTCCACCTTCATCGTACAGCAATGCCCATTGCTCCTTCGGCTCGTGCTCGATCCACTGCGAAAATCTGCTAACCGAGGAACCGGGCCTCCTTCTAAATGTACCGTCATCGGTGGGAAGTGCATCTAGAGCTTCAGGGCTGTCAACACCTCTAGCTGCAGGTCTTGCAGAACTCTCGCCTCTATGTTTGGCTGTCAGCTCATCAAGTCTCCTTCACAGCTCATTGAACTTGTTCTGTTGATTCTAGGCGCACAAACATTTGAACATGGCCATCAGCTCCTTGTTTCTGAACTGCTTATAAAAGTTTACCCCATATGACGCATGCACCATCTGCTCTTTACATCTTCCCACACCGGAGAGTATCCCTTGTCTGCGCAGCCATTTCACAGCTCCTCAATTGCATGCAGCATCCCTGCATGACGGTCATGTATGAGACATACATCTGGCCTCATCTCCACCCCCTTTTCCTTAACCAGCTTCAGAAACCAGTACCAACTCTCTGTGTTCTCGCTCTCGACGAAGGCAAAGGCCACGGGCAACACTTGGTTGTTCCCGTCTACTCCGATTGCCGTCAATATTTGCCCTCTGTACTTTCCAGTTAGGAACGTGCCATCGATGCAGAGAATGGACCTGCAATGAAGAAATGCAAACATGCACGCCTGCAGAGAGAGGAAGGCCCGCTGAAGGACGCTCTGCCCAGGATTTGCTAACGATGGGAAAGTTTTGATTTCGGAGTAGCTGCTAGGATTCTTCGCACAGATGGTTTCCAGTAGGCGAGGCAAATTATTGTACGAAGCTTCAAAACTGCCGAATCTCCTTTCAATTATCTTCTGTTTAGCCCTCCATGCCTTGGCATATGTAATGGTGTACTTGTACTTCTCTCGATGCGCCTGATAATTGCCTTGGGCTCGAACCGGAGGTTCTCCACAACAGCATAATACAGCTCTGAAGCGATGAATGCAGATGATATGTTCCTGTGGTACTTCTAAACACCCGGAAGATGGCAGTTGTGCTCCGTCACGATTGACACGGACCAATAGTCGTCATATTTCTTCCTGGATGCGTACATCCTCCATGGACATCCATCGCTTGAACTTGCACGCTTCACTTCGTACACTGATCTGGTGGACTTTGATACCCAGAACTCACTCCCAAGTGACACCGCCCACATCTTCACAGCCTCTGTCAACTGTACTTTTTCGGCGTATTTAGCGCCTTGCACCACTTCATTCTGCTAATACTCCCATGGCACGGTGTGCCCCTCTGAGACAACGAGTCCGGAGAAGTCCTCGTTGTCCCATTCTGCCGGGTATACATCGTCCTCCGAAAAATCATCATCCTCCACATGCTCAGGTTCTGAGCCTTCAATTTCCATCACCTGTACTAGACCTGGGTGTCTCTCCCCTTCATCTGCAAACCCCCCCGATCCCATGTCTTCTTGGCCTCCTTCCTCTCTGGCACCCTCGTGTTCTGCCTCATTTTGCTCCCCTGTTTCATCGGGCCCTTCCAGTGTACTTGGACCAGCCTGATCAATGCTGACCCTCTCATGCACTACCACTAGGATGCTAGGTGCCCATCCTCGCTGCAGTGCACTCTCCACAAAAAATATCCAGCTGGCCGTCAAATCTATTGGCATCAATTCCCACCAAAAACATTCCACAGTCCAGCTAACCAGTGCGTACACCGTAATTGCATTTACTTGAGGATCTACTCCGAATTCCCTCATTAACCAATTGTAAACTCCAGGAAAACTTCTCTCAGCTGGAGCTATAATTCCCTTTTGTGCTACGTTGAACTCCGATAAATCTACCCCATATTGTCTTTCTCTGACATTTCCTTTACTGTGATATATCGCGAATGCAACTCTATTTGCCATTTCTGTTGACAAAAAAGATTTTCACTACAGTTATTAATCTGTACTAATCAATATTCGTTTCATAAAAAGGCTATAGGTATGAGTCAAACCATTACCGTTTCTACATTTTAGAAACTAACCCAGCGGCGCTAATAAAGTTATACGCTAGGTTTATCTAACGTGTCGAAATGACGTATACCAACGATGGCCATGGCGGAATATATTTATTTCTAAAATATCTACAATTTACTACCTGTCCGCTATGTTATTCTAATACGGTCAAATAAATTTAACATTAACGATGGTTATGGCAAACCGCTAATATTTTCATACTATGTCGGGTATTACACTACGCGTCTAGTACTAATTAACACTTGTCTAAAAAATTGATTATATGACGGAGGGAGAGCAAAAAATACCTAGGTTCGGCTTAAAAATCCACGAGGGTTTCGCTGCTGTACTGCTCCTCCTTTGCTTTAGCTCTATCGGACGAACGCTGGAGGCGGAAGGGGGAAATGACGCGCGGGCGAGTGCGCGAAGAGATTTTATAGGGGAGGGCTAAAAACTGCCCTCCTCCAGGGCGGCGAATGCAAATTTGCATTCTGCCCCCTGCAGTTTTGCCGGCCTCATGGGGGGCCCGTGAGGCATTCGCCGCCCTGGGCCACGGCGGCAGGCCCACGTGGCCCCCTGGCTAACGGCGGCCCACGCCATTAGCCCCCCCCGACGGCCAGGCCTGGTGACGCCGCCGTGGGCCCCGACCATTTGCCGCCCTGGGCCACGGCGGTTTTTAAATACTGCCTTGGCCCACGGCGGCAAGAGGGTACTTCTGCAAAAAGAGGAAACTAAAAATTAGTTTTGTAAATTAAAAAAAAATTAAATTAGTAACAGTAAAAATTTGACCGTAGCCAAGCAAGCCAACTGTCCAACTATATGCTACCGATATGGAATTTTTTTGATTTTTATATTTATTTATTAAAAGATTTACAAAAGTAGATTTTTGTTTGAAAAAATTGCAAAAATAGACTCCCACCGCCCTCTGGGAGGGCGGTTTTTAAAAATCGCCCTTCCAGAGGGCGATTTTATGACGTGGCTGACGGCTATCGAGCTCTCGGCCGACGGCCGTCAGCCATTTTACGGGCGGCCCCCGGGCCTCCTAAAAACCGCCCTCTCAGGGGGCGGCAAGGGGGCCGCCTGCGAAATGCCCCCTGGGGCCGGCCTCCCTCCCCGCGCGCCCGCGTCCGCGCCCCGCCCTCGGCCCCGCGCCCGCGCGTCAGCGCCATCGGCCCCGTGCTCGCGCCCCGCGCCCGCGCCCGCGCATCAGCGCCCTCGGCCCCGCGCCCCGCCCTCGGCCCCGTGCTCGCGCCCCGCTGCCGCGCCCTCGGCCCCGCGCCCGCGTCCGCGTCCGCGTCCCGCGCCAGCGCCCGCGCCCCGCGCCGGTTTTTTTTGCAGGCGGCCCCCTTGCCGCCCTCAGAGAGGGCGGTTTTTGGGAGGCCCGGGGGCCGCCCGTAAAATGGCTGACGGCCATCGGCGGGGGGCCAACGGCCGTCAGCCACGTCATAAAATCGCCCTCTGGAAGGGCGATTTTTAAAAGCGCCCTCCCAGAGGGCGGTGGGAGTCTATTTTTGCAATTTTTTCAAACAAAAATCTACTTTTGCAAATCTTTTAATAAATAAATATAAAAATCAAAAAAATTCACCGATATGAGCCTTCCATATGGGTTCATTCGTCTAGAGAAATTAAAAAGGCCCATTTTGAGTCAAACTGTCCGTTCATATGCCTGCCAGAATGGGCCATGTGACCTGTTCATGGGCTTCCAAGGCCGGCAGCTCATGTACCAGTCAGAAGCCAAAATTTTTTTATTTTTTTAATAAAATATTTACAAAAGTACATTTTCGTTTCAAAAATTTACAAAAATATACTCTTAAAGTCCTCTGGGAGGACGTTTTTTAAAAAATCACCCTCCCAGAGGGCGATTTGGTGACGTGGCTCACGGCCGTAGGCAGGGCGGCCTATGGCCGTCAGCAGTTTTGCAGCCGGCCATTTTACACGCCCTCCTAGAGGGCGATATTTCAGCAGCCAGGGGGCCGCTTGCAAATTGGCCCATTTTATCAAAAAATCGCCCTCCCAGAGAGCGATTTTTTACTGCCTCGCTATAAAACCCCCTCCTAGCCTCCAAAAAATTCATAAAATTCACAAAAATCGAACGAAAGCGGCGAAGCCCTACCAGTTTACGGATTATTCTACAGGTAATATTTTATAGCTCTTTGCAGTTTCCATTTTTATTCATCAAATGATGTAGTATGTGTAGTATTGTACTACTTATTTCACAGGTAAGTAAATATTAGGTTTGGTCCAGAAGGTGTAGATCTATTGAAGTTGAGCATAATGGCTAAGGACATTGATAGGGCGTATGAGAGAAGTTAGGGTTTTTTTACTAGATGAGTAGCAGTAATTTGAGAAACGCTAAGGAGATGAAAATGAGGACGATGACATTTTATTTCTTGTAGTCATGTGTAGTATACCCTAGGTATGTAGTTATATAAGGTATTTTTGGCCTAGCGAGTTATAATTTGCGTTTATTTGGTTATAATGTAAGTTACTATGGATGTATTTGGTATGTCCAGTCATCTACGACCTCCGATTGACGTGCCTTCGCCGATGTGTTGGTGTAGAGATAATTGCATAGTCACAATAAGTGAGAAAGATTACACATACCGGCAAAGATATTGGATGTGTACTAATTATGCATACTCCCTAGAGAAGCCGAAGCCACAAGAGAAGAAGGGGAAGACGAAGAAGCCAGTGGAGGTAATACAAATTATCTTGTAGTACGAAATATTTGAATCTTTGAGCTAACAAATTTGTATAAGTCAAGGCACCAAAGCCTCCTCCACCTCTGTGCGACTTTGTGCAGTGGATAGATACGGAGATCCGTCCACAGGACGTAAAGTTTCTTCGCACTTTAAAAGATTGGAACTGGAAGCGGTGCCAACGTCGTTGGGCGGCGCAAGAAGAGTGGGAGACTGAGCAGAAAAGGAAGGAAGAGAAGGAGCGGCAGGAGAAGGAAGCCCGTGAGGCAGAGAGGGAGAGGAAGCAGGAGAGGGCACTGCGTGCAAAGGAAGCTGGGCCGGAGGCGGCGAGAAAGGAGAAGTACCACGCTGTACACAGTAGTTGCATATCTAGTCGGATATCCGTTTAAAATACTCTAAGACATGTAATAACGATAACTAGAAACGTTTCAGGTGCTGTTTGTACTCGTTAGATGGATAATTTCATTACGTTCGTAAGCAATTAACGTGTGCTCGGTTGTCACCGCTCGGAATGTACTTTCGCCGTGAGGTTGAAACTCGAAAATTCATGTTTTTGATTAGTTTCGTTGCGAACGTAGATCATAAGGAGTACATTGTTTGATCGACGAGCGTAAATGAAGTAAAGGGGTTGAAGTATGTAGGCCCCATTGTTGATTTTGGTAATTGATGACAAGCGCTAATTGTGGACTAACCATTGTGTTTGAGTATATGCAAAAAAAGTTAGTTCCATATGCCAAGGAGGATGACCACCAATTAAATTTGATGGCACAAACCTATGAAGCGAGGACAAACAAATTAGCGGTTTGCTCAAATGATCGAGATGAAAGGCGATGTAGAGTAAGCTAATTTTTTTCTTTTAGCATTACCGTACTATCAAGAGAGGTGGTAACCTTGGCGAAGAAGTGATCAAATTGCCGCACTAGTCATACATGCTTGGTCCATCTATTTTCCTTGATCATTGTTGCTCAGCGGTCAGACCGAGCTGTCCAGGCTGGTCAGACCGGCCTCATCCAGAACTTCCTGGGGAGTTGTGATGCAGGTGCCGGTCGGACCGTGCACCCCTGGCCGGTCGGACCGGCCCGATGCAGTATCGGCAGGGAGTTCTAGTGGGAATGGCGGTCGGACCGCCTCCCCACTCGGTCGGACCGGCCGGATCCAGTACCGACATGGAGTTCTAGTGGGGGTGGCGGTTGGACTGCCTCTCCCACCCGGTCGGACCGGCCGGATCCAGTACCGACAGGGAGTTCTAGTGGGGGTGGCGGTCGGACCGCCTCCCCCTACCCGGTCAGATCGGCCGCGGGCAGTACCGACAGGGCAAATGAGATAGGGTGCCGGTTGGACCGGGTGTTCACCTGCGGTCGAACCGGCTGGTATTTTTTTAGTTGTTGAATTTGAGCCCGGTTCGACCGATCCTTTGCCTGCGGTCGGACCGGAAATGACCTGAGTTGGGGGATTTGGCCCGCAACGGCTAGTTTTTGTGCTTGTCATCAATTACCAAAATCAACAATGGGGTATAGATGCTTCAATCTCTCCCTTTTTGGTAATTAATGACAAACACAACATATAAAGCGAAATTATAAATAAAGTTCAATACACGAAGGTAAATCATACAATAGACTTCCCTAAACATGTGCATGATAATCACAAGAGGCACAACGGCGACGAGAGGAGTTTGCAATATGATTTGTATTCCATCAATTTAAAATAATAGAGGTGATAAACAATAATAGCTTGAACTTAATCAAAGAAATAGGATAGCTCAAACGAGATAAATTTCAAGTAACAATAAACTCCAAAGGAGACAAATGAGAGTTTAACTATCCTATTGCAACAAAGCTGACAAATAACAAAAAGAGTCTTCAATCTTGAGGAGGAGAGGAGGAAGGCGTATTGTGGCGACGATGGTAGACAACCGGATAGGAGGCCTCTACAATCCTTATACGTCGCTTCAAACCATCCATGCGACCTTCAATACGATCAAAAGAATTTTGCACAGTTCCAACATTACCGCGTAAGTCTCTCACTTCCAGTGGCGGATCTAGGATTTCAATCATGGGGGTACGAATGAAAACGATATAGTTCACCAATATGGACATGACATAATTAGATCACTAAACAATGATAAAATAGTTACGATTATATATAGATGGAACAAGTTACATGTTTCCAACTTTCCATAATTCTAATACAAATTTCCACCTAAAGCTTCACACGCCGTTCCGCCATGGCTTGAAAGCGTTTAATGATATCTTCATTGCTTACACGTCGAAAAAAGTCACGCTCAATAAATGTGACCAAACAATCATTTAAGTATTGATCACCCATCTTATTCCGAAGCTTGGTCTTCATATAGTTCATTGCTGAAAATACTCTTTCAACACTTGCAGTAGCAACAGGGAGGATGAGGACCAATTTCAGCAATAAATAAACAAGTTTAAAGCGATCGTGCTTCTTTGTCTCAACTAGTTTGATAGAGAGCTCATTAAGATTCTTCACTTGTTGAAACCTTGTGTCATTACGCACATCAACAATAAACATATTAAGTTGCGAAGATAGTTGGACCAAATCTGTACTTGTAAAATCTTGAGGATAAAACTTTGCAAGTTTAATAAGTTTATCTTTGTCAAAAGAAGCAAATGAATTAGCTGGATTCAGAGCAGCCATGCAAACAAGAAGCTCTGTATTAACTTCATCAAACCTGCCCCAGTAAGGAGAAAATAAATTATTATGAACGGATAAAACAAAAAAAGATGAACAATAATAAAATAATAAGCAAGGTAATTATCAAACCTGCTGCTATTACTGAATGTCTAATGATTGATCGAAATAGAACAACACTGAATTTTACCCCGTCTTTCCAGCGGCGGGGTTGAGGAAGGAGCTGTGCCGCCGCCGCGTCGTTTCGTTTTCGGCAGATCGGCAATTATACATCAACAAATACGTGCTGTACAGTTTGTAACTGGGCTGTTGTTGGGCCTAGAAAGCAACGAATTTAGAGTGTTGGGGCTGTTGTATGGGCTGAGCAGGCTAGCAATTGTATTTAGCTATGTATTATACATATACAAGGTATTAAAGAGTATATGTACTTGTTTTTTTTTCAGAAATTTTGGGGGGACAGCTGTACCCCCATGCCCCTACTGTAGATCCGTCTCTGCTCACTTCTTGAGTCATCTTCTCAAATCCGATATTCAAACGAGTGAAGTTGTCATTTAGGACATTGAGAGCTCCTATGACCGGATTGAAATACTCCATTGGCAGAGGACGTTGTGAGTATATTTTTGTAAAATTTTGAAATAAAAATGTATTTTTGTAAATATTTTATTAAAAAAATATATAAATAAAAAAAATTGGTCAGAAGCCATCGTTCTCATGAGACACGCATCTCGTAGTCTCATACTGGCTTCCATGTCCTGCCTGCTTCGCTTCCTACATGTGGCAAGAGAACCGAAGCCGTTCTGTTGCTTTCGCGGCGAAATCATGGTTCTGGGACGCGCTTAGCATAGCCAAATTTGACATCAATTCATGAAGATAAGCATCGTGGATTGCTGAAATCGACAGGTATTCAGGTAGTTTCTTCAGAATCACAACATGTCAGGAAGGGATACGACGCACTTGTTCATCAATGTTATTGCTCGTGATCTGGTTTACTGACGAAGCAAAAGAAGTAAGGAACCAGCCTTTTGATGGACACGCCGTACGCGGGTAAGAGGAGAAAAGGAAAAGGAGGTCGGTTTGTGAGATCAGAGAAGTCGCATTCAGGTTGAAGGATAACTGATCAGATCTTACAAACAGATGCGATTAATGCAAGACGAAGGTGATTGCGTGTATTAATTGCATGCTACAGTCGCCTCATCCCCCCAACTAACCCTTTGCTTCAAAAATCAACCAAACTTGTGCCTAGTAAGACTCCGTTCGATACCAATGGATAGAGTAAAAACTCCCTTTGTTTTTTGTGAGCATACTTTTTAAACTGTTAAACGGTATATTTTTTTAAAAAAATTCTAGATAAAAATTACTTTAAAAATCATATTAATCTAATTTTCAAGTTTACAATAACTAATGCTTAATTTTAGAACTACTATAGGACGTTTAGCACACTACTTATCGTAAGTAGTGCGCCTTACACGTCCCAACCGCCGCCTAGCCTCCGAGCAAATCGTGCATAAAAATTTTACTCACGCCTCAAATTGTACCAACGCCTCCGATCGTCGCAACCGTCCCACGCGCGTAACGCCAACCACACATAAACATTTTACTCTTGCCTCAGATCGTTCTAACCGCCCCCACGCCTCCGAGCCATCTCCGAGTAAACATTTTACTCGGGTAACACGACTCAAATCGTGCCAACGCCCCACACGCGTAGAGCCAATCGTGGATAAAAATTTTATTCGCATTTCAGATCGTCCCAACCGTCCCACACTGCGTAGCGCCAACCACGCATAAACATTTTACTCGCGCCTCAGATCGTCCCAACCGCCCCCACACCTCCGAGCCATCTCTAAGTGAACCTGTTACTCAGGTCACATGACTCAAATCGTGCCAATGCCCCACACGCGTAGAGCCAATCGCGCATAAAAATTTTATTCGCACATCAGATCGTCCCAACTGCCCCACGCATCAGAGCCAAATGTGAGTAAACATTTTACTCGTCTCACACGTGATTTTAAATTTTTAAAATTCCTGAATAACCCGAAAAAAACAATTGTCTCACCACATCAGCATTTTATTAAAAAAAATTCTACCATTATCCGTCCACTGCGCATCGACGGTTTCCACTACCATCCCCATTTCCCCAGCACAGTTCTTGCGCTCCTTGCTCTAATCCATCGGCGACCACACAACTTCGCCGTTCATCGCTGCCGGATCTGCATTTGCCGTGAGCCAAAGGTTGGGTTTCCACTCTTTTCGCATCTTGACACATCCACTTGCCAACATTTTTCCATATTTTTTCCATCCCTATTCTTATCCTCCGGATTAGCATTTTTGCATATTTCTGTGACAATGAAGAAGAAGGGGAAGATACTGGCGAAGGTGAAGAAGATCACCTTCACCAAGTCCCAGATGGAGTGCGAGATTACTCTAGCTGATTCTCAGGCCGACTCGCAGGTCCCCTTGTCCACGGATCATGCCGCCAGACCGTCAACACAGCCCCAGAGTAGGGACGCCCAAAAACCACCAATAATGAAGAAGACCTGTCGCAAGAGGAAGGTGGACTCCGATGATGGTGATGGGGTTAGTTGTTACTTGTCCTTTTGCTGATATGCTTAACCCTAGTTTTCGCATTGTCGGCTTGTGTGGACAAATTTATGCTTTTTGAGTCTCATGCTGTGTGGGGTAGACTGTGCAACCCGCGAACATGCTATCAACCTACTTTTGTCCTCGATTTTCAATGGTATGGACCCCATCGTATCATTTGGAAGCATGCATGTTGGAGCTTTTTTATCCCCATGTGGATATGTACAATATCACGTAATAATTAATTTACAACAATCTAGCAGCCCTCAGTACTAGTAGATGGTAAACTTTTTGTGTGCATACTACTTTTTATGACATGTACTAATAATTTGGTGCAATCGGAGTGTGCATAGGAACTGCTATTTGGTTGCTCTAGTACATTTAATAACTGCAGCCTTTTACCAATTTATTTATCTTTTTTGGTATGGATTCATAGGTCTTGGGTAGTTTTATTTTACATTCTGTTGCCTGGAACCAAAATCTGTTGTTTTTATATCATTTTTAACGCCTCCATTTGTCAATTATCACAACAATGTTTCAGTAGTTCCATGTGTACGAGTTGTTCTAGTATGCACAATTAGTTTACTAGTTCGCACTGGAATTTTATTACTTACATCTGGTTTCGTAACCTGCAGCCAGCAACAAAGAAGCAAAAGTCTCTTAACCAGACCAGCCTCAAGTCCGTTATTGATGCATGTGCAGCTCTATCTCCCACACACGTTCGAACACTGACCGATCTTCATTTTGATGGCATACTAGGGATGACACTCGAGGGGTTAGAGCAAAGGGAACTTGTTAGCTGGCTGGTGAGTTGCACGGACCTGACTCTATGATCATAATATCAGTGACGAAAGAAGTTACTATACACCTTGTGCCATCCATAATGTTCTTGGGATTCAATTGGTCGGAGGAACAATATTTCCTATCCAGACTATAGCAACCACTAAGAGCAGCGATTAGGTCTTTGTGAAGAGCTCAATGTTGATGTTAAGTCCAACATAATCTATGAGAGATTCGTAAATGAGATCAAACAGAGGCCAGATGATCCTGAAGTGTGTGAGTTTCATTCATCATGATATTAATTAACAAGCTTCTTGATCCCCACCACTAGCCTGCATATTATTGGCATGAATGCATACCTAGCCAGTGATCTCAGCAGAATATCAAGGGTGGACTGGTCAAGGTTGGTCCCTCGAGGTTGCTGCGGTAACAGCATCTGTGCGCCGACGCATGGCAGCAATCTGTTAGTCTAGGCGTCAGCCAACCTTCGATATCTGGATGCATTGTTTCTTGTGGTAAATCCCTCAGTAAGGGCTTTTTCACATGTTGGTAATAGGTTAACTAAGCCCCATCAGTTAGGCAGTCTCCCTTTCTACTTTGCTGACTATTTTTTTATGTTGACCAATTGTTAGATTTTCTATCTTGATAACCTAGTTCCACCGGAGGAGTTCCAAATCGACCCACTGGAAACACCACGCATTCAATTTTATACGAAGGAGATTGTGAAAAGCATATTGAAGTTAGATCGTGATCCTGACGATGGCACCTATGAATGCGTCTCGGTGCATATCACGCTTCTGCTCATTTTTTTTTATTTTTTTATTTTACATCAACAACATGCTCACTGTAAACTTTGGTATATGTAATGTTACAGCTACAAGGCTATTGAAGCCTTCGGACGTGCTACTAGCCCGAGTTTGACTTTGACAGGGAGGTCGAGCCTCGTGGTGGGAACATGGCAAAAAAACCCATGGGGGCCAACGAGCTGATCTAATGAAAAGCCACAATCGCGATAAATTTTCTAGCCTTTTCGATGTTATGGTAGGAAACCTTGATGCCATATCCGTTGATCGGAGACAGGTTGTCACGGAGGCATTACAGGTCTTTGACAACCAGCCTAGGCAGTTTGCACGTGACATTAGAGAAAAGAGCAGCGGTTACGCTCATTCACTAATAAGATATCTCGTTTGGCATGGGATTATCTTCTCTTCTTCTTTCATCACCTTTAAACTCACTAAAACATCCATCGGGGAGACATGCACAAATCCTCAGGTTACCAGAAGAAAAGGAAATATAATGAGTGCTATGGTAAACATAAAGAATGACAAAATTTGATTGATGTAAACCTTGAAAGTCTAAAAAGCTGAGAAATGATGTCTAAGTATTACTTGCTTCTACGAATTTATGAACTAAACTTACAATTCCAATAATCCATCATCACTTCCAAATTCTTATTGCCAGTTGGCCTATAAAGCGCAAGGTCAATAGTAAAGTAGACTGTTGGCTCTAATTTTAGTCTAAATCATTTTAGCTGCTCTCTTATATGCCTATATATAACATAGCAAATATGGTACTGCATTACTCATCCATTTCACCTTAGCATTAAAAAATTTACCTTCGATCCAATCTTAGGCTTCTGCTCATGGCTTCTCTCTCCCCATGCCTCACCGTTGTTGCACGCTGTGCTTCGTGGTTGCTGCGTGTGGGCTGCCGGCCGCGCATGGCACCACCTGTTCGAGCTCGCGGCGCTTGCGCTGGCTGCTTGCGGCACCGCACTCCTGCGTCACTCATGGCTCGCTGCTGCGCCGACAGCGAGCTCATGGCTCATGCTGTGTCGCCACCACAGTCGATGCTCTGCGGCCTAGCTGCTGGCCGGCTTGCCTCTGCCGAGCTCTGCAGCCGACCCCGCGGCACCGTCTTCACGCGATTGCTCATGTGCTGAGCTCGCCGCTGCTGCGCGGGCCAAGATGCCTCCCCCCGAGCCAGATCTGGACATTATTTGCCATGGCAGAGGTGATGGCACCTAGGTCCTGCTGCATGGATTTGCCGAGGACGACGACCCAACCTTCGGCTGCGGCGAGAGATGATGACATGTTCTCTGTGTCACTCGTCGTTCTTGCCATCTCTTCATTCTACAGGCAATCTTTAGCTCGCTCCTGTAAGCATGAATGCTTCCACTCGAAGATTGTTGTAGCCGGGTGATAGAATTATCGCCCGGCTCGTCTTCTCTCTCCTCCTCTCGCTCCTCCAGCTCACCCACCTCAGCCGACTTGCTTTGTCATAGCTAAGTTTCTCACAATAGAGCCACACAAAATACTAATTAAAGTAAAGTCTCAAGAAATAAATTAAAAGGTCAATAAATTAATTAAATCAGAGAAATACAAAATAATAATTGTTATGCTGGGAGTATTTTTTTAAATTCCCCTTGCAAATATACAACAGGATTCTTTATGGGAATTTTAGAACACTGAAAATATTTAATACTCAATCAAACATATTATAAAAATTAAATTCTTGCTGGAGAATCTCTTTTTCTTTTTCTTTCTCTTTCTCTTTCGCTTTTCATTTCTGTCTTCCCGCGGCGTGGCCAGTACTGTTTCTCAGCCTGTCGCGGCCTGCGCGCGCACCTCCCTGTGGGTCCACCTGCAGCGCACGCCCGCCTCCTCTCCCCTCTCTCTCTGCCGCGTGGCCCCGCCGCCCGCGCCTTCTCTCTTCCTCTCACTGCAGTTGGGACACCATTCCCACCAGTGGTTTCGCTCGTCTCCTCTCCCTCTCGCCGACATGTGGGACCGAGGCCTCACATGTCGGGCTCGTCGTTACCTCCTCCGATCGGGTGGAGGGGAAATCCCCTATCGGCCATCGGATTGGCGCCGTTGCCGCCCATCACTGTCTCGCCCTCGTTTCACATTGCCGGACTGGTCTCTGCTCCACTTCGCCACGTCTCGTCCCTATCGCGTATCACCGTGCCGAAATTTCGACGTCCGCGCTCGCCGCCGTTTCCCTTATTTGTAGCAAAATCCGCCGCCACGGGGTGGACTAGAAGCCACGATCTCTCTCTCCATCACGCCTACTTAAACCACGCGGGAGCGCGCCGTGCCCCTCCACTTAGTTTCCCTGAAAAGCTTCTGTGCCCCCTAGCCCTCGCTGACATGACCCGAGCCCGCGCGTGCTCCGCCGCCTCCAGTCGATCAACGTCGCCGCCGTTAGCTGCCGCAGCCACGTGGCCCGCCATTGCCAGCTTCGCGGCCACGCCAGAGCTTCCCCAGCGCCGCAATCCCGCAAGCCCCTACGCCACCGGAGTCCCTACCCGCCGCCAATCCCTTCGAAAGGCCCTCTACTGGCCCTCTTGCCTCTCCGTCAATCTGCTCAGCCATTCGGCCCTTCTCTTCCTCCATCTTCGTCTCCGACCCCCCCCCTTCGACTCGTCCGTGCCTCCGTTGCAGTGTTGCGCCACCACAAAGCCGCTGTCGTCGCGACATCCCAGCCTTGCTGCCGCCATCCTATCTGCTCGCTTGCCGTTCGTCCTCGTCCGTCGCCACACCTCGTGAGCGCCCTACGTCTTCCCTTGCCTCCTACGCCGCTCGCCGCTGCCTCCGCCGCGCTCGGCGGGGCTCGGCCTCGGCTAAATCGGAGCCGTCCGATCTGCCTCGACAGATCGGCGGTTGGAGGGCGCCCGCGCGTGCGCATGCGTGGACCGTTAGTAAGCCTCTCTGTTAACCCGTACAGTCAGCAAGGAGGAACGCCATTACTGGATACGTACCTGTACCAGTCAGGGACCAGCTGGTACATACAGGCCACATCGGTGGTCACAGCAAACCTACTTTATTTATTTATACATAGTCTGCACCATAAGTCGCAGCCTCGACAGAACCGAGACGTGCAACGATACAAGTACAAAGTATGCAGCGGAAATATATGGGTAGCCCTTATACCCAAGCCAACGGCTTGGGGACCTAGACCGAAACCCTAAACTCCTCGTACTCGACTTGATCTTGGTTAGAACTGGCTGAGGGTCGAGTCTGTCATCTCATAGGCTTCTAAGAGTAGATAGCAAGGGTGAGTACACGAGGTACTCAGCAAGTCCCGAAATATTGTGCATGCAAGACGTGAGCAGAAGGGTTAGGGTTATTGTCGCAAAGTGCTTTTTTCAGATTTTATGGTTTTAAAACTCTAAGTGTGCTCTTTAAGTTGTCGGAAAAGCTCACGCTTCAATCCATTCCGTGAGTTGCTTGCAACAATCACCACAATTAAGTTAATCGGGAAGAGACTCGCGTCTCGACTCATTCACAAGTCAGAGACTGTCACAAATTTTTCGATTCGGAGCATACCTCCTCTAGTACTCCATCAGATGGATGCTTGTTCTTATTCTAAACTCAAACACTAACTCCGGTGTCATCCGCACCCCGTCACCAGGCCGTTTCATGGGCCACACAGTGCCATCGCAGGATCATCATACAGACCGATTCCTGTGTCACGATTCCCAACCCCGTAAAATATTGCATAGATATTTAAATTAAAATCTACGCTAGAGGAATCAATTACATTGCCGTAACCGTGGCGCGGCTGTTCGACAGTTCATTTGATCTTTGCAAAGATTGCACGCTTTACCCCGCGACGCGACTACATCTCACACTCATCAGTGGGGACGGTGTCGCACGAAAACCACTGGGGTGGTGCAAGAAGACTCGATGACGATATGGTTTGTGCGATTGAAATACAAGGCCTGGGGATCTGCTTAGCTCCAGTGCTGGTCCTAAATCTTGAGGTTCGTAGGCGTGCCAGTCAATTTGAACCGTATTGACAAGAGATGAAGAAAATTAGATTACTGATCCTCGCGCATTCGGTAATCGGGATAACGTGACTGATATAATAAGCTCCTCGTAAACCGAAGCCGATGGCACCTGGTATCGGCTGGGAAACCGATAGCGCTATGAGCATAGACAAGATGTTCAGTATAACATGTGCATCGGGCTAGAAGCGATATAAAATAGATAAGCAAAGGTGAGTAAGACAGCCGACTGCCGAGGAAACACATATGCAGATCGCTAGGAAAATCCGATGATATATAGATGACAAACAGTACGGGTAATACAGTCGGCTTTAATAAACAGATAACTAGTGGGCTAAGCACTCCGAAGAACGACGCATAATACGATGGCTCGCAAGATAAATCTATATTATAGATCTAGTAGATTAATACCTGTAACGATGAGCACAGATCGGATAAGTGGTAAGCGACCCAACGACAGGATACGACCTAATGCAACTGTGATGAAGAATACATTACCGGCTCTACATCGATAAGGGAGCTTGCACAAAGGGACAGCCTACAGAGATATATTTGTCGCAGCAGTTTAGTAGGTCAGACCCAACGGGATGCGAGCACAACGATAGATAAATCTACCCCGATAAACTGATAGAAATATGCACGCGTGATGTGATATAGCTGACGCAGCTAGAGGTCGGACCGACCTGATGCAGGCCGGGGTAGACAATCCGGGATGACCGTGGTTAGCCGACTACATAGACGACTATGAATACGGGCCTACCCGAGAAAGTCCCTAGCCGATTGTAGTCGGGGTAAGACCTTACCTCTCGCAGGAGTTCGGACCTAACCGATGCAGCCCCGCTCGAGAAGCAAGAACCCGTCTGTAACGGTGGCGAGCGGCGCGAATTGTATTGGATCGAGTTAGATAGTTTAACAGGTCCCGGGATCGTTATATAGGATAGGCGCGCGAGTTACAAGAGTCCGTTATAGGCCGGAACAGGACTTTCTAAACTAGAAAAAGGAAAACTGAACTGCAGACCTCGATCGGGAAGCAGAGATCAGGTTTTCTAAAGAAAAACTATAATAGATAGATAAATAACTGGCTCTGAGTGGCCTTCTCGATCGCGTCAAGCTCGACTTTCTTGGAATTAGTTTTCTCAAATGGCTGATATCGCTTCTTTCCTTGAACCGAACCTGGTAAGACGGTACCATAATTTGGCTTAACATAAGGTTGGCGCACAGGGACTTTTCAAAAGCCTGCAGGATAGAACTTGCTATAAAGTTGTGCTCAACTAACAAGGTACAGGACTCATTTTCTGTACTGGGGGTTATCGCTCTTGCACAGTAGTCCACATTTATTGCACCGAAACATCCTAGACACTAGTACTGAGGATGGGGTGTCATTCCACCCGTGTGGTG